>CM035806.1:164274370-164991870 GCA_020466095.1 Chlorops oryzae
CCGTGGAAATATTAAAATTTTATTCATTGCAAAGTGTGATGGAAGCTGAAAAGATTGCATACTTACCGCCGAAGTTTCAAAAAAGACTTTAGTTATCGAGAAAATCATATGCCCAAGAAATGCGGATTTCAATTCCAAAAAATTCGTCTGATTCACTAGGCGAACAGGAAAAACAGAAGGTGGATGCTAAAATTTCAAATGCTTATATCTCGGAAACTACTGGGAATTTTCGGGTTTTGAAAATTTTGGTTTTTTTGTTATTTTTTGAAGTTTTTTTGGAATTTTCATTTTGGGGGAAAATAAATCCGTTATAGTTTTTGAATAAAGTTTCTTTTGGGTTTAACTGTCTCAAAATGACATTTCCTACAGGATTTTTGAAAATTTTTTTTTTCTAAATGGTTCCTCAGATCCAAAAGAAAATTCTCATGGAGAAAATTCCTGGAAAATTCCACGCTTTCCCCCTATTTGAAGCACTTTTTGCATTTTCCTTACCCGTGGAAATATTAAAATTTTATTCATTGCAAAGTGTGTGGGGGCTGAAAAGATTGCATACTTACCGCCGAAGTTTCAAAAAAGACTTTAGTTATCGAGAAAATCATATGCCCAAGAAATGCGGATTTCAATTCCAAAAAATTCGTCTGATTCACTAGGCGAACAGGAAAAACAGAAGGTGGATGCTAAAATTTCAAATGCTTATATCTCGGAAACTACTGGGAATTTTCGGGTTTTGAAAATTTTGGTTTTTTTTTTTTTTTTTGAAGTTCTTTTGGAATTTTCATTTTGGCGGGAAAATAAAGCCGTTATATGTTTTTGAATAAAGTTTCTTTTTCGGGTTTAACTGTCTCAAAATGACATTTCCTACAGGGTTTTTGAAAAATTTTTTTTTTTCTAAATGGTTCCTCAGATCCAAAAGAAAATTCTCATGGAGAAAATTCCTGGAAAATTCCACGCTTTCCCCCTATTGAAGCACTTTTTGCATTTTCCTTACCCGTGGAAATATTAAAATTTTATTCATTGCAATGTGTGATGGAGGCTGAAAAGATTGCATACTTACCGCCGAAGTTTCAAAAAAGACTTTAGTTATCGAGAAAATCATATGCCCAAGAAATGCGGATTTCAATTCCAAAAAATTCGTCTGATTCACTAGGCGAACAGGAAAAACAGAAGGTGGATGCTAAAATTTCAAATGCTTATATCTCGGAAACTACTGGGAATTTTCGGGTTTTGAAAATTTGGTTTTTTTGTTATTTTTTGAAGTTCTTTTGGAATTTTCATTTTGGCGGGAAAATAAAGCCGTTATATGTTTTTGAATAAAGTTTCTTTTTAGGGTTTAACTGTCTCAAAATGACATTTCCTACAGGGTTTTTGAAAATTTTTTTTTTTCTAAATGGTTCCTCAGATCCAAAAGAAAATTCTCATGGAGAAAATTCCTGGAAAATTCCACGCTTTCCCCCTATATGAAGCACTTTTTGCATTTTCCTTACCCGTGGAAATATTAAAATTTTATTCATTGCAATGTGTGATGGAGGCTGAAAAGATTGCATACTTACCGCCGAAGTTTCAAAAAAGACTTTAGTTATCGAGAAAATCATATGCCCAAGAAATGCGGATTTCAATTCCGAAAAATTCGTCTGATTCACTAGGCGAACAGGAAAAACAGAAGGTGGATGCTAAAATTTCAAATGCTTATATCTCGGAAACTACTGGGAATTTTCGGGTTTTGAAATTTTGGTTTTTTTGTTATTTTTTGAAGTTTTTTTGGAATTTTCATTTTGGCGGGAAAATAAAGCCGTTATATGTTTTTGAATAAAGTTTCTTTTTAGGGTTTAACTGTCTCAAAATGACATTTCCTACAGGATTTTTGAAAATTTTTTTTTTCTAAATGGTTCCTCAGATCCAAAAGAAAATTCTCATGGAGAAAATTCCTGGAAAATTTCACGCTTTCCCCCTATATGAAGCACTTTTTGCATTTTCCTTACCCGTGGAAATATTAAAAATTAATTCATTGCAAAGTGTGATGGAGGCTCAAAAGATTGCATACTTACCGCCGAAGTTTCAAAAAAGACTTTAGTTATCGAGAAAATCATATGCCCAAGAAATGCGGATTTCAATTCCAAAAAATTCGTCTGATTCACTAAGCGTGGAATTTTCCAAGAATTTTCTCCAGGAATTTTCATCCATGAGAATTTTCTTTTGGATCTGAGGAACTCATTTAGAAAAAAAATAATTTTCAAAAACCCTGTAGGAAATGTCATTTTGAGACAGTTAAATCGCGAAAAAGATACTTTATTCAAAACATATAACGGCTTTATTTTGCCTCGCCAAAATGAATATATCCAAAAAAAACTTCAAAAAATAACAGAAAAAAACAAAATTTTTAAAACCCGAAAATTCCCTAGTAGTTTCCGAGATATAGACATTTGAAGATTTTGCATCCACCTTCTGTTTTTTCCTGTTCGCCTAGTGAATCAGACGAATTTTTTGGAATTGAAAATCACGCATTTCTTGGGCATATGATTTTCTCGAAACTAAAGTTTTTTTTGAAACTTCGGCGGTAAGTATGCAATCTTTTGAGCCTCCATCACACGTTTGCAATGAATTAATTTTTAAAATGTTCCACGGTAAGGAAAATGCAAAAAGTGCTTCGAAATATGGGGAAAGCTTGCAGAATTTTCTCAGGAATTTTCTTCATGGGAATTTTCCTTAGGATATGAGGAACCATTAAGAAATTAAAAAATTTCAAAAATCCCTGTAGGAAATGTCATTTTGAGACAGTTAAATCCGAAAAACAAAACTTTATTCAAAAAGAATATAACGGCTTTATTTTCCCGCCAAAATAATATATCCAAAAAAACTTCAAAAAATTAACAAAAAAAACCAAAATTTTTTAAAACCCGAAAATTCTCAGTAGTTTCCGAGATATAACCACTTGAAATTTTGGCATCCACCTTCTGCTTTTCCTGTTCGCCTAGTGAATCAGACGAATTTTTGAACTTGAAAATCCGCATTTCTTGGGCATCATTTTTTCTCGAAGGCTAGAAATTTTTTTTTCGAGAACTTCGGCGGTAAGTATGCAATCTTTTGAGCCTCCATCACACTTTGCAATGAATTGATTTTTAATATTTCCACGGGTAAGGAAAATGCAAAAAGTGCTTCAAATATGGGGAAAGCTTGGAATTTTCCAGGAATTTTCTTCATGGGAATTTTCCTTAGGATATGAGGAACCATTTAGAAATTAAAAAATTTTCAAAATCCCTGTAGGAAATGTCATTTTGAGACAGTTAAATCCGAAAAACAAAACTTTATTCAAAAAAATATAACGGCTTTATTTTCCCGCCAAAATAATATATCCAAAAAAACTTCAAAAAATAACAAAAAAAACCAAAATTTTAAAACCCGAAAATTCTCAGTAGTTTCCGAGATATAACCACTTGAAATTTTGGCATCCACCTTCTGCTTTTCCTGTTCGCCTAGTGAATCAGACGAATTTTTGAACTGAAAATCCGCATTTCTTGGGCATCATTTTTTCTCGAAGGCTAGAATTTTTTTTCGAGAACTTCGGCGGTAAGTATGCAATCTTTTGAGCCTCCATCACACTTTGCAATGAATTAATTTTTAAAATTTCCACGGGTAAGGAAAATGCAAAAGGTGCTTCAAATATGGGGAAAGCGTGGAATTTTCCAGGAATTTTCTTCATGGGAATTTTCCTTAGGATATGAGGAACCATTAAGAAATTAAAAAATTTCAAAATCCCTGTAGGAAATGTCATTTTGAGACAGTTAAATCCGAAAAACAAAACTTTATTCAAAAAAATATAACGGCTTTATTTTCCCGCCAAAATAATATATCCAAAAAAACTTCAAAAAATAACAAAAAAAACCAAAACTTTTAAAACCCGAAAATTCTCAGTAGTTTCCGAGATATAACCACTTGAAATTTTGGCATCCACCTTCTGCTTTTCCTGTTCGCCTAGTGAATCAGACGAATTTTTGAACTGAAAACCGCATTTCTTGGGCATCATTTTTTCTCGAAGGCTAGAATTTTTTTTTCGAGAACTTCGGCGGTAAGTATGCAATCTTTTGAGCCTCCATCACACTTTGCAATGAATTGATTTTTAATATTTCCACGGGTAAGGAAAATGCAAAAAGTGCTTCAAATATGGGGAAAGCGTGGAATTTTCCAGGAATTTTCTTCATGGGAATTTTCCTTAGGATATGAGGAACCATTAGAAATTAAAAATTTTCAAAATCCCTGTAGGAAATGTCATTTTGAGACAGTTAAATCCGAAAAACAAAACTTTATTCAAAAAAATATAACGGCTTTATTTTCCCGCCAAAATAATATATCCAAAAAAACTTCAAAAAATAACAAAAAAAACCAAAATTTTTAAAACCCGAAAATTCTCAGTAGTTTCCGAGATATAACCACTTGAAATTTTGGCATCCACCTTCTGCTTTTCCTGTTCGCCTAGTGAATCAGACGAATTTTTGAACTGAAAACTGCATTTCTTGGGCATCATTTTTTCTCGAAGGCTATAATTTTTTTTTCGAGAACTTCGGCGTTAAGTATGCAATCTTTTGAGCCTCCATCACACTTTGCAATGAATTGATTTTTAATATTTCCACGGGTAAGGAAAATGCAAAAAGTGCTTCAAATATGGGGAAAGCTTGGAATTTTCCAGGAATTTTCTTCATGGGAATTTTCCTTAGGATATGAGGAACCATTTAGAAATTAAAAAATTTCAAAATCCCTGTAGGAAATGTCATTTTGAGACAGTTAAATCCGAAAAACAAAACTTTATTCAAAAAAATATAACGGCTTTATTTTCCCGCCAAAATAATATATCCAAAAAAACTTCAAAAAATAACAAAAAAAAAACCAAAATTTTTAAAACCCGAAAATTCTCAGTAGTTTCCGAGATATAACCACTTGAAATTTTGGCATCCACCTTCTGCTTTTCCTGTTCGCCTAGTGAATCAGACGAATTTTTGAACTGAAAACCGCATTTCTTGGGCAACATTTTTTCTCGAAGGCTAGATTTTTTTTTTCGAGAACTTGAGACGCCTAGATTTTTAAATTTCCACGGGTAAGGAAAATGCAAAAGTGCTTCAAATATGGGGAAAGCGTGGAATTTTCCAGGAATTTTCTTCATGGGAATTTTCCTTAGGATATGAGGAACCATTAGAAATTAAAAATTTCAAAATCCCTGTAGGAAATGTCATTTTGAGACAGTTAAATCCGAAAACAAAACTTTATTCAAAAAAATATAACGGCTTTATTTTCCCGCCAAAATAATATATCCAAAAAAACTTCAAAAAATAACAAAAAAAACCAAAATTTTTAAAACCCGAAAATTCTCAGTAGTTTCCGAGATATAACCACTTGAAATTTTGGCATCCACCTTCTGCTTTTCCTGTTCGCCTAGTGAATCAGACGAATTTTTGAACTGAAAACCGCATTTCTTGGGCATCATTTTTTCTCGAAGGCTAAATTTTTTTTTCGAAACTTCGGCGGTAAGTATGCAATCTTTTGAGCCTCCATCACACTTTGCAATGAATTGATTTTTAATATTTCCACGGGTAAGGAAAATGCAAAAAGTGCTTCAAATATGGGGAAAGCGTGGAATTTTCCAGGAATTTTCTTCATGGGAATTTTCCTTAGGATATGAGGAACCACTTAGAAATTAAAAATTTTCAAAATCCCTGTAGGAAATGTCATTTTGAGACAGTTAAATCCGAAAAACAAAACTTTATTCAAAAAAATATAACGGCTTTATTTTCCCGCCAAAATAATATATCCAAAAAAACTTCAAAAAATAACAAAAAAAACCAAAATTTTTAAAACCCGAAAATTCTCAGTAGTTTCCGAGATATAACCACTTGAAATTTTGGCATCCACCTTCTGCTTTTCCTGTTCGCCTAGTGAATCAGACGAATTTTTGAACTGAAAACTGCATTTCTTGGGCATCATTTTTTCTCGAAGGCTATAATTTTTTTTTCGAGAACTTCGGCGTTAAGTATGCAATCTTTTGAGCCTCCATCACACTTTGCAATGAATTGATTTTTAATATTTCCACGGGTAAGGAAAATGCAAAAAGTGCTTCAAATATGGGGAAAGCTTGGAATTTTCCAGGAATTTTCTTCATGGGAATTTTCCTTAGGATATGAGGAACCATTTAGAAATTAAAAAATTTCAAAATCCCTGTAGGAAATGTCATTTTGAGACAGTTAAATCCGAAAAACAAAACTTTATTCAAAAAAATATAACGGCTTTATTTTCCCGCCAAAATAATATATCCAAAAAAACTTCAAAAAATAACAAAAAAAAAACCAAAATTTTTAAAACCCGAAAATTCTCAGTAGTTTCCGAGATATAACCACTTGAAATTTTGGCATCCACCTTCTGCTTTTCCTGTTCGCCTAGTGAATCAGACGAATTTTTGAACTGAAAACCGCATTTCTTGGGCAACATTTTTTCTCGAAGGCTAGATTTTTTTTTTCGAGAACTTCAATGGCAAGTATGCTTCCGTTTGTGCAAACAGTTCTGTTATAAAAAGCGAAAGAAATAGCTCAAGACTTAAGACGGGAACGTGAACTCCTAAAAATATATGGACATGCACAAGAAAAAAGAAAACTTTTGGTATAGAGATCTAGTTCAGACACAAACTTTTAGTAAAGAGATCTAGTGCAGACGCAAACTTTTAGTATAGAGATCTAGTACAGACGTAAACATTTAGTATAGAGATCTAGTACAGACACGAGTAATCTATCCATTGATACAAAGAGTATAGAATCTAAAGAGTTCCCATAAGGGTAATATAATGGGTTTTATGGTTTGGCTCTCATGATGTATATATGGGCGCCTTTTGGTCAAACATGTTCCGCTGCAGACTTTCGAGTTGGAAGCGGTTTGAAGAGCTAAAAATTGGTTGGATAGCTTTTGGCGCGTGCGTAGAAATAGAATTATGAATGATTTTTTTCGCCTGCTTTGAATACTGCGTGAAAAGGTATGTGAAGGAGTGTGGAAGTTAGAAAAAACGCCGTTGCACCATATATTTGTGTTTGCGTGGTTTTTTTCTAATGGACTGAACGTATGTGTTAAGGGTATATATGTATGTATGTTTGTCTTGCTTAGAAGTTTTGACTTCGTTTTTGAAGCATTTATTGAACAGAAATTATTTTCTGCGTTCATGTGAACTATTACGCGACAGCGTTTCAAGCGGGTTGCTGAATCGAAAATGTTTGTAGCGCACTTGCTATAGAAAATAAGAGATGAATGGTCGGGCCTTGTCGAACGCATGTTCATGTACAGGTTTAACAAAAGTAAATAAGTGAAAGTTTATAATTATTATTTTTCAGAGACATAACAGTTATAAGAAATAAGGAAAAAAATGGGACTATAACTATTAAAGTTTGTATTAAAAAAAATTCATTGTAACAGTTTCAAACAATGAAAATGTAGGTATTTCATTCTTCTTTAACAGTTATTGAAGAAAAAAAAATTTTCCGTTGCTGATAATTTTAATCGTTCGATAAATATTTTTTACGTTGCCTTATAACAATTATGAATGAGAAACATTTTTTCTCGTTGCTTATAACCTTTAATTTTCAATAAATTGTTCTTACGTTACCTAATAACCAACGTGCTCTGCAGCGCTGTTAATGATATCAGTAGAATTGTATCACCAGTATACCACTATACATATAATTTTTCTCTTAACGAAATAAATTAAAAACTATTAATTAAAAATAAAAGCTTATAATAAACGGAAAAGTTTTTTCCTCATTCACAATCGTTTTGAAGCAACGTTAAAAATAATTATTGAACGATTAAATTTATGAGCAACAGAAAAAATTTTTTCTCATTTATAATTGTTATAAGGCAACGTAAAAAATATTTATCAACAAATCCCAATCTTAAGTATTATCGACCAACGTACAAAATTTTCTTCGTTTTAAAGGCAATTTTTTCGATTCTAAAAAATTTAACAGTTATTTAGGATCTCTGTTATTTTTCGATCAAGCAATAAAAATCATTTTTCGAGTTTTATTTTCTGCTTATACGCTATTTACACGTTAAGACATTTCGATAATGGAACAAATTTTCATAGGCAAGGGACGCAGGGGGAGGAGAGAAAAACGCTACCATACCACTTCCTCGCGAGTCCCTAGCCTCCAAAAAGTGTGTTTCGTTATCGAAATGTCTTAACGTGTAAATAGCGTGTTAGAAGATAAAAAATATTCTTCGAGTTATATTTTTTACTCAAAAAATAAAAATTAGTAAATTGGGACGAAAACGGCACATTTTTGTAAGAAAATTTTTTATCTCTTAGGAAACGAAAAATTCGTGGGAATGCAAAATATGCAAGGCACCATTTCAAGGAAATTTTTTATCAAATTTAAAAACGCACTTGCAAGAAAAACACAACGAATTTTAAAAATATTTGCATAATACTTGCACTTAGTGAGTAAAAAAAAAAGTTGAAAAATAATTTTTATTTTCTGAGTAAAAAATAAAACTCGAAAAATAATTGTTATTTCCTGATAAAAAAAAAAAAACAGCTTGACAAATAATTTTTATTTTTTGATCACCAAATAAAACTCTGAGAACAACACTAAAATACTAATTTTTCAAATATAATTTATTTCATATTGATTTTTAAATTCAAAAAAAATAATAAATTTGGGTACCTGATTGAATTATTTATTTCAATATTGTAAGTCTGTGATAGCTATTTATATTTACATAGCAGTTCCGCATATTTCAAGTGGGTATTGTAAAAGCGTGCATGCCGACAATTTTCATGTTACTCCTACATAGAAAATCACCCTACATTAACAACAAGCATTTTATGCTCATCAATGAGGATAAAACGCTTCGGCTACATAAGCAATCGAAGCAGAAAACGAATTTTCAATTTTCTGGTCGTCAAAAACTTGCAAGCACTCATCATAAACACAAAAACGGGCTTGTCCTTTCAAATCAATAAGTTTGAAGAAACCGAATAACAAATCGAATGAGTAAAAGCGAGAGGTCCGATTTTTTTATTCTTCACTTTCGCTTTTGTGATTTTTTGCGAAAATCCAAAAAATCGCGGTCTTCACGCATTTTTTCAAATCAATGCGTGCGAACAGTTAGGCAATAGAAACTCTATTTGCGGGAAAGAGAGGTTCGATCTTTGTTGACATTTTTTTCAAAAATCTCGTTTGTGTTCCTTCGACTGTTTTGTTTTGGTCGAACTTGTTTTTGCTCGGTCGAACTTTACCTATACAACCCGAATCCAACCAAGGCGCTAATCGTTCATCATGAAAAATTTCCCTCGAAGCGCCATTATGAATATGGGAACTCTTTAGATTCTATACTCTTTGATTGATATAATATGTAGAGAGTCGTATTGGCTTTGATACGCAACCAACCATATAAAGTTTCTAAAGCGCTTATATCTATATCTTTCCCTAACAGTTAAACAACTGAAAATTTTTCACAAAATCGATGGTAGCTCCAAAACTGGAGGTGAGAAAAAATTTTCAAAAATTTTTCTTACATCACCAATATCATCCTAATCGAATACTCCTAAAAAAAATCGCGGCAACAAAACCACTGTAAACTAGTGTTATCGTCGCATATTCTAAAAAACATATAGGGTAACAATAAAATTGGGACAAATATCGTTCAAGACAAAATACTTCTTAGTTCATGAAAGGTAATTTCATCTACACCCGCCGTGAGCAATTTTAATGCTTTATTGTTTTCTTTCCTTGGGGCTCCTAAGGCACTTCGCTGAAATCAGTCGAGGCATCACAAAACTAGCGATTTCACCAGTCACTGGTAGCGGGGATCAGTGCCTCGCCTATCCGCAACGCTGTCGAATTTAACATGGCCATGCCATTGCGAGGGACGGTTTGTCATATCGCATAGAAGAGGAACGGATAAATTCACTAATCAGATTAAAAACGAAATATGTGGTTTGGCTACTCGGGACATCAATATTTAACAACAGTTAAGTATATGCTTTGGCGCCAAATAAGTTCGAATACCTTAACAAATACTTCTACTTCGCTGCGTCCATTCCCTGCAGAAATATGGACTGACCAAAGTGTAGCCTTCGGCCGGTCCCTCATGTTACCACTACTAGTCCCCTCATAATTCCACTTCTAATGTATTCAACTGACCTTTTTAGCATGTGCCTGGCATTGGAGAGGGACTAGTCCGCAAAACGGCTGCCCGTAGGTCAGTTCTTTTTGGGTCAGTTTTCATAATTTTGTATGGTTTCAGGCTAGCCAAATTAGGAATAAAAATTAAGAAAATTCTTAAATATGTTTTATTTATTTTAACAATTTTTTTTTTTCATTTTCAATTTTTTTTCACAGCAGCAGTTTCTTTAATAATACAAAAATACAAGTAGAGCAAAAGGGTTACTTAACATATTTTTTACTGCTTTGTGAAAGATAAAAAAAAATATTTTTTCTAACTTGATGAAAGTGCCTTTTACAGGCTACCTTTAAGCCAACTCGTTTATTACCGACCGCCGACTAGCCAAATTCGATGGAACGAACTGTCATAATTTAACCGGTAGGGTTTGGACCGGTCAAAGGCCAGTCCTTCTTAGGAAATTTACCGGCTCATTTCTGCAGGGCTATCATTGTTCTTATTTGCAAAGAGCTCCTAAGAGTATACTCCAAATTGCTGGCCAATAATGTTAAAAGTTAGTTCGAAAAAAATTATGATGTAGAAATAATATAGACACATTTTAGGCGTTTCTTTTTCGTAAGTCAGCCCCTCAATTAAAGCAAAAATGAAAATAAACATTAGTGAAGCTTTAAATATTGCGATCTTAGAACCAATATTACCAAACATATTTAAAAAAATTTTAAAATTAAATTAAAAATTTTTTTATTTTAAATTTCATTTTCAATATGCAACTTTTTTAAGTATAGCAAAATGTGGCAGCACGCTTCACTGTCAGGGTAGTCAGTCAAATTCACGAATGATTGAAATATTATTTTAGAGCATGGAGCCGTGTGCGCACGATTTTTCATTAGTCTCATATCGCTGTAATCCGAATCCATAAAATTAAAGCTTTTCGTGTTTCGTTTTGCGCAGATTTTTTCCGTAAAATTTTAGAATGAACGTAATCAGCTGTTTTTCTACCGCCCAAAACAGGGTTGTTACCATATCTTAAAAAAAACTTAAACGACCTGCTGAGGTAGTTTAAAATTTTTTTAAAAATATTTTAAAAATTTCGGTGGTGAAAATGAAAATCGGATTTTATTTTTAGAATTTTTTTAAATATGCTTGGTAATATTGGCCCTTAGAATTTATTTCATGTTCGGTCTAGTTATGTTTACTCTTATAACAAATACAGACGAGTAATGGTTACGTTTGTGTTATCTTCGGATGGCTGAAGGAGTCTTGTTTTTTTTTTTTTGAATTTATTGCTGAAAAAGATACATATTTCACAAAGAGTATTTTTGGATTATCTAAAGGAGTATTCAAAAACTCCTAAAAGATAAATCGTGAGATCACGAATGGGATTTTTTTCATGCTAATCCAGCCATCCAAAAGAGTCTGGCGCTTCAAAAGACTCGTTTTCTGGACTGCAAGCTCCTAAAACACGCTCCGGTAGGACCTGGACCTATAAATGAGCGTGATTTCGAAAGAAAAGTGCACGTAACCTAACATGGTAGGCCACCTTTATTTTCGATGTTTCACTCAAATCGATACCAATATTCTTGTAGCACGATCGGTGAAATCGATTAAAATTTCGATAAGCTTCGAATATCTTCAGTTTTTCTTTTTTACCTCAATTTCCCGAAGCTATTTCCCGCTTTTATTACAGTCAAAAATCCTTCCAATAACTCTCAATGAATGGGAAAATAAACTTTCAAAGGCAACCTCATAAATCATTTCATTGTAGCAGCGCCCGAAACTCAATTTTTTAAACATTTTCCAAAAGCAGCTCTTCAATATCCTTCTTTCCATTTTAAATTTTTTAGGGGATCTCAGGTGCCTCTCGGTGACACTTAAGGGGGTAAGTTTGTTTGGAGTCCATTCGGCTAGTTTTGAAATTTCTTCAGGGAATTTAGTTACAAAGTAACACGGCAGCACTGAACACATATCGATATCGATAAATGTTAGAGCTCCATTTACGAGGAAAGAACTTACCTTCTACATTAAAAATGTATTTCATCCGTTCGACACCTACTAGGATATTATTATTCCAAATGACACAAAAAATATAACACAATTTAGATACTTACATACATACATACATATATTGTGCAATGTAATTGTTGCAAAAAAATTCGCGATAGCAACTCATGCCGCATCGGTCGGAATTCAATGATATGAACCTTTCCCAACAGTTCCAAATGACTTAACACTTCCCCAAAGTAACGCAATTCAATATACATACATATATACATAAATAAAAACAAACAAAAAAATTACAAAAAAAAAATTACCAAAAGTTACAAAAACAAAAGACAAAATGAAAGAAAATCAATAAAGCGTAACAGCCTGCATTTGCACTTGCGCATAGCGCACTTGCGCCACAAAATCATTGGAGATAGACGCACAGCATGGGCCTCAATCGATCGATGTGTGCCCTGTCCGGCCAGTGGCAATGAACCCGGTTCGGCAAACGCCATTAAGGGCTGTCACTGTCATTTTCGAAAATTCGTCCCAAAAAGGTAAATAACCCCAACAAAAGATCTAAGCCCACAGAGCAACAACTCACAACACAAAGAGACAAACAATTAGGTAAAAAAAAAAAAAAAAAATAGAAATAAAAACAAAAGATGAAAGAAGAAAAAAACGAAAACTAAAAAATGTAAAAAAAATCGCGGAAAAAACAATTGCGAGAACAAAACCGAAAACCATTCAAATATGTATTTTTTATTTTTTTATTTTTTTTTTTTTGCGAGAGATTTTTGTTAGAAAAATGAAGAAAAAGTCTTTCACGGTTTTTAGGAAATCAAATAATTTTTTTATTTATATATTTTTTTTTTTATTTTTGATTAAAAATAAATTTCGAAAAAGCTTCAAAGTTCAATGCTTTCGATAATGGCGTGAATAGATAGATTTTGATAAATGTTAATACGAATGGGTATACACATAAAATAGAAGGCAATAGCAAAAGCAAAATGGCCCGGCCCGACTGGTGATTTCATTTGTTGAAAGTCAAAAGAATCGGGGGGCATCAACCTTAGCATTTGGAAGAACCCAACATTTCCTTTCTTTCGACCAAAATTGAAATCATAATTTCATTTATACATATATAAACACGTGTATATATGTATGTCTGTATGTATGTATACATACATATATGTACATTCCCCATTTAAAGAAATGAACATAGATTTCGTCCATAGGTGCAAGTGTATTTAATACACTATATTCTAAACGAAAGTTGGCAGTTCAATGACTGCTCCAAGCGCTCGGCTTAAGCAATTCAATTCGTCTCTTAACGCTTGTCCCCGCGTCCCCCGTCCCCGTCCCGGTCCACAGCCCGTCTTCACAAGCGTTCGAGCCTCAATACAGTGTCGGCGATTAAGCCATGGCCATACACCTTTTGTCGGGCCAGCTCGGGCCCGAAATTAGAAAGAGTTCAGTGAACCAATCTAACAACGAAAAGCGAAATAAGACGAGAAATCTTCGCTTAGAGCATCATTAACAAGACAACAGCAGCAACAATTATGCCGATTCTAAGCACACATACATAGATAAATGTATATGATATGTCATATAAATATCAATGGCGTACGCTGGGGCTTTTGTTTCACAGGGGGTTAAACCCTCTCCGAAATGCGAGAAATCTGGATGTAGTGAATTATTTTTTGCACGTCCTGTTCATTGTATCCCGATTGTTCGTATTAGCGAGATTAAAAGTTTTGTTCATTATTTACAGGCCCGTAGAGAGGAATTTGGGGCCCGGGGTGATTTTTGTTCGGGGGCCCCCGCACAAAAATGTGCGACCAAATAAAAAAAAGTCCCATGCCAATTGTGGGCCCCTTCAGAAAGTTCATGCCCGGTGGAAAATCCCCTTCTCCCACTCCTGATTATTTAGAAAAGTCCCTGTAACAAAAAAGCGTTCACTATTTCGAGCTGTTCATTATTTCAGGGATTCGTTATATCCAGAATCTACTGTATATGTTTTTTTTTTTTTTTTTTTTGTTATTTCTGAGAGCCCTTCCGAAATAATTTTGTGCGTACGCGCCTGGTTAAGTTTACCAATGTATGGATTGTATGAATTGGTGTAAGTGTGAATAAAATTTATGGTATTTTTTTATTGCTGTTGTTGTTTTTTATGTAAAAGATTGACTAAGTTATTTTTATGTTTAGTAATAAAATCATCTCTGAGATGTGGATGTACTTGTACTTTTCACTTTTACCGGCCGGCAACTTCAACGGATACGAACGTAGACGAACCCTATAGGAAATATGTATGTATGTCCACAAATGTATATGCTTAGAAAAATTGATGAATTGATTCTTCTATGATTGAGGAAAGTCTTGTTTTGTCTGCGTATTGGTATTTGCCTTCTTTACTTTCCCAGGAGCGACTCTATTATAAGCTAACGCAATTGCATTCCAATTTGGATGAAATGCTCCCAATTGTTATCAATTGATACTAAAGGTACCTAATAAAAAAATTGATGGATGTGATGTAATGTCATTTAATGTCAAATGTAATGCGGGTTTTACACAAAGAAGAGCTGAGTGGTATCGATGGTCAATTCCTTGATGCATGCGATTCGCTGCTGGGCTGAACTGAACACTGGCCAGGGGGCGGTTTAAGGTGGGCACAAATGCTCAAATTATTCCTATTTGGGTGCTAAATCTGATCTGATCGATCGAGGAAAAATATAATAAAAAATTTTTTGAACAAACAATTCCCGATTTTATCGGAAGAATTAGCGGAGGCGGTTTTGCGTTTGTATGTGTTTTTCGGTTTTTTTTTTTTTTTTTTTTAAGCGCGTCAGGCAGAACAATCGACCAATTGGCAGAGAGTCCTCGAGTGAAAATGTTTGGGGAAAGCGAAATAATCTATTTCGAATTCGGTATGTCTATAGAAAACTTCTTACTTTGGAAATGCGAGGAAATTCCCCGCAGTGTTGCAAGTTAAGGGGAATCCCCTTCAAATTAAGAGAAATTTCTGATCTTTCGCCAAGACAAAATGAGAAATTTCGTTATTGGACCAAGTTTTTCCTTTTTTTTTTTGATTAGATTTCAAAGTAAAATTTAAGCAAAACTTTGGATTTAATTTGAGAAACCCAGGCGATATATTCCATAAAATCAGCTGGCAGCTGACCCGACGGATATAAATTCTTCGCGCATTGCAGCAAAAAATTCTTTTACTAAACGAGCAGAGATGCTTCGATTTTTATCCTTTTTTAGTTAGCGGTTTTTTTTGGTCATGTGAGGTAATCCTAAGGCGTCCATGTAAGCTTGGTAAGTAAATAATACACTTTCGATTCAAATAGTATTGATAAATGAAATGAAATTGCCACGAAGGCGAAAAGGCCGGAGGTAAAGTATCGGCCGGTTTGACCAAAATACATAGGTGTTTTCCGGAAAATCAAAATTAAAGCTTCCAAGTCCTTATAGGGAACTCCTCCATAAAAAAATTCTCTCTATACGGGCATGTGATTGTTTTCCCTTTCCACTCCCAAATTGATATATTTATTTTCCGTCTACAAAGATTGAGGGGAAATTTTAGTTACTCAATTCAGAAAATTCATTTCCACAAGCGTAATGTCGAGGTAAAAATTTAAATTATCAATCTATCTAAAGCAGAGGCGGACACGCCTTGAGCTCGGTCCGGTTTTTGCTCAGTGGTGCCACATTTTTCCGAGAAAAAAAAAACCCCTTTTCCAAATTTTCCTAAATCAAAAAACCAACGAAAAATCCCACAAGGATTTTTTGGAAAAAAATAGGAAATGTAAGGAGGTCTGGTATATACTCTGATTGCATGAATGTTCAAATTAAGGAAGTTAGCTTGAAAATATAAATTGTTGAAGTCATGTGAGCCGTTATGGTAATTTTGGCTATTAATTCGCCAGTTGGAGAAAAAATTTGGCTGTTTTAGAGGTATTTTCGTTTGTTTAGCGACATCTCTTACTGGCAGCCTTGCTTTTACGCGTAACCAATACAATCGGAAAAATTGCATACATCCACATTGCCCACCTCTGATCTAAACCCTGCAGAAATGAGCCGGTCGGTATCCTAAGAAGGACTGGCGCCTTTGACCAGTCCAAACCCTACCGGTTAAATTATGACAGTTCGTTCCATCGAATTTGGCTAGTCGGCGGTCGGTAAAAAAAACGGGTTGGTTTAAAGGTAGCCTGTAAAAGGCACTTTCATCAACTTAGAAAAAATTTATTTTTTTCATCTTTCACAAAGCAGTGAAAAATATGTCAAGTTACCTTTTTGCTCTACTTGTATTTTTGTATTTTTAAAGAAACTGCTCCTGTGAGAAAAAATTGAAAATGAAAAAAAAAATTGTTAAAATGAATAAAAAGTAAATAATAAATATTTAAGAAATTGTTTTTTTATTTCTAATTTGACTAGCCTAAGACCAGACAAAATTATGAAAGTTGACCCAAAAAGACGGTTGACCTACGGGCAGCCGTTTTGCGGACTAGTCCCTATCCAATGCCAGGCCCATGTTAAAAAGGTCAGTTGAATACATTGCAAGTGGAATAAGGAAGAGACTAGTAGTTATAACATGAGGGACTAACCGAAGGCTACACTTGGGTCAGTCCATATTTCTGCAGGGAAGAAAAGGGAAAGAGAAATAAATCACATCAATTTGGGAGTTGAATTCAAAGGAAAAGGGAAAACAACCACATACCCGATAATGAATTGTCCTCCGGTCCCTAGAAATTCGTTATATACGGATATATATATATTTAAATGTAGAGAGAGAGAGAGAGAGAGAGAGAGAGAGAGAGAGAGAGAGAGAGAGAGAGAGAGAGAGAGAGAGAGAGAGAGAGTTATGGAGGGGTTCGTTATAGGGAGTTGGTACGAAAAAATTGATTCAAATATTTTTTGTCACATATCGAGCCCCATAACCGCCAAATTGACGTAAGTGACATTTTTTTTTTATGAAATTGACTTTTTGATGAAAATATGTTCTACAGCCTGAAACTCATCACCTAGTAAAATATAACGACGAAAAGCTCAATATTAACGGAGATATTCCACTATAAGTCTTATAATTTGTATGCCAATTTCAGAAAAAACGCTCTCCTCTAAAATTTGCTTTTTGTCGCTTACGTCAATTTGGCGGTTATGGGGCTCGATATAGAGTTGAGAATTTTTTATGGGTCCATTCAAGAACATCTTAGGTCATAGGGAAAATTTTTACCCCAGATAATCGTCTCATCTACAAATTTGTTCCCATTTCGTGACAAACGGGCAGATAGCTCCGGGGAATGCGGGATAGCGGGGAATGCTTATATTCGAAGAAATACTGTTGCGGCATATCCGGTTGCAGAAAGCACTTGAACTATTTAACATATTAAGGATGTTCATCTGTCAAGAAGTAAATTTTGATTGCACAATTCTTGTCGCGGGACGTCACCATTTAGCGGTCTTAATGCCGGATAGGTAGGTTTCGACAAAAAGAAAAAACAATTTTTTTTTTTGGGGGGTCGTTGACCAAATACGAATGAGGTGCTAGTTTCAATAGAGAGAATTGCCGAATCTATTGAGGTGACTTAACGCATACAAATTAATACACACACACACACACACACACACACATACACAAAACGCCTTGTTAGGGGGAACTTTATTTAGGCTTATTCAGAACTTTAGGAAGAGCTGAACGAGCCTACGCACATATTTGCATGAACACATACATACACATGCACACTTGCATGCGCGTATGCGTATGTATGGCTGTGTAGAAGTTTGTAACTCAGCGAGAGAGAATCTTAAAACTGCGCGCTTGAAATTTGGTAACACGAACAATCATCGTGACTGCGCGTACAAAATGGAATAACCTACAAACATATCAACGCACCTACATACATACATATACATATACAAACAAACATATGTGCACACAAGCAAACGTACATACGTACATCCGTATTAACAGTCAAGACGCGTTTTCCTTTTCTTTTTGACCAAGAATTTATGCGTACTTTGAAAAGAAAAACGAAGTGAACGTGAATGTTTGTTTATTCGTTAAGAAATTCCTCTCTCTTTCGATTCTTCGAGTGCGTTCTTGATTTTGTTTGCTTCGCATTATGGCTGCAAAGCCGTTAAGGCTCTTCTGTAACGACTTTTCGAGTCTTCAGGTTTTTGACATAAAAGAAGTTCATTCAACTTCTTTTTGATTGTTCGACGGGGTTTTTTATTTTCATTTTTTTTTGGATTTTTTTTTTTTTTTTTTTGAACTTGCTTTTCTTAAGACTTCCATGCTAAGTTTTTGGCGCATCAAAGTGTGTTTGTGTGTGTGTGTGTTTTTTTTTTTTTTTTTTTCTTATCCCAGCTCCATCCAGAGAATCGAAGGCTATGCTTGAAATTGTAAGTGTTTCTTCGGTTTTCATTTTTGGTATTTTTTTTTTGGAGGATCTTTGATTTCGAATTTCAATTTTGACTGCAGAGACTCCTTTTTATATGTACCTACATAATCTTTCGTGCTTCCAATCACTTCACCTTCATAGCGATGTAATTTTGATTAGCGTTTTTTCTTTTTCTTTCGTTCTTTCAGATGCGCAACCGGGCGCATACAGTTACATATTCACATACCAAGTCCACTCATTGTTGGTAGCTTAGAAGGGCACACTGAAAGGATAAACGAATTCCATTAAAAATGTCGTAGTGACGTGCAAAGAAGAATATCTACATCAGCATGGATGGGATAAAAGTGAGGCATGGTTAAAAATGGAGTCAATGAGCACCCCCCCCTAGACAGGAGACGGCAATAGGGGCGGATTCCATGGGGGTTTTCTATATACCTGTGGATTTTCCTCCAATAGCAAGGTGATGACATTTTCTTGTGTTGTCGCATCACTGGGGCTGCCTTATAACATATTAACTTTGTTTTGCTGTTCTGGTAAAATGTATTTAGAGGGACCCAGAGGAAAAAATTCAACCTGTGAGAAGCCCCATGATGAGCAGAAAAGTATTTATGTCTTACAATAAAAGCTCATTTTCTCTCTCACTCACTCACTCACAAACTCACTCACTCACTCACTCACTCACTCACTCCCTCTCTCTCTCTCTCTCCACTCTCTCTCTCTCTCTCTCTCTCTCACTATCTCTCTCTCTATCTCTCCTCTCTTCTCTCTCTCTCTCCTCTCTCTCTCTCTCTCTCTCACTATCTCTCTCTATCTACCTCACTCTCGCTCTCTCTTCCTCTTCGGCAAGAGCCTTCTAGAATTCTTTCTCCAGGAGCGAGTTCTAAAATCTTTTCGTTATGATATATTGATAATAATATTGATATATTGATATACATATTGATATATTCATATATTGATATATTAATATATTGATATCTTGATATATTGATATATTGATATATTATATATTGATATATTGATATATTGATATATTGATATATTGATATATTGATATTGATATTGATATATTGATATATTGATATATTATATATTGATATATTGATATATTGATATATTGATATATTGATATATTGATATATTGATATATTGATATATTGATTTATTGATTATATTGATATATTGATATATTGATATATTGATATATTGATATATTGATATATTGATATATTGATATATTGATATATTGATATATTGATATATTGATATATTGATATATGATATATTGATATATTGATATATTAATACATTTTTGGGCAAATGCGATCAATCGATGTCGATCGCAATCAGACTTTCCTAATTTAAGTCAATAATTTACCTCCACAATTCTTTTGAAGAGCACACAACACAAAGGAAAATGAGAATTTTCTTTGGAATAGAAAATGAAATCAAAGGCTTTCTACATGAATTTAATTGCGAATGCAACATGCAACATGCAACTGGGGTGCATTGCACTTGGCAGCATTAGTAGAGCAGACTTAAATAGAAAGAAAACATACCACACCGCATCACCGCACCAACTTTCTTTAAAGCCTTTCATTTATGTCCATGTTCGTAGATTTGTGTGGTTGTATGCGTTTGCTCCTATGTACTTACACGATTGCGAAAACTCTTGAGAATTTAGAAAATGAAATGAGATTTTTCGCGAAATGAGATGAAATGAAATCGAAGCGTCGCGGCACGCATGCGCCTTAACCATCTCAACAGAAACAGTATATCAGCCGCCATGGGCAGTAGCAATGACTCTTTAATATATCTTCCCCGCCTCGCCTCGCCTCGCCACGCTTTGCCCATCCACACCTCCACGTCCGTTGAAATGACACTCTCTGCAGCATCACACAACTTTCTAATAGAAAAAATGTAGCTCAATCGAAAAGAAAATTGTTTAAGTAAATAAAGTAAACAAGCAAAGTCTATTATTTGCTTTTATTATTATTTTTGCTGTTATCTTCTTCTTCTTCTTTTTTGTTGTTGTTGTTGTTGTTCATATTGAATTCTTTTGCTAAATATCTTCGTATTGTTCACTGGGCTTGGAGAAGAAATAATGGCTGTGAGAAAATTGTTTTTTTCTTTCTCTCTCCACATGCACATTTATGTGAAAAACCCTTCAATCAGGACTCTACAGACTTATGTCGCACAGAATTTCGATCGCTCTTTCAAACAAATATGAATTCTTTTCCTATGCGGAAGTAGAAACAGGGACTACAGAAAAATTTGTACCTTCAATGTTCCGCGTGTAGTCTAGAAAGTTCAAGACATTCGAGGACTATCAAAAAAATCTTTAACGGCGATTATCTCCTTTGGCATTTATTTGTTCGATTCGTCGCCAAGCGGCAGCTTTTCTCAATTCTTCTCAGAGAAACGAAAATGGTATTCAGTGTTGAAAACGAAATCGAGTTCAATATCTGCTACAATCGGCACGTGATGGCAACCACGATCGCTAAATGCGATGGACAATTAGTGCCATTGGTGTGGCTGTTTTTCTAAGTATCGGGGAAATTGATTTCATTTTTCTTTTCCGCATGAGCGTTCACATCATATTATATATGAGTATAAATATATACAAGTTTTTAATTTTATTTCAATTTCCTTATTTCAATTTAAGCGATATCCTATGAAGTAGAATTATTAAAAAGACATCTATTCAAGTTCTATCTGGACTCAAAAAATGTACTGTTTATCAGTTTTGAGAAACATAAAAAGTAGTAACTCTCTCCCACCTGAAGTTAAGTTAAAGCCACCTTTTAATGTATGGGATGCAAAAGATTTTTTTTCGGTAGAGGTTCTTTATATCAATTCAACCCTTTTAAGAGCCTTAGAAGGGATCTCAAAGCTTTCCTTCGCTCTCTCCTTCTCTCTCTCTCTCATTTCCCCTATCATTCTCTTTCTCTTTCTCCTTTTCTTTCTCCTTCTCTTTCTTCTTCTCTTTCTCCTTCTCCTTCTCTTTCTCCTTCTCTTTCTTCCTTCTCTTTCTCTTTCTCCTTCTCTTTCTCCTTCTCTTTCTCTTTCTCCTTCGCTATCTCCTTCTATTTTTCCTTCTCTTTCTCCTTCTCTTTCTCCTTCTCTTTCTCCTTCTCTTTCTCCTTCTCTTTCTTCTTTCTCCTTCTCTTTCTCCTTCTCTTTCTCCTTCTCTTTCTCCTTCTCTTTCTCCTTCTCTTTCTCCTTCTCTTTCTCCTTCTCTTTCTCCTTCTTTTTCTCCGTCTCTTTATCCTTCTCTTTCGCCTTCATTCTCACTTTCGTTCTCCTTCTATCTCTCCTTCTATCACTCCTTCTCTCCCCGTACTTTTCAATCTTTCTTGCTCTCCTTTTCTCTCTTTTTCTATCTTTTTCTCTTTTTATCTCTTTTCTCTATATTTTCTCTCTTTTCTCTATATTTTCTCTCTTTTCTCCCTTTTTCTCTCTCTTTCTCTCTTTTTCTCTATTTTTCTCCCTTTTTCACTCTTTTTCTCTCTTTTCTCTATTTTTCTCTCTTTTTCTCTCTTTTTCTCTATTTTTCTCTATTTTTCTCTATTTTTCTCTATTTTTCTCTATTTTTCTCTCCTTTGAGAGACATTTTATGTCTTTTCCTCTCTGTTTCACTATCTTTCTGTATCTTTTTCATTCATTTGTATCCAATTCGAACAAAATGTAAGGCCATCTGGGAAAGGAATTTCCTTTCTTGGGTTACTTGAGCTTTTCTGTGGAATTACATAATCTTTGAACCGTAAATATAACTAGAGCTTAATTGTTCCTAAGCATTTTGCTTACATAATTAATCGTGAAACCATTAAATCCGTTTCAATTAAAAAGAAAAAAGCTTTCGAAATAAAAATTAGAGAAGAGAAAAAGAAAATAACAAAACATCGAACTGAGTTGATCAAAGAAGCAACGTGTAGCCAAGGTTTGTTGACCCTGATTGAACGGGAGTATATTTGATAGAGGACGCTTAAAAAAAAGACAGAGCAAAAAAAAAAAAAAAACAAACAACAGAACCGGAGTTAACTTTCGGCTAAGAGAGTTTTTACTAATAATTTTTTAGTGAACAGAGCTTTGAAAAGAGAAAGAGATTAAAATTGAAGGCGGCAAAGCTCGAAGCGAAAATCCATCTTTTCATTTCATGTTCGAATCGAAGGAATCCCTCCGTTTCTCTTCACTTTTAGAGGTACGCATTTAAGAACAATAAGTTCGGGTTTTTGTGTTATGGAAGCTTTTTAACGCTAAAGCGCCAGTTTCTTTGGCATCAGCGGATGCAGAAGAAAGTCTATGGAGGGGAATTTTTCTATTTGCCAATTACCTATCACCCACAAATTCCTCCATCTGATTCGCTTCTTAGCTAAATATGTATTTGTTATGGAAACAAAGATACAGCTATCGACACCTCTTCTGAGAAACCGAGGGCAAGTTATACTTATTATGACATTGGATTTTATTCATTTTTTTATATTTATTTTATTAATGAATAAATTTGTAACTGTAGGTTAATATCTCACGGTTGTTTCGCTTCTTCGCTGCTGAACTTCAAAAGCGATTTCCAACCCGACAAAATTTCATTAAAAAACGGCATTTGTGATCGCTCTTTTTATATAATTTTCGGGTTCAATTTTTAATTCAATGCATTAGACCTCTCAGTTTTTGTGCGGTTCCTTCCTTCTTCATAGAACAAAAATTATTGTATGCATTTTTTTTTTTGCTTTATTCAAATGGATCGATTGAAATTTGTCACGCAATAATTGTCGCTCTTGAAGAAATTATTTACTCTTTGTAATTTACATTAATTCTCTTTTATTCGTTTGCTAATAAAATTTCGTGCCCCCCAAAGCAAATACTCCAACGCGAATGCACATGCATACACACATACGTATACGAAGCCTCAATTTCTCAACTTTATGAACGCGGAAGTAGAAACGATGCCAACCCCAAATATCATTGAGAATGATGATGCTCTCTTACTGCAGCACATTGCTTCGTCATTTACTCAAACACACCAACGGCTGCACTCGCTCACGCGAAAGTCGACACTTCCCAGCAAACACCGAACTAGCGCGATAAGAAAAAAAAAAAATTCTCTTTTAACACAAAGCTTCGTTTGGGCTTTTAAATTCACAGAGTTGCATTTTAATGACTGAAGCTATGGAAATTATTTCGCAGAAGGGCAATTACACGAGAAGCGGTCCCATCCGTGACACCACTGACAGCCATTCTGAGCTCAAATTGCGAAATTTCAGTGCCTAACGATTGTTCAACGTTTAAAAATTTTTAGATCCTTAAGAATCATTTCCTTTTTTTTCAATTATTATGAGCTAAAACCCTAAAAAATGAGTGTCACGGGTGGGACCGTATTCATGGAATTGCCAAGAAGTAACTCGAGGGCGATGATAGCTACTGATTCCTGATTCAACGCTTAACTTGATGTGTCGACAAAGTGTCAAAATTTTGTATTTATTATCTAGATTCCAGAAACTTATAATTATTATTATTTCTTTTTAGACTTCGTTCAAGCATTTTCGCGCTCGGCAGTGTCAGTAAAACGCTCTCTGAAAATCGCAGGGCCATATCGCAAACTGATCCAAAAACCAACAGATCTCAAAATTTTGCAATTCTCATACAAACAGCCGCCGATATCTTTTGAATATTTGTAAATATTGTTTTTATTTTAATTTTAATAAGCTTCTATTATTTTGAATTAACTGAAATATCAATCAAAAACCAAAGCTTAATTTAATGGGCATTAATTTTCCTGCAAGCTTAGGCCTCAGTTCGGCTAGAAATGAAAAACTCCATATGAAAAAAGGCTTCAGGAAATTCCTGACAGAAATTTCACGCGGCATTTCTGACGGCTGGCCTCAATTCAGTAAAAAAAAAGTATCTTAATATTTTTGTGCTTGTTTTTTGCCTAAAAATCCACATCGAAACCCAGGCTAGCTCCTAGCAGAAATAATTGAAGTTCAATTTTTTCTCGCAGAAAAGTGACAGTTGATGTCAAAATAGTTTGAAGATGGTTTAATAATACTAACAAATAAGTTTTCATTTCGAAATTCAAACTCAAATCGATATTTAAATCAGGTGTTTATGCCGTCAGGGCTGTTTAGAATAATTTTATAATCCGTCCTATCGGTTTTGGGATTAGTGTGCGGTATCATTCTTTTCAGATTTAAGGGATCTTCCCTTAAACGTGCAAAGATCGAAAAAGCGAAAAAATGTAAAATTTTTCATACAAAACTTCGTTCATGGATTTCTAGGCCTTCTTGATTTAGGACCTTTCGAAATTTTCGAGGCAAATACATATTAAAGATAGAGAGAGAAAGAGAAAGAGACAGAGACATACAGAGACAGAGAGAGAGAGAGAGAGAGAGAGAGAGAAGAGAGAGAGAGGGGGGGGAGAGAGAGAAACGGAGAAAGTACTTATTGTTAACCTTTTCAAGCCTCAAATAAATTTTAGGCAAAGAATTTGAACGGATTTTGAAAACTTTGAGTGGCAGGCATACATAAAAGACAAACCCTCTGAGAGCTTTTGCTATCCGATTCGTTGTTATTTACAGGGTTCGTATTTGAACACACATGTTCAGATCATGTTTAAAATCAAAATGTACGTGTTCACAGTAAAATGCTCTTTGCTCATGAGCAAAATATTCTGATAAAACACATGACATATAATGCACATGAAATATGACTATGTTTCGATTTTTTCCTATTTTTTTTTTGAATTTTTGTTCGATTTGTGCTAACATTTAACATATATAACACCAATCTAACGTTTTCATTCTTTGTTTTTTTATTTTCTATAAAAGCTGAAAACATTGACCATTACCGACTCCTGAGACATCCAACACAAATACTTAATATGAAACGTTCATTCGCTTTTGCTTGCTGAAGAGCACTGTACGCGGATGTCATTGTTTGCTGGGAGATCATACGAACGTACACACACACACAGAGAGACGTAGACGCAGAGGCACAGGAGAGTCAATGAAAAGCACGCTCAACACGGAAAGCTTTTTACGCTCTACTATGCACGTTATGCAGGAAGGAACTTGATCTTGATATTGCAATTGCATACGAGCCGACGCGCATGAAAAAAGTTCAAGTTGAATGTCGTTTCTCTGTTCGGCTATGTGTTCGGCGGCCATATTTGTTGCTTTTTTTATCAGTGCTGACTTGTTATCGCATGTGAGCTTTTCGTTGTTGTTTGCTTGTTTTTTTTTTTTTTTGCAATGAGTGCTTTCGGTTCAGCCAATGCACTCAATTTTTGTGTTCTTGCTTTGTTCTCAGTGCTCTCCAAAAGAGAGAAAGTTATACACATTCACTCTTACAGTTTGGCACAAAACACATGCACACAGCAACACACGTATGCACACGTCTTCGCAACAGTGCAATTTCTAATTTAAATGTTTCAAAATGAGCACTAAAATATATAATGAATTTTAATCTCTCTTGCACTTATTCCCACTTAGAGTTCAAGACTCGTCTCACGTCTCTGGAAATGCTTTGGGAAAATTCTTTTTGAATTCTTTGCTGTCGTTTGAAAACTTTGCTTTCACGATCGAAAGAGGAAAATTCTAACAAAATGGTTTATGATTCTTATTATTTTATTTATAATATACTTTTTTTTATAATTCGAGGCCTTTGTCGAATTATTCTCCGCCTGAGAGGTAGTTATCTAAAAAGCTGTTCTAATTTGAATGGGAAAAAGGGGGAGCTGCACAGTATTTCTTCAATTTAAATGGAAAAGAATAGAATAGGAGGGAAAATAACGTACGGCGATCTGAAGAGGATCACTTCAGTAATTAAAATCTTAAGTAGTGTACCTGCTTTATACTTATGCAGCTGCAATGTGATTTATTTTCTCAAACAATGAATTCTTCCATTAGCTTTCTTTCTTTTCCTTAACGGTTCTGGCTTGTACAGTGCTAACGATAACTTTTTTGAGGGATCATTTCTTCATTTTCCTATGAGAGTTTTATATTTTATTGAAATTTCGTAGGGATTTAAAATAATACTTTCAAAATAAGTACACTCATTTTAGTCAAGCATAACATTTCATCGTCTCTATATCTCTGGCTCTCTCCTTGTCTCTTTCTTTTTCTCTGTTTTCTCCTTCTCCCCTACGTCTTCGTTTTAATTCGCATTCCTTACCCCTCTTTTCTCTTTACAATTATTTCCCTTTTCGTACCTTCCTTTAACTCTCTTTTTCCCCCCTCTATTTTTCTCTTTAATTTCTTTTTCTGTCTCTCTTTTGCTCTTCCCTCTCTTTATCTCTCTGTCTTCATTTTCATCGTTCTCTTTCTTTCTTTCTCTATCCTTCCCTTATTTCTCTCTCTTCCTCTTTCTCTTTTCTCTTTCCTCTTTCTCTTTCTCTTTCTCTCTCTTTCTCTCTCTTTCTCTTTCTCTCTCTTCTTCTCTCTTTCTCTCTCTTTCTCTCTCTTTCTCTCTCTTTCTCTCTCTTTCTCTCTCTTTCTCTTCTCTTTCTCTCTCTTCTCTCTCTCTTCTCTCTCTTTCTCTCTCTTTCTCTCTCTTTCTCTCTCTTTCTTCTCTTTCTCTTTCTTTTCTCTCTTTTCTCTTCTCTTTTCTCTTCTCTTCTCTTTCTCTCTCTTTCTCTCTTCTTTTCTCTTTCTCTCTTTCTCTCTCTTTCTTCTCTTTCTCTTCTTTCTCTCTCTTCTCTTCTTTTCTCTCTCTTCTCTCTCTCTTCTCTCTCTTTTCTCTCTCTTTTCTTCTCTTTCTCTCTCTTTCTCTCTCTTTCTCTTTCTCTCTTTCTCTCTCTTTCTCTCTCTTTCTTCTCTCTCTCTTTCTCTCTCTTTCTCTCTCTTTCTCTTCTTCTCTCTCTTTCTTCTTCTCTTTCTCTCTCTTTCTCTCTCTTTCTCTCTCTCTTTCTCTCTCTTTTCTCTCTCTTTCCTCTCTCTCTTTTCTCTCTCTTTCTCTCTCTTTCTCTCTCTTTCTCTCTCTTCTCTCTTCTCTCTCTTCTCTCTCTTTCTCTCTCTCTTTCTCTCTCTCTTTCTCTCTCTTTCTCTCTCTTTCTCTCTCTTTCTCTCTCTTTCTCTCTTCTCTTCTCTCTCTTTCTTCTCTTCTTTCTCTCTCTCTTTCTCTCTCTTTCTCTCTCTTTCTCTCTCTTTCGCGTTCGTGTATGGTGCATATTATGGACACATTTGCCGCAGATATCCAGGATATCCCGCGAATGACCCCAAGGAAAGAAAAATTCGTCTTCCAATGGGTTTAAAAATAGGAAACGGTTTACAGACTTAGCCCCAGGATCGGGGTATACTCAAAATTTTGATCAACAATCCAATGTGTTAGTCATTACATTTTTTTTTTATTTCTCTCCCTTCGTGCTTATGAGAAAACTAAAACAAAAAAAAAAATGGTTTCTGGCAAGGGGGCTACACAGAAGAATACAGTCGGTTGACTTTTGCGAAAAACTGTACATTCACCCACTTTTTGAAGCGTTGCGCATTCGCATCTGCATCATAATTGCAAAGAGTGAGAGAGAACCGGAGAGAGCGAGAGAAAAATTCCAAAGAAAATAACCAAGTCTGCATAGACTGGCATAGGTCCATAGATTAGAAAATGAAATAATGACAATTTCAATGACGATAATGAAGAAAGAGTTCACTCACACACACACACACGCACACATGCACACGACCGCGCAGAACAGTGTGCATAACAGTTGCCACTGCATAACCTGGCCACGTTAACACACAAACATTCTGTCGCTATGTGAGTGCGACAATATATATGTGTGTGTGTGTGAGTGTGTTGCATGCTATTTGAATCATTTCTTGATGTACTGGCACGGCTGCGATTGCGACTGAGCCAGACCGATCCGATCCGATGCGATCCGATCCGAGCTGTGAAAACCAGGTTTTGCTTTCTCCGCCTAGGAACGTTGGTTGGGGCTCCCGCCAAATCCATTGTTGGAAAATTGGCAAAATGGGAAATAGAGAACCGGGGGAGCAGTGCTGCAGCAACGATTAAACGAGATGTGGAAAATTACATTCAGGCATCTGTGCACCGTTATGTTGCATGCGCTATGTGCTACGTAGCTCGCAAATGGTAATGCCAATGCCAGAGGCAATGACAGTGGCAGTGGCAATGGTGCAAGCACAAGCGGCGGCGCGGGAATCGGGTATGACAGCACAGGCGGAGCATAGAACCGTTTATTGTCTGCTCCTGTTACCAAATAATGAAACAGGGAAAAACGTTGAACGTTCAAACGATCGTGAGACTCGAGATGGGACATAAATGGGACGCAGAGAACGTCGCTGCCAGTCGTGCGTTTTTGTAGCAAAAAGAACGACAAAAAAAATTAAAAAGAAATAAAAGAAAATTTGATCCATTGAGCTGCTGCCTACGAAAAGCTGGGGCTGTAGAAGCTAATGCAACAACAATTTTGAGTAATATCAACTGGCATTCTATTACTTCCAGATTGCGAAATCAAAATAAAATGGAAATAAAATTATATTGGACGCATGCGAATTGCTTAAAATGAAATTATGGAATAAAATCGAATTGGATGACGCAGGACGGACTCGGAAATGTACCATGGTACCGTTAGCTCGCATTTCTCTTCGGATTCGGTTGATGCGGCTGCGACGCAGCAAACAGCACTTATAAACAGTGAACACGATGCGCCTGAGCAGCATAATGATTCAAATCGCGTCGCACGCTCTCTCTCTATTACACATCATACCATACCATTCCATTCCATTTTATACGATTCTATTCTATTCTGTTGCATTTGCTGCATACTTCCGGGGTAAATAAACCAAAAATGGGTCATTGGGTATGTGCTTTTAGACGATGATGGAACATTTTTTGCGATGCATCAGCTGGGAGCCGAAGTAAGCACTAATCGCTCTGCAGCCAGTTGAGCTGCAGATATTATGGGAAATTCCTGATAAGCATGGAATAAATCGCAGGAACATTAAATGTTTCAACTCAAACTAAACATTCTCAAACAATACAAGAATTGGTAATACTTTTGAGCGGAATTGGTTCGGGTAATTTTAATGAATTTTTAAAAATCACATTCTTTTGCAGGGAATTTTTTCCGGGGCCCTTATCACTATCGTGAAATTCATTTTAACGAAAAAACTCTCTCCTGGTGTCTGTTTCCGTCCCTGTTTCGGTCTCTCTCTCTCTCTCTTGGTTTTTCTCTCGGTCTCTCCCTCGGTCTCTCTCTCGGTCTCTCTCTCTCGGTCTCTCTGTCGTTCTCTCTCACTCAGTCTCTCTGTCGGTCTCTCTCTCAGTCTCTCTGTCGGTATCTCTCTCGGTCTCTCTCTTGGTTTTCTCTCGGTCTCTCTCTCGGTCTCTCTCTCGGTCTCTCTCTCTCTCGGTCTCTCTCTCGGTCTCTCTCTCTCGGTCTCTCTCTCGGTTCTCTCTCTCGGTCTCTCTCTCGGTCTCTCTCTCGGTCTCTCTCTCGGTCTCTCTCTCGGTCTCTCTCGTCTCTCTCTCGGTCTCTCTCTCGGTTCTCTCTCTCTCGGTCTCTCTCTCGGTCTCTCTCTCGGTCTCTCTCTCGACTCTCTCTCTCGGTCTCTCTCTTCTCTCGGTCTCTTCGTCTCTCTCTCGGTCTCTCTCTCGGTCTCTCTCTCGGTCTCTCTCTCGGTCTCTCTCTCGGTCTCTCTCTCGTTCTCTCTCTCGGTCTCTCTCTCGTTCTCTCTCTCGGTCTCTCTCTCCGTCTCTCTCTCGGTCTCTCGCTCGGTGTCTCTCTCTCGGTCTCTCTCTCGGAGATAGGGATCTCGGCCTCTCTCTCTCTTAGTTTCTCTCGTCTTTTTCTTCCTTCTGAAGTTATCAAAATGCTTTCTTCTTCGAAATAATCGTCTCTTCCGTTTGTAAACTCCTTCAGGGGTCGTGGTAATCTTAAACAGTAGAATCTTGAATATTCCTTCATTAAATTGATAAATTGAATGCATTTAAATTGCGACACACATACATACATACATGCATATATGTATGTATGTATGTTTGTCTTTTAAGCAGAATGGATTAAAATAAAAATTAAATTAAATTCATTAGCGAACAATAGATATTGCTAGCTCTTCGCTTTGAATGGATTTTCAAAGGAAATTCCAAGAATTTAATATTCCAGAACCATCGACTGACGAAGGCGAGAAAATAAAGAAAGAAACACTGAAGAAAATGTGAAATATGCAAACAAGTTATTGACAGCGAAATTAAAGAATGAGTGACCGTTCGAAAAGAGAGCGCAAAAGTAGTGATCACTTGCAAAACAAATTTCTATGAAAACAAAACATTATAAGCTAATCGTGCTTCGGCAACAACAACGGCAGCAACAGCACTCAAAGTCAGTAAGACAATGTGCTGCCTGCACAAAACACCGTTCACTCGGCCGACAGAGTTCATTGGCACACATTCGCCACTTCTGCGCAAGCGCAGCCGCGGGGTTCACGGTTCCAGATATATCACCAGCAAATATGCAAGAGAAAAATAAAAACAGAAAGAGAGAACCCACACTCATGCACATAACACAAACGAATGCATAGAAGAGAAAAAAGAACAAGTATACAACAAGAGAAAGAAAAATGTGAGCTCTGGTATCTGCTTGCTTGTGAACTGGGAATTTTTTTGTGTTTCTAAAAGCTGCAATTACCGAGCTTATTCAATGGGGGAAAACAAATTATTAACAATGAAATTAAAAATCATTCTAAGCATTTAGCGACGATGGCATCCCTCGAACAGTCCGAAGCACTGGCGTCACTTGCGAGTCCTTAAATCGGAACCTTCTCCAGTGCCTCTGGCTGTCTGTCTGCCTGTCCGTCCGTCCGTCTGTGTAATACTTAGCAATAGATACAACTAAGCGCATGGGCTTTTTTTTTAAAGAGTATATACTATTGGATTGAGTCCATTTCCGGTCAGACACCGAACCGAAACTTCGAAGTTATAAGAGTCCTCTGTCGTTTCAATGAACGAACGAATGGGTTTTAGGGAACGGAAGCAAAGGAGTTGCTAAAGATAAATTTTATAAAGAGGCTAAGGAAATTCTCTCGGTTTATTCTTACTATTTTGATGTTAAATTAAAATAGAATAGTAAGGTTCGGATATTTTAGACATGGATAGACTATAAAGATTAGAGTGAAAACCTGGAAGATTTATAAATTCGTTTTTGGCGATCCTACAACTACCATGATGTTGTTGCTTTGAAACCACCGTACGCATTATTTTCCTCTTATATTATTAATAAAAAGTGGAGGTCACGAAACCTGACTTCACCTAAATACCTCCCAATAGCATTTTTGCGGCTAAAAGAAAGAAGATAGAAAAAAAAAAGGAAGAAACACGGAAAACAGAAAACAGAAAACAAAAAACATGGCTCTGAGGTCGATGTTCTACTGTATCGTGGCAACATTCTATGAGCAAGTGAAACAAGTAGCGAAGTCAACGTAATATACACACTTAACTGCGAACCGTTATGTTTCGCCAGCGAGCAACAAAAACAATTTTCGTTTCGTAGAAGATCACCTTTCTATAACGAGAAAGACTTCTTTAGATTTCGACTAGAACTAGTGAGGCTGGCAACGCTGCCGCTGCGACTGCGACTGCGACTGCCGCTGCCGCTGCAATGCCAATTACTTGCAACTTCGAAATTGCGAAAAGCGGATTCGTCGTCGCAGTGCTTTTCCAGGAAAAACATTTTCTCAAACTGAGACTGGTTGTCATGCGTCAATATCCAGCGTTCACATTCTTTGCTTTTGTTTTTTTTTTTTTTTTTTTTTTTTTTCGAATTTTGATTTTCATCTTTGCTTTTGTCTTTCGCATCGCATCCGAAGTTAGCATCAGCGATCATAACTCGGTATTACTTCAAATTCTTCTGCAGTGTTTTATTTTTTTGCTTTCTCTCACCGATTTAGCGCAGCTCTTTCTTAAACGCCCCTTTACAAGCTCCTTTCATCAATACCTCTCTATCGGTCTATTCCCAGCCACATTCCCGCCTTCTCTCGCCCTCTTTCTCTCTCTCTCTCTCTCGCTGAATGTGTGTGTGTGTGTGTGTGTGTGTGTGTGTGTGTGTGTGTGTGTGTGTGTGCGTCTTTGTCCCGCTATCTTTAAGCTCACTAGCGCAATCCATTCTGCAGTGCTCATGCAAGCAAATATCCATATAAACCGGTCAATTCGCAAGTTCTTTTCCCGATCATGGCCTTACTGCAAAGAAAGAGAGAGGCTTTCTTATAATCGACTCCCGTCCCCGCCCCCAAAGCGCCCTCTCCCTGCTTTCCCAATGTAACGATCATTCGCGCCACCATATCATCAATAATTTGCAGTGCCTCTCGCACATTTTTCAAATGTAAGCTACTCGCGGTCATTGCCATCTCGAGTTAATGTTACTTCTTGTTAGCTCCGCTGCTTCGCTGCCAACTGCAGCAACTTGGTGCAGTCGAAAACGGCTGCGCATGCGCGCCTCCATTGCTTCGCTCTTTCGCTCCGTTCGGTCTTCTTATGGTATTTACACTTAACATCTTCGTATTGCGATTTATTTTAACTCAACTTGTTGCGCCCGCGACGCGACGCGACGCGAAGCGGCCCGACTCCACTCACTCGACTCGACTCGGCTCAATTCGATTCCGTTCGATTCCATTCGATTCGATGCAACTTGTCTCTGTCTCGGTTGCATTTTCTTAGGTGATGTGAGGTCAATGGTCCGGTTTCTTCCTTTTTGTGTACATTGTGCTTCGTTCTGTTTCCAATATGATCAGATAGACTTCTTTCCAAATGCTGATAGTTCTTCCAGCCGATGCCAGCGAAAATTGATGGATGACTATGTTGATGAGTTCCCAACCAAGATGCTGGTTTGCAGAATTTTCCAAAATATCCTTTAAATTCCTTCAAACATTTGGTTCTTAGTCTCTTTCAATATGAGATCTGATTTGGACAAGAAAACTTGGATTCTTTGTGCCAACAATTTGACTTCATAAAAACAAAAGACTTAGGCAAGCAACTTGCGAACTTTTCTATTCAACAATATAGGAGAACAAAAGTATGTATTTTCCCACTTCAACGGTTCTCTTTCACGTCATCATTATCTGCGTCACAATTTCCCACATCGTCGTCATCGTCATCGTCTTCGTCTTCATTGCCGTCGAACTTAATCTTGATTATCATTTCAATGGCCAACGTCGACGTCGTCATCGTCGTTGTAGTCAGCATTTTAAACATTGTTGGCTCACGTTCTTGGCTTCGTCGTCAACACATTCAGTTCAACGAACTTATGCGCGAATCTAGGCTAAACATTTGCTCAGCGAGTTGCAATGAAAACGAAAAGTACCGCAAGCTTACCGCTATTCAATAAAATACAACAGAACACAACACAACACAACAACAGAGCAACACATCACACCACAGAACAACGCAGCTCAATACAACCACAAATAAAAGCGCAAGCGCAAGCGCAAGCGCAAGAATCAACGCAGCTGCCTTCAACATCAATGGATTCACCCACCGAACATATCAATCGGATTAAGAACTTTTTGTGGGATTTTTTTTTTTTTTTTTTTCATTTTGTCATGACGTGTGAGAGCGCAAAATGTTTTCCAATTTTGAATTTGGCGTGCGTAGATTGAGCTTTTCCGATGCTTTTTATTCAGATTTTTTGATTTCTTACATTTTCTAAGCGGTTCGAATCCCTAAGGAACCACACGCGATTCGAACTCCTTCCTTGAAACACACGATACGAAAGATATTTTCAGAAATATCTTTTTACTTTCCGTATTCCGTATTTGCGTTTTATTTCCGTTCGTGCGGAATTTCGTATAACGATAAGGAGCGATGTTGATTGGGGAATAAAAGCAACAACAGCAAAACTTGATATAATCACCATACTTGCATGTGCCCGATAGACGGCCATTGGCTTTAACTTTTTTTCTGGTAGGCTTCGAGTTAAATATGCAGTCTAAGCAAGGCGCTGATATATTTCAATTGATGACTTTCAAGTGTTGAGTTTTCCGATATTTTTCCTATTCACGAGTAAGGAAGTAAGTAATTCTTAGATATTCGAAAAGCAACAAACAAATGGCAAGAAATGGGGAGACTTCCTTGGGGACTTCCTTTCTATTCTTTCGATTCGAAATTTTGGATACATAAATAGATGCCCTGTGTTGAGGCGCGTACGGAGAACGGTCAAATTTCGTTAAATTTCGGTTTTCTGGAAGAATTGACTGAAGAGAGTGCGGTGACTTTTCCATCAAAAAAAAAAAAAAACCTAATTTGAGGACTATCCACTTCTAAACTGCGTGAATTTTGAATTTTTTTTCCTGTCTGAGCTCCTTGCGTGCAATTTTGAGTATTGCCTGAGGATTTCTTTGAGTATTCAAAAATGAGCGGTAGTCGATGGTACCATTTAGAAATTGCTTAAAAGGCATCAAACCGAAATTATTAGTTATTCGAGGCCCCTTTTGGAAACTGTGGTCTAGAAAAACGTTCAAAATTTCATGGGCCTCACTGAGCCTTACTGAGGAATGCGTTCTCAAATTTATCAATCTGCGATACATGGAGTCTTAAAATAAAGCAAATAGATTTGAATATCTATCTCTCAATTTCCTTATTTCTGGCCTTATTATGAAGCGATGCCTGTAGTTAAATGCTTTTCAGGCGAAATAAATCATGAACGGCAATTGTACAGTGGGCTGGAATTTTTCGTGTACGAGTGATTGTCTCTGAAACGGACATTGAACTCGATTGGTTAAAGAATGGAAATGGCTAAAAGAAAAAATTCCAGAGCCAAGACAGTGGCAAGAGATGGTAAGGAAGGAGGAGGAGGAGGAGGAGGAGGAGCAAGACAACATCCAATGAAAAAGAACAAGTGAATTAGCTCTGCTATCGAGTGATAATTATTTACGTACATAGGAAATAATAACGATTTAACGAGGTTTTGTCAATTGTAGCATTAATCAGCCTATGACCTCATTTCGAAGTTTTTTTTTTTTTTTTTTTTTTTTTTTTTGGAGTTTGTTGAAAGCTTTCGTCTTCGAGAAATTGTTAAAAAATTCAAATGAGAACTCATTGAGAATAAAATTGCTCATCGATAATTATATATGTATGAACCCACTCATAATAATATTTTACTATACACAGGCGCATGTATATTCATCAGGCGCGTATGCAGAAAATCATTTCAGGAGGGGGTTCAATGCATCACAAAATTATTTAATCGTGATTTTTTTTGCCCTGTTCCCTTATGGTTCTTTGCATTTTGGGTTTTGAATACCCAAAACCAACCCCCTTGCGTACATCATTGATATTAATTGATAATTCTGGGAGACTTCACTTCATCTCAAAAGTCGGTGTAAGATGAAATCATGAGCTGCATACCAACATTGAGCGGGAGTGAATTTCTGGAAGATTGGTAGAGATGACGATGGGAGTGGACATACTAAATATATGCTAGGAAAATGTTTGCTAAAAAAAAAATCAATAATTTTTTTAACTGTTTTTTGCCGAGGAAAGAAAAAACGACATTAGCAAGAACCTTCAGCGGTGTGGCTGTTGTTGTTGTTGTTGTTGGCACTGTGGTTGTTGAGTGCTATTGTCATTATTATGACCTATTTTTCTATCCGATGTGAATGTCCATTACGCAGAAAGTGCGGAGACAAACTCAAATAAAAAGAATTACCAAAAAAAAAAACCCCTTTTTTCTTTCCTTTTCCACTCTTTTTCCGTTTTTCGTTAGATAATTTGAACTCAATTTGTGATTTGAGCAGTCTTGTAGGCGTATTTGTTGAACCAGCTCTAATGAGGTTTTTTTTTAATTTTTTTTTTTTGGTTAACTTCATTCTAAAAGTCTCTTGGCTTAAACTAAAAATTTCTGCCCAGGTTCAATGTACTGACTTGAACTCGAGCGCACTAGTTCTGCGTGAAACGAGTATCGCTCCATGGAAGTGCTCGCGCAAGTTCTTTGTTGCGAGTAGTTGCTTCTCTAACCATACCACCACGCCCTCCCGCCCCCCCTCCGTTAAGTCATGACTTGCGCTCGTGGCTGCAGCGCTAACAACTTGCTTGATTGGCCAAGTCCACAATTCACCGGTTGTCTCTAAATGTAATATGAACAGCACACTGTACAGCAGAGTACAACACTTCTCGACTATTTTCGTTGCAAGTTTTGTTCCATGTAACTAAATGAAAAATCAAAGAAACAAAAAAAAAAAACACCAAGAAACGACAAAAAGAATATATGACCAGTTCTTTGGTAGAGTAGAAAAGAGAAAGGCTTTCTTTCCAATATGAGGAAACTTGCAGTCTTAGGTTTTACAAGAGCATCGAGCATAATTGCACGAAAGCTGCACAACAGGCTTTGATGTAGACAACAGCACGATCAAAAATTCCAAGCAAAACGAAAGACTTAAGAAGCAAACCTTTTATTCCTGATTTTAGGAGGTGATATGAGGTTATGCATGTGGCTTTTTCATAATATTACTGTCACAATATATATATATATTTTTTTTTTTTTTGCAAATTAATAATCGAATGAAATCAGTTTTCTTCTCTCCATCACTATTTATCTCTCTCGCATCGCTCGCTCTCTCTCTCTCTCTCTCTCTCCCCACAATCTCTCTGTTTCGAGGGTACATTTCGTTTGAGAGTACGTGCGGCCTTCTTTTGAAATATCCAGACATTGAGATATAGCCAAACGGAAAACTGGCAACACGGATTTTCAGTACTGATTAACAAAAATTATTAAACCAAAATGAGATTTCATCTAAAATTGACTTTGGAACCATAAGGATCTTAAGGGGACCTTCTGGTCTAGAATTTTTTGAAAATTGATTTTTTTTTTATATATATTTCGAAAGAATAGACTTTTAAGAATATGCTGGCAAAGTTTCGTGAAGATATTGACAATATTTGTTTTGCTACAGCCTTTTTAGAAGGTGGAGACAGCAGGCAGCGCGCTTGATCAAAGCAACTTTGAACGCGTTTATCTCAAAACTAATTTTTTTGACCTGGTGTGAATGAAAACAAAAAAACCATCGAACCGATTTGTCTGGAATTTTTATATATTATTCATAACATCAATGGCTATGGCCCGAACAAGAATCGAATTTTTATTTCAAGAACTTCATATTTTTTCATCAAAAAAATGGTCAAAAAAAGGGGAGTTTTTGATGGTTGAAATAAAAAATTGCGCCATTTTGTCCATTTAAAAAAATTTTTTTTTATTCTAGTTCCTGCCATAGCCGCATTCATTCTGATTAATAACATATTTTTGTTTTTTTTTTTCGATTACCAGAACTGCCAAAATCTTTCACACCACGGAGGTACTTTTTCAAAGAGGGTCCACTTCAACGCCATTTTTAAAATACAAAAAAAAAAAAAAAAAAATTAACATTTTTTTATTTTTTGTCAATAAAGAAAATAATAAGCCTGCATACTTAGAAAATCGGTTTTTATTTGGCTTAATACCAAAAAAAAATTATGAAAATACCCTAAATTTTCGTGCTCTAGACCAGAAGGTCCCCTTAAGGGAAAAGTTTGTTCATTTTCTCTCTTCTCGTTCCAAGGAGGTTTTCTAAAATTACTATTAAATTTAGGTTTCTCGAGAGCACAGGACATCGATAGTTTAAAGTAAACTTTTTTTCTTTAATTCCATTATAACCATTATAATCGGGTGCCAGTTTCTTTCTATGATGTATTCATTGGCATTTCTTGGTCTTTTGTCTTAGCCCCCATGAAAATTAAATTAATTGCACCCATAAACTTAAAGTTCTGATTGATTTAACGATTCTCTCATGTCGGCTCTGATGAAATTTGCTTCGTTATTCATTCAAGGCTTCTGGTTTCCTCTATAAGCTTTCACATCGGATATCCGACATGTATTTATTCACATAAATGTATATATTTAAAAGTAATGATTTATAAATAAAATACGTTCTGTAATTTCAATAGCTTTTATAATAAAATGCAAAAAAATATTCCAACTAAAGCGTCATTACAGGCCCCGAATTTGCTCGGTTTTATAACAAAAGTTCGCTTACGTTATTGCTTTCGTTTTCGAATTGACAAATTTTCTCTCTTCAATATTCTTTCAGGTAAATATGAAAGCAACAGCGCACATACCTATTACGCCCCGTATATAAGTAATATAACAAAAAAAAAAAAAAATTAATTAATGAAAAAATATCCGAAAATCATTCCAATGAAAATGCAAACAACAACAAAGCATACTAAGAAATCGAAATTAGATGGAATTAAAAATCATGAAGGCCCGTTACTCCACGAGAATTAAATTCTCACTCTCTCTCTCTCTCTCTAACCCTGTCTCTCTTACTCTCTCTCTCTTTCTCGGACCTTCTCACTCTCAAATTCAGGCTCTCACTCACACTTGCTTACTTACGTTCACTCACGGGCACGTCTGCTGCGAGGAGTTATTGTGAATAACTTTTCGGCATTTACAACCGGGCCCCTCCAAATACGTTTATTGTCTCCAAAGAGTGAGAGGCCCCCCGCCCCCTCCAAAAAAAAAAAAAAAAAAAAAAGAGTTAAACTCTCTTGCCAGTGAAATATATATATACGTGGCTCTCTGACGCAGCAATGCATCTAATTGGGAGCAGTGCCGAACTGTTGTGCGTTGCGTGACAGGTCAGTAAACTTTAAAACCCCAACTCAGCGGCTCACTTACAGAATGTTGGCTGCCGCGATACCGAGAGACGCGCAAACGACAACGAAGAGCAAGAGGACAAGGAAGAAGCTCCACATTGGTGTGTTTCATGAATCAGCTAATATCGAAGTCATGCATATGGCTGTTGTTGTAACAGGCAAGGCAAGAAGCAGGAAATGTTTTATGAGAAGAAGCTTTTCGCTTTTTTGGTTTATACCTTCCGAGATCGTTTCAATTTTTGGCGTTCGTTGAACTCAACGCTCACATAGAGGAACACACACACACACACAAATGAAGCGGGCAATGTGTAAACGAAACAAATAAAAAATAAGAATAAAAATTCGAAGCAAAAGGAAAAGAAAAAGAAATGAAAAAATAAAGAAAAGAAAAAACAAAATAAATTAAGCAATACTGAATTATCATAAAATATCTTTCTCTTCTCACTTAAGATTTTTCGATTTTTTCGACTTTTTCGACTTTTTTTTTTTTTGGCACTTTTTCATTTGAAAGGCACGTTACAAAACGAAAGACTTAAGCGAGAAACTTCAATCTTTCGTATTAGTTCATTTTCGATTAAAATTCTAGAAAAAACAAAAAAGAAATTAAAAGTAAAAGAATCCATAAACGGGCTGGTTTTATAATACTTTCGCTCATTTAGTTGAAGAGAGCAACCTTACTTCAGTCTCAGCTACTGTTCTCATACAATACGTTCGACCATTGGCCACGTAGGTAGGTACTACGTTACCTAGATAATCCCGATTTTCAAGGCATGAGAAAGAAATTTCAAGGTGAAACTAAAATTTTATTTAACCTTTTATGATGGCATTTGGAAAACTCTTTGAAATTGAGCTATTTAGTCAATTATTGAGGAAAAGGGTTGAACGACATTTTCCTGCCATTTGCATAGAACAAGAGTATCATTTAAAAGGATTCGAAGGGATTACTATTGTGTCATTGTTCTCGACAAGAGTTTAGCATTGTGAATGCCATTCGGAATTCAGGTCACTGAGTTCCTTAAGGGGACCTTCTGGTCTAGAATTTTTTGAAAATTTATTTTTTTTTTTATATATATTTCGGAAGAATAGACTTTTAAGAATATGCTGGCAATTTTTCGTGAAGATATTGACAATATTTTCTTTGCTACAACCGTTTTAGTAGGTGGAGACAGCAGGCAGCGCGCTTGATCAAAGCAACTTTGAACGCGTTTATCTCAAAACTACTTTTTTTGACCTGGTGTGAATGAAAACAAAAAAACCATCGAACCGATTTGTCTGGAATTCTTATATATTATTCATAACATCAATGGCTATGGCCCGAACTAGAATCGAATTTTTATTTCAAGAACTTCTAATTTTTTCATCAAAAAAATGGTCAAAAAAAAGGGGATTTTTTGATGGTTGAAATAAAAAATTGCGCCATTTTGTCAATTTAAAAACAAAATTTTTTTTATTCTAGTTCCTGCCATAGCCGCATTCATTCTGATTAATAAGATATTTTTGGTTTTTTTTTTCGATTACCAGAACTGCCAAAATCTTTCACACCACGGAGGTACTTTTTCACTTCAACGCCATTTTTCAAATACCAAAAAAAAAAAAAAATTACAACAACATTTTTTATTTTTTGTCAATAAAGAATATAATAGGCCTGCATACTTAGAAAATCGTTTTTTATTTGGCTTAATACCAAAAAAAAAATCATGAAAATACCCTAAATTTTCGTACTCTAGACCAGAAGGTCCCCTTAAAGGCGAAAAATATTTAAAAATTTTTAACATCAAGATGGGTGCATGGATACTGTAGTTTTCCTACCTGTTGGACTCACTAAGTTAAGATGAAGGTCTTGGAATTATGGTTTTTTTTTTTGGTTTTTTTTTTTTGGGAGAAATTGCCGGAGCTTCCTGACTGCTCAGATGCTCAGGTGGGTGGCAGTTTATCCCAAAGAATTTTCTTCTTTTCCCTCAATTTTTATAAAGTTAATTTTAAGCGTCTAACCCTCTTCGATGTTTTCGATTTGGTAATATTCGTCCTTGTTGTTGTTATTGTTATCTTTTGTTATTGTTGTTGCTGCTCATTTGTTGTGGATTCTTGCATTTACGAATGGTTCTTGACAGTAAACAAAATAATTTACCCCATTCACCTGACATCATCATTACGGAGCACAATTCCATTCATACCTGCTGCTGCTGCTGCTGCTGCTGCTGCTACCGCTGCCAATGGCTCCGCCTGTGCCGCTGTTGAGGTTGCTTGATTAGGGTTGCTACTGCCGATCTACCTGTCTTCCGATCTATCTATTGACTACGGTAAAGGGATAGAGCGAAAAGGTAAAAGGTGCACGCACGCACGCACGCATACTTTACACAATTTTCTAATGCGTTCATAATCCTGTTGTACGGTGCTTTGCGCGAAAGAGTAAAACGAAACACGAAAGACCGTTCATCGAGAAACTTAATCCTCTTCCGTTGTCAATCGGTCAGAGTGTATGGCACACATCTGATTTCGTTGAGATGTGCGAGCGGAGATGTGAGAGACAGACGTTTGCGCATGCGTACACAGAGGGCGGCAAGATAAATTCAAAAAAACAAAAACGAAAAAAAAAAAAAAAACAAGGTAAAGCAGAAATAAAGGATACCTTTATTCCCTCGAATGGAAATTTTCTATGGAACGAAAATATTTTCTCAAGAGGATCAAAAACCTGGCTTCGAGAAAGGATTACGGTACAATATTTGTTTTCGATTGTTTGCTCTTTCTCATTTCTCAAATTTTATGTTGTTTATGATTGTGAAATTTGTTGTGTGAGTTTGTCTATCTCTCAGACGATGTGCAATTCACGCACGTCCTGGCTAGCTAGGTTAGAGACTAGAGAGTCATTTTGAAGGAATAATGATGCATCATATGGTCGTACATCGCATCGGTGTGTCACAGCACGATGACGATGAGTAACATAAGAAAGGTATGAAAATTTCAATTCCGGGCTTCTCCTCCTCCGTAGCGAGGGTGGAGGAAAGGATTGGATTTATTTGTTTATTGTTTGTGATTCTCTAAGAATACGAAGTGCCTGTGTGTGTTTTTTTTTTTTCGCTATAGATCGCAATATACTTTTATAATCCTTTTGGTTGATTATAAAATACAACAAAAACAAAAGCAAAAGCAACAAGAACAAGAAAAGGGAAAACAAGAAAAGGTGTATTTGTTACGGTTCTTTTCTCTTCCTTTGTAGGAAGAAGAGTTGTTGTGATGGAAGAGTTGGATGCATTGTCATCGGTTGCTGTTGGAAATGTTGAAAATTGGAATCTTTATGGGAAACGAAAAAAAAAAAAAAAGATGAAGAAAGCTGAATGCCATATTCAAATTCTCTTTTCAACTCCGTTTAATATTTCTCGTTGCATAACGGTGATCTGTCAGTTTTTTATATTTTAGTTTGTATTTTTTTATTTTTTTTTTTTTTTTTTTGATGTTCTTCCTCGGAAACGGTTATGGGGCTCCACAGGCGGCGCAGAGCGGCAGTTGTTTGATAACAATAGGTTCGGAGGAAATTCAATTGCAATCACATATGTTGCTCATGTCTCGACACGATCGCTGCGCCGTTATCCATTCGTAATTTTGATTGAATTGCTTGGGAAGAAGGTTCATAATGATATCCGCTACTGTTTTTTTTTTTGTCGCAGTTGGTCCCGGCAGCGATATTCGATGACACCGACATGTGGCAATCACTCTTCTAGCCAATGGAATATCCTGTTAGACATTGGAATAGTGAAACGCATCGAAGAATTTTTATGAAAATTAAAGAAAAGAATTTTTTGACGGATTTACACGCGGTAGATTTGGCCCTGTAAAAGTTCAGATTTTATTTGCCAAAAACCTAAGGGAAATTTGTGTTAAATATCTCGATTCAAATTGATTTTAACTGATGGTAGATTAACCCTCTAATGGCACTATTTTTGTGTCAATGAAAAGGTTAGATAAGATCAATTTCGTGAAGAGAAAATTGAATTCTTTTTGTAATTTTTTGAACGATGACGATTGATGATAAGGGGGAGGGGGGTCTAAAATGGTCAAAAAGATGCTGACGTAATATATGGACGGCCTCCAGCACAGAGCAAAAAATGTCACCTATAAATAAAGAGATTTATGCCTTACTAAGCATGGTGACCAAGGAGAGTGACAGGGCGACAAAATTGACGAAATATTTACTTGAAAATTTTCTTATTTTTTATCTTGAATTTCATCTTAAATTTATTGAAAAGAATTTCGGCCGAAAATTAGAAGGATAACATGAGCAAAATAAGTGCAAATCAGATGAAAGTCGTCTTGTTTCTAAAGGATCTTCACCTTATTTATTATTAAGATGCTAAGCTTCGATTTTTTTGGATATGTCATCTTCATTTTATTGAAAAGGAAATCGACTTAAAATTGAGAGAAAATTTATTTTTCGAAATTTTTCTATTGAAAGGCATATATGTATATATGTAATTCGACATTCAGCTAAGCGGGGATTCGATCTCTCCGGCATCGAATTGTGAGGCAATCTTTCAATTTGTTTCTCTATACATACTTCTTATTTGTACAAGGAATCGTCTTAAATTTATTGAAAAGGATTTCCTTCTAAAAAGAAAACGGACTTCTTCTTTGAGAAAAACTATAGAGAACTCTTTGAAACTTTTGCTTTGAATTATAGGGTATTCTATGTTGTCATTTTGCCTCTGTGTAGCATCACAGTTCACAGATCAGGATCCGGTATTTTTGAAATATCTATCTCATTGCTCTTTAAGTCGGTTCATTTGTTTCACTCATGCCTGCCACTGATGAATTTTCTTTGATGGTATCCACTCAGATGTTTTTTATGGAGTCCTTTTGTTAATGATGCTCTCGGCATCCAACTTCATCCTTTATTGGCTTCATTCATTTCATCCATCAAAGGTGCCTTTTTCCTTAACGCCGTTTTCGACTCAAAATATTCCCGAGAATACTCAAAAGCTTTCCGTCAGTCATCCAAATGAAAGCCCTAAGTCCTCTCCACCTTCTATCCAAGCAACGTATCCGTTCAAAACAATGAAAAAGTTAAGAAAAAAAGAAATAATCTTGAAATGAACTCAATAAAAGCATTGAAAAAATTACATTTTCACCAACAGATTTCCTCGCAGAAGAAAACGCAACAACAAAAAAAGACAAAAAAAATAATTCTACAAATATTTGTTACCCATTATAGAAGCAAAGCCGAACTACCTGCACTTCAGTGTGCAATTTTACTTTCTTCTCTTTTCAAAGCAAGAAAGTGGAACATATCCTTGAAAACGATTCGAACGATCGCACCGGAACCATAAACCATTAAATAAAAAAGTCATCACACCGAAACGCGTGTCCAGAGCCATTAAAATTGCATAACATTGCAAAAAACGAGAACCGAAAACTTGACCAAAGAAGAAAACAAAAAAAAAAAAAAAAAAAAACAAACAAAAAAAAAAAACGAACCCGGCCCTCAAAACAAGCACGACAATAAATCATAATTTTTTTAATTGTCCACCAAGACCTAAAATAAAAAGAAAAGAGAAATAACACAGAAAAAGAAGAAGGCACACATGCAAGGATCGCACACTCCTTGTATTGAAATGTTGCGGTTTTTGGTATAAAAAAGGACCAAGGGTCCTCTTTTCGGTGAAAAATGGAAAACGGGAGAATGGAAAATGGAAAAATGGAAAAGGAAATCCACTGATTCGGAAAATATCGAGGCAAATTGTTTTGAAAAAAGATTTCAGAATCCAAAAATTCCAATGAAATCCGGTCAAGGCGAAAATTAGAAAGTCACATCGGCTTTACACGCTCTTTTGTTTGGTGCATCGTCCTTTTTGCGCTTTTTTTTTTTTTTTTTTTTTGCTCTTTGTTTTTGTTTTGTGACTCTAACGTCTCAATTATCTAAATGCGGATTAAAAAAAAAAAAAAGTCAAAATATCTTTTTAAGACGTAATTGCCACAGGCAGTCTCGATCGTGTTGGAAATTGATACACCAAAAGCATGCAAAAAGGACGAAAGTATTTTGCAGGCGCAGCGGCAAATAAAATTTTAGGTTGATCTTAAAAGTTGCGGGGACATTGAAAAATCGAGTTATATTGAATCGAGTAGCGAGGGTTTTTTTTTTTTTTTTTTGTTCAGTTCATACAATTTAACCCACTTATTCCATATATGTGTGTAGTTTGGTAGTTCAGATTTTTATTTATTTAAAAAATTTTTTTTTTTTTTTTTGTTAAGCTGAAAATAATGAATGCTTCCACAGAAGGACACCCATAACAACAGTGCTCATTTTCGTTTAACCTTTCCACTACTGATTGAGGGGAAATTAAGAAAATTCATTTCCCAAGTGTAATATCGGGGGGGTTATTCAAATTATCCCTCAATCTTGGGAATTGAATTACCTTTGCAAGGGGGGAAACAACCACATACCCGTATACATATGTTATCCCCAGCTAAGGTGAAAGGCTTAAATAACTTAGTAGTTGTTTTTTTTTTTCAATAATCCAGGACTACTCACTAAGGCGCCAATTCACCAATTTTCCTACAGGGTAAGTGCAAACCGAAATATCCTAATGTTGTCTCAAAAATGGTAAAATGTAACTAACAGAGGAAGTGCTAGCTACCTTGGGACGTCTCACAAGTCATATGGGGATGTCCTGAAAAATAACGTTTTTTTTTTCACGTCCGTACATGTCTGATTGCCTTTCATATCACCAATTTAGGGCTTAAAGCGTACTTAACGACTCACGTAGGTGTCTCGTCTATGTGGAAATGCCCATGTGCCACCATTGAAGTAAATAATTCCCTCGAATTAAATCTACTCCCTCTCTCTTCAGGGCTAAGTTCTATCAATTTTTCTTAGTCCCATTAACAACACTTCTAAGGTACTTAAATTGAAATAGATCCGCTGAACAAAGAGTCCCAAAAATATCGTTGAAATTTTTATTGTCTCATTTACTTGGAGAAGAAATCTTCTAAGTCTGGTAGATGGTACTGCTGACCTATTTTTCGCTATGATCGTGTACATCCTGCGAGCAAATAAAAAAGAAATCGTATTCAACTATTTAATCCTTTTGCAATGGAAACCTACTGCCCAATATAATCGACTTCCGTACTTTAGAGAAGCATAGGTGCCTTCTAAGTAATTCAATAATTGCTCTACCGGATGCGATCGAGAGCAAAAAAAAAAAAAGTTAATAAAAATTGAACAAAAAAAAAAATTGTTCCATTGCTCACATGGAGAGCATGAAAAATCGGTTAGAAAAGGGAAATCTTTGAAAAAAGGATATCAAAAAATAAAGAATAAACAGCGGGAGTTTTCTCGCGGATTTTTATTCCATTGCCGTTCCGAGGAACAAAATCATCTTAGCAGCTGTCAAAGAACGCGATGGAAAAGAACTATTTAATAGCCCAAAAGCACGTACTTAACGATAATGATCGTAGCATACTTCGCTCCGTAACAGGATACGCTCGAGATCGGCTTGTATCGACGCGTAAAATGGTGTAATCAGACGATCGATGATAACGGAGCAGTTTTTTTTTTTTTTTTTTTTTTTTCATTCATTCTTCTCTTTTACTCTGCTTCTATTTCATCATTGTCAGGTGTCAGGTGCGGTGCGGTGCGATGTGAGTGGTGCGTGGAGCGCATGAGGGGGGAAAAACGCTTCGAAATCTTTAGAAAAACACACTCCTCGGCATTTCTTTTTTTTTTTTTTTTTGAATCCTTTTGTTGTGCACTTTTTACAGTAAGCAGCATCGTGTGCAATGAATGAATTCTTTGTGTGAACCTCTTCCCTTTTCCCATTATTATTATTTTTTTTTTTTTGTTTTATTGAAAAAAACATTCTTTTTTAAGGTCTTCTATTAGCGTCAGGCTGCAAATGATCATTTCATTTTGTGATGGTTTATGGGAAAATGTTCTTCGATTATTTGCGGTTGCGCATAGAATGAGTGCGTCAGCTGATCACACTTTTATGAATGGGAATAACTGTGCACTGTGCGATCGATCGACAGAAGGCGAGAACAGTTATGAGAGTGCCGAAAAAAATAAATCTGGGAAAGTTGAAGAGAGAAAAGAATGCAGAAAAACTAGGAGCTTCTTCTCAAATTCCTTTTCAAGTGAAAAAGTGTCTCGCGAAAAAAAAGAAACACCCACAAAAAAAAAACAAAAAAAAAAAAAAAAACTGGAAAAATTAAATTAAAAAAAAAAAAAAATCCAGGACTCTGAAAGCACGAAGAACTCATGAAAGCCGTCCGAATTCAGATTCTACCAATTCGATCTGAAAAGTTCAATGCTCCTAACCTCATTTTTCTAAGCCAAACCAGAATTCTTAACAAAGCCAGATCGCAACTACAGCACGACGACGCAACGGCACTGCAATTGCGCTAGGCGTACGGAATTCACAGTCAAGAAAATAAAAGAAGCCTAATCAGTTGTGCTGCAGCACAAAGGCACACAAAGAAGAGAAAAAATTTTCTTTTTTTTTTTTTTTTTTTTTTTTTGCTAAAATGTGCACAAAAGCATGAAGATGTTGAGGAGTTGAGAAATTGTGCCAGATCGTGAGTTAGATATTTCTTGCAGACAAATTGATTTTCTGGCCAAAAAAAAATTATAGTCCTTGAAACGATAAAAAAAAAAAGGAAAATTCTGTTCTTATTGATTGCAGTGAAATGGATACGTGTCGCTGGCTCAAAAGCAATAACCACTTATGTCGACTTAAGAGGCAAAAAGAAACAAATGTGGGGCTTCGATTTTGTTCTATGCTTGAGAACAAATTTCTTTCAACAGTCCCCTTTTCCAATAAATTCCTCCAAATTTTTATATATAATATACTTATTTTCGGATTTATTATTCTAACTAAAGCTTTAACGAACTTGTATTGCTATTTTTCCATACGTATTAACCCTTTCACTACCAAACGAACCTTATACGCACGCGCTAAATCGAGTCGTATATTATGAATTTGATTGTGATCCCACCGATAATGAAAGGAATTAAGTCCTGTTCAGTGTAATTGGAACGGTACCAATAGTCCGTAGATAGGAATTTTCGATTCGGGGTAAAAAAAAATATGGCCCCTTGAGCGAGTCTTTGACCATTTTGTACTTTCCCCACCCCTTTTCACACCCCTTAGCAATGGAGGCTGGCAAGTTTCTATTGGCTCAGAAGCCTAGCAGTCAGGAAGTCCATTCTGAGGAGCCATCGTCCGCGACTGGACTTTTCATTATATTTGCAGCACTAGGTGAATGTGTGCACTCATATTGAGACATGAGCGAACTTGAAGTCCTGCAAAAGAATATGAAAAATTGTCAATCTACTGGATAAAGGGAAAAGTCCCCTTTTTTTCGTATGCATTTTACAGTGTATTGGCCATGCATAAAAAGTTGGCTAGTGGAAGATATTTTTGTTCTCAAAACTGCAGTTTCAATGACAACAAAAAAAAAAAACAACAAAAGCAGGAGCATTAAAAGTATCTGCGAAAGAATGCAAATCTCTTCTAGCCTTCTCTGTCTTTCTCTCTCTCTTTCTCTGTCTTGCATTAGCCTTCGTCTTACCGTCTTTCTTTTCTTCTTTCGTTTTTTCGATTTTTCTTTCTAAAGGTTACTCACGGCTGTTGAACCACTTACCTAGTGCCAACAAATAGCAACAGCAACAAAAACAACAAAAACAAACACGCTGAACTCTCATGACAGCTCGAGCAGCAGGCCTATGATCATCAGGAAAAAAGCTTCAAGTGGAATGGTACATACCGTTGCGCGTTGCAGCAGCAAAAAACAAGCAACAATGTTGTCTTTTGGTTTCCGCAATTGCTGCTTTTTTGTTGTTGGTTTTTTTTTCTTTAATTTTTTATTATTATTATAATTTTTTTTGTTTTTGCATTGGAGTGCAATTTTGAGAACTGTTCTTTTGTTTTGTTTATAATTTAAGTGGTCGATAACTTATAGAAAAGAAAGAAAAACAACAAAAAAGAATTTCGGGAGGGGTTCAAGGCCCTGCGAATATTGGTATCATGACTAATTTCCCTTGGTCCTTTAAACTTCCTCGCATTTCGGAATCCCAAGACCACCAACGGCGTACGCTCCTTACCAGAAGTAGGCAGTTCCAACTAGCAAATACCCTAAACAAAACATCTTTTTTAGCATCAGTGGACTTACCAGGGACCAGTATTTTTAAGAAAAATCCCTTTGTGGATTCATTAATTATTTTTATCCTTGCAGACATGAAGTTGTAACCAATGAGTAGTCCATTGAAAACGGGTTGTATAAACTTAAATACTCGTGAATCTCAGGTTCGTTGATCGATCGGAAGGATCTAACCAAGAAACTAGATTTCCTGGGCTTAAGGGAAACCCAAAAAAAAAAATAAATGGAATAGAAAAAAAATTTTCTAATGTTAAAAAACTGCCTTGACTTTCAAAAGAGACGAAACTCAAAGCGCAAGATTAACAGTCCTTTCAAAACCCACCAGATGGTGGGTACTCTAAGGTGAAAGTGCAAGAAATTCGAGATGAAATTATAGAACAAGGGGGAATTATTATTAGAAGTATACCATTCTGTAGAAGAAAAGGAAGAATAGAAAAAAAAATAATAATATGAAGGGGAAGCTTGAAATTAGAAACCTAATTGCTTTAAGGACACTTTACAAATCAAGCAATTCATCGCAGCGCTCAAAAAAAAAAAAAAATAAAAATAATAAATCAAATGGCGGTTAAGCGAAACAAGAAGAACACACAATTAATGGAATTAATAAAGCAGAATCTAGAAAACCATGCGAATTTCAATGGAAAACACCAAGAGCAAAAGAAGTCAACGAGTCAGAAAGATCACTTGAAAATCGAAGAGTTCAAAGAACTCTCACAAAATAAAAAAAAAACAAACAAAACAAAACAAAAGCCAAACCAACAAAAATAGAAAGAGCGAAATAAAGAAAATAAAATACAAAAGAATCTGGTTAAAAATTTTGACTGACTATCAAGTCAGCGCAGAGCGATGAGTCAAACGCACTGAAGCATTGAGAATGGCTTTGAATAAAGAAAGTTATGGGATTCTAGATTTTTAAAAGAACTATGAACGGTAGCCTCCATTTAAAAGATAGAGACGGGATATACCAATGTTGCAACAGAAAGAGACATTGCAGTGGAACGTCTAGAACCACTCGAGATCGACCGATCAAAATATGAGAAGAAAGAAGCTATTTTTGAATAGATTCGATAGTCCGTGGTAGTGAATGATTCCACCATCTTGAGAATGAAATTTTAAAAAAATTATTGTAGTTAATTGATTTTTTAATTATTTAATTATTTAATTATTTAATTGATTAATTATTTAAATTAAATATTAATATTTAATTATTAATTATTTAATTATTTAATTATTTATTATTTAATTATTTAATTATTATTATTAATTATTTAATTATTTAATTATTTAATTATTTAATTATTTAATTATTTAATTATTTAATTATTTAATTATTTAATTATTTAATTATTTAATTATAATTAATTTATTTTAATTATTTAATTATTTAATTATTTATTATTAATTTAAATTTATTTTAATTATTTAATTATTTAATTATTTAATTATTTAATTATTTAATTATTTAATTATTTAATTATTTAATTATTTAATTATTTAATTATTTAATTATTATAATTATTTAATTATTTAATTATTTAATTATTTAATTATTTAATTATTTTAATTATTTAATTATTTAATTATTTAATTATTTAATTATTTAATTATTTAATTATTAATTATTTAATTATTTAATTATTTAATTATTTAATTATTTAATTATTTAATTATTTAATTATTTAATTATTTAATTATTTAATTATTTAATTATTTAATTATTTAATTATTTAATTATTTATATTTAATTATTTAATTATTTAATTATTTAATTATTTAATTATTTAATTATTTAATTATTTAATTATTTAATTATTTAATTATTTAATTATTTAATTATTTAATTATTTAATTATTTAATTATTTAATTATTTAATTATTTAATTATTTAATTATTTAATTATTTAATTATTTAATTATTTAATTATTTAATTATTTAATTATTTAATTATTTAATTATTTAATTATTTAATTATTATTATATTATTTAATTATTTAATTATTTATTATTATTTAATTATTTAATTATTTAATTATTTAATTATTTAATTATTTAATTATTTAATTATTTAATTATTTAATTATTTAATTATTTAATTATTTAATTATTTAATTATTTAATTATTTAATTATTTAATTATTTAATTATTTAATTATTTTAATTATTTAATTATTTAATTATTTAATTATTTAATTATTTAATTATTTAATTATTTAATTATTTAATTATTTAATTATTTAATTATTTAATTATTTAATTATTTAATTATTTAATTATTTAATATTTAATTATTTAATTATTTATATTTAATTATTAATTATTTAATTATTTAATTTAATTTTTAATTATTTAATTATTTAATTATTTAATTATTTAATTATTTAATTATTTAATTATTTAATTATTTAATTATTTAATTTATTTAATTATTTAATTATTTAATTATTTAATTATTTAATTATTTATTTATTATTTAATTATTTAATTATTTAATTATTTAATTATTTAATTATTTAATATTTAATTATTAATTATTTAATTATTTAATTATTTAATTATTTAATTATTTAATTATTTAATTATTTATTATTAATTATTTAATTATTTAATTATTTAATTATTTAATTATTTAATTATTTAATTATTTAATTATTTAATTATTTAATTATTTAATTATTTAATTATTTAATTATTTAATTATTTAATTATTTATTATTAATTATTTAATTATTTAATTATTTAATTATTTAATTATTTAATTATTTAATTATTTAATTATTTAATTATTTAATTATTTAATTATTTAATTATTTAATTATTTAATTATTTTATTAATTATTTAATTATTTAATTATTTAATTATTTATATTTAATTTTAATTATTTAATTATTTAATTATTTAATTATTTAATTATTATTATTTATTATTATTAATTATTTAATTATTTAATTATTTAATTATTTAATTATTTAATTATTTAATTATTTAATTATTTAATTATTTAATTATTTAATATTTCAATTATTTAATTGATTTATTGCATCCCCAAATTATACGAGAGTTGAAAAAAAATCAGCTTCAATCGTGATTGTAGACAATCTATTTAAGAAATTTTTTTTCAGATATACCCTAAGTCCAGAAATTTAATCGTCATTAACATACATAAATATATTTAATTTAATTATAAGAAACCAAATCAATATTTGTTTTGTGCTCAAATAATGGTTATCAGTTTTTAATTGGAAAAAGATTTAAGAAAATAATTAAAATATGATTATTTATGATTTTAGAATTTTTTTTAAATTGATATAAGCTCCATTTATATCTGAATATACCCCGATTTACTAATTTTTTGTTTGTTTTTTGAACAATAAGTTTATAATAATTTAGTATTCAGTAGGAATAATCTTAATCGAAATTCGAATTTAGCTGGTCAAACTAAGGCCCATTTTTTTGAGAAAAAAGTGTTTGATTCAAAGAGAAAAAATGATCTGCAGCTTCAAAAACCTATCCCAAAGCTTATAAGCCACACCAGAATGGAATCAAATGGGGCATCTCGTATTTAACTAATTTCGATTTTCGAAAACGAACAAATTGAAGAAGGTCTTCAATTTAAATTGTTGACTGAAATTGTGGCCCAAAACAATCACTTCGAACGAAAATGAACATTTCGTCATCATAGAGTTAACCGCATTTAATTTCATAATGTGCCAGAATAAATGACTTTGTTATTCCCCAAAATAGCCCGCACAAAAGTGATCAGCCATTGAGGGAGAGCTTCAGCATTTCCTAAATAAATAATAATAATCAATCGTTGTCCTCACTTCGATTCTCTTCAGCTCCCATTTCTGCTCCAAAGCGTGCACGGTAAGGTAAATGACGATCATAACGGGAAACAGTGTCGAACAAATGACAAATTAAAAAAAAAAAAAAAAAAAAAAAGCACAACGCGCTTTTGGTTCCGAACTGTCATTTGTAATTGGCAAGTTATTAGAAAGTTATTGTTTGAATTTGTTCTTATGGTTCTCAGTTTTTTTTTTTTGATTTTTTTTTGTGTGAGCAATTTATAATTTTTCGACATATTTATTTCGGTTTTTTTTTCTGTTCCTAAACACAGCCCAGTTTTTGAGCCATCGAACCGAAAGAGACAAACATTAATTTTGAAATAATTTGATTTTGAAATAAGCTTCGTTATAATATTGAACACAATTCTGAGTGTAGGTGATTGCCTTCGCTTGCAATTTCTTGTTTTTGTTTTTGTTTTTGTCTTACTGCAATTAGGCAGAAATAGGTCAGCAATTGGAAGTACTTCTAAGCGAATTCTTTTCTATAACTGTAGAGTGTGAAAATAGCAGAGACAGAGAGGGAGAGAGAGCGAGCGAGATGCTATCAGAACGACATAAAATGATTCGAGATCAGAAAATAGTCATGTTTCTATAGTAAGTAATTTCATATGCTGTGCAACGAAAGCGTTTTCAGAAAATACCGCAAGTCGAGCTCATATACCTGGCCATCGTGTGCAGGAAGTTCTACACAGAATTGAAAGTTGAAAATATCAAACAAAAAAATAAAAAAGAATAGAGAGGAAACTTGGAGTGGACTTACTTATTTGCTTGATATGCTTCACGTGGAAGGTACTAATTGAAATGCCGCACGAGTGACAGCAAAATAACTAGCTCTTTTTTTATTTTTTATTTATGAACGTACGAATATCAAAAAGAACGAGCCTCAATCAGCAAGCAAGCCAGCCAACTAGTCATTGAGCGAATTAGTCAGTCGGTCAGTCAGCGAGTCAGTCAGCTAGCCAATGCTCTACTCTGAGTGTTGTGTACCTTAATGTACAGCCTAGCAGTCAGACGGTCAGCCAGGCAGCCAGTCAGACAGGCAACTATAATGCTAGGCATTTTTAGTGGGTCGGTAGGGCAATTGTGCAAGATGTGTTGAGGCGTTTTCCAGCCAGTACAGTAAAATTTTTCTATTTTACCCTGTTGTACTGTTGTATATATATATATACATATATTCATATTTTAAGTTCTTTAAACGAAAGGAAAGCCGAGGCACATAATGCAACTCGATTCCCGATAATTGACATACGGCCTAGAAACCTTATGGGAATTTCATGTATTTTAGTTCGTATTAAAATGTAATTGACAAACAAAAAAAAAAAGCACAATGCAAAGACAAGCAAGGAAAGTAGAAAAGAAAAACTCAAAAGGATATCGGCACGACTAAGCAATTGTGAAGTTCAGTCTCAGCAAATTATGTGAATTGAGTTTGTAGCTTAAGTCTTTTGTTTTGCGCACAGAATCATATTTTTCTTATACCAAAAATTTTTCTTATTTTTTTTTCCAATGGGATTGAAAAAAAATCAAAAAAAAAAAAGAGTCCGTATGCAAAACATTCGAGCATAATTCATCAAAAGTGTTTAGAACACTCTCTTTTTCTTCGTACTTAGGAGACGAGTTAACTTGACTCGTTTTCGGTCATTTAACTTATGTGAAGAAGTGAAAAAAAAAAAAACCAAAAACGAAATTTTTCGTAAAAATCAAAAATAAAAAAGTATAGAGAAAGAACACAAGATTCTAAAAGCAAAAGAGCAAGAAACACACAAAACGAAAGAACGGCTTAATGAACGCGCTTACCATAGCTGTAAGAACCCAGAAATAATGGCCCGACTGACAAACAACACAGCGTAGATGAGAAACCACAAATTTTGGTAAGTCAATGAACTTGGCCAAAATAAAAAAAAAATAAAAATAAAAAAAATAAAACGAGAAGAAGAAAACGAAACGAAAAAAAACCACAACAAAATGAAATCAAAACACTCAACATTTAACACTCGGAGTCCAATAGATTGCGAAGGTAGTTGTTAAGAGGAAAGAAGAAAGCCACTACAGTTTTTTTTTTTTTTTTTTTTGTGGTCACAATGAAGAAATAAAACTAAAATGATCCAAGAAAAGTGTTGGAGAGGAAGAGGGCGACCTTAAAGTGAAAAATTATAATTTCATATAGCATACCTACATACAAATCTCTTATGCTATTTCGGCAATATACTTATCTTCGGGCTATTGCCTTGCCACTTCGCATTGCGTAATCGAAAAGAGTTTCTTCATTTTAAATGCTTGAGGAAAAATTCTAAAATCATTTCCTTACAATTAGGTTTTTTTTTTTTTGGGCAGGGAGTGAGAAAAAACTCTGCTTTACTTGAAATGGAGAAGAAAGCGGAAAATTAGAATTGAATATTTTAAGACTGTTGCCAGTTTTTTGAGAGAAATACCCCCAGAGTGTCTCCAAATACGACTGAAATTGCTTTAAATTCGATTTTGGCATATTTGAAAAACAAAAAAAAAAAAAAAAAAAAAAAAAAACAAACGATCCGCTTAAACCTTCATTAAGGGGGTCTTCTCATTGAAAACCCGTTTTTTGGACCCTTTTTAAAAAAATTCTTATTTGAAAACGCAAAGAAAAATTGAAAACTTTTTTTATTTATTGTATTACAAAAGGTTCAAAGTAAATAAAAAAATTTGTTTTGCCTCGATACGTGGGCTGTTCAAAAAGTAATGAGACTTCAAAGTTGGTGGTGAAAAAAAAGATGCCGTCACGGCGGCCACGATTCCGGGTCTCCGGAGAGTCCGAAATGGAAAAAAAAACGGGGTTATAATCAGTATAGATGTAATTCTCGGGTGAACCTCAAGCTTAATTTTGTGATTTTTTTTGACAAAATGGCGCCATTAAAAAAAAAAATTTCAATTTCGGGCTTTTTTTTGTAGTTTAGTGTAAAAAAAAATATTAAAAAATTTTTTAAAATTATGGTCGAGTTTCACCCGAGAATGGTGACAATTCTGCGTCGATTCCACTTTGTTTCATGAAAATCGGTTCAGTTGAACTGGAGATATCATGGCCGCCAGTTCGAAAAACGTGGTTTCGAGATAAACGCGTTTAAAGTTTGAAGCAACGCAAAAATTACTCGTTTTAGCGCAGATCTTGCTCGACAAAGAAGGCTATATCCTCTAAACTATTTCGAATTTCAAAAAAATCCTTTTAGGGGCATATTCACAACTACCCAAGCTATAAATAAATGCAAAAAAAAAAAAGTCGAAAAAAAAGTTGCTCAATGAGAAGACCCCCTTAAAAGTTTTTCTTCCGTAAGTCTTCCCTTAAGTCCAGTAATAAACCATAATTTAGAGGAGATTCGCTTAAACTGCCAAGAATGTATTGTCACTATGGGCTCATATATGTTACATATGTGAGTAAAATCCTGATCAGAAAAAGGAGATCGAATAAGTTTCTTAATTTTCAAAAGCTAAGTTGGAAAATTTTCAGAAATACTAAGCAGCTTAGATTGATGCAAATGTTATGGACTTTCTTTTACCAAGTCCTCCCAAAAACCTTCACAGAAAACCATTGCAATGACAAACTCTATCCTGCTGAACATGGCTCTCCGATCGTAGAGAGGGGAATCGCAGGCCCTAGGTAAAAGCACAACAAGGTTGCATATCATTTGAAAATGAAAGGACAATCGCCACTTTTATCCTCACTATCATTTTGAACTGCCTCCCTCTATACGACCATAATCTTTTCGATTGAAGCCATTTCAATAATTTTCCATACTCAAAAAATGAAATGAAGTTCCATCAATTTAAAGTGGGATCGTTGAATACTTTCCGTGCGAAAGAAATTGGTTTTTTTTTAGCAAAAAGAAAATTTGTACTATGGCAACCCCACCATTCCAACTTCATGACCATTTTCGAATGGTGGCACGCATACAAACCCACTATATAGCAAAAAAAAAAAAAAAAACAAAAAAGAGTTTCGACGAAGAACAAATTTCATGTCGAGCTCTGAGGTAATTTCTTTTTTAAAAACTCAACAAAAATGTTGCTTTATCTTTTCATTTATTATTTTTCATTTTTTCATTATTATTATTATTATTATTATTATTATAATTTTTTGTTTTTGGTAAATTTTTGTGTCTTCTTTAAATATATTCTTGCCAATTCAAGGTTATGCTAGTTACGTCTTGTTTCCTTGGCTTAATGAGCGAACAACAAAAGAAAACTAATCAGAAGAATACTTAATTTTGTTTTTCTTTTTGTGTAACTCAATATACGGCTTCATATATTTAATGATAACAATTAAAGAAACATCATGCTGATAACCAAAAAAAAAAAAAAAACAAAAAAATATTATATTTATAAAATAATGGAAAAAAATTAAGAGATTACGTAAGAGATGTGGCTTTTTTTTACATCAGATTCTTATTTCTCAACGATTAATCAAGCTTTTGTTGACAGCTAAACAGGCTTTCATGGCGGTCGACCCGAGCGTGCTTTCTTGGGATTCCTTCACTTGTTTTGTATTTAATTGATTTAAGTAAATTCTGATGAACCAGCTGAGGGAGTCTTAGAAGCTGTAACCTGCTGTAACCAGTTCCTCAGTTTGCTTTGGTCTCATCAAAGGAGGAACTTTCGTTGATCGCTTGCGGAGTTTTTAGTTTTTTGGGTGGTTGAAAAAATCGATTTTTTTTTATGTTGAAAGTTTGTGGCGGGATCCAGAGACAGGAATCTTGACACTGGGAAAATAACTTTCTCTGTTGATTATGATGTGTAAGTTACGATCAGAGCTTTTCAACAAGTCAGGGACCTACCCCGAGTTTGTTTGAAGAGTAGATTTTATACTTGAAACTTTTTCAATTTCAATTTATTAATATTGGTAGGTACAGGTAGGATTATAGATTTTAAGTAATGGTAACTGAGTTGGAGATAGCCAACCTAGGTTATTCATTCATGTTTTTTTTTTTTTTTTTAGGAGATAGCTCCGCAGATTATCTCAAAATAAGGACCGAAATTCGCCTAAACTGGCTTATAGAGACTTAAAGAGTGCCTACAAAAAAGAAAGTGGGATCGTAAAAAAATAAATCAGCTTCGAGCAGATCTGAAAGAATATTTGGGGATCCCCTGGCGGCATTCGTTAACCAATTTGCTTCATTTGTTGAATCAAGGCTGTTAATTTGTTAATAATTTTTTCATTACATTCGCATTAGATCTGGCATTCATAAAATAATGATGGTGGGCTTAAATTCAATATAAGAACTCATCATACATCAATTTTTTGAGAACAATTTTTTAGTTAAACGATCAGCTGTTAAATTTATGGTTTTTTCTTCCTTTATTTTTGAGAGAACAGCTTTGCGTCTTTAAAGCAAAATATCAAAAAAGCTATTGAGAATCATAAAATGCTCGTTTGAAGCTTTTATGTCTCACAGCTGAAATATTACATAGATCACAGGACGCTACCGGATCATTATGCAATACTCTTTGCAATGAAATGGTACTCTCCGGGGGAAACAAAACTCAACGTGAATCCTTTTTATTAAGTATCTCTTTCTATCAGCGATCAGAGAGACGATATTTGAGCAAAGAGTCGATCGGAGTCTTGAGTAAAAGCATTTTACAGAGAAAGGCCTAGAGTAATAGATCTACCTATACATGTGTGTGTGTGTCTGTGTGTCTATCTACGAACTTAGGAGCAAACTCAAATATGAACTCAATGGTAATGGCTGATTATGGCCATGATGAGACAACGAAGGCAACGGCAAACGGCAAGCGGCTGACGATTATGAGGCCCGATCATTGCCAAGATCATTGTCATGGCAGAAAGCACCGTATGCGGCTGCAATGTCGTTGCACGACGACATGACAACGACAACGACAACGATTGTCTGAGCCAACCAATCAAATGTTCAGATTCTGAGTTCTCATGCGCTCTTACGCTCAATTTAGTGAGCAAAATCGCGGGATTAGAACTTTTTAAAGCCAACAACAACAACAACAACCACGAACAGCAACAACGCGATCCCCGAGAATATGATACTCTTGTAAACAATGATAGCCGTTCGGTTCGCTAAAAGATACTCAAATGTGTAAAATACAGACAATATACGGACAAGCTACTCGGCAATCAGCCGAGCGCGAAGAAGAGAAAGAACCAACGGACACAGGTAAATGTGAACGAATTCTCCAGCAGGTTCTAACGTATAAACAAACGCCGAAACGAAAAATTACCGATCTGAGCCGAGCCGAGCTGAGCTGAGCTGAGCTGAGTTCTGGTGTTCGTGTTGGTGTTGGTGTTGGTTTGCAAGCTACGCTTGAAAGCAGAGAATTTTCAGCTCTCTCTCTCTCTCTGTCACGGGCATGTAAGAACGAGATACTCTTTTCGGCCTCGGGAAGATAGTTCTCACTTGAATTGTTGTTATTGCTGCCGTTGTTTGGATCTCTTTCGCATGGTTGTACATATATCCGTATATCGTTGTAATATGAATTTTTGTGATGTGGTCTCGGTCGTTTGAGCGCGAAATGACGAAATGATGAAATGACGATGAGTATTTTCTTTTTTTTTTTTTGCTTTTTTCGTCGAGAGATATCTGGTATTGTCTTTGTATGCGTTTTTGGTTCTGACACCTGAGTGCGGTAGTGAATGCCTTAGCACTCAAAAAGGAAGGCTGGCTGGTAAGCAGGCAGTGTAGTGTTGTTTGCCATTAGGTTGTGCGTTATGGTTGTATTGTGAGGCCTCTTTCTCTCAAGGCTGTCTGTATGTGACGATGAGCTAAATGCGCGAGGCTTCGAGAAAGAAGAAAAAGTCTAAACTATCTAGCTGCTGGCTTGTTATGGTGCCTGCTTTCAGAAGTCTCATCAGCAGCAACAACTCGCCGCGACATTGAAGTTGCGATGCGGCTCATCCGTAATTCAGTTTTCCGTAAGCAGTAATACGATCGAGACACGGTTTCATAAGCGTTCGCAAAACCCTGTGACGATTCATAAGCAATGCTTTAATATATTGAGAATCCAAGAATTCCAGAACCCAAACAAGAAGACCGTATTTCAAGATCAAATACTTTTCTTCTTTAACTTTAAGCAGTTGGAAAATTTCCCCCACAAAAAAAAACAAAAAAAAAAAACAAACAAACAAAAAACCCAAAAATTTCAATCAAAACTGCAACTCAAACAACAACTACACCAACAAGAACAACAATAACAATTAAAAAAATAAAATTACAATTTTGCGAAAAGCAAAACAAATCAACCAGTCATAGTTAGAAGAGCGCAATTTTAGTCGAAGAAAGTAAAGGAATCTTTGAATAACAACAAAATTAAATTATCAAAAAAAAAAAAAAAAACACAAAAAAAAAAGAATAGAAAACATACATTTATGAATTCATATTTCAATAGAATGGTATAAATGAAAATAGTTAATATAGATTTAGATTTTATTAATTTATATTAAAAACAAAGACATTCGAAACTATAAGACTGCATTTATATATTATAGTCAAATGTAGAATTGCATGCGCAATCGAAGGCAAAGAACAACAACAAACAAAACAACAATTGCACCAGCAACAGAATAACAGAAACACCACATATAATAACATTAATAACAATAACAACAATTAAAACAATTAAAGCAAAAACAAATTATATATTTAACTTGGAGTGAATTGCACGATGTACCTCAATATCGGGAAAGTGTGCCTCGAATTGCATGGAAATTTTGCTTTTGTTAAGTGAGCGATCAAGTGAGTGAGAGGAAAAGCAGCACGGGCGGCAGGCGCAAGTGGGTGGGCTATTGTAATGCCTGAAACAATTAATGGTGGCATTCATGGCATATCGTTTTGAAAAGTTTTTGAAAAATGGAAATATTAGCATCAAAGAATTATTGCGTCGTAATAAAAAATCTTGAAGAAGATATTCAACAAAAACAAAAGCAAAAAGAAAAACAAAAACAACAACAACAGCAACAACAACTGCTGTACAACAAAGAGAGCAACTGTAAATTCCAAGGATATCAAATACACGTTAATGGATTAGCTGTCGTTCTAAAGAGGATAAATTTTACGCAGATCACAGCGGGATAAATGCAAAGAAAAAGGTGGGTACATTTTTCGTCTTGCTTTTCCTTGTAATCGAAACAAAAGCAAAAATTCCTAAAGCTACGCCCGAAGATAGGCAAAGTCCGACACGATAGGCATAGCGAATGGCTTACATGTACATAAATATTCGAATATGTGTGCATAATGCGAGGATGTCACTATTTAAAGTTTTTAAGTTGCCCAAAACCTCTCCCGAAATAATTTTCGACGCAGCAGAAAATCATTTCGCGAGGGGCCTTTGGCACCTGCAAGAATTTCTATCATGAATAACTTCTCGTATTCATTTTCTTATTCATCGCATTTCGGAGGGGGTTTGAGACCACAAAGCAAACCCCTTATGTGAGCCCATATGTTCTTATATATATAGAGATAGAAATGTATGTAAAAATTTTAAGAATTTTTTTTGGCGTTTTAAATATTTTACCAACAAAAGGTGAGCAGTATATATATATATATATTTTTTTTTTTTTAATTTTTTCATTTGTTTTCATTCCCGCTTGTTGCGTAATTTTAAGGCCCCCCCCATTAATTTCAAGATAAATATTTTTTGTACTTGTTTTTATTTGTTGTTTTTTGGGTTTTTTTTTTCTTTTCGGTTTTAAGTTTTTTGTCTTGATCATCATGAGATGATCATTCGAAGGTGGCAGAAAATATTGAAAAATCACATGCTAAACGAAAGAATGTTATTTGTTTGTTCTTTTAACCCTTTCATTACGATAAGATTATTAGAATGGAAGGAATTGATTCTGCTTTCGGTTCAACATTTAACATATTCAATTTGGCTCTTCCTTTTAACGTGAATTTGCCTCGAAAACTCCGAGAACCTGTAAATCAAGAAGGCTTAGAAATTAATGAACGAAGTTTGGTATGAAAAATGTTCGCATTTTTCCGCTTTTTTGATCTTTTCACGTTTAAGGAGCTATTATCTCCAACTTTATCAGATATGAAAAACTTCAAAAAAAAAAAAAAAAAAAAAAGAAAGAAATGTATCAAGGAAGCCCCCTAATAAATTTTGTTTTTCTTCTGTGAGAGAAAATTAAAACAAAAATGTCCTGCTAGTACTTAAAGGGTTATATAAATTTTTTTTTTAATTTTTTTGTTATTTTTTTTGAATTTTCAATAATTCGCTTTGACCAAGAACAAAAGGGATGACACCAAAAAAAAAAAAAAAACCGCATTAGAGAACACCATACTATTGACTGACAATTGCCGATGGTTCGCCAATATTATTCGAGTTAAAAACTCGCGTAAACGGGAAAGTAAAAACCATATATAAAATACATATAAAAACAATAAAATTTAAAATTGAAAAAAAAATTAATTCAAAATAAATATAATTTATAATGTAGGTACACTCTTGCAAGAATTGAAAAGAACTGAATACAGTTCTGTCCAACGATATAGAGACCCATTCAACTGACTAGCACGGTCACGGAGTACCAGGGGATGTCGACCACACAAAAATACACGAGAAAATTCTCTCCTGATTGTAAAATGAATTTATCGGAGGCACTTTTGAGTACACTGAAGAATTACTTAGAATGAAAAAATTGTTTTCTTTTATCCCCGGAATCAGTTGACATGTTCATTTGCAAAGCTGCATAAAAGCCCATGTACTCATTAATTGTTCTTAGCCCTTTTGTATCCTTTTGAAAATGGAAAAACTTTAGTCATGAAAAATTTGTTACAATTCAAAAGTAAATGGATAAAAATAGAACGTTATGAGATATCCAAAAAAAAAAGAGGATTATTTAAGGGCTTCAACCTCTGAGAGTTTTGAGGAAGATTGAAGTTTTTACCTACATCTACAAATCGTTGAGAGACCCTCGCAAAAGATGATGGGAGACTGTCAAAATGTGCACAACGCACAACAAGAAAAAAAAAAAAAAAAAAAACAGAGAATGATCCTCGCTTACCTCGTATGGAAAACAGAAAAAAAATAAAAAAATTCTTATAACGATTTTTTACTCCTCCTTTTATGTATGATTTGTCTGATTACTTAGAATCTTTTAATTTTGCAAACCATTTGTTTTTGTTTTGTTTTTTTTTTATGATTTATTTTGATTTTTAATTTTGTGTTCGTAATTAACTTGTTGTCTTTGACATTGCCTTGAAATTGTTGTATGAAATAATATAAAAGAAAGAAGTGATTCCACGAAAACTGGGATCGCGAGAATATCGAAAACAAAGCAACTTTATCAATGAATACGTAGATACTTATTTGAGTCATTTTTCAATATTTTTGTCTTATTAATTTATTTATAAAAATCTGATTTTATTTCAACCATATTCGGTTTTTTTTTTTTTTTGTTTTTTCTGTTATCCCAAATTAAATATTCCATATATTTCAATCGTCAGCCAGACATACTACATTTTACCTTTTAGCATTGCTTGACTAATTGATCAGTATCGATGGATCGAGCCACAAAAAATAATAAAAAAAAAAAAAATCGTTACTTTTTATGGCCGAATATTGTGAATTCGAATCAAAACAAATAGTTCATTGACTTCTTGAATTCATAAATTTTTTCTCCTTCTATTTATTTATTTTGTTTTATTTATATTTTTGTGTTTTCTGCCACTGTCACCATTGGCTTTGAGACGTTGGACCAATTCGTTGCTTTTCAATAACAAATATCGAATCTCATATAAACAAAGCAAGAATTTCAAGAGCTATTTTAATGTCTATCCATCTATTGAACTTAAGACGAAATTAACACGTATCAACAGTTATGTTCAATATAATAGAGCAATGAAAAATGAGAACAAAAATATCAAGCGTTACCATATCGAAAATGTGAAGAAAACAAAAAACATTTTAATGAACGAAAATAAATCGAAGTTTTTATGTGATCTTAAAGTTGACAGCTCTGTTTATAGTATTTGCTAACACATCTATTTAAATGAACATAGCTGTCTGCGTGTATGTGTGTGCGTATGTGCGCGCGCGCGCGCTAACTGAGATGACTGTGTGTTAATCGACTGTCTATAGGTTTTGCGTCGTTGGAAAAGCATTTTGAATCATTTGAAAGTTGCAAATCAAACGCCAAGGTCAAATGTATGGATCATAGTTAATGTTGTTGTTGTTGCTGTTTTTATTTTCAATAAAACGATTAAAGCTAGACGCTTTCAGCTGTATAGAATCAAAGAAAAAGAGGCAAACAATGATATTGATGAGAGAAATGAGATGGGTAGATTCTTCAAATGTACATTAGGTATACACCTACTTATATATCTATAGTATTCTAAAAATAAACATCTATCTTAGAATATACAGCCAGCGCCACCGTCCCGTCCCGTCCCGTTCCTTCTCTCTGTGGTATGGTGCGATTTAAGTTCATGAAACTCATATTTCCGATAATTGCGAATCGAAGAATTTTTTTAAATTTTCCATTAAGTTTCCAAGTAAATTGGGAATGATTTTGGAAAAAAAAAAATTAATAAAGAATAGCAAATTGAAGGGATTAACAAACACGAATATCGAAAAAGCAGAGGCAATCCACGGCGATGGCACGTTGCAATGCAATGAGCAAAACGAAAGACTTAAGCAGCAAACTTGACCGCCAACTAGTCGGGGGCAAAGTCAATGCAATTAAATAATTGCTGAGCTCCCCTGTTCTATTCTGTTGCAATTATTGAACGTAAATTACACATTTTAGCGACTAATAGATGAAAGCACGACAATCCTCGGAGTGAAAACAACAACAAAAATGACACCAACAATAAAAAGAACAGCAAGAGCAATAATATCTAAAAAGAAAAGGAGAAAAAAAAAAACAATGAACTGAACCGAACCGAAGAGTTACAATGGAAAAAGAACAACGTTGTGCTGTAATCTCCATCCAGGCGCATCCTTGGTCACACGCGATCAAGATTTTGACGTCGAGAGCAATGACAGCACACAGCACACAATTTCACTGTGATCTATACATAAGCGAACTTGCACACACACACACACACACACACACACACACACTCACACGGCGAGAAACGACACGAGCCTTAAACGAGGAGCCAGCATAACAAAAAAAAAAAAAAAAAAAATAACAAAAAAACATCGGCTTTGGTAGATAGAACACGTGAACGCCCTTCTTCGTTCGTTCATTCACATTTCAACTCCACAGTGCAGAGAGTGCAATGCCCCAAGCAGCAGAAACATCAGCAGCAGCATGCACATACAGCATGGCATAGGGAAGGAACGAACGGTGGTCCTTACCTTTGTGACTTTTTTAACCGTCCGTCTGTCCTCTGCATTTTCATTTTCATTTGCTGAAAAGCTCTTTATGAGCCATCCACATGCACATGCAGGCGCAGCAGTTAAAGGCGACACGATCAAAAGAAAAATCCTATCGCAGAGAGTGAAAGAGAAAAACAACTAAAGAAAGACAGAGAGAGAGAGAGAGAGAGAGAGACGAGGGGGATAGACAGCGAGAGCCAAAGACTCCTTCTACGAAGGAAATCAGAAATTAGAAGAAGGCAAAAGTGAATTCTAAAATATGCTTCAAAGCCTTACTCTTCTTTCTTTTTCTTCATTCGATTCTTTTTTTTATTAGTTTAATTTTTTTTAAATTTTTTGAAATGGAATTTGAAAGGCTTTTGGTTTGAATCCAAGCCTTCTCAATTCTTAAAGAAGAACGAAACCAGTTCAGGCATACAGAGGCATGCGGCAATGTCTCTGGTAATCGCTGCAATTGCCGGCATCCGAAATAAAAAAAAATAAACCGTCAAGAATCCACTGCTGTGAGCAGTGAGTTAAAAACCTGGAAAAATGAAAAAGTGGAAAAATGGAAAAAGGGAAATGTGGCAAAGTGGCAAAGTGCAAAGAAAAACCGGATCAAAGAAGCATTTGAAACATTTAGAATCGCTGTGGCGTGATAAAAGGCGTTCAAGTGCATCAAGAACCGAACGCGGCTATAGTTAGCAATGCTAGGCTTCAAAAGGGACATCAGCCCATTGGGCCCAACCAAGCAAGTTCTTGTCTTTTCTCCCGCACGAATTCCATCTGCAACAGCCACATCAACAGCAACAGCAGCAGCGAAAGCAACAGCAACAGAGCATGCGCATAGCCAAGTCTTGCCTTCCATTCGTAGCACTAATCATCGGTACGAATATGTTGACGTAATATCCAAAAAAAAAAAAAAAAAAAGAGAATCAAATAGGAAGGGTAAAAGCAAGGCGAAAAGTAAAAATCACTCTTACTCTTCTTAGTAGATCAGTTTCATTGCTGTTGTGGTTGTTGTTATTGTTGCTGCTGCTGCTGCTGCTGTTGTTGTTGTATGTTGCGTTGTGGTCAATGACACTCTCAGCTTGTACCTTTTGTTATGTTTTTTTTTTTTTTCGACTGCCTTCTTACATCAGTTGATCATTTGATTGCTTGGTTGCTTGCTTTCTGCTTCGCCTTTGCGATTGCGTTCGCGTTCGAATGCCAGCATTAGAGCGTAGCAGCCGATCTCTGACAATTAGACCAGACCTTAGCAACGAGGTATTTTTCTTTTTAGTATTTCTATTTCTATATTTTTTTTTTTTTTTTTTCTAAAACTTCTTTACTCCACGTGTAACTCACAGCGTCTGATCGTGGCTGGAGGTGTCTTTGACCGCATCAAAATGCCCGAGCGTTTGTCGTTCATGGTTTTTCTGATTTTCTGATTTTCTGATTTTCGGAATTTTTACTTTTCATTCTTTCCATTCGCCTTCTTTCACCTAATGCTAAGCAACTGACAAACTATCGAAATTAGATGGGAAGAAAAAAAATTTGTAATTAAATAAATAGAAATTCAAATCATATGGAAGAATTAATTAATAATATAATTTGATGTTATTTGTCTTTCTTGATGCTTTTAATGATCAAGTCGTTCTATTTATAAGAATGACGGAAACGTCTTGCGTATACGTATATACTTTTCGGGGTTTTTATATGTTTTAATACTTTTGCAGAATTTTACAATTAAATTTTGATTGATTCTTTTTTATTTTATTTTATTTTTTATTTTATTTATTTTTGTAAATTTCTATTGAATTATGCTGCAGAGCAAGTAGAGACTAACTGATGAGCTAACCTACTGAATATTTGTGCTTAGATCACTTTAAGAAAAATTTGAAGCTGAAATGAGATCGGCTCTTCTTGACGTCTGCCGATCTTATTTAAAACTTTGGGGACACCATTCGATTCGATTGAATGCGATTAAGGAAAAAATTTTTGGCGTTTTTCTCATTGCCAATAGAAACTAAATCGATTGGGTCTTCTTATAGCATCGGGAGTTTATCGATCATTTACGCAAGATATTCCAGCACAGATCAATGAATATGCAATCGAATCTATTGCTTGAACTTTCGATCAGAGAATTTTTGAATTTGCGCCACAATAGAACGATGATATATTAAGAATGAATAAGACACCTTTTAAATTTAAGTTTTGTGCACATTTTTTTTTTTTTTTTATTTAGTTTGAACTTAGTTCAAGTAGCTTTACTGTACAGAAATCTATTAAGAACATTTTCAACTGCATTGAAGGCCTATGGAAAAAGATGAAAAGGTAATTTGTTTGCTGTCAGAGCAAAACATTAGGTTAGATTTAGGAACAAATTTGTGAATTTTACGCTAACGGGTTAACTAGGTATTTGGAAAATTTATTTTTGTACATTTATTTTTGCGAAAGACACACAAAAACAAAAATCCCTAAAAATGGGAAAACTCGCCAAAGAAAATCTCAGCCCTGTGAAAATAATTTAATAAAACAAAATCGATTTTTTTTTTTGAAAAATTGATTCTATGGAATATACCTACAGTCAAACTTCCATAACTCAAACATCACCAGCTCGAATTTTCTATAATTTCACCCTAGTCCTTATAACCAACTTTTACTACGAGAACGTATAACCAAGTACAGGTGTGGCCACAGTAGGAATTTTTTTGCAATTTATTTATATTTTGTGGTTATTTCTTCAGGATTTCAACTACCTGTCATGAAGAAAATATATTCAACTACATGTGAGTAAAATTTCGTCCAGTTCCGTTGGGTAGAATAGCAACAAAAACCACTTTTCGAGAGTAGCAAAATGAGCGCAGAAGACGCACTTTTTACATGTGCTCTTCATGTAAACGGCCAATTCAAGCACTTTTTTTGTATGCGAAGTTTGCAACAATAAAGAAAAAAAAAAATAATTTAAGTTATAAGAAATAATATATATAAAAAAAAACATACATTTACATTATCTAATAACAAAAAAAAAAAAAAAACATTGTTTTATTTATGTAGAAAACTTATAAAATTGCACTAAAAGATAGTGGCCACACCTGTACTTGGATATACGTTTATGGGGGTAAAGATTTTGGAGGATCATAGCTCCTCAATGCCTTGACCCAGCACATCAGTTGAGGTGGCGGCACTCGACGCGGATCACCGTAAGCTTCCTAGATCCGGAGTTTTATAAAATTGTATTAAATGGTTTAGGAGGTACATCACTCCAAAGTGCCCACTGCGAGCCACACCTGTACCCGGTTATAAGGACTAGGGTTAAAGTGAATCGACGCGAATATTTTATATACTTACCTGCAATTTAATTTTCCTAACTCGAACTATTTCTATGGATAATGGTGGTTCGAGCTATGGAAGTTTGACTGTAGTTTCACAGGTGCGCCAGGTCCAAGGCGCATGAATTTTTAAGAGCATATTTTTATGCACTGCCATTTGCAAAAGAACACATTGCAACCGAGCACTTCTGACGAAGTACCACAAAAATAAAAAGAGTTTTGTAGACCTTGATTGCTGTGCAGGTACTGTGCATTCACGCTTTGTTGCGCATATATCCAGAGAAATCATATACATAAGTCGAAATCTCGCTTATTTGCTTCAACGACGGATTTCATTTCCATAGCTCGAATTATTATTATTATTATTGTTTTTTTTGGATAATGTTGGTTTGATTTATAGAAGTTTGACTGTATTTAGAAGTACGTTTCCCTGCAGAAATTTCAACTAGTGCTGTACTAGTACTTTACTAGTGCAAAAGCCACCAGTACTAGTTATTTTCAAAACCCTTGCCCAATAAAATTCTGTAGAAAATCAGTACAACATCTGTACAGGAAAGCACTAGTGCGGTTGGCCAAATATTCTAGTACTTTTATAGGCAATTGGGTAAATTTGCACCAGTTAAAACCAGTGCTGTTTACGGGAAAAAGGTACTATAATCGTTGATTTTTCCCCCTATTTCCTTAAGTAAATCAGGGAAAATTATTAATGTTAGTCACTATCGATTGATTTGTAGTTCATTTTTGATTAACGGTTACGATTTTTCCAATTATCAAGTATAGTTATTGGAAGTTTCCAAAAAATGCACTAGTTCTTTTAGTACTGGTAAAAGTACTAGTTCTTTTCAGAGAATTGCCCAACTGTTTACTACAGGGTTGTAACGCGTTTAACGTTTAGGTACAAAATAAGTGAGTCTTGGGTGAAAATTTTTGTCGAGTTACAAAGGAAAAATCAAATGAATTCACTTTTTTTTTCTTTTTGGTGTGAAAATTTAAGCGAAATGTGACAATTTTGCGTGCTTATAAGCGGGGAATGCTTACAAGCGGATTGCATATATCCGGGGCAATACTGTAGCAAGTAACCACTGTATCCATCGAGCTGGTTTGGAAAAACAAGTTCAACGCCAGTTCAATGACCGACCTACTCAAGCATACTCAAGTTACGAGGCATACGCATATAAATATCAATAGGCCAACTCAGCGAGCGCAAAGAGAAAGAGCACAGAAGAGAAAAAACAAGCCGAAACTGAAAGAAGGCGAAGAGAAAAAGTGATGGTGATGGTGATGGAATTGAGCATAAAATGCATAAGGGGAAGACAGCAACTTCATACCGTTTGGTGTGTTGACACAGACTCTCTCTCTCTCTCTCTCTCTCTCGCTGTCTTTCTCTCACTCTCTCTTTCTAAGGTTACTGGAATTTTTTAAATTTATTTTATTTTTTTAAATTTATTTTTTTTTAAATTTATTTATTTTTAAATTTTGAATAATTTGGGCAAATATTTTTGAAAACTTTTCCTTTAATAATTTAACTTTAAGAAAATTTTGAAGAAAAAACGTTTTGAAGTTTTTAAATTTTTGAAAAATTGTTCCCAAAAAAAAATTTGGGGTTTTTTAAAAATAAAAATTTTTAATTGGGATTTTGGGTTTAGAAAAAATTTTTAAAAATTTAAATTTTTTAATCCAATTTTTTAATTTTAAAGATTTTATAATTTATAGATAATATTCAATAAAAAAAAGCAAAATTCTTAATTTACGTTTGGTTATTTTAATTTTTCTTACGTTGCAAGTGAAACTTTATACAGAAAGCTTAGAAACATTTTGTTGCTTCAAGCGATCCAATGGAAAGGTTAAATTTTGGTTAATCTGTGGACCAAAACATTTGGTTAGTTTTAAGGAAATTTTGTGCAATTTTACTCTTTAATCGAAAGTGTAACATACTGGACAAAATTTATATTTTGACATTTTAATTTTATGCGGTACTGACATCGAAAAACAATCGCGAAAAAATTGCAAGGCGTTAAGTATTCGTCCATAAAGATCAATTTCAGCCTGTGTTTTATAAGAAAAATAAAATGTAATTTTTTTTTATGATCTTGACAATCTCACAAAACTGAATAATAATCAAAAAGTCAAAATAATTTTTTATTGAACTTGTCACTTTCTAATGCTAGGAACCAAACTTATACACCGAGAAGATAATAAGCCACTATTGGAAAATAATGGATTTTTTTTATAACTTTAATATTTTGTGGTTATTTCTTCAGGATTTCAACTACCTGTCATGAAGAAAATATATTCAACTACGTGTGAGTAAAATTTCGTCCAGTTCCGTTGGGTAGAATAGCAATAAAAACCACTTTTCGAGAGTAGCAAAATGAGCGCAGAAGACGCACTTTTTACATGTGCTCTTCATGTAAACGGCCAATTCAAGCACTTTTTTTGTATGCGAAATTTGCAACAATAAAGAAAAAAAAAAAATAATTTAAGTTATAGAAAATAATATATATAAAAAAAAACATACATTTACATTATCTAATAACAAAAAAAAAAAAAAACATTGTTTTATTTATGTAGAAAACTTATAAAATTGCACTAAAAGATAGTGGCCACACCTGTACTTGGATATACGCTTATGGGGTAAAGATTTTGGAGGATCATAGCTCCTCAATGCCTTGACCCAGCACATCAGTTGAGGTGGCGGCAGTCGACGCGGATCACCGTAAGCTTCCTAGATCCGGAGTTTTATAAAATTGTATTAAATGGTTTAGGAGGTACATCACTCCAAAGTGCCCACTGGCCACACCTGTACCCGGTTATAAGGACTAGGGTTAAAGTGAATCGGGTGGCAATACGCGAATATTTTATATACTTACCTGCAATTTAATTTTCCTAACTCGAACTATTTCTATGGATAATGGTGGTTCGAGCTATGGAAGTTTGACTGTAGTTTCACAGGTGCGCCAGGTCCAAGGCGCATGAATTTTTAAGAGCATATTTTTATGCACTGCCATTTGCAAAAGAACACATTGCAACCGAGCACTTGTGACGAAATACCACAAAAACAAAAAGAGTTTTGTAGACCTTGATTGCTGTGCAGGTACTGTGCATTCACGCTTTTTGCGCATATATCCAGAGAAATCATATACATAAGTCGAAATCTCGCTTATTTGCTTCAACGACGGATTTCATTTCCATAGCTCGAATTATTATTATTATTATTTTTTTTTTGGATAATGTTGGTTTGATTTATGGAAGTTTGACTGTATTTAGAAGTACGTTTTTAACGCGTTTAACGTGTAGGTACAAAATAAGTGAGTCTTGGGTGAAAATTTTTGTCGAGTTACAAAGGAAAAATCAAATGAATTCACTTTTTTTTTCTTTTTGGTGTGAAAATTTAAGCGAAATGTGACAATTTTGCGTGCTTATAAGCGGGGAATGCTTACAAGCGGATTGCATATATCCGGGGCAATACTGTAGCAAGTAACCACTGTATCCATCGAGCTGGTTTGGAAAAACAAGTTCAACGCCAGTTCAATGACCGACCTACTCAAGCATACTCAAGTTACGAGGCATACGCATATAAATATCAATAGGCCAACTCAGCGAGCGCAAAGAGAAAGAGCACAGAAGAGAAAAAAGCAAGCCGAAACTGAAAGAAGGCGAAGAGAAAAAGTGATGGTGATGGTGATGGAATTGAGCATAAAATGCATAAGGGGAAGACAGCAACTTCATACCGTTTGGTGTGTTGACACAGACTCTCTCTCTCTCTCTCTCTCTCTCGCTGTCTTTCTCTCACTCTCTCTTTCTTGGTGAAATGCAGTTTTAAGAGAGAATGCCCATTTCGTGAAGAGAAATGATTTTTCGCTTCCGCTCTGAGTCATCATCTCGTTGATACGACCTAAATAATAAAGCAACGAAAAAAAACCCAAATTATTCTTCTAAGGCAGAAGAAGAAAGCCTCGAAAAATTCCGCTTCCAGAAAGTTCTGGCGATAGCCGAATAATTTTGTCCCCGTTTATTTTTGGTTATTTTTGAAATTTATTGTCTTCATTTTTGAAATAATTTTTTTTTTTTTTTTTTTTTTATCAAATGCATTACGGAAAGCAGGCTTCATGGCCAGCAAATAGAAAAAAAATTATGTTTCAAATAGAAAGAAGAGTTTCGAAGCTCAACATGAAGGGTTTCCATTGCACTGTGTCTCTCTCGCGGCGTGTAATCACAAACATTGCGTGGTCTTGCATGCCAAATAGCTTGGTCGAAATTCAAAATACCGTCAAGTAACTGCCTCTGACCCTTGCCTGGCTTGTCGGCCGACCGAAAGTAACGTTTCGTTTCGTTTCGTTTCGATTTCAACCCATTTAATTACGGAAAATTCGGATTTTCTGCATTCGACATTCGACGTGCGAGGCCATCGACGTGCTCGTGCACCACGATTTATTCGATCTTTCGAATTGTGAAAAAGCTTAAGTCTTGAAATCATCGGCATACATATAAAAAAAAATCTATTGCAGTCTAACGGTTCTTTTCTATATTCGAATTAGACGGCCGAATGTGCTTGGAATAATTTAAGGTTTAAGAATTGTGATCACTGTATGCCATCATTATTATCGAACGGTAAATGCTTTCGTGTTCCAATATTCTGGGCTACCTTATTTAGAACATGATATCTCATCATTTGTCGCCCCACTTTGCGCACCCCTGCCCCAACCCAAGACAACTCAGTTTTTCGATCCCTCTGAGTTTTGAATTGGTATTATAACTTTCCATGCAATTATTCTTCTCTTAAGCAACACATTCCTTAGTATGTTTGCTTCGTCTGTCACACATATTGTATTACAGTGCTCTCTCTCTCTCTCTCTCTCTCTCTCTCTCTCTCTCTCTCTCTCTCTCTCTCTCTCTCTCTCTTAAGCGGACACCTATGGGACCCAAATGTATGTCCATTTAACAGAGGTGTCTGCTTAAGAGGTAACTATTTGAGAAGCAAGAACACTAAAGCTTTCCAAAAAAACATGCCCGTTTAAAGGGAGTATCCGCAAGGAGAGACTACACTGTATTTCGTGAAACGGGACAATCAAAGAATCGATCACTATCCGGTCCCTTCAGCGAAGATGACAGCGGGCAATTCTCTAGGCACAAGTTGGGAAACGTTTCCAAGTTCGAATGAAATATTCGTCTGTGGAAGAAGTCCACGGGCAACTTGCCTTCTTTGCTGCCTTCGTAGTCAGAGAAATGAAAATAAATTGAAATTGTTTGGCTCCAGAAATACCAAAAAAAAAAAATAAAAAAAAAAATAAAATTAAAACCACAGAGGTATATAAGAAATTCAAATAAATAGGAACAATTCTTAAGGGATTACCCAGAAAGAATGTGTCGTTAAGTACAGTATAAATCACGTTGGCCAAAGATGAAAGTACAAATTCGGACCTCTAGAAATTACCCTGGAAACTGATATTTAAATTGACGGTTCATAGTCTTCAACCTAAGTATTTTAAAATTTTTGAAGGTTAAAACTTTCAGGAGAGTTTTTTTTTTATTTGAAAATTTTGGAAAAACTCAAGTAAAGCAAGGGGATTTGATTGACTTAAGCAAGGGGGACTACAAAAATATATTTCAAATTTAAACTTTTCAAGTTCTAAAACCGAGTTGAAGACTTCGACCCTGAAAAATAATTCTAATTGATTCCCCACTAGGTTCAGTGATCACATCTCAAGCCATTCGATCCTGCGAGCACTTTGTTGTGTCCCTATAATTATGCCTCGGAATTTGAATATGTAAAAAAATGAAAAAAAAAATTCAAATCAATATTCAAAAAAAAATCAAAAAAAAAAAAAATTCAAAAAATTCAAAATATTCAAAAAAAAAAATTCAAAAAATTCAAAATATTCAAAAAATTTCAAACAAAAATGCAAAAAAAATCAAAAATTCACAGTCAAAATTTCAAAATTAGTTCGATTTAGTATGCCTATTAAAATGTTGAATTGTCAAATTAACAAAAAAAAGCTTACTTCAGTGAATAAAATATTCAAAAAGTTAAATGCAAAAAAATTCAATAAATATTCAACAAATCCAAATAATTCAAAAAAATTCAAAATATTCAAAATCCGAGCTCTACTTATAATACACTTATTTTAACCCATTACATCCCAAACTCATATAAAACAATTTTATTTTGAGTTCGTTTTTGAAACGGATCTTATTAAGCTCCTTTGAAAACAAAAACCAAAAAAAAAAATTCAACATAAGTATATTTGGAGCTGTACCCAAGCGAGTAAAATGGTATTTAATGGGATAATATGAAATATTTTCATAAATTTCTTTTGCTCAATGATTCTTAATGATCATTTAACATACCTACATATAAGGTTCGTAATTAAAGATTGACGATTGTCAAATAATCGTGGTATTATCGGAACTGTTTAGGATTACTCAAAAAAAAAACTTATTAATACTCACTTATTACTTATTAAAAAAACACAATTCTTGTTTCAATTCGAAATTTGAAATGAAATTAAAAAAATCAAAAATATCTCAAATTAATTTAAATTTAAATGCACACATGCAACAAATCAACACTGATTAATAATTGAAATCAAAAAAACGAAAAATGATGATGATTTTGAATGTTTATTTGGCTTGAACATGTCTGCTTTTAACCCTTTCGTTCTCGTTGAATTCGTATTGTAATCGAAAGAATGCATCCATCCGTCCTTGAATTCATCCATACATCTAATCATCCAACCATCTATCCACACATACATCTTTAACCCTTTCTAAGCCATAAGCTTTACCAGCATTTAGTGTTGATATTTTCGATTTTCGATTTTCGATTAAATTTTGTAGCTCAAAATAAACCGAAAAGTCAATAAAAATGTTTTTATACTTTCGTTCTCTCCTTTAACCCATTAACGGCTAAATGAAAATTTAAATATTTAGGAAGAAAAGTCCTTATTAGGTCAAGTTAGGTTAGGCCTGACATGGGCACGTTTTAATACCACGAATAATGGGAAAAACAGAAACAGACAAACACGACACAAACAGCCACGATCTAAGCTGGGAGTTGAACCCAGAGCATTTCGCTTCCCTACCACCACCTATGGCACAGCGGCCGCCAAAGTCTTTTATTAACTTGACCTCAATTCAAAGCCAGGACTTAACGCAAGAACCTCTGTTAAAATCGTACTCAAATTCAAAAAATTTGCATAGCTCGCTAATTTACTGATGAGGAAATTTTTTTCATGTATCAAAGCTATTTTACCATCATGAGCGTACTCGTTCGGGCACAGCGGCTGTAAATGGGTTAACATTGGGAATGAAAACGATCATAAAAATTTTTTTAAGAAAACTTGAAATTTTTGAATTTTTTCACGAATTATGAGCTTGTACCCAAGTTGGCACAGTGGTCAAGAATGGTTTAAATTAAAAAAAAAAAAAAAATAATGATACGAAAAATGCAATTTCAATTGCAAAAAGATGTGTAAATCCAAACCGTTGAAAGGACGAAAATTTGCAAAAATCTAAATGAACCTTTGTGCATTTCTTTTTCAACGAACCCTTGCACGAACCTGCCTCAAAGTCTGTAAAAGAAAAAAACACAAAAAGAAACAAAAGAATTGCCATAGAAAAAAGGAAAAATTCATTGCACACTTTTACGCGCTCTACCCAAAAAAAATATCGCTTCCATCCACCTCACACGCGCGTCTGTGTGTGTGTGTAGGTGTGTGTGTATGTGACGACACGTCTACATGCAATTCGTTCTCATCGAGAACTTTTGCAGACTTTCGCTGCACAAATGCTTTCTGCGTCAAGCACAGCGCCAGCGCAGCGACTGCGACTGCGGCAGCGAGGAACTGCAGCGCCAGCGACAGCGGCAGCGGCAGCATTAAGCATGAAGCAGCTTTGGCTGCGTCTCTTCAGGAACAAGATATTCAGTCCTATACCGGGATGTTACGCGTAAGGCAGGTCATGTCTGGCAAAAAAGACTGATACTATAGAAAATTTGTCTATATCTCTTTAATTAGTTCAAAAAAACAAAAAAAAAAAAAAACCTTTGTGTTCACTTTATATATTTTAAAATTCAAAATTCCAACTCAATTCTAAGTGTTAAAAAATAAAAATAATAATAATAATAAAAAAAACTAAGAAAGTTATTTTCTACGTTTATTTATTTATAAATATATATCCCTTAATAAAGATACATATATGTATATACATACAGAAATATACATGTTATATATATATATATATATAGCTGTGCAGTTTTTTTTTCTAAAAGTGCAAAAATCGTACTCTCAAATAATAAGCTATAAATTAACCTAAAAAAAACAACAACAATACTTAATAATAATAAATTAATTAACCAAATTAAGTAGAAAAGGAACGAAAAGGAACAAACTTATAGCTATAAGGATATAAACACACATATACATATATACGTATATATGTATAGCTATATATAGTATAGAGCATAGTTATATATAGTGCTGTTATTCTTCTGATCGGTCAGAGCCTTCGGGTTAAACTGCAGATACCACGAAATGTGTTCATTTAGTAAACAGCTACGTCGCTATCCTTTGTACTTTCGCAATATCTTTGCGTTCGTAAACTTCTTCAAGTCTCGCTTAAAGAAACGCAATCCAAGAATTCTATTGACGAAAATACATTGAAAGAGAGATAAAAGAAAAATATAAAAAAAAAAAAAAAAAAAACAACAAAACAAAACAACGGCAATTCAAGTAGCCTTAAGCTAATACATATACATAAGATACCAAACAACCAAGAGGAAAACACCCAATGAACAGGACAAGATTTCATTCTAAATAAAAAAAACGATTAAGTACGAAATATGAGAGTAAAAGTCTGATTACGACATTGTTCCAAGCACACATATTTTAAAAACTAAAAAGAAACGAAATATTCGAACCACTCCAACGATAGACAAAATTATGTTAAAAAAAACAGCAAAAGAACAACAAGCAAAGAGGAGAAACTAATTAGAGAAAACAAAAAAAAAACAAAAAAAAAAAAAATTAAAAGTAATACTTAATAACAATAATAAATTCAAAGAGGAGACGCTCTAAAAGATTTTCTTCCTGCGGATAATCGAAGCGAGCAGAATTTTTTTTCCTTTTTTTTTTTTCTTACTGTAAAAGTGAAAAAGCATAGCAGAACAACAGACAACAAGCCAACAAACGAAAAAAACAGCAACAAAACAAAAACACGAAAGAAAGGAGTCAGCTCCGAGCACCAAAAGGTAAGCGTCAATGACACCAAAGTTCAATAAACTCTCGCGGAGACGCAAGCATAAAACTCATTTCAATTTCATTACAATGGGCTACAAGCGGAACACCTAACCTAGACAGAGAAAAGTATGAGCTTTTTTTACCTTTTCACCACCGCCCGCCCACTTTACTTTTGCTTTTGTTGTTGTTGGGCATTCGCCTCTCCCATGTCATGCATGCCGCATGACCATATCCTACCGCAACCAACAAAAGTCGCCCTTAAAAATTCATCGACTTTGGCTTGCGACAAGTAAAACGTTGTTGTCCTGGTCCTGTCTGGTGCCGACGTCTCATCGCCCCGTTTCGCTGCACGTCCCATCTCGTGTGCGCACACACCTCGTCTCGTCTCGGCTCGTCTCGTCTGCATATCCCGCAGGCTTTTGTGCCTGCCTCACTGTCTATGTATGTGGGTATATCACTCCCTATTCAGAATATTGCACTTGCACTATGTGCAAGGAAGACGAACAGTAACAGGAGAAGGAACGAACGGTGGCAATGCCATTCAACTGGCTATTTCCACAATGCAATAAGTTCAATGAACTTGCGAAATCACGAACAACAAACGAACGGAACGGAACGGAACGAACGAAGCGAAAGCCACAACTGATGAAAGCTACAATAATGACAACAACAAACAGACACAAACACAACCATAAACACGCACATCGACATGACGACACATGAACGTGCCTAGGACAATGTGTTCCTGCGAGCACACACGAACATGTCGCCGCCACATGTATTCATACACACGTACGTACGGACGGACGGACGGACAAACTCCTCTCGAAGAAGTCATTCGAACGATTAACAACTCGACAATTTCGCCCATCGCGAGCGCATAGACATACAACATACCATCCTATATGTATGTCCTTGCGTCCATTCATCGCATACACCATCATTGCGTTTGCTATCACACCGAAGCCTGTAAGCTCGACTCAGTCGACCGCGGCCCGGCTACCATTCTAAAGTGCAGATCACAGACGGCGCACACACACACACGCACACACTTACACAAATACACTCAACGATTGCAATCGACAATTGGCAGGACGATGAACGTTGTCGTTGTTCGCTTTTGAGGCAAATCTCTTCCTCCCAATTGGAATGAATGGGCGAAAAAAGTTAAAAGTGAAATTTTGTGCTCATGTGCATTGCAGAGCTACGCCAGACGAGACGAGGTCCTTGGCCGCAGTCGCATCGTGCAGCTGCTGAGCACTGAGCACTGCGCGCTGAACGTTCATCGCACATCCCTTCTCTATAAATGGCTGCCGGCAATTGGCGATGCGCACACGAGTACACAGGATCTCCGTTGTGTGTGTGTGTGTGTATACATGGTGCAGACAGTACCACTGTCGCTTTTGCAGACATTAATGAAAGCACATAGCAGAGAGTGCGATTCTCTGGCCCAGCCAGGCCAGGACGACACAGGCGGCCAACATTCAAGACCAAGCCCAAGTGAGCGCACCCGAATTGCATAGAATGGAATGGAATTTGAAGTGGAGTGAATTGAATTGAATTGAATTGCGAACGCTTTCGGCTGCGCTGCAGTGCGCTCTCGCAGAGCTCAGCTAGCTGCTAGCAGTTAGAATGAAGTCTTGCAGGACCTTGCCACAGCATTGCACAACGGCGGTGATACATGGCCAAAAGGGGGTTTGGGCTGGGGCCTTCATTCCACAATTGCTGTGTGTTTCGCTTTTCATATTCGGTGTGTATACTAGCAGAGCAGCGCTCGATGGCGTCGATGGCGTCGATGGCGACAATGGCTACGACCGACAATGCCATCCGCTCCGCTCCGCACTGAACATCCCCGTCAGCCGGATAGGTCAATGAACGGTGCAGTTTAATGTGAAATAAAAGCGAAAAGGATAATGACATAGCGTCACGGTGAACATTTCATTTGTTGACTTGTTGTGTGGGTGCGCCAAATCCTTGTTTGCTATACAAATTTCGCAAAGAGGATTTTCAATTTCTACGCATACAAACAAACATATGTATGTGTGGGTGAGTTGGCGAAGCGAAGCTTAAATGATGAAAACGGAATGTCTGAGGACATATTCAAAGCATCCTTTTTTTTTTTTTTTTTTGCCATTTATTCAGATTTTAAAGAGTAGGCGAATCATTTCGAAATGGGTGCGACCGATCGGTTTCGTCCATTGCGTCTAGATTTATTTCTATTGATTCGCAATTCATAAAAATAATCAGTACAGTTGATTGTTAATTTAATCTTTAATTATTATTATTGCCGTTGTTGTTGCCGTTGAAGATTTTTGATTATCATTCAATATCCTTCTTCTCCTTGCGCAATCAAATGTACTCGCACTATCCCCAGGGTCCGCAAAACGCGACCAGTTTGTCCATTTTGTTCTATCGGTTGCATCATCTGAGGTAAGTCCTACAACATCGATGTCATCACCCATTTTACTGGGTCCATCCAACGCTGTTTCGGACTCCCTCATTTTCTGTAACCTTGAATTTCTAGTGCGTAGCCTTTCTTTGCCAAACTCTCCCGCATCTGCTCTCAGCTCCTGTGTCCGTACCAGCGTAGCCCTGCTTCCCAATAATTTTCGTAACTTCATAACGGCTACGCATGTCGACACTTGTTATGGCGATCCTGCCTGATTATCCTTCAATGGGATCAATTCAAATAAATGAGAAATATCTCAGTTCTCTTAAAAAATAAAAAACAATCGTGCCGATTAAATTTTGATTATTTTGCATTATTTTCGATTTAGTTTACTTAATTTTAATTTCAAATAATTTTAAATCAAAAATAATTCCAAAAAAAAATCCTTATATAATCGGCCATTTTTTTCTGATTAATTTTGAAATGAATTTTTTTTTTTTTTTTATGAATTCGACAATTTCAATATTATTTGGCAATTATCAATGAAGAAACCTAAATTGTCTTAAAAACAATAAAAAAATTATATCGAATATAGATTATTGTAAATAAAATTTTATTTTATTTGATTTGATTTAAAATTTAATCATTTAAGATTTTTCCATCTATTTTCCATGACTGAGCATTAATTGAAGCTTAAAGGAAAGAACAATTTGACTTGTTAATCATAATATAAAAAAAAAAATACTTTTTCTCGTATTTTAAATTCCAAAACTCGTAAATTCGGAAATTAATCTTTTTTAAAATAAAAAAAAATAAAATAAAAAATAAAATGGGCGCGACTAGACGGCAATTTGTGCTCGATGCTCCCTGAGCTTTGAGCTGCTTTATCGTTGCATACGGAAAGGCGCATAGGCTTTTAGGCTTTAGTCTGCAATGCTTTTAAGGGTAACGAAAGTGCATTGCCTCGTCCATTGCTCGCCAGAGGTCGTTTGCCTTTTTACTGTTATGTTTCATTGCGAAAGTGGTTTTTCGTCACTCCGTTGTGTCTAGACTCGTCGCGTTTCATGCTCGTACATCCTGCCTAAATCGTTTTTCAAAGTTCGTTGCCGTTTCCGCTGCCACTGCCACTGCCACTGACGCTGTTTACTGCCACTGCCACTGACGCTGTCTCTGCTGTTGGCATCAGCTTTTGAGAACAGCAAGGCGTTGTTCATTATCGAAGGTCGGGGTTAGGAAAGAAAGGTTCATACATTCACAAAAAAAAAAAAAAAAAAAAAAAAAAACAAACAAACATAATCGCATTACACAGTTACGTAAATGGATATTTAAAACAACCTCTCCTGAGTGTTCATACTCTGAGTTATCGTACTCTCTCGGCTGAATAGTAAGGACGCGCTTTAAGCTGTAGGCCATGACCCATGAACCAATAAGTTCATGACCCCAGTCTTAGACTGTATGCTCGAAATAGTCATAAAAATTAAAATCTGCGTCCTCTGATTCCTCGTTCGTGTCTATATCGCCAAGACCTAAGTAGGACTTTGTATAGTTTTGTGCAATTTAGAATCACGCCAGCTTAAGAAAGGGAGAAAGAAACATTGTACGATTCCTAACTACCTAAGAAAATAGACGAGAATTTTGCTCGGTTCGAATATTCTCAAGGTTGGAGTTCTTTGAATTTTCTGAATCCATATTCATCAAGGCGCTTACTTCAGATACTTAATTGAAGCAACAAATCATTATGCCTGATTTCCATTAACGCTACAATTCTTGCAAATATTCAACACATGCAAGCATATTGAACCGGTTACAATCGAAAGCGCAATTGATTGAAAATGATTCCATCTGATTCGATGTGTTAAATATTTTCAGGAATTCCTGCATTATTGGAGAACAGAAATTAACCATAAGGATCAATAACGCCTCGACTAGATCGTACGAATAAACGAATTCACAGTCTTGAATATTCTCAATAAGCACAGCTAACTTTTCTCAGCACATCTGCGCTCACTTATGTAAATAAATTTAAATAAAAAAAATAAAAAAAATTAAATAAGACAAAAAAAAAAGACAATTCATTAAGGAAATCGCACTGGTTGCATGCCGCGGCATGCCTTATCGTGTCAGGTGGTGTGGTTTTTGTGAGAAATAATTTCACACAAATTGTGAATTATTAATTTTCAGTCATCTCATCTCATCTCATCGCATTTGAATTCCAATTAATATACAATTCATCAGTTGAAAGCGAAAGGGTTTTTACCTTGATATACTTACATACAAACACACATACTTCAAATACCTAGTCTCTGGCATGTATGTAAATTCCTCATTGCAATGCTCAGGTATCGCTCGAATCGATCCAATTGGATGATATTTAATCGATTTATCGAATCGATTTATTACTCAACGGAAGCTGTCCACTATCCCTCACCAATCTCTCATCCCTCCGTAGAAGGAAATGGGGGGCTTTTGAATAAATCAGTGTCGCTCGTCTTATTTAATAATTCGTCGCAAATTGAATTTGTTATACATAGAAAGCTTCCAGGAAGATGAGACTTCGAAGTTGAAACTTGTTTTTATTTATATGCATACATACATACATACATATGTAGCTTTTGTGCGGTATATTAGTCGGCATAGTGTTTTTGTAACGCGCCTCTTCATTAATATTATCTCCTTCTCTATGGAATATCAAAGTTTGTTTGAGACATTTGTCTACACATTTAAATATATATCTGCTGTAAAAAATTCCGACTGCCACGCCCCCAACAAAGAACAATGTATATTTACATATGTATGTCAATTATCCCTAAATAATAAAAAAAATTAAGGTGTGGTCGAATTCTGATTGATTTTCGGTCTTTGAAGTACAGTCAAACTTCGACAGCTCTATTGCACACTCCTCTCTCTCTCTCTCTCTCTCTCTCTCTCTCTCTCTCTCTCTCTGTAAAACCGATGTTTATCTCATTATATTCGAGTTTTAGCAAATATAATTTAACCCTTTCCTTATCATTGGGATGATACATACCAATTGAACTTATAGCATATGATTGAAGTACGTGCGTGCATCTGATTTTAGTATGGCAGTGAAAGGGTTAAACCGAATTTAAAAATCTAATAATAAGTACACTTCAGTAGAGTTTTCAACGTAGGCCTGAATTATGCGCGTAAATCTATGTTAGTTTGGTAGTGAAAGGGTTAGACCGTATTCAAAAAACCTAAAATTCCTTTACCCTAAATGCTAGAAGAAAAAAAAAAAAAAAACGCATTCGTAAACAAAACCATTTCAATATGTGCGAAAACATGAAAATCGTACTGTAGTGAAAGGGTTAAAAAAGCTTGCACTGCAAATATTTTCAAATGATTTATTTTCGCTGCATTTAAATGAAGAGAAAACTTTCTTTTAATAACTGTCTTCGAATGAAAACAGACACTGGGATCTAATGGGTTAATTTCGAAGGCCTTCTATTGTTATTTAACACTTGGAGCTAACAATTCAACAGTCGAACATGACTGGCTTAACGTGTTTAAGGTTCCTCATATCATGATGCCCCCTTTTAATGAAGAGCGGAAGAGAAGCGAGAACTAGAGAGAGAGAGAAGAGAGAGAGAGAGAGAGAGAGAGAGAGAGAGAGAGAGAGAGAGAGAGAGAGAGCGAAATAGAGAAAGAGTGTGAGAGAGAGCGAGAGGAGGGCCGAAAGAGATATACGTAGATAGAAATATAGAAGAGGCGATAGGAATAGTGGTGGGAGGGGCAAGGCGTGTCTGACCTTGACTGCTTGTTATCAATTGCATTCGCTTGCGTTTATATTTCTTCGTCAAGCGATATTTTGCAATTTCTATAATTTTTACAACGAGAATAGAAATTGTAAAAGCATTCGCATTGTATCTAAGCTTTTTTTTTTTTTTGTTTTTCTATCGGATTGTTTGCTCGTTCGCTTGCTTATTGTATGAATGTAATTATTATTGCACGTCCGTATGTAGCGACCCCCGACTTGCTTCCTCCCTACTTAGTGTGTTTTCTCTTCGCAAATTGTTCAGAATTAATTTCAATTTCGAGCGATGGGAAGGGCTCGTTAAGCCCCTAAGGCAGTTCATATGTGTACCAATATATGCATGTAAGTAGGTAAGTACATATAAATTGTGGGGCGTATGTACACAAAACATAGGAAAACACAAATCTAATATGTACATAGTTTCATATCAATTTGCTCGAATGCTTGATTGATTGACTGTACGTGGCAAACCGACGAGACCTCCCCCCCCCCCCCCATCCTAACCCCATTCTAAATTTGATTTGCTCACGAATTACTTCTCCAACAAGAATCTCGCATTGAGAATGAAACGAAAAATTCAATATCGAAAGGATACATGGACTAACGAATGAAGAAGTTAAAAATAAATCATTAACCCATACATTCCCAAAATCCTCTTCAGATTTTGTCCTTCTGAGTGAAAATGGTCGTGGCTGGCTCACTTAAACATTACTTTTTAAAAAATCTTTAACCCATACTTTGCCTAAATTCTCTTTAAAGTTTGTCCTTTTGAGTGAAAATGGTCGTGGTTGGCTTGTTTAAAGCAATTTTAATCCCTTTCAAGAAACTTCTCCATGGATTAAGCGCACTATATGAAAAATCCTTAACCCATAATTTCCCAAAATTCTCTTAAGATTTTGTCCTTTTGAGTGAAAATGGTCGTGGTTGGCTTGTTTAAAGCAATTTTAATCCCTTTCAAGAAACTTCTCCATGGATTAAGCGCACTATATGAAAAATCCTTAACCCATAATTTCCCAAAATTCTCTTAAGATTTTGTCCTTTTGAGTGAAAATGGTCGTGGTTGGCTTGTTTAAAGCAATTTTAATCCCTTTCAAGAAACTTCTCCATGGATTAAGCGCACTATATGAAAAATCCTTAACCCATAATTTCCCAAAATTCTCTTAAGATTTTGTCCTTTTGAGTGAAAATGGTCGTGGTTGGCTTGTTAAAGCAATTTTAATCCCTTTCAAGAAACTTCTCCATGGATTAAGCGCACTATATGAAAAATCCTTAACCCATAATTTCCCAAAATTCTCTTAAGATGTTGTGTTTCTGAGATCAATTGTTCGTGGTTGATTTACATAAAAAACCGTATCCTCACAGGAGTTAAGCTATGATCTATCAGGTCACTTCATTAACCCCTTAAGTGACGTCATTTTAATGTTAGGTTTAATATAAACAATGGATACTCTTCTTCTTCAAAAGTACCCTTTGTGGATGATATTGAGATGGATTTGCACAAAATGGCAACAAAATGATTTCAACTGATTCTTAACCCAAACAATGGCCGTGTGGCAAAATGGCGTTCTTCAAAAACGTTTCTCTTCCAACGGAAATTGAAATAAGACTCAAACTTACTTTTGGACTTCTTTTCACAGTCATCCCAATTCTTCTACACTCTCGATCAAATTTTAGGGATATCTGCAACACTAGGGCCTCTTAAAAAAATCGTTAGAACCGCTCTAAAGTCTGAATTCTTCGAGATACTTATTTTCAATGAATTTTGGAATTTGGGAAGTATTCATAAACGAAATTGAACAATGACTCCTTTATGGTCATGAAAGTCTCCAGAATATTGACTGTAACACCCTTGTTTTTTTTTTTTTTTTTTTTTTTTGTGCGAAATCCTTTTAAATTCTATGTACATATTTGGTTCATTATGAATCCTAGCCATTTGAAATGGAATCGTAGGAGTGAAAGTCCAAATTTTGTAATCTATCGGAGAATAAACTGGCATGCATATTGAGGTACAGTGACTGTGTGCTAACAGGCGCGTATTTCTTTTGGGGATGGGGGGCGCAGGAGAAAAATTATATACATATAATAAAAACAAGGTATAAAAAAAAAAAAACCAGAAGAAAAACAAAACATCGAAAGCTGATAAAAATAAACAAGTAAATATCGCACATCACATGCAAACTAGGAAAACTTTTCTAGCGCATCATGACCTTCAGCGATAAACATGTGCGTTTCGTTATTTTTTCCGGGTGCTTGGTTTCACACAGCTGCGTTCGTTTCATTGTGAAAAGCCCACCAGACGTTTGGGTTCCTTTGCCGACAACAATCCGCACTTGCGAACACAATGCGGAGCCTCGGAATGCGATTAAATCCAATCGCCCATTTCTCTCTCTCTCTCTCTCTCTCTCTCCCGCATTTGTTCTCGCCAGTGATGCCTGTATTTTGGCACCTTTTTTTCTCTTGGATATAAAAAACCAAAAATCCCGTTTTCTGCTTTCTCTTGTTTTCTATAAAAATAAAAAAAAAAAAAAAAAACAAATTGGTTACGAGTGTTTGAACGAAAATCACTCAATCTGTCATCACTCTCTTCGCGTGTAAAATTCAATCAGAAAGAAATTATAAATAAATGTTTAATTATATAGGTAATTATTAGGATGGGTCGATTTATTTTTTCGAAACTGAGAAAAATGTGCCTAGAAACCTTGGGTCTAAAATGGATTCCAAGATCGCACAAATCAACCTCAAAATTTAGCTTTTGGCTTTCATGAAGGATCATGCTTGTATGCATAAAATTTAGATGGATCTCTGACTAGAGAATCGAGGGACTTAGACATCGCCTATCCCTCTACAACGGAGGTAGGTAGGATATCTCCAACGGGACATCGCGGCATTCGTGAATGCCAATCACTCGCCTATGAAATTAGCAATTGTTAGTCACAATAATCCTAGCAGGATGCAGTGACACGGAGGCTCGGTTCACAAACTAAATAACTCTAAATCTAATCCAATCCATATCGAGAGAAAGCTTAAAGGCCTAATTTGAAACTCATCAGGTCAATTGTTCTTCTTGCATATTCTTGCAAACTCAAAAAATTCCCCAAGAAAGTCGAGAAACAGGTCTGATCACATCTTTTTGCATACGAGCCTATGGCCCGTTTGCTACTGTTCCGGTTAAAGTTTATCGTCACGATATCCTCTCAAAATGTCAACATTTTCATACAAATATTTTTGTTTTTCGGAACGAAAACTTTAATCAGAACAGTAGCAAACGGGCCTATATGTTCAATGAACGCATTATTCACTGTTTTCACGTTCGTGTCTTGAGTCTTTACATGCATCCAGACCGAGAGAGATATGCAAAGACCTAAGAAACGAACGTGAAAACAGTGAATAATGCGTTTCAAAAAATATTTGTTTTGAATTAATTTTATGAATAGAAAACACTAACCGATTTTAATGATTATAGTCTCAAAGAACTCGTCATATATTGAGGTTTGAATCGAAAATTTATTTTTTTCTACTAGGGTTATTATTTGGCCAGTTAGGGGATGGAACCCAAAATGCAGTTTTAAAAAAAGGTAATAATTATAACATATTATTAAAACATACCAAAAACGAATCCAATATTCTTCATATTAGGCTGGTTTAAAAGGTAATTTTGTAAATTTTTCGAATATACATACTGAACATGCTCGTTCTTGTTCCTACGGCATCTACATATATTATAGATTGAAGTTCGTGAGGCATTTTTCTTTAATTTAAGCCTATTTTTGTATGGGTGACCCCCTAAGGAGGGGAGATAGGGGGTCAGTTTGTTGGAAAAAAATGTTAGGGGGACAAAGTTGATGGGGGTCGGTCATACATTTGACTCCTCTAGGGGCACTTTGCGTCTAGTTACGACGGTGGGGTGAAAATTTATAAAAATATTTTTTTTGTATGGGAGCCCCCTTAAGGAGGAGAGATAGGTGGCATATTTGTTCAGAGAAAATATTCGGGGGAGAAAAATAATGGGGGTCGGTGTTATATTTTACCCCTCTAGGAGCGACTCTGGGACAGTTATAAAGCTTTTCATGGATTTTTTCTCGTTTTAACCCATCTTTGACCCCGATGAGGAGCCATTTGCCGACACCCCACCCTCCCCATTTTTTAGCTCATGCATTTTTATACCAAACCTCACAAAATTAAGAGGTTACAGCGTATCGAAAACTTGTTACTAAGAATCTCCATACAACACTATGTCACCCCTAGTGTTCATATTTATTATTACACTGTAAGAAAACTTGAAAACCTCATTGAACTTTCCCAGCTTTTAGAAAATGCTTCGATGCGTTTATATTCGATTTTTCGCTCCATACAAATCGATGTACCCCAATAATTATACATACATAAGTGCGGCCAAACATTCGCATGTGGGCACAAATGTTTACTGGGTATACTGCTGAAGCTATAAAGGAACGAGAAAGCTCTTTCTTTTTTTTTTTTTCAAATGCATATTTACCCAACAGAACGTATGCAAGCGCACGAACAAACATTCGTTCATACATGGCCAACAAAACTAATCCAAATATTTTAATAAATAAATAAAAAAAAAAGATGTCACTATGTAAAGAAAATCAAAAAATAAAAATAAAGAAAATTTGAGCAAAAAAAAAAAATAAAGAAAGGAAACATTTAACTGAAAAACTGTAAAAATTTCAAATTGAAAAGAGAAATGAGCAATATATGAATTTAACTGCTGATAAGAAACGCTTGGGCTTGGGTTTGGCCTTGGGCTTTAGCCGTCCGAATGTTCTTCCGCGTTTGCGAAATTTTCATGATTATGAAGTTTCACATCGCACTTGAGGGCGGGTTTTTCTTCCACGAGCTTTCCAATTAGATTTTCCGCTTAAATGGAGGCCTCAATTAAGTAAATATCCTCAAATCGAAAAATTCCCCAGAAAAGGTGCACCCTTGATGGATACAACCAAAAAAAAAGAAACAAAATCCCAGAAGGTCTTGTAGAATATCCCCCGGCATAACCCGAAAATCGCAAAATTTTCAGACTGGTTTTCTTTCTAATGTTCCGATTGTCGATTCATGTAATCAAATTTAATTGATTAGTTCATATTTGTTTCAATTTACCCATGTCATCCATATGTGTCTACACACACACACACACACACAACACACTATATGTAGTTAATATTATGCATATTTTATTTGCAACAATTTAAATTTAAATTTTTTTTATTTATTTATTTGTTATTATTTTTTTTTTTTTTAATTCTCCCCTTGTCTTTCGCTTTTACTTGGCAATAATTTTACTTCCTAGTTTTTGGGGGCAGAGTGAGCACTTCTGCTCGAGAGCAATTCATGCACGATTACACACGAATGCACTGTGTGTGCTCACGAGTATCTATGACACTAAGTGAAACAGTGCGGACTCCTTAATCGGTCATTTATGGGTGGTCTCACATTGCTCCTGAATACGTGAGAAACAGAGCAGATGAAAAGAACCCTGTCGATTGTCCCCATGAGAACATCATTCAATAAAAAAAAAAAAAGCAAAATAAATAAATAAATAAAGAATATAAATTTGATCCTATCGCCAAAAAAATTATCCCTTTGAAGAGCTTTTGCGTCCATGCCGCGGCGTCATGAGAAAATAAAATTGCTGTCAGCCCACTGTGTGGGACAATTTCATACACAGCGCCTTGCTTAACAAAAGTCCCATTGAGTACTTCGCTCCATCGTACTGTATGTAAATAACATATGTATATAATTCAAATGTTTCATTTTTTCGTTTCTCATTCGGGCACTTAAATTCGCTTTCCGCATTTGATAATACGAATGATAACGACAACAAAGCGAGAACGACAAAAAAAAAAAAAAATTAATAAATAAACAGAAAAAAAAAAATATAGAAAAATAGAAAAATCGAAAATCGCGTCATAAAAGCTCCCTTATACCTGATGCATTTGCTTTGCTCGGAGATAGCATCCCCAAATGAACTCAGACTGTGAGTGAAATTGCTCGGATAGTGGCGCGAGATGTTCGTTGCACCAACGCCATCGAGAGAGAGAGAGAGAGAGTGAGAGAGAGAGAGAGTAAGAATACACACGTCCAAACACATCTTGTTTGTTGTGTGTGTGTGTGTGTGTGTGGCGGGGGCTAAATACGTTTAGGCTCTCTTGCATTGCATGAAAATGGGTTCCTACGGTGGTCGTGTGTGTTCGCACAACTACCTCCTTGGAAATGGGTCAGTAGTAGAAAATTCTCGTTAGAATTTCCGCGTTCAACTCAAACGTCAGGCAAATTTTTCAGCTCTTTTTCATGCACTCACGCTGGACGGAGCGGGCGGGAGGACAGACTGGGCGGCAGGTAGAAGCTTCTCAAAGCGTTTGATGATTGCATTTGAAGTGCATGAGGGTGAGGACTGATTGTGTGTGTGTGTGTGTGTGGTGTGCGTGCATACACTGCGGCGGGGTGCCACACAACAGTGGGGTTGCTCTGGTGGAAAGCAAACTTTCAAAATTTTCATTTATTTTCAATTTTTGTTGTTGTTTTTTTTTTTTTTTTTGCTTTCTGCTTCATACTTTTGTGGAATTGTTCGAAAAAGCACACAAAAAAAAAGTTCGTTCTTTTGTCGAGACACTAAGCGAAGCGAGAGCTTCGGTGTCTCAGTGCATTTCAGAATGCAGCCGAAAGGGTGCGAGTGCATAATGAATAAGCGCGAATTTTTTTTTCCACAAATTTTATATCGCTTTTTACATACATTTCGTACAGCTGGCCGCACAGTCGGAGGAGCAATAATTTAAATCAAAAAATTAACAAAAATTCCCAAAAACAAAAAAAAAAAAGACGACAATAAAATAAGGAAAATCAAAATCGAAATCGGCGCGAAAAGAAAAAGAAAAGAACCGAAAAAGTTTAGTTTTTTACACATCCAAAAAAAAAAAAAAAAAAAAAATTCAAATAAATATAAAAAATATATGAAAATTTAAAAATTAAAAAAAATATATATTTTTAAAATTAAAAAAAAATCAAAATATTTAAAAAAAATTTGAAAAAATATACCGCTCACTAATCTCCTTTTTAATGAACTATTAAGAAATGCAAAGGCGAATTGCAAATGCAAATGATAATTGCATTGAGTTAATAATTCTTCTTTCTGTTTGCCGAATCGGATTTGAGTGAAACGGCCGATGGAGTTTCAAAGCAATAACAACAATCATTGCAAAAATAGTACAAATTCAAGCTCAAGGCTAAGCAAAGTACATATATACAGTGTACTCTCTTCTTGCGGACACCCCATCTTAAGCGGACACCCATCTTAAACGGGCAGTCTTTAGCAATGCTCTGGTGTTCCTGGTTCTCAAAATAGTTTCTTCTTAAGCGGACACCGGTATTAAGACGGACATTTTTCGGTCCCGTACGTGTCTGCTTAAGTGAGAGTACACTGTACTTATATAGTATAGATAAATATGTATATTAAAATATTAATTTACATTCCCACACATATACATATGTATAAATAAATAGAAATATTCTTTTCAAGAAGATAAAGAAAAACTCAAAGTGAAAAAATTCACATTTTCTTTTCTTTCCATTTCTTTTCATTTCGTTTTCATTTCTTTCCTAAATTTTGAATGTTAGTTTTTCATTTTTATTTTCATTTTGATTTTTTATTTTTTTTTTTTTTTTGAAAAGAAACGAAAAGGAAAAGAGGGCAAAATGAAATGCAACGAAAGTGCAAATAATTTACACTCGAATGCGACAAAAGAACCGTTCATCAAGTAAATTAAACGCAATTAATAACTTAATCTAGATAACGAAATAAAAAATTAAAAAAAAAAAAAAATTAATAAATAAATAAAAGAAAAGAAAATCCGGAGGAGAGGCAGGAAAACGAAAAAGCTGAGAAGAGTGAGAAAAGGAATCTATCTTTTAAGGGTTTCGTAAATTTACAAACCTTTCCATTTGATCAAAGGCACAGTATAGTACAGTGAGTAGAGTTAGCAATACAAATTTTTTTTTGTCTTATTACCTCACGTATAGCATTTTCGAGTTGAGTTGACGTTGAGCAACAAGTTTAACCCTCTTAGCACGCGCACGTTCGGTACGAAAGGGTTAACGTAATTGTTCTTTCCTCCTCAATTGCGTCAATACCGGTACAACAGTTCGCTTCATTTCCTTTTTCACTCACACACACATGCATAGACTCACTCACTCTCTCTCTCTCTCTCTCTCTCTCTTCTCTCTCTGTCTCTCTCTGTCACTATCGCTTTCGCTCTCAGCCTCTTGAACTTTGGATATTTTGCATTCAATGCAGAATAATGCGTAGGAGCCGTGAACGTAACCCCATCGAAGGCCAGCGAAGCTTGATGTGGTGCAACTGTGTGATTAGGGTTGGAGCCGCCGGCTATGTTGACGCCTAAATACCGTTGTCAAGGAATGGCGCCATTGAAACTTTGAGAAAAGCTGCAACGAACTTGATAGAAAACACTCAGATTAAGAAAGGGACACGGTGATTGAGAGAGAGAGAGCGAGTGAGATTGAATTGATTTCAAAATTTTGAGTGAATTAGTCGATTTATTTTCCGATATTATTCCAATCAAGCACGAATGAAAGTGAATTTATTTTAAAACAAAACTTATTTTCGAATGTGATTTGTGCAAATTTTGAAAAACTCATTCTTCTTTCTTCTTCTTCTTCTTCTTCTGGTGGCGGTGGCGATGGCAATCGTCGCAATGCATTCTTCTATGAGCGAATTTCAATTGAAAGGATTAAAAGTCTTAAAGCCTAGAAAGTCGTGAAAAAAAGAATTTTCAAACTTTGCTGACACATCATTTCCTTGGTATATACATACATATTTTTGTAAATTCAATTTAAATCTGTTCGGAGGTTTTTCGGAAATATACTTAGTATTCAGGTAAAAAATACATGGAGTCATACCTTAATCGAGCAATGAAGGAGTAATCAGTTGTTCATCCATTTGGAGTTTAAGCGAGCAATCCAAATTCGAAATACAGTGTACTCTCTCTCCTTGCGGACACTTTTTGGGAATGCTCTAGTGATCCTGATTCTCACATAGTTTCCTCTAAAGCATACACCTCTTTTAAGCGGACATATTTTTCGGTCCCGCGTTGGTATCCGCTTAAGAGAGAGAGAGAGAGAGTACCTACACTGTTAAATAAAATCCAATTTCAGTTCAAACTTATAAACGAAAAAAAATCCCTAACATTAGATTTTCCCCAACACGGTATCGATGGGTGAGCGACTAGAATGACTAGAAAACGAGAGTTCGAGTTCCGAGTTCCAAATCCCAGAAAAGAAATAAAATTTTTTTTTGAAAATATTTGATAAACATGTAAATCCCAAAAAATTATTTGGAATTTTATATTTATACAGGGTGTCCAAAAAATGTTTGGAGTTATTTTAACATGCGATAGCTAGACTCAAGTGGAGTATTTTTTGCTTTTACACCACCTATCTAAGTGGTACCGTTTACGAACTACGGCACTTTAAAAAAAAACTTAATAAAAAAAATTAATCCTTTTGTGGTCTTTCATAAGATAAAAATGATTATTCACTTTGTGCTTATTACTCTACTTGTCCTCCATTTTGAGATCGAAAAGAGTACCCTGTTTGATCTCCATTACGAGCTCCAAAAATTACTCGCCCGTAAGGACAAGCAATACCAAAAAGGAGTAAAAAATGCATGAGGCTCGGAGATTACTCCAAAGAGGGCAATCAAAGATTATGATTTGGATGATCCTTTTTTTTAACTGTGTATTGAGATATTAACTATTCATATTTGCAAAAGGACTTGTGTATGTAATTTTTATATTAATGTATTTCCTTTCTTCTTCTCTTTTATTTTCAGACTTCGATAACAAACTGAATTTTGCATGCATTCAAGAAAACTACTTTGTACCCTTAAAAAAAGAAATAAGCAAAAATAATAAGAGAAATAACATTGAAAAAGTCGTCAAAATATATTAAGGAACTATCTTAAAAGTAAAATAAAAAATAAAAGAAAAATATAAAAGGAAAAATTACACGGATAATAACTTTTGTATATTGAAAATAAAAAAAAAATATTATAATATAAATATAATTCAAATATAATTCATTAAGGGAATAAGCTTTTATAATAAAAGCGCACAAGAAAAATGAATGCACATCAATTTCAATCACACCAGCAGCAACAACTACAACTACAGCAACAACAAAACAACAACAACAACAATCAACACATACCAAAACGAAGAACAAGACCACCACGACTACCTTTATATCAACAACAACGAGATCACCGTGTTCAATGACCTCATCAGTTTCTTCTTCACGATATGCACAAACATCAGCTCAAGCATCAGTGACGGCATCAGCGTCAGGAGCAACGCCATCCCCATTCCCATCATCGTCGTTGTCATCAGCAAAAGCAGCAGCATCAGCATCACCATCAGCATTAGCACCATCATCATCATCAACGTCGTCGGCATCGTCCTTGGTGACGGTAAATGCAAGCATAATGAGCCCAGCGAATAATAACATTCGTACACCGTCACCCGATGGCATGCAGGACTACGATGTGACACGCATGAAAGAGGAAGATTTTGAACGGCTGGCCGTTTACATAGTCCCCGATGTACAATGCGAACGTGGTATTCCGAATCGGGCAGATAAAACGCTGCCGCGCAGCCTAACACTCAAGCCATCATTGGTTTTCTCAACGCCAACTGTTAAGGCAAGTCGCTCCATCCTTAAATAACCCGTTAAAAATGTTTCTCCCTTCATCAACATCAATTAAAAATATCTATATATATTTTTTTTTCTCTTTTTGTCCTTCTCCATGTTTTTTTTTTTCTACCGAGCAGACTGAAGGAGTTTGGAGCACTGGTGTCATACCACGTGGAACCCGTTTTGGACCATTCGAAGGCGTTCCTACTCCAAATTATCCCAACGATACAAATAAAGCACGATATTTCTGGCGGGTAAGCAAAATAGACGATCCGAACCGACCAATTCACACCAACTTATCTGTGGATCGTTAGAAAACAAAAAAAAAAAAAATCGATATCGGTAATGGATAGTTAACCATCTCTCAACTCAATCGGATTTTTGCATCTGCTATTCATTTATTTCCCTTACGATCAGGAAATTCTTTCTCCTTCTTGATATTGTTATTATTATTATCATTTTTTTAACACTAATTTCAAATATCTAATTTTACAATTTGCATCATCATCCCCATCAAATGCCCAGGAATTTCAAACTAAACCGAATATACATAAATATAGCTAATGCTAAAGTGACATTGCATTGTTTTTGTTTTTTCTCACCTAATTTCCAAAAATTTCTGACAGTTGATCTAACTTGTTCGAACGAAAAGTGAAATTATGGAACTGACGGCTTACTCAGCCTTGACTTGAGAGTATTTGTATATATTCGCTTGACATTTTTGAGATCGATTGTCGAATTGAATGTTGAAATTTGAAAATTTTTTTTTCAACATTTGAATCAAAGAAAACGAGTTCAATTAAGCTTTCAGTCAAGACTAGAGTTCCTCGTTCAATATTTGAAAAAAAATATATACTAAATATATAAATATATGTTCCAAGCACAAAGAAAATGTAGTGTCCTGCAAGCATTAGCTTACCTTGATGTTCATGCTCTCGAATGAGTGAAAGAATTAAGAGAAAAATGGCAAGGTCCATTTTTGGATCACTAACCATACATACTTGCATGTGTGTAAGTACATCCTTTTCGCATTATTTTTTTTTTTTTTAACAAAAACAACTAACCCTTCGGTATAAGCCTACCAACTGAAACGCTACTAACTTCTTATTATTTACAGTTGCACCCCGAACTGAAAACAAAAAAAGAAAAAAAAAAACAACAAATTTATAATAATAAAAACAAAACCCAAAACAAAGAAACTTCAACTAACCTTAACAAAAACAACCTCTTTTCCATCTACTTTCATGTTTATACCAAATCAAATCAAACAAAAATTATCCAAAACGTAATCGAAATCGAAATCAAACTCAAATTAACCAAATCAAACCGATCCAAATTGATCCGATCCGATCCGATCCGAACCGAACCAAATCGAATCAAAATCAAAACAAAACAACTCAATCAGGTGCAGGGAACACGCCACATAACCTACGGGAATATTAAGGTACTATTTTTATGCTTTTATGTGCTTTATATGACTCCTCTCTTTCCCTTTCTTGCTCTCTCTCTCTCTCTCTCTCTCTCTATCTTTATGTATCTTTCTGTTGCTTTCTTTCTGCCTTAATTTTCATTAAAAAAGGAACATTATCGGTCTTTAGTGAAGAATGTTTACTAACCTTCCGGTTTCCTGATAGCTAGAGTCATGGAAAACTTTTGATTGACCTCTTTTTTACGATGCGCCATTATATATCCGCTGCGCATTAGCTCTTTCACGATGAACGGACTACATCGAAGAGCCATTAGTTCAATAAAACCTAATACTATCCAGCAAAAGACTAAAAAGAAAAGGCCCTTAAGTCAAGAGCTTTCAAGGGCAGTCAAAATTCAAATCCACCTTCAAGAAACAATTTATGTACAAAAATATCGGTGCCTATGGAAGCGGATAAATACGGATAAACTGATAGCACGTGGATAGTGAGAAGAGTAACCAGAAGTTTTCCATGAACATTTTGAGCTTTTCCATTTGGAAAAGATTTTTTTTTCTTGAAATAATTTTCTATTCTTTTGCCTGCAATGTAAATAGTTCGATAGAACTTTATTTTTATTTAAATTGTATTAATTTTTTTTTTTTTGCTTCAAATTCTTAAGTTTCTAAATTCTTCCTTCGCGTTTCGTTTCTTGGTGTGACTAAATATAATAATAAAAAAATAAATAAATCAAATCCATAGTAATTAAAAAAAAAAAAACCTCTTTTTGATGATATTAAAATGTGTTCCGACTCGAAATTGTTCTGATGCATGAATTTTCTTTTGTATCTCTTCCTACCGATTTTTCATTCGATAGATCTTTAGGGATGATGATTTCTTTTACTTGGATGGCTCGGACCGTTCACAATCGAATTGGATGCGCTACGTCGCTTCGGCTTATAGCCTTTCGGTTATGAATTTGGTGGCTTGCCAGCATCAGGATAATATTTATTTTTATACAACGCGTGACATTCTACCCAACGAAGAGCTAATGGTTTGGTATTGCAAGGACTTTGCACAGCGGCTGGGCTATGACGTCGATCCAGAGCGTACCATATTCGGTGCTTGCAAGCAAAGCTCCGATGAAGATGCCAACGATATTATGGAGACGGAAATTGAAGAACGGCCAACAGCAGTGGTTTGTCGCAAAAAGCAACATCCGTCAACATCTCCATACCGTATGCCAGCTCCAGAAATCCCGCCTGAAATTGCTTACAATCATATAACGTATGTTATGGGACTTCATATAGCTCCACCGCCACCGCTAGCAACAACAAGCATTTCTTCGACCACAACACGTAACGGCAATGGAAATACAAAAAACAGCACTAACAATAACAATAATAGCACCAATCACCAGAGGAGTTCGATTACACCGAGCCCGTCGCCCCCGATAAGTTCGTCTGGATCATCTTCTTTGGCCCATCAACATATGCCAGCACATTCGCAGCCGCATCAGCAGCACTCGCATATCTATCACAGTCAGCAGCATATTGTTCGGCATGTGAATGGCAATGGACATTATCAACATCAGCAACAGCAGCAGCAGCAGCAAACACAACCAGCACCATCCCCATCCCCATCACCATCCTCATCACCATCCTCATCATCATCATCCGGCGCAAGGAGTTTTGCATTTGAAGCAGGAAGCTGCTACTTCGGTAATCGTTCGCGAACGATCGCCAGCGAACAGTGACGGCGGCGGGCCGAAGGACACTAAAGAAGTGGCAAACTCTCCAATGTCACATAAAGACGCGCAGTACGAGCACCAGTTGACGCCCAACGACGGCAGTGTTCGTTCCGTTCGATCCGATGAGGGTTACCATAGCAACGAGTATCACGAAGATGGCATGACGCCACCCGAGGACTCAAGCGACAGCGAGAGCGAACACAATTACGTTCTGGACTGCTCGAAGAAAACTATTGCTCCTAAGGAGACTGTTATTGCGCAGCCACAAAGAACAACAACAACATCAACAACAACATCAACAACAACAACAACTGCCACTGCCACTGCGGTACCCAATAGCACTGATTCCGCCCCGGCAGCCGTTACCACACGGTCGCTGGGAGATTGTGATAAAAACGAGTATCGCAAGTTCAAAGTGAAAATGCCGCTCAAATATGAGTTTAAAAATAGCAAATGTGGAATTAAGACTGAGGCGTTTAACGCCACCAATACAACAACGCTCGACGCTCTGGATACAACCCCAACGAATACAAGATCAAACGATCTGATCGATCGATCAATAGAAATTGCAGTTCCGGCATGCTCCTCCTCCACACCCGACGAAGAGCCCATGAGCATTGATGATGATCATAGTACGCTGAAGGCGTCAACTGTTTCCCCAGTAATGCCACAATCAGCGTGTACAACCGTAATTGTATTGGAACATGGAATCAATAATAGTAATAATAATAATAATAATAATAATAACAATAGCAAAGTCTCAGAGTTAACACGCGTTGGCCTATCATCCACCACCAACAACAAACAATACTATGAGGCTGAGTCGAGTTCCCCACAACCACCACAACAGCCATCAGCATCAACACATAACAATTCAGGCGGTGGTACATACATGTGTTTTACACCACCTTCTGCAAGCATTTTAGAGACTATTCTTACCGGCCAGCACCGATTAGAAGCTGCCGCAGCCGTAGCTGTTTCCCGACAATCGAATGCCGCAACACCGCCACCTACTTCACCAACTGAGATGGCGTACTCATATAAGAAGTCGCATCGCTATAGCACTGCTGTTAGCCCCGATTCCAGCTCGAATCTGGCGCAGGCGCCAGAGCACACAGTGTCCAATGGATTTAAAACTGAGCAGATTGTGACATCGGAACGTTTAAGTCTGAAGGACTCATGCTCACCATCGCCTTTACCGTCACATCAGCATGTGATTTTTCCTTCTGCAAGTGCCCACAGCGTTTATGGGGATGTTGACCATCAAGCAGCATCTTTTACTGCAACCTATTCGACCTACTCAACTTCCCCGGGCGTTGGTGGCAATGGTAGCTCAACTCAACATACATTGAATACAGCAACGTCAACCTATCACTCACCACCGCACCACAGCAATAGCTCGCGATCGTCGTTCGATAGACAGTCCCTTCCCTGCAGTGGTTCGGCTTCTAATTTACATTTATTGCAAAGCAACGCCCAAATTCTGAATCATCAACTTATGCAGCCACTGCCGAAATTACAGCACCTTTCGCCACTGCGAATTTCACCACCAAGTAGCCTTAGCCCCGATGGGAACTCATGCCCGCGAAGTGGCAGCCCGCTCAGTCCCAATTCAATGGGCTCAAGAGGTTATCGTTCTCTACCGTATCCGCTGAAGAAGAAAGACGGCAAAATGCATTACGAATGCAACGTCTGCTGCAAGACCTTCGGTCAGTTGAGTAACCTGAAGGTTCACCTTCGCACACACTCCGGCGAGCGGCCGTTCAAGTGTAACGTTTGCACAAAGAGCTTCACCCAATTGGCTCATTTGCAAAAGCACCATCTGGTACACACTGGCGAGAAGCCACATCAATGCGACATTTGCAAGAAACGCTTCTCGTCCACATCGAACTTGAAGACCCATCTAAGATTGCACAGTGGCCAAAAACCATACGCTTGCGATCTCTGCCCACAAAAGTTCACGCAGTTCGTACATCTTAAATTGCATAAACGGCTTCATACCAACGATCGACCCTACGTATGCCAAGGATGCGATAAGAAGTACATCAGCGCCTCCGGGCTAAGGACGCACTGGAAAACAACGAGCTGCAAACCCAACAATCTCGAAGAAGAGCTAGCAATGGCTGCAGCAGCTACTTCCGAGTGCCTTGGTGAGTTACTCTCTACACTTAAAGTGTGCCACCGATGAGGTAGAAAGACACTAATACAATATTTTGGTTTTTCCCATTTTTTTTTTTTTAGATAAAGACATGCCCGAACCGGATTCCCGAGAAGCATATGACCAAATGCATGCCCAGTTCCGTCACATAAATAGCAGCAGCAGCAGCAACAGTGGCAGCAACAATGCCGGAGTTCACCATTCTTCATCGGGATTTTTATTACAACAAACACAAAATGGGCCACAGGCAGCATCACAGCAGCAACATCTATCACACAGTCATGTGCAACAGCAAATGTTGCTTCAACAACATGTGACCCAGCCACATTTATCCAATGCAACAACAGCATCCGGCAGCAATGTAATGTTGCTCACAACCAGCATTAATAACCAAAACCAACATCATCCGCTAAGTCATCATTCCCATACCCGCCTTGTATCGCAAACTCAGCAGCAGCAACAGCAACAGCAACAGCACCAGCTGGCAAAGACTGTCAAGCAAGAATTGCATCAGCAGTTAACACATACTATCGGCAATGGGCACCACCAGCAGCAACAGCAACAGCACCTGCGGCTATCTTCACCGCCCGCACAACATACCAACACCCATGCCACATCAATTGAGCAGCAACAACAACAGCAATATATAAGTGCCTCGCACATGCACGCCCATGCACACGCGCACGCGCACGCACACGCTGCGGCGCAAGCATCACAAGCTGCGGCCGCCTCAGCACAACACGCAGCTTCACAAGAAAATCGCCCATCAGTGATAGAATCCAATCAGCCAATGATCATCGAGTGTACATAAGCGAATGCCATGATCCCAAAACAATGGTCGATGGAACAGAAGGACAACTTTGCGGAAAGTCGAACGTGTACGTGGTCCGCGAAGGACAAAACTTTCCCAAAACTCTAATTCTACTTGATCTTTTATCCGGGATGAAAGAGCCACAAATAGAAATGGAAACACAAGTGCAATATGAAGTCGGGCGATCTCAACCGAAAAAATGCAGCCGCCGAGTTCACCATTTTGAATAGCGGTGTTTGTTTTTTTTTTACACACTTGCACACTAAGAAAAGCAAAAGAAGAAAGAAAACCCAGAACAAAAAACAAAACAAAAAAAAAAAAAACAAATAAGAGGAACTTGTTTATGCGAAATGTTACGGTATTATAATTAGTAGTGTTTAGATAGCTATTAATGAAACGCACTCCCAAAAACCCCATGCCCCGATACTAGTCCGGACTCCTAAGCCAAATGTCCGTCGCCTTTCAATTCGTTGTTCTCTGTTAAATGCTTCTTGAATTAGAAATACAATGGGCAAGAAAGACGGAACGAAGACGAAGAATACAAAACAACTACCAAATCAACAACAACAACAACAACAACCAACAACAACCAACAACAACCAACAACAACCAACACCAATAAAGGCACCCATAAAAAGACGGATTTAAAAGAACACATTGGCGATGCCAGAAGACGCGGACTTCGGATTGTATTAAAACTTGTTAAGGGGATTTCTGTTTATATTGTTTCTTTTTGGAAACGATCTCAAAATTGGCAGCCAATTTGTTAATTAATTTAAAAGTTTTTACTTTTTCCCAAAAGAACCAAAAATTTTGCGAAAGTGAGCTGAGCGAGCATATAAGTATATATGTATGTATAGGCGAACGACGAACGTCAAGTAATCTTATGTTACGTAATGAAGCTACTCATTATTTACTAGTATAGAGAGTATGAAGTATCCAAGTATCGAGTACCGATTATCGATGAACGATTATCGCTTAATCGAGCATATTTAAATTAAGTTAAACAAAAAACCCGTATAAATACTTCAATTCTTATTTACTTAGTATTTTAGTAGAACCTCTATGCATCTAGATGTACGATGTACAATGTACGATTATGTATTTATGTATTTGAAAGTTTAAGCGCATATACGACTATATAAGGATGCAATAAACTATGAAGAGAAAAAACCAAAAAAAAAAAAAAAGAAACAAGAAAACTAATAAGACATCATGGTAGATTTTCAAAATCAATAACGCTCGAGATCGAAGGGCTGCCATCACATAAATTCCTTATGAAATCTTTTCCCCAATGGCCGAATGCAAAATTCCTCATTAGCGACATGGGTTCATCAAATCTATATTTGATGAGCTATCCCTCTGACACGTATAATGCCCGAGACTCTTAAGACCAGTATTTTACATGTAGCTACTTAAATAGTTGGTCTTAGGAGGGGGACAAAACTTGGTCACACACACACACACAAGTGATGCACTCATAGCCTAGGCAATTGAAATTCAATATTCAGAGCTCAGTTGGTAGCGCACCTTTTAGCCAAATTTTACACAAAAGCTGCACAACAGTTGTGTCTGCTGAATGCACCCAGTGCAATCGGTGTATACCACAGCGAGAAATTAAAATCCGGTACACATTCTGTAAACTGTCATCCTTCAAGATTTGAATGGTTATGAGATGGCAGCCCTACTTTGCAGTCTTTGCCTTTCTAATACTAGAATTCATTGGTACGGCGAATACGAGTATTATTGTGACAAGGGATCAATTTTTTTTTGTTTTTTGTGTTCCTTAGTTGGGGGTAAACTCTTCGATTATCGCGATAAGTTTGCAGCTCCTCTTTTTGTTTTTTTTTTTGTGCTTTGACCTTGAACAAAACAATTTTATTGATCTAGTATTCCCTGCCAACGAATTCTACTATCGTTCCCGGTAAAAGATCGATTCCGGAAGTGTTTTTCAGTATCTCGAATAGTCCGTAGTATGCATATTTTTGTACAGTTTCACATTGTGTAAAGTATGGAAAAAGTAACAATTGAAAGAACAGACTTACTACTTATAGATTAGCATATATTTACATATATTTATACATATATAATAAGTTTAATTTAATTAATATATATACACAAAACAAAAAAAAAAAAAAAACAAGAAAAAAATATAAGAATAATGATAACAATAACAATAAAGCTGAAGATCGGTGCTTCTGACCTGTTTCAATTGGTACAATTCATATGTATGTATAAACAGATGTATATGTGTGCGTATATGTAAATATATTATCTATTATATAACGAAATAATAGCCGAAAGGGCAAAAAAAAAAACAAACACAAGGGGCGGGGGTGGCAACACATCATTTGAACAAATAGCCGAGAAAAAAACTTAAATACACCAACTTAATAACAGCTGAGTTCAATAAAATGGGAGCAAAGTCGAAAATCCCTTATTCGAAGAGAAATTTCGAAATAACACGACCATAATTTTTTTTTTTTTTTTTTAATATTAGCAAATCACCTAAAGCTAAGCTATGGCTCCCCTTATTTGCTTTCTGAATTCGGGCCACTGCTGAATATTACACTCATACCTTACATGGAGCCCCTTGGGATCTGTCAATTGCTCACGATCAGTGATGAAATGAGTTAGTAACGTATCACTATCTATATGACAATTCAAATATGTTGCTGTCTTGTATCGCACATACAGCTGTGTACAACAAAATAGTAGTACCACTTAAAGAAACTGTCTTTGTCCAAATTTTTGTAATGATTATCTTCATCTCAAGTCAAATCTCTCCTATTATGATGAACGCGCCGCTGTAACTCATTTCGATTTTCTTCTTTAAAATTTTTCTGTTCTTTAAGGGAAAAAATTACAGCTTTAATTCATATGTGTGTATGTACATACTCGATGCGATGATATGTACAATGAATACATACACATATACATACGTATATCCAAAAAAAAAAAAAAAAAAAAAAAAAAAAATTCATATACATTGAATGGTCAATTGAAGCAGGTAAAACAATTAACTTAAATATTCAAGTAATATAAATAGTTAAATTGATTTCTATTTTATATGCGTATGTCATACATACAACTATGCTACATTAGAATAAACATGCACAGATATGAAGAAGCATATTTTTTGATAAAACTAAAAGACTTATGAGTTATTTCTCTTCTTCAATTTTAATGGAAATACTTACATTATGAACGCAATAAAAGAAATAATTTTTAAATTGTTGGTTTGATTTTTTTAATATTTTTTTTTTTAATTCAATCTTATAAAGCATATTAATAGAATTTTTAATAAGCAAATAAAATATGTATATTTATTTATAATAATTATAAAAAACAATAACAAAAATATATACATATAGCGAGACGGTGAGAGAGAGAGAGAGAGCGAGAGAGAGAGAGAGAGAGAGAGAAACTAAACATTTAATTTAAGCTTGAAAAAATGAGGCTGATAAGTTTAAGAATCCCATGGAACCATGAAGACAAAGCGGCATCGGAACGATCGCACACACACACACACACACACACGAAGGCACAGATTAGAATTGCTTTATGATGATTCAAATTAAAAAAAATAATTTCTGAAATACCCCTTAAAATTATTTAAAATTATTTAAAAAATTCCTTTTTGTAACTTTTAATCTTTTTTATTTTCAAATTGAAACTCCGACCGTTTTGAAAAGCTATGAACTTAAATCAGGATTTACATTTACAAATTCGAAACTGAAGTCTATTACACTTTTAATATACTCACTTTGAATGCTTACATTTCACAATTTCTTTTTGTTCAGATAACATTTATGTGTATACAGTTAAAACTCTCTAAACGAATTCCAAGGGACATAATATAAGTATATTGGTTTATAGTCCATATATATCCTGAGGACTTCACGAGAATAGTTAGTGGATTCACGGAGCATCAGCCACCGTATAGCCATCTTGCCTCATCAGTGGGTATGGACCCAATCGGCTAACCTGGGTGGGTTTCGGTACTATCCTCACCTCATAAATTACCCCCACAGCACCCACGATACTCTTCGAAGGTCCGTACTCAGACGACCGGGCAGAATACTAGAACGTTATCTGGGGCTCCCTGTGCCCATGGTACCAAGTTAGCCCTAGATAAAGGTGTGACTACACCTATAGCCAGTATAGCTGGATCACACCAATACTAATTAAAGGTCGCATGGTTATTCTTTCGTACCTTGCACCACGATATTACCAAATTTTTGATTCCATGCCCAATCTGTCTGTATTGCTTGACAGTTGGCTAGAGTCCGCGGTTTGCAAAGCCCGAAAATCATAGATATTTCCCTCGCGGGAAATTCCAAGGGACAGGAAAATCCCTTATAGAGAGAATTCTTTATAAGGGAATAAGAGGCACACAAAATGTATCGAAAAGCCTCTCAGAAGATTCGCTATAGAGAGAAATGCGTTGTAAAGGAGTTCGTTATAGAGAGTTCGACTGTATTTAATTTTTTAAGTGGAAGGTAAGGTCCAAAAATATTTTGGCACCCTTTTTTCTATTTTTTTTTTTTTTTTTCTGAATCTAGAATATTTCGAGATTATTTTGTGCGAATTTCCAGAAAGTCATGCTAAGACTAACAAAGGTACATCGCGTTGGTACATCAAAGCGAGCGGCCCACAAGCTGCAAGATCATTTTGACCGATCGTTTCAAAATTTTGTGTACTATTATTTTTTACACAAACATGAAGTGACGAAGAGTTTTTTTTTTTTTCTTCACTATTCAAATCTACCTTAACCATAAAACAATCACGTGTAAATGAAAGAAATTATTCACATCTTTATAAAAAATAAATTGTTTGAAAATACGCCTTTTTTTTCAGCCCAAAGCCGTACCCTCCCCTTCAAGAATTTTTAATTTTAATATTATTAATTTAATTATCATTTTCATTATTTTCATTTTTAATTTCTTGATATTTATATTATTTATTTTAATTCTCAAATTAATTGATTTTTTATTAAAGTTTAATTTTTTTTTAAATCTTAATATTTTTAAAAGTTTTCATTTTTTTAAAGCTTCTTCAATTCATATTTAAATTTTTTTCTATATTAATTTTTTAATATGAGCTTGAGGTCAGACTACGAAGAAATTTCTTTCCTAAAGCATACGAGATTGTAGGCGACCTGCCCACCACTAGCTTACTCTATGTGGTAGGCGTTGACTCTTAAAAAACTGCCACGCTCGAACAAAAGTATACTAGGATGGTATATGAGATTGTATGCATTTACCGTCTACCGTCGAAATGTGTTGCGGTTCTGCGGGTTCTGTAAGCAGCACTTTCGCCGCTGGGATCTATTTTCGTATATTTTTTGTTTATTTTCTTTTTTGAATATCAAAGATTTAACCATAAACAGGAGAGCACACTTTCCCACACAGTACACTTAATATATTCCATATACATATACGTAAGACATGTTTATTCGCGACTATTCGCGTTCGTAAGATAAAACACCAATATTCACCAAAAATTTGTTATGGTAGTTATTTGTATAGTTATTTACATTCTATTCCTGTGACGTTTGACATGAAAGTGTGTCCAGATTCGACCAAAAAATTCTATCAGCCCACGGACTAACGTGCATACACAGCGCATTCGCACAACTACCATACCAAGTTTTTGGAGTTTAGCCTTAAGTTAGTAGTACTTTTCACCTAACTGCAACAACAACAACAAAAAAAAAAAAAACACGTACATATGTAAGTGCAAAGCGGGATGGAAGAGAAATAACAATAAAAAATATACATAAGTATATACATATATATATTTGCAACAAAAATAAAAATAAAAAAGAAAACGCATTTCTAGGAGCATAAAAAAAATTATTGAAGGCTCCGTATTTTGTAAATATAAACTAATTTCAAATATGTCAAAACATAATATGAATATTGCGGGAACATATGTATTTATAAACAGTAAAGGCAAAATAACAAAAAAGCTACAATTTTATTTATACAACATAGTTTATTACAAAAAAAAAAAACAAAAAAAAAAAAAAAAAAGTTGAACAAAACTATTTAATTTTTATTTAATTTTACTTTAAAATTTTTGTTTTTGTTGTTTGAAACAAAAGAAATTCAATAAACCGAAAAATTGTGGAAAATTAAATTTGTTTCCTTTTTTTTTTTGCTTCTTTCTATAGTTTTAATTATTTAATTATTGTTATAAACTTTTATTTTATATTAAATCATGCAAGGCGATTCAAACTGCTCTTTAATATTGATTGAAATTCTTTTATTTTATAAAAAAAAATGAATAAACTACAAAATATTTCTTAAGTTTGCCAACGCAAATCGAATGAAAATATATGCAGCATACTTTCGGGCGCAATGTGAATTCGAATCTATATGCGGCATACTTTCCGGCCCAATATGAAGTCGAATTTATATGCGGCATACTTTCGGCCCCATATTTGAATTCGAATTTATATTAGGCATACTTTCGGGAGATTTATTAAAATAAATTTTAAAAAGAGCAGAGATTCGAACCGGAAAATTTCCGATACTGAAAAATAGGCAAAGCAAAAATATTGCTGGACCACTGCAAATAGTATACTGTATACAAAATTGGGTTCATTCAGCTGACTCAACTGTTGAGTTAAATACGGCAGAACGGTGCGCTACAAACTGAACGGTTCGGCCACCGAATCTTTAATAATAAAGAAACGTCGGAATATTCGGTTCATGAGTCATTAAAAAACGGTTGAATATATGTTTGACTTCGGTCGACATTTCAAATTCATTATTTAGCTACTTTGGTTCAACATGTTGAAAGAAAGCTTATTGAAAAATTGAAATTAATCCAAAACGAGAAACTTTTCATGTTGTGAGTGATGTACATGAAATATCTATCTGATTGTACTTACATTCTGCAAGATACATCGACTCATGTCTGATGACATCTCTCTCTCTCTCTCTTAAGCGGATACCAACGCGGGACCGAAAAAAATGTCCGCTTAACAGAGGTGTCCGCTCAAGAAGTAACTTTTTGAGAAGCAGGAACACTAGAGCATTCCTCAAAAATGTCCGTTTGAGAGGAGTGTCCGCAAAGAGAGAGAGAGTACACTGTATACACTGTTCATCATCATAATCACCCCATCAAAGCATAGCGTCACTCACCTCTGGCTCAACAGTTGAGTCTGATGAATGCACCCATTATTATCTATACGAGGGTTAGGGTAACCAAATGGGTAGATATTTTTTTTTTGTACCTTCAAAGGGCAATTATTCCTAGTAAATGTCAAACATTGCAGTGGAAACGTCAGGTTGCACTTAGTGATGCCTAGGCCAGAAATATAAATAGCAACCTACGTACTCTTTGTATAGAATAAGCAGAAAGTTCAATCTCGAAAACTCAAAGGATTCTTTGCGACGTTTTTACTAATAGATCTCGGAATTTTTCAATTAAATATTTTGTTTTATTTATTTATTGATTTTTTGTCATTCCATTTCTTGTTATCGTTTATCCTGTATGTAAGAAATATAGCTTCCTCTCTTCTGCCTAAATTGTAAATACATGTATACTTCGAAATTCGAAATAGATTTAACGAATTTGTGTAGTCATTATAATTATTGGATAAGTTGAGATTCGTTGATAGAGGTAGAAAGAGCGAGAGAGAGAGAGAGAGAGAGAGAGAAATAAATTCGATTCCAAAACGCACTCTTGTAAATATATATATGAAGAAAGACTTTATTATATGAGGAGAACTATTGACTGCTTTTTAGAAACCTAACTAAGTTACAATTTATTCAAAGGATTTTAACCGTGAATCTTATTAATAAACGAGAGTATTTTCTATCAAAATTACTTAAAACGAAAAAACCAAAAAAAAAAAAAAAATACAAGTAAATAAATCAATCGAAAATTCTGTATTTTTTTATTTATTTTTTTTTAAATTAAAATATTTTAAATATTTGAAATTAAAAAATGAAAATGAAAAACATAAAAATAACTTTCAATAACTTCCTTATTCCTTAAAAAAAATTATATATAATTGTAGCCTATGTCTACACGCAACCATACATACATACACACATACATGCATGCATACAAGCGAACAAACATAATTGTGGTAGACACTTTATTCAAGTTAAATCATTAATAGAAGAAAATTTTATTGCCCTCGGCCTTTGTCAATTTTTCGATATTTTTTGCGTGTATAGATATATATATGTATTCCTAGATATGTATTAATGTATGTACAATATTTAATATCGGTAAATGGTTTTTTTTATCACTATTATGTATACAGTTTATAAACCTATCTACTAGGTTTGCTAACACATTCATATAAACATATGGGACATTCTCCTCCAAGGCTATCGAATGCCTGAAATCTGAGACTATCTTTCGATTTAAAAGTGGCCCACTTGAGAACATTATTATACTTAATATTATTCAAACAATAAAATTGCTATTAAATAGTTTAAGTTGCTCAAGTTGAAGGTACAAAATTTACGTAAATAAATCCTGCTATTATTACCTTTTGAATAAAAAAAAAAAAAAAAAATTGTAACGATATCACTAGTAGAACCAGAGACAATGAATTTAACATGTAACCGAATGGCATAAACCATCAAAATTCAAAATGGCCGTATTTCCGAAAAAAAAAAATTTCTTTTTTTTAAACACCGTATGCATGGTGTTCGGTTTGTAAAAGAATGTCCCATATGTATAAGCGAAATGATCGCCCAATATTCTAAACGTTTGAAAAGTTTTTTTTTTTTTTTTTTTTGCGCCCATCTTCGGCTTCAGCTAGGCCAAGCCAAGAGCTTTATGTTGATATGATGTAAGATATTGAGGATGTTTGAATGGTCCATTGGTTGGATAATGTCGCCTTAACGGGAAAAGAAAAACAAAACAGGCAAAACAAAGAAAAAATCACTTGTGCTTTAGAGCCTCTAATAAGAGCTAGGCGTTAGAGTTCCAAGAGGTGAGCAAGCTCTACTTTTCTGACTACACAATTCTCCTTCATAGCAGGCACATCATCAAGTTTTTCGATCAGACTTTTGATTTCAAAACAAAAACAAAACGCATGCGCATGCGTCTGTGCAGAAAACTGTTTCGGCAGTGATTTTCATGCAAAAGAACTCGTCAGCCTTTGGTACAAATTGCCTTTCGGAAGGTTTTTAAACCCCCAAAGCTGCCCATGCGAACCCCGCTGCTCAACCACAAAAGACAAAACCAAATTGGTTCCGAAGATATTCCGCTGTACTTTCCGTTTGGAAAATTGTCAAATTGTCTGGCAGTGCCCACTGAACTGTTCGGTTATTGGAAATATTTTCTTATCGCCGGCTCGTTACATATTTTTCCTTCTATTCAATCCACCAATGAAGGTATGAGTCTCATAAAAAAAATATATATATATATATATATATATATATATAAAAAATTGAAAGAAAATATTAAATTAAAAAGGTCAGGAATGACAGAGACTTGGAGAACAAGGAAAGAAAGTCTTCGAATCTTCAGCTCTCTCATGTCCTTTTTCTTTTTTAATGTCGCAAAAAAAAAAAATAATAATAATAATTCGCTTGGAGCCATTTACGCCTTGCCAGAAGCTGGGCACCCTAAAATCGGCTCTGTCCGATTGTAATTATATTAAATTAAATATTGAAAATAATAATCAATCCTAATTACAAGAAATCATGAAATCATGGAAATTCATCCTTTGCATAAGCAGTTTTATAAATTTTTATAAATATTTCCAAAAATTGTATTTAAATTACTTTAATATGAAAAATTGAAAATAATTTGCTCGTAACTGAATTCCTATTCAACTAACAATATTGGTATTCATATACAATTATATACATACTTATATATATATACATACTTATGTATGCTTTAAGGCGAGTAAAAAGGTATTTAGCAAAAAGTTTACAAAATAAAGTGGAATGTACATAAAATCGTGTGTGGATTGTGTTTTCAAATAAAAGAAGAGTTTTTTTTTGTTTTACTATAGTTCATTAAAGAACTTAAAATATGGAGCAAAATCCTATGTTTAGTTTTCGAAGATTGTCCACAGATCAATGTAAAATTGATCTCGAACATTTTGGCTGGGAATTAAGTTGCGCACTTACTTATGGATATAAGTAACTCTCAATCTGTTTAATATTTTATTTTCCTGCCTTTACGAAATTTTTAGCCATCGACATGGAGAATAGAACTGTAGCCAGAACTAACCCGAAAAAGCACCATCTACTTAGTATATAAAATGAGCAAAAGTCGCAAAAATTTAACAATATTTTACACCGTTTTTAACATGATGACCAATGCCGGTCTAGGTAAACCTGTACATCTTTACATTGCTTCCTCATTTTTTATATTTACACGTCAGACTAAGAAGAATAGTCTCGAAATGTCCTGTATTCTATGGCCGCATGTCATAATTATCAACAAAAACTAGTTCAAAGGTTCATTCATACTGGTATCCACGTGTTTGCTGTTAACTGCACATTCGAGTAACTCAATGTTAAATGGCGATAGCGAAAGCATTTCCGATGGGCATAGCCGGTGAGTAGTACTGTTGACGCGGTCAGTAGAGAAAAGCGTATAGATGCACTATTGACATTTCCTGCAGGGTTATTAAGTACATTGTCGGGCTTGCCCAATGGTGAAACACTTATAGGTTATTTCATGCAAATTTTTGTAAGGCCGGAAAGCTCAGAGGCTTTAAATAATATGGAGCCGATGGTATCAGCACTAAAACTTCACTTGAGTAAAAGCTAAAAGGTGAAAGAAAATTCCAACTTTTTTTCATGAATGATGATAAATTTTACTCTACTCCTCCGTGCAGCACAACCACTCCCCGTCTCAAAAAAGCCAAGTCCTTTTCGCTTAGGATATTTAACAAAAAAAAAAAAAAAAAAAAAAAAAAAAAAAAAAAAAAAAAACAATCAGCCCTATTATGGTTGTCGACTACTGATAGAGAATCGAAAAAGTTCTATCTTCGACAAAAATTTTTATTTTTCCACATACTAGAAAATGAAAAATTTTAGTCGACGATAGAACTTTTTCGATTCTCTATCAGTAGTCGACAATCATAATAGGGGTGAATATTATCCAAGGTCCTTGAAATCTGTCTAAAGCCCCATGTCTCCCGTTTAAATTTTCTATGCTCAATGTCAATCATTGCAATGGTCCTCGGCCGGCCATTGTCTCTCTTTTAGCGAACGCCGGGATATGGACAGCCGCCGACCCCATAGCTGCCTGACTTTGCCCGTTGTTTTTCCAATTAGGACATTGTTGTCTGTTGACAAACGCACATACACTACATGAATATATACGTGTGCATGCCTACATATATGTAGTACAGTAAAGTACAGTACAGTACAGCACAGTGCGGGATGGTGTTTATGGACCTTTCAATTTGCATTAATTGCCACTTGATCGGACACACAGAATTGCATACGTCAATCAGTTGTCAATCAAAGCCAACGTAAAAGTGTCCTTCCTAATGCGGATTTGAGACACAGTGCGCCAGCGATAATGTAAGCGATTGAAGCGGGTCTATGCAAATTTCTCTTTCACTTTTATTCTTTTATGCATATTTGTTGTTGCTGTTTTCACGCATTTATCGGGGAAATGCACCATTTGCATTTGAAATAAGGCATTTTCATCCGGAAATTTACACGAATTTCGTGTTGTTGCTTTTGTCGAATGTTAATTGGCACATGGCAGGAATCATCGTGTCGGCATAGGGATGGGGTCTGCTCGCCATACACGGAACGTGTACGTACTACGTACATACGTAGGTACGTATGAACGAGTGAGTGTTTAAAATATCTGAAGCGGAAGATAAAATCATTGAGTGCAGATTGTGCCATTGGGACAGGACAGCGGCAGAACGGCACAGCGACTGACCTCACTGTTTCGCTTATCCAAAGGTCAACGCAGCTGGGACTCTTACCTTTTCTCTTCAGTTGGTTCTTCTTCGTCTTCTGCTTGCTGGGCACTGTTTTTGTTTTTCGCACTCTGCATGCTTTGGGCACGTGTCCTGCTGCATTTGACCCAAAACGCTTTCACATCCATTTACGTATGGTACATTCAAGTTTACCCTCATTTTAAGTAGAGTAGAATTTTTTTTCCAAATTTTTCCACATTTTTTTTTTTTTTTTTTTTTTTTTTTTGAATACAATTTTCGGTGCATTATAAAAGCGGATTATTTTCACCGACCCAATTACTTTGTTGCAATAACGAATTCGGGACATGGATATGTGCGGATACATGCGACAGACATAGAGCGAAGGCATAGGCATATGCCACCCCGTAACGATTAGGCTACACCGGACAATGCTCGATCTCGCTGCCAAAACAACAATGGACAATGGGCATATGTACAATAGCTGGTTCGATTCTTTGATCAATACGTCTATTTAAAGGATCCTATCGGCTGGGCCTAGTGCTATAATCTGGCTTAAAGCCGAATTCGGCTCGTTTTTATAATAAAAAAAAAAAAAAGAAATTCTATGATATAAAATAAAAGAACTCCGTATGAATGAACTTTCTCCGAGCGAGGGTGGCAGGCGTGAGACAGGTCTCTGGCAGACATATGAGGAGCGGATGCCAACGAACCAACGGATTAGAAGGAACCAACAACAAAAACGCGTGTGATGGCTTCGAAGTAGACCTCCTCGATATATGCAAATGATGTGTTTGGTTTTTAACAAAAGGTAACCTTTTGGTCCTTTTCGGACCAGTTTGGAACTGGACCCAAACTAGACTAGTTGTAATCAGTTCAAGTTCAGGTCAAAAATCGCGCTTCGTGATAACACTAGTTTATATAAAAAGATTTTCAAGAACCAAAGATATGAATTCTATAGTGAAATTTTTTCCACAGATTACGAAAATGTCTATCGGACCGTTTTCCCGTTATTTTAGAAAAACCGGTTTTCCGAAATTTTGTTTGTATGTCATGGGCTTTGTTTTTTTTTCCAATATAGCATATAGCGGTGTATCAATCGTTTCTGAAGTGTCACTTCCAACTTTGCGTCAGCTGCGTTGCGTCAATTGACGCAAATATTCAATACATGCAAGCATATGGGAGCAGCACAAATCAATTGCGTGCGTGCGGACGCAGCGTCAAATTTCCGAAAAGTTGAATATTTCACGCAACGTGAAATTATGACAGCTGCGAATAACAGTTAATATAATATAAGGAATATAACAGTGTTGTAAAAACGATTGAGTACCTAGTTTCGAGTGCTTCATACTTGTGGGAACACTTTTCATTGAAATATGAACAAGTTGTTCTTATAAATATCTCTGTTTTTATTTATAAGTGCATATTTGAGTAATTAATGTCATTATTCTATCGTTCAAAATCAAATTTTGGTTTATATTTTTTCAACGGCCTCAAATACTTACAACCGTAAATAAAACAAGTAAGGGTGTTATAGTCAGGCGAGCCTGACAATAGAATACCCGACACAGACACACATGTTCAAATAATTTTTAATATGAAGAGGTGTTAAGGCCATAAGGGGCCCCATATACCGACTTTTGTTAAATTCCTTTATGAAAACTGTCCGTTTGCCACGCCCACTTTTCCAATTTTTTTTCTCTAATCGGAGGCCTTAATATACGCTAAAATTCTAAGTTTCAGTGGAATATCTCAAAAAATCCGTATTTGGGGCAGTTTTGAGATTTTTGTGACACACCCTAGTACTTGAGGTACCCTTAATCATGGACCTATCAAAAAAATTTTTGGAAAGGATATTTATGGCTACAAAGGAAGCATAACTGCCAAATTTCGTTGAATTCCCATTTGAATTTCGGGTGTAGGAAGCCATTTTCGAAAAACGCTCTTCGGCCACGCCCACTTTTTACAATTTTTTGAAATTGAATAACTTGACTTCAAATATGTTCAACTATCAAATTTCATCAAAATATCTTGAAAAACTTCGATTTAAGAGCAGTTTTTGTGATTTTCGTAACAGACCCTTGTACTGGAGGTAACCCTAAAAATGGTCCGATCGGGTCCATTCTCGAACTTGTTCTTACTCATTTGCCTGTGAGTACGTTTATCAAATTTCATCAAGATAGCTCAACTCCTTCGATAAGAAAACTGTATACAAACAGACGGACAGACAGACAGACGGACAGACAGCCAGACGGACATGGCTAAATCGAATCTCCTGGCGACGCTGATCATCTCTATATACATTTTGTATAGTCTATCTCGACTGGTTCTGGGTGTTACAAACAACCACACAAACGCAATATACCCTCGACACAGAGTGTGTCGGGTATAAAAAGTAGCGAGCCGAGTACTGTTCACAATTGTGCTTCACAAAGAAATCTCAAGGCAACCCATATGTTCACGCACACGCACTGTTGGAAATTGCATTTTTCACGCATTTGACGCAGCGTCATGCGTATCGCGTCTGACGCATAATTGGAAATGACTAGAGCTTGTCAAAAGTGCTAAATAAAAACCTGAAAATTGTTGTTAAAATGTTAAGGAAAAATGCTTGTATTTTATAAAATATCACCCCTGTGTAGAAGAGGAAAATGTCATAAAAGGCATACCAAGTAAGAATTGACGATCAGTTCTGTCGAGTAAGTGTAAAAGCAAATGCAACTCCAAAAGGACATATCGATAGGAATTGACGGTCAACAATTGACTAGTGTAAAAGACCTCAATGCGAAACTACTCGTTCAGATGAAGTCATTCGTGTTTCGTTTTCTACCTTATTTTCTTCTTCTTTTTTTCAACCTGCTTTGAAATAGTCTTTCTTGCCTACTTTGAAAATAGAATAGAAGTGTGAGTCAGAATATGAATGAATTTAGATCGCATGTAAAGTAAGTTTTCTTTTGCTCTTTACTTCTTTTCCCAATAACCATCGATCAAATTAGGGGTGATAGCAATTTTTACTTGTTTCGCTACTTGTTCGATCTGAAACACCTAGTTTCGAAGTGTTTCGGATGTCAAAATTTTTATGGCGAATCCAGTGCTTCGAGCTTAAACACGTTCCGTCTGAAAATTCGACACAATATATTGGGAACAGAAATGGCATGAAATTAAAAAAAATAACTTTGAACGAACATGAGGAAAAATGTTAAAAATTAAAAAATCGCTAAAATTGTTTTTATTTCAAAAATCTACCAAAAATTGTTAAAAATTTTTGTTTTAACATTTTAACATTTTTGACAAGCTCTAGAAATGACTCTTTATACTTCACTAACTACATCGTAAAATGTAGAGGAAAAAAGTAATTTTTACGATTTTGTACCACGTTTTCAATTTTGAAGATAACGGTGATTTCACACCAGATCCTGTAAAAAAGTTTTTAGGCTCCGGATTGCAAATCTCTCAAAACTATAGAAATCATGTCTTTGGCTCTTGGAGCATGAAAAAAGTAAAAATGGTATCTATGTAAGTATATAGAATTGAGCTTATAGACCGACACTTAGACATTTCGAAGCGTTCCATTGACGCCTTGGCCCTTTCGTTACCATTGGGATAATGAACCCAATAGAGTTAATGACATAGGACTGAACTTTGCGCGGATCACTCCGATGAATTTGGCTGTGAAAGGGATAAAGTTTGCCGAAAATTCCTGAAAGTTTTAAGATTATCTCTATGGAGAGGTTAAAAAGGGTTGAGTTTCGAGCCGAACTTTAATTAACTTTTAAAATCATATTTATTTCGTCTCAAAAATATTGCTTTTATATACATATAGAGGGTGTTCCGTTTGTGAAGGTCAACCGGTCGGGAGCTGATAGAGGGGGCTGGAACTAACAAAAAATCGTATGGAAGGGGGGGGGGGGGGTCCAAAATGCACCCCTGAGGAGTTATAAGGGAAAGAAAGAAATTTGCAGTTGTTTCAGAAAAAAAAATTGTCACGCCTCAACGTTTGTATCCAATATAAAAATTTTAGTGCAGTTCGACAGAGAACTGTCAGACCTTTCTAAGCGTCTATATAATAGTCTTACACTTTATTGCAGGTTCAAGGGTATTTGAGCCTTCAAAGTCAAAATTTTAAAATTTTTAAAACATTTTTTGACTTTGAGAGCCATTTTGGTATGAAAAATGTCCAATTAACACTCAAATTTTTTATTTTATTCAAAATGCTGGATCGATTTCCTTTAACTTAGTACCCCATATGTCTAATAAATTTTTTGAAAATAAGATGAGAAAATTAAATATCTAAATGAACTTATTAGTTTTTCCTGTATCAAATCTAATAAGTTCGACTTCATTGATAGCAAAGGGATAACATAGATGCAAAATACAATGCGAAGGCTAAACAGAACTGAAATGTTTCACGGAACTACGAAAGAACCCCTGAGGGTAGTTCATAATTTTTTTTTTTTTTTTTTTTTTTTTGTCTTTGGTGCACAAATCGTTTTTTAACGCAGCAACCGAAAGGGGATGCGATGAATTGTGAATTGTTCAACATTTTATAGGCACACAATATATACGAACACTTATGTATGTACAATACATTACAGTGAGATGTTTAAGTTCGTGTGCTTATGTTAAAATAAGTGCAACAATTTCCGCCAATCAGAGACCCGCCATCAGAAGTATCAAAATGAAGTCATATTTTTCATAATTAAAGGTCCTGTCTCAATGTTTTTTTTCTTCTTTTAGTTCCGATTTGGTTCCTTTTGCTTCATTAATTCTTTTAATTTTAAAAAATTTCTAAAAAGCAAATAAGTAAAAAAGAAAGACTTCGGGGTTCTGAAACAGCATTGGTAAAATCTGGATTTTCCTTAAAAGTTTTTTTCATTTTTCGAATTTTACATTTCTTTCACAGTTTTTTCGCCTGTGCGGGAAATTGATCTCGAAACTTCGGATTGCCTATCGCATACACTATCCACCATGCCACGGACATTAATTTTTGAGCAAAATTGAACTGTAGGCGCCTCGTTGAGCACGCCATTAGCTAGGTTCTAGTGTCGATGTCTCTACTCTTATATTAGTCCTTGTTCGTATACTCGAGGATAACTCGCCAGGGCACCAATTTACCCCAATCTTCCTACAGGGTCAGTATTAGTCAGTTCTGCCGCCGCTATATTAATATGGAAAGTTTCTCTGCAACTTCCGTTCCCACGAAAGAATACCGCCACGCAGGAGCGATTTCAGAGTAACATTTCATCGGTTGTACCTACGGATGGGATGGCGAGTGGAACAGAAATCGAAGATAGTTTGGTGTGTGTGTGTGTGAGTGGTTTCAAACTCTTCCCCCTCCTTCCCAGAAGCTTTTTATTTTTAAATCGACTAACTTTTTAGAAATAATTAATTAATTAGAAGCAAGGAGAATTCCCCAACTTTACCTTCTAGGCCCCAAAATTTGGCTCTTCACAATTGCTCACATCCTTAAAAAAATTTTAGATTTTTTTTAAGTTCGTTTACTTTTGGAAGCCAAAAAATAATGTTTAACTGTATTTGAGGAAGTGAGCAATTGCGAAAAGAATTTAGGCCGTCAAGAGGCGGTCTTGGGGCGTAGAGGGTTGATTTCTAAAAGGGACACTGTTGTTTATCATCAAACGAATCCGTGTAAATTTGGAATTGTTTTTTAGACCGTTTTAAATTAAAACCAGCCGTATATACATTAGGGTGATGACTTTTAGTGTTTTTTTCTCCAAAAAAATTTCCTGTATTATAGTACGATGAACTTTTATTAAAGATGCCATAAAACACTAATTTTAAGGTAATTTGATAAAAAAAATGTCACGCACCAAGTCATTTGAAAAATTTAATTTTTGATTTTTTTCAACATTTTTGATGTTACTGTAAGCAGAGTCGCTCCTAGAGGGGTCAAATGTAAGACCAACTACCATTATTTTTTTATTTCCAACAATTTATCCAAACATACCTTTCCCCTATCTCCACCCCTTAAGGGGCCTCCAATACAAAAGTAATTTTTTATGATTTTTCCCCCCACTGTCCTAACTAACCCCAGAGTGCCCCTAGAGGAGTCAAATGTATGACCGACCCCCATTAACTTTGTCTCATTAACATTTTTTCCCAATATACTGACCCCCTATCTCCCCTCCTTAGGGGGTCACCCATACAAAATTACCTTAATTTTATCACAATTTCATACAAAATGGCTGTCACCACAGTCAAACCCCCCCTAGGGGGATGATGTATATCACCGACCCCCATTAATTTTTTACCCCAAATATTTTCTTCAAACATACCTACCCTCTATCTCCCCTCCTTAGGGGGGTCCCGATACAAAAAAAGGCTTAAATAAAAGAAAAATGCCTCACGAACTTCAATCTATAATATAGATGCCGTAGGAACACAAACGAGCATGTTCAGTATGCATATTCGAAAAATTTACAAAATTACCTTTTAAACGAGCCTAATACGAAGAATATTGGATTCGTTTTTGGTATGTTTTAATAATATGTTATAATTATTACCTTTTTTTAAAACTGAATTTTGGGTTCCATCCCCTAACTGGCCAAATAATGACCCTAGTAGAAAAAAAAATTTGGAAAAAAATCAAAAATTTAATTTTTCAAATGACTTGATGCGTGACATTTTTTTTTACCAAATAACCTTAAAATTAGGATTTTATGAAGTCTTTAATAAAAGTTCATCGTACTTTGATACAGGAAAAGAATTTCAAAAAAAGTCATCACCCTAATATACATACTTATTTGGTCTAGGGACTATACATACGTATGTACATAAGTATATGGTGTTATTTAAAAAAAAAATTTTTTTTTAAGCCTATAAAGCCTCTCCATGTATACATATATGTACGTATGCCTGGATGCGATTGAACCAATCAAACATTGAACACCGAGTGGTTTTTTATTTGCCCGAAAGATACGTTTTTTATATACAAAGATATCATCCCTTCTCTATACAACCCACCACAAAAGCAAAAAAAAAAAAAAAAAAAAAATCACAAAAAGACCGGACAAACATTTTTGCAAATTTTCTTCAACCCTCGTATCAATCATATCGATATATTCGTCGATCCATTCGATCCAGTAAATACAATGCGTTGAGATTTCTGCGCGCACCTCCCCCTGGCAACGGAAACTTTTCGTCTCGCATGTGGGCAATATCGAGATGCATCGAGATTGTATTTTTGCCAATAGGGGATGAAAACTATTTGCGGATTATGTCACACCCTCTATATTTTTTTTTGGAACGAAAACTAATAACTTGCAATCGGCGGATTGCACTTTACGATTATCGAGCCATAAAAACGAGGCTTGGGCAAATCGCGCTCTGCTAGTCTACACGAACGAAGCGAATTAATCGGTTGTGCAAACGCGAGTAAGTTTTTATCCGTCCGACCAACGAAGGCTATTGATTTTTGTCGATTCATATTGGAGCAAAAAAAAATTATTTCAAATAAATTGAAAATAATAATTGCAAATGGTGGCAGAGCAAAGCTCATACAAACGATTGGTGTGGGTGTGTATAAACATATAATATGTATAAAAATATAGATATGCTCAGAAGGTATCTCAAAAATACATTTCTAATTAAAAAGTGAAAAAATAAATTCCAAAAATATAGGGACGAAAGCATCCAATTGAAAATGAAAAGTGCAGAGATCCTCGGAACCACATATACTTACAGATGGAACGATAAATGCGATAATAGTTTTCCAAAAAGGACAAAGGACAAAGGACAAAACCCCAAGCAGTGACAACTGAAATCGTTTTCCGTTTAAACAAGCTCATTCGAAACGTTCCGTGTTTCTTATACGGGAAATATCGATTTATCCATTTGCACTCGACACATAATTTCCTGATCAATGCTCAGAAGTGAAAAAATACCTTTAAAAAACAAGTAAGGGTGAACCTGACAATATAATACCCGACACAGCCACACATGTTCAAATAGTTTTTCATATCAAGAGGTGTTTAAGGCCATTAGGGGCCCCATATACCGACTTTTGATAGATTTCTTTATGAAAACTGCCCCTTTGCCACGCCCACTTTTCCAATTTTTGTTGAACTATAAACGGAGGCTTAAATATACGCTCAATTTTTAAGTTTCATTAAAATATTTCGAAAAAGTCCGATTTTAAGGCAGTTTTGGGATTTTTGTGACAGACCCTAGTACTGGAGGTACCCTTAATAATGGACCGATGAAGGAAATTTTTTGGAAGGATGTTTAAGGCTGAAAAAGAAGCATAAGTGCCAAATTTCGTTCAAGTCCCATTTGAATATCTGGTGTAGGAGACGATTTTCGAAAACCGCCCTTCTGCTACGCCCACTTTTTCAATTTTTGGAAATAATATTACTGGCCTTTAAATATGTTCAAATATCAACTTTCATCAAAATATCTTGAAAAACTTCGATATTAGAGCAGTTTTTGTGATTTTTGTGACAGACCCTAGTACTGGAGGTACCCCTAAAAATGGTCCGATCGGGTCCATTCTCGAACTTGTTTTTACTCATGTCCCCATGAGCACGCATACCAAATTTTGTCAAGATAGCTCAACTCCTTCGATAAGAAAACTGTATACAAACAGACGGACAGACAGACGGACATGTCTAAATCGAATCTGCTGGTGACGCTGATCATTTCTATATATATTTTGTATGGTCTATCTCGAATGGTTCTGGGTGTTACACACAACCACACAAACGCAATATACCCTCGGCACAGAGTGTGTCGGGTATAAAAACCCAGTAAGAAAGTATAAGTCAATCCAGTCCAGACTGTGTTATACCCAGCTTCCAAATGTTCTTTGTTATTGTCAACCTTTTTTCTCACCCATCGAACTTTCTTTTGCCTTTCTACGAAAAATCCTTATCTGTATGCATGGCTGTTGGCGGTTTTTACCAAATCAACACCCGGAGTACCTTATATTCACGCTGGATCATTACTATTTACCCATCATATGTCTACGTACCCACTGACGATGTGATCCAAATCAAATCCGAAAACAAGGGTAAACGAAAATTTTGAAATTATCTCAACTTACGATTCTGATCAGGAATGTATATACAACTGTGGAAAAAGTCATCTGTACCCCCTGTATTAAGTCATGTTATCCCGTGAAGAGACCGTCCAGCGGCCCCTAGCTATAGCCTGATCCGTTGGCTGATCGCGTGTTTGATCAATATACATACTATACATAATGACCAAATGACCTGAATTTCGGTATATTTAAACATGGAAAAACAGAATTGGATCAAGAACCCCAGGTCGCTCCCAAATCTCCTTTACAAGGCGCGTGCTGAGTGTCATAGAGTAAGGCCCCCCGGGGTAGGAATCATTTTAAAAACAAAACGACCAAATTAAGTCATAGTTAGTGCTAAGGTTAAATGAAATCAAGGCCCTTTGAAATTTAATTCCTGGTAAAAATATCGATTGATTACACTTGTACAACAGGATTCAGTCCTAACAAATCAAATTACAGCTCTGATCAATGATATCTATAGAAGTGTCACTAATTAAATAAAAACTAGAGCAGAACTAGAACGTTAAAGAAACTTACGATGATAATGATTTTGATAAAACGTTAGAGAAAGGATGTTCGATCAGCCTCAACAGATTCACCCCTATTATGATTGTCGACTACTGATAGAGAATCGAAAAAGTTCTATCGTCGACAAAAATTTTTCATTTTGAAGTATGTGGTATGTGGAAAACTAAAATTTTTTGTCGAAGATAGAACTTTTTCGATTCTCTATCAGTAGTTGACAATCATAATAGGGGTGATTGTCTTTTCTTCTGCATAATTTTTCTATTTTATCTTCTAACCTATTTCTAGCTATGAATGTTACCAAAGAGACGACGGTACGTTATGGCAAATGTAAATGGTTTAACGTTGCGAAAGGCTGGGGCTTTATAACGCCAAATGATGGCGGTCAGGAGGTGTTCGTCCATCAGGTATGAAGCAAGCATGAGCAAGAGTGCTCATTCTACAGTTAGTTTCAACAAAATAGAAGTACCTTCACTAACAATAAACAAAGTTACCGATTAAAATCTTGCATATTCTGCAAACTTATTTAAATTACTAAAATTTCCATCATTTAACATGTGTCCAAACATACCTATGGAACACATTTTAATCAACTGCGGAATCTTCATTGTAACTATCCTGCAGTAATGAAGAGGACAACTCACCAAAAAGGAGTACTCTGAAGTAACTCAAAATATTTATGACTAAGTAATCAAAATATACAATATTTAATTTATAAGAATTGATTAGACCATGAGTAGCAACAAGTGTTCTAATTAAAAAAAGTTTAGTTAAACAATTGGAACAACTGAAAAATATGGAAAAATGTTCCATTAATTGACCACAGAAGTTCTACTCGTGGAGTAGTTAATTGTTGGAATGGTTGCTTTTTCAATGACAACTCAATGTTAAAAATGACAGTTGAAAGCATTGGTTGGCAAATTAAAAGGGAGTAGTACTAGTGTTTTTGTGACTAGCCGGGGAATAGTTGGAGACTAGTTGAAATTACTTCATGGTAGTATCATATGTTTGCGTTGTTTGTGTGCGTTGAATATTCGCAGGAATTACTACACAATTGTAAACCAGCCTGCAGTAAATGGGACCGGTCCTGTGTCGACCGCGGGTCGGTCTTAAAGAGGTCAGTACCGGTCGCTTTTTCATACATTCAACTGACCTCTTTAAAACATAGGACATTCATTGAAAAACAACCGGTCGCTTTTCAAAGGGTGTGGGGTTGTCTTGGAATGAGGGGGAGTGTTTTTTTTTTTTTTTTTTTGTTTTTGTTCTTGTTGATTTTGTAAAAATTTATTCGCAATGAGAAAATTCCAAGTAATCACACAGATTTTTCTACAGGACTGCTCGCCTCTGGTACCATTCATTTCGCCCGCCATATTGAAATTTCTTTTCTCTACCTACGAAGCAAAGCAAAAACCGTACTTATTTAAACGAACTCATTCAACTTGGCTCATTTTTGGACTAGACCGAATGTGAGTCCGATGGGTTTAACTTAGACCGTTCGCATTTAATATCAATTTGAGGTCGATCCTATATTGACTCACCTAGGTCCAGTCGTCTTTTACACCGAATCCATTTCATTACTGCAGGGCAGCCATTACTTAAATCTAAGTTGAAGATACCATCCCCCATATGAATGTCGTTGTAAACAAGCTTTTATATTCATGTTTATTTTAATTCGTTACATCTTTGATTTCTCGTCGCTAACAAATCTGATTCATACACATACATACATTCACGTAGCTCCGTTGCGAATAGCAGCCGAGCTTTTTGCACGAATGAATAGAAAACTTTCAAGGACTTTTTGAATTCTTCTAGAGCGTCATACAAATGTCGGGATTCCGGTCACTGGGCGAACAAGAGGAGGTGGAATTCGAAGCGAAAGAAACTGAGCGCGGACTGGAAGCGACTCGTGTGTCCGGCTGCAATGGCCTGGATTGCCATGGCAGTACGTTTCGCCCGCGTGCCGCTCATAGCCGAACCACTTCGAAGAAGAAACGTCGCCGGATTCGTTGTTACAACTGCGGGGAGTTTTCAAATCACATCGCCGCAAAATGCGAATTGGGTCCACAGCCAAAGCGATGCCATTTTTGTAAACAAGCCGATCATCTATTTGCCGATTGTCCAATAAAGGAGGTTCGTCATCAATGTCATCGACGGTCACAGCCGTCACATATACTTTTGACGATTTAGCTCATTATAATTTGAAAAAAAAAAAAAAAAAAACAAGGAAGGATTTCAAATTTTGAAGACGTTTAACAACAATTAACCCTTATGATACTCGGATACCTTTTCCGTTTCCAAATATATATATATATAATATATCAGACCTGGGGGTAGTGCACTAAATTTTTAGTGATTCACATTTTTAACTAAATCCCAATCTAGTGGTAGTGGAGCTAGTGGGTTTTAATAAAAAAAAATTGAGTGCAAGGCTAATAATTTGAATTAATTTTGTACTTTGAATAAATATTATAAAATACAATCTATCTGCAAATCATTTAAAGGTGCCAGCAGAAACACCAGCAGCACATCGAATATTTAACATTTCCTGCCAGCCATGTGTGAATGATTGTCATAGTGCCAGTGTATTCTGGCATGCCCGTAGCCAGTTTTATTCTTTTTCAAACTCGTGATTGAATGTGTGTTTAATATATTCAAAATAATTTTTTTTCTTATTTAGTGGAGATATTTTGTTAGCCACTAATTTTTCAACAACAAAATTTGATTTGGAAAAAATAAAAAAAATTTTTTTTTTTAATTTAGTGGGGATATTCTTACAGCCACTAGTAAAAGCTTAAGTCAGAAACATTTTCACTTCCACTACAGAGAATTTAGTGTAAATTTTCTTACATTCACTATTTTACTACTGAAAATAGTGGAAGAGATTTCAAATTCACTACGAATTAGTGGAACCGAATATTTTAAAGTTTTACTCATTAAAGAACGAGTGGGGCTGAAAATTTAGTTCACAACCCCCAGGTCTGATATATAATTATATTTATTTTATTTTTTTATTTTTATTTTTTTTTTTGTATAAAGAAGGAAGGTCTATACAACTGATCGTCTGGGAGAATATATTAGGTATGTTCCCGTATTGCATGAAACTGCCAAAACTGCCCAATTTTGCTCAATTTTTCGAAAACTGTATGGAAATTGAGCAAAATTGGGCAGTTTTGGGCAGTTTCGTGCAGTAAGCGAAGAGACCTATTGTGTTAAATTTTCGGAATATTAATAAAAAATTATTATTTAATTTATTTAAGGCACTCGGGTATCTTGGCACTCTATTGAAGGTGTTTTGTTTTTATTTGTCACTCACGTAAGGGTAAAGCACTGAAATTACATAATTTCTGCTCAGAATAGCAGTGACGGGTCTGACTTAAATGGCCCCCATATCCGAAGTAAAACAAAAAAAAAATTTGTTGCCTACTTAATAGAGATTATTCCTTAAATTCTGATATTATCGTCTATAAGTTTGAGATCCTTTTCATAGCTCTCCTCATTTGCAACTTTTTTTTTTCCGAATGCCTTAAAGAAAAGAAGAATGTACAGAATTCTCCGACCAGTCCGGAAGAAAAGCTGCCAAACATGGATTGAATAGAACTATTCCCGTTTTTTTTATTTTCAGCCACAGCACAGCTGATAAATGGCCATTGCCAATAACTTCTCATCGTATAGTGCAAAGGAGGATCTGGAGGACATTTCCGGTATCGGTTGTTGAACTACCCTCAAGGATTAAGTCATATTCATTTTATTTTAGCATTAGTTCTAGATTTTAAGCCGTAAACAACTTGTCAAAACAACCGCGAAGTACAATTGAATTTTTATTTTTATTTTTTTTTTTTATGAATTTCATTCCATTTTACTTGCAATACAACAAAATAGCATGGAATAAAATTCGAAGGTATGTACTGTGTACAGTAGCGACTATGTATGTATGTACATATGTCTGTACAACGAATGAACTCTAAGAATAAAATCGCTTTTTTTTTTTCTTCAAATATACATTTTCAAAATGTACTTTAAAAGTACATAGGAGTTTTTTGTGGCTCTGTTGGGGGAGTTTGGAGAAATATCATGTAGCCTTGTGTGCGATAACACTAGCTTAAAATTTTTTTTGGGAATTTCGCGTGGGCAGAGTCATTGGCGTGATATGTACGGTGACCATAAATTGAAATTGAAAAAAACAGAACAAAAGTATTTTTTTTTTTAAGTCTTCTTTATTAAATTTTTTGAAGGTTTACGAGGATGTCACAGAACTGAACTGCAAAATCGTCCAAAATTTCAATCGGTCCAAGGATCATGACGATAGCATTTGGACTTTGTTTTCCCCTACTCATTTGAAAACAAGTAAGGGTGTTATAGTCAGGCGAGCCTGACAATAAAATATCCGACACAGACACACATGTTTAAATAATTTTTGAACCACGCCCCAAAAACAGGACCACTAAGTAAGAATATTCAAGAGGTTTTGAAGGCCATTAGGACCCCATATACCTACCGACTTTTGTTAAATTTCTTTATGAAAACCGCCCCTTTTCCACGCCCGCTTTTCCATTTTTTTTGAAATTTTAATCGCAGGCTAAATATACGGTCAAATTCTAAGTTTCATTTAAATTTTTCGAAAAAGGCCAGATTTTAAGGCTGTTTTGGGATTTTTGTGACAGACCCTAGTACTGGAGGTACCCTTAATAATGGACCGACCAGGGAAATTTTTTGGGAGGTTGTTAATGCCTACAAAGGAAGCATAACTGCCAAATTTCCATTTGTCCCATTTGAATTTCGGGTGTAGGAGGCAATTTTCAAAAAACGCCCTTCTGCCACGCTCACTTTTCCAATTTTTGGAAATCATATTACGCCTTGAAACATGTTCAAATATCCAATTTCATCAAAATATGTTGAAAAACTCAGATTTTAGAGCAGTTTTTGTGATTTTCGTAACAGACCCTAGTTTTATAAAATTCATAGACATTTTATGGAAAACTGTGTTTAACTTCCGCCGAAGATAGTTTTTTAAGCTTACAAAACAGCCTTTATCTTCATACAATAAATATATACAAAAAACCCTAATGGATTTTTGTGACACAGACTGGATTTGTACGCTTCCAACTTAAGCCATGTGTAAATAGAGATCAAGTGAGAATTTAGCATTTTAGTGTCATGCTTATTTGACTTGAACGTCCATTACTTCCTATAAATTTAGTGACAAAGAATGTCGAAACGCGTGTCCTTGCATATGTCTAGGGCATCCTTGATAGAGAAGTATTGTAAAAGCTGCCCCATTCATTTGATAGGTATTTGATTGAGATTTAATATCACATTCTATGGTGTTATGATTGAGATCATACATTCCATTCATTCATCCAACGATAGTGAAGGTGAAATATTAAAAGGTGTGTCAGGCAATGGTGTGGGTCGATGCATGTTTATTTCTTTCTCTTTTTTTTTTTTTTTTTTTTTGAAATGGCTAGGCATTTCGCTAAAAAGTTAAGCTCGTAAAGTCACACCCTGAAAAAAGAATAGTATGTTTATTGAGCTTGGCGCATAAGCAAAAGCAAAAGCGTAAAAGTCGCATTTAACCCCTTAACAGAAGTTAATGGGAATGGAACACGAATACATATGCTGAACGTATTCGAGAAATTCGTTCAAACATATATACATATATACATATATATATATATAAATATATATATTTTTTTTTTTGTAGTAAGATTTTCTAATGTCCTTGTCCTCGTATGCAGTCCTTATAACAATGCCAAAAGCCTACGGCAAGACTTACCATCTTATATTCGTAATCAACATGTTGCTGCAACATGTTGTTAACAGCAATAGTGTAAAACGTAAATAGATTTTGATAAGAAAGCTTTCAGGAGTCACGTGCCATATACATATACGCAACATTAAATTCCGAGATAAGAAGCAACCTGCACACACACACACCCACACATAGCTACAATACACACGTTGCAATTATTCTTGGAAAGCTCCTTTAAAATTTTTCACAAAGAACTTTTTCTTTGAATTGTCCTTTTTTTTATTTTTTTTTTTTTTTTTGTTCTTTGTTTGGGAGGGAATTTCGTAGTCAAAGAAATAGATACGCTTCAATAGCTTTAATGGTATTATACGAGAGAGCTTTTCGATGTCACGTGTTCCATTGTAAACATGCTTAAGTCCGCCTATCTCTTATCGAGCATTGATGTAACACACAGCATCCTTTTTGTTAGTCGTTGTTGGTCCTTTTCAGCTTTGAATGTTCGCCATCGATAGATCGAAATATGTAAGTGCAAACAAACAAAAGCAAAGAGAACGATTCTTGGAAATTTCCATCCATTTAACGGATCATACGAACGAAGGAATTCAATTTAAGCAGTATTTGCCTCTGAATAGGATTTTTTTTTTTTTTTTTTTGCCAACATTGAGAAGGACTTACCAGTGTGAGTTGAAGCAATTTCGCTTTAGCCCACATTCGGGATATGAGTCAATTGTGTACTGCTGCTCCTCTGCTGTTGGGATTTTTGTGTGTGTGTGTGTGTTTTTTTCTTTCTTATTTTTTGTGTTTTTTTTTTTAATTTTTTTTTTGAACCGCACACATGATGTCAGGGTGCTGGCTTTGCAACATTTCTGGATTGCCTTTTTTTCCATTTCTATTTCACGTGGACGAACGCGAAAGCATGCGTAAGTTCCAAGACGATATAATGTAAAAATAAACATTGAGAGTGAGAATTTTTTGCTTTCGCCATGAGAATGCCAACATTAAGGATGCAACATTGTCTCCAATTCAGTTGTGTCCTGACTGGCGAGGAAAGTGTCTCGTTCGTGTAATAAACGGACATTTTCCTTTTTTTGTTTTTGGCTTACAATTATTGTGCAACATTCAAATTGAATAATATTCAATATAAAAGAAATATTGAAAAAAATTATTTATTATTAAATAAAAAGTAAAAAAATAAATGAAAAATTGATTTCTTCAAAAGAAACGTGACCGAATAGTTTCGACAGTCTCTTTTCGAAACTCCGTTAAGCTTAACTATTAAAAAAAAAAATCAAATTGATAATAATTCTTTTTTTTTTTTTTTGAACTTTCAAAGTAGAATTTTTCCCATTATCTGAAGAACTAAATAAACAAAAAATTAAATGCAATTCAAGATATAAATAAAATGCAGCAGAAAATTGATTCAATGTTGTCAAAAGGTAAACAACAGAAGGAGTGCTAGAAAGCATGCTTTGCTCAAGATGCGATGAATGGCTGCGGTTGGTAAACAAGGACTTTATTCTTATGGCTCGATTGTGGTCTTAGTGGTTATGGTTTTTATTGTCGTTGGCAATGTTGCTTTTGTTGTTGTTCCTCTTTTTCTCATTTCTTATTTCGGAAATAGATTTCTTTGAAGACGCAGAATGATTGTGTTTTTTTTTTTTTTTGCTTTCTATTTACTTCATTGGAAATCTTCAATATGCGAAAATTTTGTCCTTCGAATCGATTAGTTCCTTAAGAATTCAATATTTGATTTAATAAATAAATAATTAAAAAAAAAAAATCATTACAGGGCACTAATTTTTTTTATATTTGATACTTAGAAACATTTTTTTTTTTTTATATTTTTAATTAAAAATTAAAAACTTAATGAAGAAAATAATTATGCATTATAAAATTCGATATGATTCGTACAAGGAATCCTATTTTGAAATTAAAATTTTTTAAAGCGACTGTTTCCCTATTGTGCAACGATTGCATCATTCGAATTTTGGATAAGGAAAGGTCGATATCCACATTCTCTGAATCCTTCGGAAGCTTGATGGCCATCATTACACTGTATACTTTGTCATTTATTATTTTCCTCTTTTAATTTTTATCATTATAACTATTACTATTATTATTATTATTTTTTTTTTGTTTTTTTTTTTTACGATCGAATTATCCGAACGTTGACCTCCAGCAGCCAGAACATTTCAGTCATGCTCAACTGCTCCCCTGCTTAATGGTATATATAAATGCATTAGCTTTCTAAAAAGTGAAAATCATCTTTTCATCCTCAAGCTGAAATAAAACTAAAATAAAAAGGAAGCCTGGAAAAGCAGAAGGAAAGAAGAATAAAAGGCTAAACCAAGTTTAAAAAAAAAAAATATACATATAACCGTGCAATTTAATTCTTAAAACTTTTCCATAAGGACATAAGGACATATAAGGATAAATAATACTTTCACCGCAACGAATGCCGATCAAAAGTAAGTAGTTTTTCCTTTCTTTCCTTCAAACTTGTTTGGTAAACAAACAAACAAAAAATTTCATTTAACTTCAACATATTTGCATTCTTCCCTTTCGATATATGTACATACATATGTAACTTTCAATTCGTTAGAACACATATTTCAAATTCTAAAAGCAACATTCTTACGTCCCTTAGAGCTTCTTAAAATGCTTCAAAAAAAAAAAAATCTAATAAAAAGACGAGTCTGTAAGCAAAGTTATTTATGAATTGAGCATACGTTTAAGTTGGGCACACCAACACAAACACAAGCACGACGTACGCAAATATACACCCAAACGAGGAATGCCTTTTGGCGCTTGCAACACAGATAATGTTGCAGCAACATTGCATCTTTAATCGGCATTACGTAAGAACTCAGAAGATGCTGAGAATTTTGTTTTTTTTTTTTTGTATTTTCAAATGTTTATATACAAATTTGTTTGGATACAAAATTAAACGACCTTTTTTTAAAACAAAATAATAAGGTGTGACACTTGGGAAAACGAAATGAAAGGTTCTTTGGAATGGGGATTTAAAAGGATGCAATATTTAATTAATTTTCTCCATGAATTCACGTTTGAAAGCATCACATGAATTCTTCATGAAGAATTATATTTGAAGGAAACTTTAATGGGAGCCAGTAACAGTTGTGCTTTCCTCAATTAATGGGTCATTTTATTCTTCCCTTATTTTTTGCGTAGGTACTTATTTCATTTTCTTAATGAAGTTCCTCAAAAAAAAAAAAAAAAAATTCAACTCGATAGAACCTGCTATGAATTGACAAAAAGACAAACGGACATCACTCACACTTGATTGCAGTCCTTTTTGAGGCAATTTGTCATTTATTTAAGAAATAATCTCTTTAAAGTCCATCAACATACAAGTTCTCGCATGCTATAAATAATCCGATTGCATTACTCTGTCCATTTTAATTGTCCTATACCTCCTGCTTGACTCAGTAAAAGCGAATTTTTTGAGCTCCGTAGGCTCTTTTCGCTCTTTCGATGTGCTGCTACTATATAAACGAACTTTTTTCCAGTTAAACCAGGATTTGATAATTGTAAACAATTAAAAATAATTATATTACAAGGCCTGAATGAATGCCTTTCGATGCGTATTAAACGTATCATCAATGAATTCTCGATGTCCTTAAAATACACTGATAGGCGTTCAACATATGAAGCGGAATGAGGGCAAGTCAAACATTAACTCTTCATATCAATACGCATGCGCATTGCGCAACCGTCAATATTTCTTGATTGGGACATTTCATCATGCTTTAATCGATTGATTTTAATTATTACAGAAATGTAGTCTGCATTTGCGCTGAATTAACTGATATAATAAATGCTCTGAGGCACATTCCTCGACATTCCTTTGGTTGGCAATTTGTCATCCCAAATATGATTTCAAAACGATCATAATTAAGAAAATTATGTATTGTGACCATTTTCCTGTATTTTTTTTTTTTTTTTTTTTTTGTTGTTCATCGCAACATCGTAAGGGGGATTGAAGCCCCAAAATTACCTCCAGCTCTCGGTCTGTTTGTCTGTTGTCACTCCATCTGGCTGTGGAAAGCATTAAAAAAATGCAAACATTGATAAGGTTCGGACATATGTTTTAAGGCTCGTTCTACTTAAATGGAAAAGTGGGCGTGAAAAATCGATGCTTTTATTCAATTCAAAGAAATTTTATGAAAAAAAATTCTAAAATGGGCGTCGCCTAAGTGGGAAATTTCTTTTTTATGAGCCTTAAAAAGCAGTCTTAATCATTACGTATGCCTCTGGGTGTTTTACGTCCTTCATCTGCCCGCTTCCAAATTAGGGCAAGACTAAATATAAATGTAGTGAGGACATTGTCATGCATCGCGTATTTTCTACAGAGTCACAGGCTGAGAATATGTGGTATCCTTGCTCGTTAAATGACTTCTATCAGGAGGATATGAAAGGCCTCGTCAAATATGTCCCTTTAAATGGCTATCGCACGAATCCTTAGGATCGGTGAAATTCAACTGTTGCCTGATTAAGTAGGTATAAGCGATCTCTCCGTGTTTAATCTGATTTGGTGCTTTATTTATATGTATACAAATTTTAATATACATACCTAACATATATAATTATGTATATATACATTGGGATGTCCAAAAAAAAAAGCTCATGATTTAAAATATTTTGGAGAATTTTTTTTCAGATTTTTCGGAAATGGTTTTGAGGATACACGACGGGGATTTCCCCAAAAAGTCATACATTTTTGATATATTTTCAGTTTCAACTGAAGGGTTGTCTATTACCAACGACACTGAGGGACAAGTCGGAAGAAATATATCCCGGCTTTGTTTTTTTTTTTTTTTATTTTATTTTTTATTTCTTCTTGTAATAAACACTGCTAGGGTCGTAGTCTTCAATTCGATTTAAGAGCCCTAAAAGTTTCAATTTTTTAATATATTCTTTTAGTCTCCATGGCAGTTAAAAATTTTCATATAAAATTAATAAGCCTGCTTTAAACTCTCCTGAAGACTGTAATTTGAAAGTTTAAACCTTCAAAAAGTTTAAGCTACGTTGAAGACTATGAGCCTTAGGGTATTCCCTGAAAAGTGAAAAGATTGAAAAAGCGGAAAAGTGTAAAAATTGTGGTACAAAATTTCATTCATTCATTTTTACGTCTTCTCTGTGTTTACAAGTTTTTAAGGTTTTTGAGAAAAATACACGTATAAAGAAAGACCCTTATATGTATACATTACTCTTGAGAGGAACAGCGGGCAGGACATGAACAATAAAATTTACTTAATCTGATGGTCAAATAGGCGTCATTATTTTCTGTTTTTTTTTAGTTTTATTACTGAAGGAGTTGAACTATCGCGATGAAAATAATTGTGGAAATGCAGGACAACATGAATTGGGCGGGTGACCCGGTTTTGGCCACTGACCCCTTTCGGGCCTTTCGGGTTATTAGGGTTTTCTGAAATAAGGCATACCTATGTATTTATGTATGTTCGAAAAATGAAGAGGAAACGGTGGAGCACGTCCTGTGCCACTGTGATTGCCTTGGAAGACTCAGACTTCGCTACTTATACAATACAATGCCTATCCATCTACAGCAGCGATAAGAAACACTCCTCCAAGGGGCATCGTAGCATTCCTTGACGCTGCTCGCCAAGGATATGAAACCGGTTTCTTGTCACAATAATCCGTTGTGGAGGCAATGACATGATGACTTAGATACCAGACCCGTCGCCAATCTAATCTAATGTTCGATAAAAAAAAAAAAAATCTTTTCCATAGCAGAGGTAATTATATTCTTAATGAGTTTTTACAAAAATCGTGTCTATAAAATCAACATTTAAAATTATGATGATGGCAAACGATTCCCGAAATGAGCATTTCCGAATTTGTACGGTTTTTAAGCTATACAGACCGAAAACCTTATTGATATATTTAATATTTATATACATTTTTTTTTAAGACTTATCAATCACATGAAAAAACATCAACAAAGGCCCCGTTAATTATTAATTACTTTGTATGAAAACGAAACATAAATAAAAATACATTTTCCTGAAAAAGCACATCCCAGCTAGGATTTTTCGAAATTTTTGATCAAAAGCGAGTCTTTTTCGAGTCGCCTTTCTGATTAAAAAGATCAAATATGCGCTCGTTTTCTGATCAAAAATGATACTTTTGTCGGGAGAAATTGGAACCCTAGCCGCGACTCTTCTTTGGGAGTCATATTTGTTATCATTTGCGAGTCATATTTGTAACTATTTTCGAGTCTTCTACAACTCATATTTGCTATCATTTTGGAGTCTTCTACGTCTCATATTTGCTATCATTTTGGAGTCTTCTACGACTCATATTTGCTATCATTTTGGAGTCTTCTACGACTCATATTTGCTATCATTTTGGAGTCTTCTACGACTCATATTTATAATTAATTGCTTTCCAAAAATAAAAAAAAATTTATGACTTTAAATTCGAATTCCATTCAATTCAATTTTGAGTCAAATATTGAGTGAAATATAAGATAGCAACAATTTGAATGATCATATTTCAACCCCATATGTGATTAATTGGCTATTGCTCCTTATTTTGTTTTTGTAATTTGAATACGACTCGCTTTTGAAACATATTGAAGAGTCGTTTTCGAGTCTTCTTTTAATCGTGCACGTGATCGATCATTTTCTGATCATGAAGGGAGCTCGAAAAAGTCTCGTAAATGAATCTTATCATAAAACAGTCTTCCAAATGTTGGGGTGGGATATAGCTCCATATATTCTTATACATATGGAAAAAAAAAAATATTGTAGACTAAAGATTTTTCTTTAAAAAAAAAAAAGTGTGATTATAGATTTGTCGGAAATTTGAAAAAATGACACCTTCCTAATTATAGCACTAGATAAAGCGTAATTGAATTGCAATTCATTACAATTGGGTAAAATGTTTTTATGATTAATTACAACTGAATATAGCTTTAACTGTTCAAAAAAAAATATTTCTAAAGCTTTTCCTTGAATTGGCTAGCGGTGCAAGCATTTTGAAGTTCAGGACTTCCAGGAATTCCAAAGGCGAATTGCATGAACTGAAAAATTGTCTTTCAGAGATTAGCGAAATTATAGTTGAAATATATACCTGAATTAATATTTGAAACGACTCTCTTTTATTGTCAAAAATCTTTCAATAAAAATCATTTTTAAAAAATCTAAGACTCATGCAATCGGGAACTTTGAAATTCTATTCCGATTGGCAAATTGGATTTGCCAAAGTTTTGCTGAATTATGTTATGGCTTTATGGTGTACGCCCTGTGCATTTGTAGGTCACATTAGCAGTTTTGAAGCAGAGCTGAATACAAAAGATCATGCACCTACACACACACACACCGCACACTCAAGCAACACACACAAAAGTGGCCCCTCGAAGAGCAAGGATAATAGAAATTACACGCATTCCGAATGCAACAAAAACAGACACAAGTACAAACGAAAATTTTTGCAATATCTCTAAAAGGAAAGTTAAAAGCGACTGAAAGGGATTTGCTTGGGAAGAAGGATGATGATAGATACCGGATGGAGTGTTGTTGTGGGGCTGGATTGGTGGAAGAATCTAGCTAGGTTGCTGCCGGAAATGTAGCACATGGCCAAACATGGCGAAGTTCTCGTACAGGCAGTGAAAAGCAGTAGAAGCATCATCAGCTTCAGCTTCTGCTTCGGCTAGAGCTAGAGCTTCAGAGCTTCCGAGCATCAGTTCCATTAATAGTGAAAACCGAAAACTGAAAACCGAAACCGACAAACGACAACGAAGAACGACAAACGACAAACGACCATCGACCAACGACAGAGATGGCAGTAGGGCGCGGCATTATTTATCTCTTCAGAGCAAAGCACAGTTAAAGGATGATAATAATGGTTGCGCTGGTTTTTGCGCTTCTTGTTGAAAGTTGCCAAAAACAAGATACAAAGAACAAAAACAAAACAAACAAACAAAAAAAAAGAAAGTATTGAAAAATGGTAAAAGGCAAAATGGAAACCGAAAAAGAGGCGAAAAAAAAGTCGCAAAAAGGCCAGAGAAATCCGAGCAAACCGAACAAATAAAATGTTGAAATAGTGGCGAAGTGGGCGGGGGTTGGGTGTGTGTGAAAAAAGCGAAATTCCTTTTGCCGTACAAGGAGAATGTGGCTATGTGGGCAATGCTATTTAACATTCTACATACTTTTCATATAAATTTTTCCAAAAACTGTGCCACAACAACTATTGCGCTAGCCAGACAGACAGACAGACCGAACGAATCGTCAGCGTCGTTGTTATTATGCGCTCATTTCTATCGTTTTTCTTGCTTTCGATTTTTTTTTTTTTTTTACTTTTTATTAATTATGTTCCTCCCATTTTCGACCGTTGATTTTTCAGATCTTCTCATTTTCATTTCCATTTCCATTTCTCATACGCAATCGGAGTGGGGGTTTTATAGTCGGCAGCTATCTCAGGTTTTGCACCCGTTGACCCATTGGCGTCATTCCGAATGAGCTGAACAATCAGCCAAACTAGCGTGACATCTCTTTAAATTTCCCGTTCCATTCTCAAGATAGTGACAAATTTTTCTTTTTGGGGGTTTTTGGTTTTTTCATGACAATGAGCGATTTTATGAATCTTTGTCTTCTATGACGAAAAACATTTTGTTGTGGCAGTTGTCCAGAATTTGGGAATAGCAACATATTAGAGAACAAGTAAGAAAGCTAAAGTCGGTCAAGCCCGACTTTGAAATACCCAGCGTCCCGACATTATGAGCGCGCTATGTTTTGCTTCTCTATTTGTGGGCGTGGCAGTGGGAGGGCCACATAAATTATTTCCCAACACCTTTTATTCGCCTTGGTGAACCTATGTTGCGAATTTGAAGCTTCTACGCCTTTTACTTCACAAGTTACGATAAGCCCTTGTTTGTGGGAGTGGCTCAAAGAGAACGGCGTCCATTTTTTCAAGGATATGTACCTTTTCGTAGTTTACCAGTACACCAAATATCAATGGAATGTGTTGAGTGGTTAGCAAGTTACAAGCATTTTACTGAAAACACATTATATTCATATGTGGGCGTGGCAGTGGGCGGATGTCTCCCATTTTTACTTAGGATCATACTCGGACCCCGATATACATGTGTGCAAATTTCGACTTCGTTGGTTCAGCCGTTTCGGAGGAGATCCGACCACGGACGGACGGACAGACGGTCATGTCTAAATCGATTCAGTTTTTGATCCTGATCATTTCTATACATATATGTCTATATCTCCGGAGCTTAGTTCTCCCTGTTACAAGATTTGCACAAAACTAATATACCCCGCTTACGCTGGGTATAAAAATCATGCAAAACGTATGAAGGAATTAATGATGTAAAATTCTTCGGGGGACTCTCATGCCGATTAACAATAGAATCCGCTTATAACGACCCTCAAGGGATCGGCGAAACTGGGTCGCACTAACCGGTCGACGCACGAAACGGTTTAAGTTTTTTTTTTTTTTTCATTTTAGAACATATGAAACCCAATTTGTGGTTGCATTTTCGTCGCTTAAAACGGTTCGTCGTTATAAACGAAATGAGCAATTTATAAGACATTAAAACCGGGAAAAAAAATTTGGGGGCCAAGAGAAAGTTTAGAGAGTTGTGGACCAAAAATCCAAAAAATCCGGAAAAAATAATGACGTCCGATTTCGATGAGAATTTATGTATGGAATAAGTGAATAATTCGAAGAATTTTGGCGCTAAAATTTTTTCGAAAAACTGATTATACCTAGTCTTGTTTGGGTATAGTTCCAAACTAGTCCAAATAGGACTAGAAACAACAGTGGCACTCTTGATTTTAGAATAAAACGTTGTTGGGTATACTTTAGCCAATTAAAAAAAATGTTGGTTTTACTTTTTTTCTGAGAGTACCTACTGTATTGATAATTACAGGAATCCACCCATTGCACCCGTTGCACAGTGATAGATTTTGAACATTTAGCTGGAATTAATTCAAATTTCAAAAGTCATGAAGTGGTTAATATTTCCATTGCATTTGATAGCTAACTCACCACTGTGCATAAAGTCGTTTTTATTTTTGTTTTGCTTTTTTCTTTTTTAATTTGTTGAGTTATGAGCTGTCAAACATAACACGTGCTCAAATGAGAAAATTTACATTTTGAGGTGCAAATTTAGTACAAAGTACTGAAAATAAATTAAAATACTAAGAGTTTATTTTGAAGTCATATTTGGACATATTCGAAGTAACAGAGTAAGTATCTATATAAGAAATACGTTTGGTGTTAGATGTTGTAGTGTTTCAACAAAAAACAAGTAAGGGTGTTATAGTCAGGCAACCCTGACAATAGAAAACCCGACACAGACACACATCTTCAAGTAATTTTTAATATCAGGAGTTTTTTAAGGCCATAAAGGGCCCCATATACCGACTTTTGTTTAATTTCTTTATGAAAACCGCCCCTTTGCCACGCCCACTTTTCCAATTTTTCGGAATTCTAATCAGAGGCCTAAATATACGCGCAAATTCTAAGTTGCATTGAATTATTTGGAAAAATTAAGATTTTGGGGCAGTTTTGAGATTTTTGTGACAGACCCTAGTACTAGAGGTACCCTTAATAATGGACCGATCAAGAAAATTTTTGGGCAGGATGTTTATGGCTACAAAGGATAAGTATAAGTGGCAATTTTCGTTGAAGTCCGATAGGCGTTTCGGGAGTGGGAGACAATTTTCAAAAAAAACGCCCTTCTGCCACGCCCATTTTTCTAATTTTTGTAAATCACATTAATTGGCCTAAAATATGTTCAAATGCCAAATTTCATCAAATTATCTTGAAAAACATCGGTTTTAGAGCAGTTTTTGTGATTTTCACAACAGACCCTAGTACGGGAGGTACCCCTAAAAATGATCCGATTAGGTCCATTCTCGAACTTGTTCTTACTCATGTCTCCGTGAGCACGCATACGAGATAGCTCAACTCCTTCGATAAGAAAACTGTATACAAACAGACAGACGGACAGACAGACGGACATGTCTAAATCGAATCTCCTAGTGACGCTGATCATTTCTATATATATTTTGTATGGTCTATCTCAACTGGTTCTGGGTGTTACACACAACCACACAAACGCAATATACCCTCGACACAGAGTGTGTCGGGTATAAAAATGTAGGCTTTGTGAATACATTTATTAGTGAAACAAATGAAATGGTTTTATTAGTTTACTTGGAGTACTTAAAACTTATAGAGTCCCGTGGAGTCTGATTGAAATTCGTGTTTTGTGTCCTTGTCACATCAATTCTTATTCTGTAAAGTCAAACATTGGCTGCGGATCTCTGCGGCCTTTGCTTAAATTAACTTTCAGGCACAATGATTAATTCCAGGCACCATACACGAAAAACATCCAGGCAGAAAACAATGCATGATTTAAGGGGGTCTTCTCATTGAGCAACTTTTTTTTTCGACTTTTTTTTTTGCATTTATTTATAGCTTGGGTAGTTGTGAATATGCCCCTAAAAGGATTTTTTGAAATTCGAAATAGTTTAGAGGATATAGCCTTCTTTGTCGAGCAAGATCTGCGCTAAAACGAGTAATTTTTGCGTTGCTTCAAACTTTAAACGCGTTTATCTCGAAACCACGTTTTTCGAACTGGCGGCCATGATATCTCCAGTTCAACTGAACCGATTTTCATGAAACAAAGTGGAATCGACGCAGAATTGTCACCATTCTCGGGTGAACCTCGACCATAATTTTAAAAAATTTTTTACTATTTTTTTTTACACTAAACTACAAAAAAAAAAGCCCGAAATTGAAATTATTTTTTGAATGGCCGCCATTTTGTCAAAAAAAATCACAAAATTAAGCTTGAGGTTCACCCGAGAATTACATCTATACTGATTATAACCCCGTTTTTTTTTCCATTTCGGACGCTCCGGAGACCCGGAATCGTGGCCGCCGTGACGGCACCTTTTTTTTTCACCACCAACTTTGAAGTCTCATTACTTTTTGAACAGCCCACGTATCGAGACAAAAAAATTTTTTTTATTTACTTTGAACCTTTTGTAATACAATAAATAAAAAAGTTTTCAATTATTCTTTGCGTTTTCAAATAAGAATTTTTTTAAAAAGGGTCCAAAAAACGGATGAAGTATTGAGTTTACTTCAAGAGACAGAATTGGACGTACTCACAGATTCTGTTAGCTCAGATTCCGAATAGAAACTGTTGTATAGCTTACCTTATGAATATCAACTTTTTTTTTAATATTTTTTGTTTCCTTATTGATATATTCAATGAACGGTGAATATTAATTCAAAATAACCAAATAATAAATAAGTTTAATTAACCCTTGCATGCCTAATGTTACCTAAAAGTGAAATTAGGGCCTGAGAGGATTAACAAAAACTGGTGTTTACTTATCTGAGATAGAAATGTTGAGAATAAAAGCAATCTAAATTTCTTAATCGCCACCGGGAATTAATTCCAGCTAAATGTTCAAAATCTATCACTGTGCATTGTAGTGAAATACAGGGTGATTTCAAAGTCAAAATATAACGATTGGTGCCGAATACCGATCCCATTTAAAATGCAATCATCGTCCAGCATATTGGCACCATCATAAAAGCTAAGCCAACAACCACTGTATTGAGATTCATTGAAAGTTTTAACCCTTTCTGGAACATAAGTGAATCATCATTTAATATGAAATGAAAAATAAACGGACTGAAAACTTCATACGATTGTTTACCTATATAATTTCATATTTTACATAGATTATTTTTCTATTTTAACCCATTTGCGTCCAAATGGAAATGAACAATTTTCAAATAGAAAACTCCTTATTTTCTCAATATAAGGATAATGGCACAGAATGGATTAATCTACTATTAAACGGAAAACATATGTAACTCCAAGAACTGCTGAATTGTGATCAAGGGGATTTGGAATTTGGGAAAGCTTTAAAATGCTGGTAACAAGAGATTTGCGAAAAACGGGGCGTGTCAAATTGGGAGTGGCATGAAAATACCTCTATAACATAAACAATTGACAAGTAAACTGAACAAAAGTCGGAATATGAGGTTTCCATTTATGCAGATCTGTAGAGAGGGGGGTTAAAAGGGGGATTTTCCCCCGGGCCCGGGATTTCTGAAGGGGCCCACATCTGGCAAGGGGATTGTGTTTTTTTTTTTTTTTTTTTTGGTCGCACATTTCACATTTCCCCCGGGCCCGAAAAATTTCTCTCTACGGGTCTGCTTTTATGACAATTAAAAATCTTCTTATTAAATTCCCTTAGTGGGTGTGGTCGGCGGCGCTTTTTTACAGAACAAATTAATTTAAAAAATAAAATGTGTGCCAAGGGAGCTTTACTTTTTATCGTTTTTGCGTCTCGCCGTTGGAATTTTTCGAGGTCGTGTGGTTGAAAGCATCTCGAAGGATCTGGTTTGAACTTTCCATAGCACTCCAGAGCAGTTCGCTCTTCTCCCCTTCTACTGGGGCACCAAGAAGAATTTTGTTTGATTTGTTTTAAGCCACCTTTTTGGCACCAACGGCCGGTCTATTGATCATCTTCCAAAAATAACGTATCGAAATTTATTTTCAAATAAGAAGTAAAATCTTATTTCGAGCTTTCACGAAAAACAAAAAAAAATATTCTCCATTAAAAGCTCCCCGTTGAATTGTCGCAAGAGTAGACTCAAACCATTTCGAAAAGCTTCTATCGACATCCAATTGAAGTTAACGTACTTTAAGACGTCAAAAGCTTTCAAGCAATTGAGCTTTTCAATTGCAGTACGTGACAACCGGCTTTTTATAGCCGACACACTTTGTGTCGAGGGTATATTGCGTTTGTGCGGCTGTGTGGTGCACCCAAAACCACTCGAGGTGATGTAAATATATAAAATTATCAGCGTTACCAGGATCTTCGTCTCCGTCCATCTGTCTCCGTCTGTCTGTATACAGTTTTCTTATCGAAGGATTTGAGCTATCTTGACGATGTTTTGAACGCGTATTGGCGGTGAATTGAGTAATATCATGTTCGAGAATAAAACGGGTAGGAACATTTTTAAGGGTACCTCCAGTACTAGGGTCTGTTATAAAAATCATAAAAGCTACTCTGAAAGCTGAATTTTTTTTAAATATTTCGATGAAATTTGATACTTATGTGAGCCAACTTTAGAGCACTTAATGTATGTTCTATAAATAGGGAAAATGGACGTGGCAAAAGGGGGCTTTTCGATCATTGTCTCTTAAACCTGAAATTCAAATGCTTCCTCTATAGTCCTAAACATCCTCTACTAAAATTTCTTCATCGGTACAATATTAAGCGTACCTCTACACAAGGGTCTGTCACAAAATATCGTTACTTGTTGAGATTGAAACAGTTTTCAAAATAATTTAAGCAGGAAAATTTTTGAAAATTATCCCAACCGAATTACAGTTCTTAATATATTAAGCTCATAAACAATTTCTTCGAAAAACCAATGGACGCCATATTCCCGACCACCGACTTCGAATGAAATTTAAAAAAGAATGTATTTCATTGATGCGTAATTTTTTTTTTTTTTTTGTAAGCTAGTGTAATCTTTGTGGGATAGCGTAGGGGATGCGTGCTATGCTCTTGATCCCAGGGTCCGAGGTTCGATTCCCGGCACAGGCGAAACGGAGTGTAATGTTCCAAGCCTAGGACTGGTTTTTCAAAAAATCGCATGTTAGGGGCATCACTACATAATAAGACATACACTCAAACAAACAGAAGAAAACCTTCTTGGTATCACAATGGGCCTACGGCCTAAGTGGCAGCCACTTCAACTACGTACCTAGTGTAATCATTGACTGCCTTGTTGTGTGGCCAAAAATCAAAACAAAGCACAGCTATCCCGAATAATCCATAATTATTCGTTATGAATTTCCATAAAGCTATAATATTAACAGCTGTGCAAGATGTCCCCCCTTTAAAACCTTCCCCGGCTCGTTAAGTTCCCTATCCTCACCGTTCTCTGTTGGAAAGTATTATTTTTTCGTGCACTTTTTGCGTGCTTTTTCTATGGTATCGTCAGTCCTTCATGTTACCAGTACTAACATAGTCCCCTCATAATTGCACTTCTAGTGTATTCAACTGACAATTTTAACATGGGCCTGTCATTGGAGAGGGACTAGTCCGCAAAACGGCTGATTGTACACTGAAAAAATTTTGCATCGTTGTTTCTACGATAGGAAGACGTAGAAAAATATAATAGAATCTACGTTAAATACAATAAGTTTTACTGTAAATATAATAGTTTCTACTGTGGAAGAAATATGCCCATCATAGATCTTACGATTTAAATATTGTAGAATCTACCATGGAAATGTCATAGAATCTACGTAAAATACAATAAGTTCTACTGTCAATCTAATAGTTTCTACTGTTTCCCACTTATATTGATATAATAAAACTAGCAAGCTCAAATCATATCACGCGATGGCGTAGTTGAAGTGTGCTAGACTTGTAATCTGGAAGGTCCGACTTCTCGAACCCTGTCAAATAGAAAAGAATTTGTAAAAAATTGAGAATAAAACGGGCAAGTAAATTTCAAGGCAAATATTACGGGGAAAACAGAAAGTAAGTTGCCAACCAAATAAATAGAGTAGCTTTCATTGCGCCTTCCAAAACCTCACGCACAAGCTCTTTCAAGAAATTCCTATAGAATCTTTTTTTTAATTTTTTAAGCATACAAATTTTGGTAAATTCTTTATTTTCTCAGTTTTTTTAATAATTTTAATGTTAAGTTATCTACTTTTCAAAAAAAAAAAAAAAAAAAAAAAAAAAAAAAAAAATACGCTCGCTGGAGCAGGGATCGAACCCGCCGACAAGAATTCATATCAAAATTAAGAAGTTATCGAAATGTACTTCAAGATTTGAAACCGTAGTTTCTACGATTTGATATCGTAGATCCTATGAAATAACATCATAGTTCCTAATATGGAATATCGTTAAATCTACATTATATATCGTTGAAATCAATGACATTCCTCATCGTAGAAACTACTGCAAAGCTGTCGTAGAATCTATGATATCTTGCAATTGGACCTATATCAATTGCGGATATAATAGATTCTACGTCGGATATCGTAGATTCTACGACGGAATTTTTTGAGTGTAGGTTAGTTTTTTTTTTTGGGTCAATTGTCGTTATTTTTGTCTGGTTTTGGGATAGCTATATAAGGAAAACAAGTAAAGAAGTTTACATCGGCTAAGCCGATTGCACACATACCTTTTCTTCAGCCTAAAATATGTTAAAACATTACCTTAACAAAAAATTCCTGCCGTTTTCGTTGTTCTAGCTTCGATATCTATTTATACCTTATCTGTGCTTCGATTTAGCTTCTCAAACTCGAAATTATTATTAAGCAAAAAATTTTCGCGGAATGGTGGGCATGGTCAAGTTTTAACCGTTAGAGGACATTTGGTCTAGCTGCGAAATCCTCAATTCAAAATAGTGAAAATCAAATTTTTGCGAATTTCGCGAATGATGGTCATGGGCAAAATTTATCCATAAGTTACGACTTCATTTGGCGCCAAAATACACAATCAGAAGAAGCAAAAAAAAAAATAATTTTTGTATACAGATATGAGAATAAGAGAAAGAATGTTTTTCTCTAATGTGTAGGATGATGACCATAGTTATAGCGATGTCTCAATTTTTTTTTCAGCCAAAGCTTAAGTCTACATGGTAGCTATACACACACCAAATTTCAAAAAGCTGGGATATATAGTAAAAAAGCTATCCACGAAAAACGTTAAGAATCATGATTTTTGAATTTCTGAACCACTTCCCACGACCCAAGAAGGGACTACGAAAAAATATTTGTATGTAGTTTTTCGGACATTTACCTGGTTCAGGTCCATGCCAAATTTCAATATGATATCTTTCATGGCTTAGGAGTAAATTACGAAAAACTAAAGTGTGATCGACAGACAGACATGGCTAGATCGACTCCTCTTGTCACCCTGATCAAGAATATATATATATATATGTCTATATCTATCGCGACTCCTTTGGTATGTTACATACTCCGTGCCAAACTTAATATACCCTTTCCTTCGGAAAAGGTATAAAAATAACCCATTTCTTATATATTAGGTGTAGTAAAAAGAAATCCATTATTTTTGCATTAAATTGAGGGCTTTATTTAAGATAGTTAGAATGACCCGATTTAGGTCAAATATGCGCCGTTTTGTTCGATAACTTGTTGCCATTTTAAAGGTAATTTCGTTATGCCTCTCTCATAGAAGCCCTCGTTCCTATTAGCAAAAAATTGAGACAGTCGAATTTCAGAAGCCTCTCTTGAAGCGAATGTTTCACCAGCAAAATTGTTTGCCATGGACAGGAACAGATGGTAATCAATTGGTGCCAGGTCCGGACTATAAGGTGGATGCAGAAGAACCTCCCAACCAAACTCCCGGAGCTTCTGGCGAGTCACTATCGATGTGTGTGGCCTGGCGTTGTCCTGATGGAACACAATTCCTCTCCTATTGGCCAAAGCTGGCCGCTTATGGGCGATTGCTTCCTTCAGACGGTCCAATTGTTGACAGTAGAGTTCCGAGTTAAGAGTTTTGCCGTATGGGAGCAGCTCATAGTAGATAATTCCCTGCCAATCCCACCAAACACAGCAAAACCTTCCTGGCCGTCAATCCTGGCTTGGCCACCGTTTCCGCCGGTTCACCGTGTTTCGACCACGACCGTTTTCGCTTGATGTTGTCGTAAGTGACCCACTTTTCATCACCAGTCACCAACCGCTTCAGAAATGGGTCGATTTTGTTGCGGTTCAGCAGCGATTCGCAGATGGAAATTCGGTCTATGAGGTTTTTTTGCGTTAACTCGTGTGGCACCCATACATCGAGCTTCTTTGTGTATCCAGCCTTATTCAAATGGTTCCAAACGGTTTTTTGTGCAATCTTTAGCTCTTTTGCAATCGAAAAGGTGCTAACATGATGGTCGGACTCGATAATTTCCATGATTTTATCGACATTTTCGACAATTGGCCTTCCAGTGCGTGGTGCATCCTTGACATCGAAGTTACCGGAACGGAATCGACGAAACCAAAATTGCGCATGATTGGCTGTTACAGTATCAGGTCCATAAACGCTATTCACATTTTCAGCCGCCTGGCTTGCGTTTTCTCCCTTATCGAAGAAAAACTGTAAAATGTAGCGAATTTTCTCTTTGCTGATGTCCATCTTTGACAAGCTCTCAAACAAAACTAAATCAATCAATCAAAAAAGTGTCAAAAAAGCTTTTTTAGTAGGAACTGTTATCTTTCTAATGCCCCCTAGCGGAACACGATCGGACTTATACAACGCGAGATGCAGATAAATAACGCCATCTATTGGAAAAATAATGGATTTCTTTTTACTACACCTAATATGTATGATATATTCTAAGTTAATGAAAGTGCCATTTACAGACTACCCTTAAACCAACCCGTTTATTACCGACCGCCGGCTAGCCAAATTCGATGGAGCGAACTGCCATAATATAACCAGTAGGATTTGGACCGGTCAAAAAGGCCAGTCCTTCTTAGGTAATTGACCGGCTCATTACTACAGGGTACTGACCGTATTCAAAATGAGCTCAGGCGCGTATGCAGCAAATAGTTTTGGAAGGGTCTTTATGAATCACAGACTCGATTTTCTCGTGTTTCTCTGTTATCTCTCGGCCTGTTCGAACAACCACCGAAGAATTTTTAAGAGCTGCCCATTTTCGAGACTTTCCATAAATTTGTTGTTAAACAAGTATATTTAAGTATTAACAAATTCACAGCCGTTGTACCATCAAAGGTGCAAACGAATGACCAGAATGATCATAAAATAGCCTTTAGTATAATACAAAAAATGATTTTTCAGAAATAATTTTTTCAATTATTTAACTTACCACAAACTTTCCTCAGGTTTTTCACCTAAAAAAAAAAAAAATAATTCAAAAATTAATGGCGGATTACAAGTTTTTCTGAGTTTTTATACGATTTAAAAATGTTTTGGGAATAATGCCTTAGCGTTAAATGGGCGAAGAAAAAATCAGTTTGACCGTAAATCTCGTTGGCTTTGATTCCTTCGTTTCCGAATGACGTATTTGTTCGATGAATGAATGGACTTATTACACAGGCAACAGTACACACAATCGCACAAGAAGCACGTTCCCATTTCAAAACAGGTGTGGCTCCGAAGATAACTCGCCAAAGCTCTCTGTTACAGCAAAAGCTGAATGGCCTTGAAAACGGAAAATCGGGTTAATGAAAGCATGCATTTCAGCAGGCTCCGAACCCATGAAATTATGTCAAATTTATATAGGAATACGAAACTCTCTCACGCTACGTAAAAATGGATGACATTTTCCGTCAATGTTTTCGTTTTTGTTTGCGTTTGTGTTTGTGTTTGTGTCTTTTTTCCCCCATTGTTTCAATTATTGACGTTTTATAATCAAAATTATCGAAAATAAAAGAAAAACATAAAATTTACCATAATTTATTTAAGGAAAAAAAAATTCAAAAATTCGCTTTCAAAGGAAAAATTTCTTTCATCTAAATTTCTCTCAGTCTAATATGCTCTGGCGGTGCTTTGTTGCTTCGTTCTTCTTCTTCTCCTCGTTCTTGTTCTTCGTCTTTTTCTTCTTCTTCTTCTTGTTCATCTTGCTCCTCGGTCCATTCTTGTGGACATGTTTCTGTTTGTTCTTCATTCGGGTTTTTCGATGTTTGAACGCGAAAATTGAACGAAAGTTGAATGTGTTCTATGCTATGAGACTCTGGCCTCTGGAACTGATGCTGCGAACCGGGGTCCTTTCCGTATGCACCAAAAAATCATTCAAAGTTCTCTGGCGCATGCGCCATAACTTTTAATATTTTCCTTTTCCTTCTGATTTCTTTATAAATTTTTTTTTTTTATTTATTTTATTTTTGCTTTTGCTTTCTTTTTCGCATTAAATAAGAAAATCTCCTTTTCGTTAGTTTTAATCGTGTTTTCTTTTTCTTTCCTTTCAGTAGATCCGATTCGTTTAGCGCTTCGCCGTTTGGGGCACTCAGTACATGCTTAATATTTCATATCCTTTATCATGTCATTCATGTTTAAATATCATAATGCATTTTATGTTGAAAGGGGGCGCACATGTGTATATAGAAGCACAGGTGTATATGGGGTCCGCATATACCGTAAGCGACAAATAGGATAAGTGGGAAATGTAATTACCGAAGGAAGTCATTTGATCGTAAAGAATTTTTTGAACTACTGTATTTTCTCCTAAGTCTTTGAATGTTTTTAATGTTTTTTTTTTTTTTGAACAAAACCCGGTCCAAAAGTTCATTTCAAAGCCAGATTGCAGTAATATCCTCTTCTTGTGATCCTGATAGAGCACAACTTTTTCTCAAACCCGGCTGGAAATTCTACTTCGGCGCTAGCTATTTAGTTTATATCTTCGGCAAAGCTAGTAAAGTCTAGATAGCGTCTTCCTTGTTTGTTAATGCTTCCGCTGGCTAGCGCCCGTCTAGTAATTTTCATCTAGGGCCCGGCGAGTTATTTCTAGATAGCGCCAGGCTAGAGTTTTCTATCCGGTCTTTACCTAGAGAAAACTAGCTAGGCCCTATCTAGATTATTCTAGTCATTGCCCCCATAGAGGCGGTTCTAGCGGGGGCCCTCGCTAGCGACAGGCTAGATTTATCTACATAGTCGGGAAAAGTTAGCTAGACGCTAGTTAGGCCGTAGCTACTAACTAGATTTCTCTAGGCGATTTCCAGTCGGGAAGTGAAAAACATGAAAGAATTTTGACCATGCCTATAGTCTACCCAACTTGATGTCCACTTGAAGAAGGATTTGTTGTGCGACTTTTGACGTCGGTCTCTGTGCCGTAAGTAGTTTTCTGAGATGCCAATTTACGAAGTGAGAGGCCCTGAGTTTGACTCCCAGCTAAGGTCGTGAATGTTTGTGTCGTTTTTTTTTTTTTTTCAGTTTCTGTTTTTCGTTGTTTTACCATTTCTCGTGTATCACAACCGACCCATGTGAGGCCTTAGTGTGTCACGTCATCCTTGTTGGCAGTTTCTAAGGGGATAAACATACATAACATATCCAAGGACGTATGAAGTAGTGTTACAACGGATAGCATATCCAAACGGATACCGGATATCCGGCTGGCTGTTAGGCCGGATTTTTTATTTATTTTTTTTTTTTTTTGTTATATATTTTTCGGTTTTAAAGCCATATCCTCCAATCGCTGCATTTACAAATTTTGCATTCTAAGTACAAATACAATCAAGGAAATGTTGGATGTGAGGTATCCGGCAGCCGGATATAGATGGTATCCGGTATCTGGCGGGAAATTAAATTAAAGACCGGATAGGCCAGATACCGGATAATGGCCGGATATCCGTTGCAACTCTAGTATGAAGAGGGGAAAGTTTTTTTAAATTCATTAATTAAAGTATGTGGATTTAGACGTACTTACGACTTAATAACCAAGTTGATTCCATCGTAGAGGGGAAAGGGCTATGGCCCCACTTTGTTCCCCTCTCAAATGCACCCATTTAAATATCCCACGAAAGTCTCAAAATAGTTCCAAAATACCCGTAAATTTGATTTGAAAAACTTTTAACAACATAAACCTCCCCCTCCCCCTCTGACTGCGTACCTTGTACCGTCCATGTGCAAGAGAACAGTTTTTTCAAAGAAGTGACACCGGGGTTAAATGCGATATTCCGTTTATTTTTGATTTGCAAATGAAAATTTCCCGAAATAAGTTTAACCCTTTATCGACTAATTTTTATTAATTTTTATTAAAAATTTTATTCCTAGCAGCTCGCAGGGACGAATGTATATGTAGGGACGAAGATCCAGGACATATTGTCATTTCTATGAATACATTGGCGGAAACAAGCGCGCTATTAAGGGGTTAATAACGACAGGAAACGAAATAGTTCGAATCGAAGCAAAGGAAAAAAAATTTTTTTTTTATTAAAACCTTAGCCAAGCAATACGTACACTGTAGAGATGCTACATATGGGTTAATGACTTCAAATTTTCAAATGTCAAATCCTTGGCCCCAACTCCGAAAACAATATTTTTTTTTGAAGCAATATTCTACGAATGTGATGTCGGCTTTTTGAATTTCCTGAAACGAAGATAAACGAAGCAAGAAGAAACGAAAGGAAGCGATACGAGACGAGACGAGACGAAGCGATATTATCCCTGTGAGCGAAAAGCGAAAACATTAAAGCAACTAGGTATGAATTGCTTACATTTAAAAAATGAAAGGGACTTTCACTGTGCACCGAACAGCGGACTCGGTGTAACGAAAAACATAGCATAGCATAGCAAATAGAAGTTAACAACTTCGCAAGCGAAAATTCGACCGAACGACCGAACGAACGAACGACCGAGGTGGAGTGGAGTGAAGTGAAATGTAATAAAATCGACGAAGTAGCGAGGGGAATTGTACCAACGAACGAAGGAACGAAGGAACGAAGGAACGAAGGAACGAAGTAATGGGGCTAAGGGTTGGCAAGTGGTTTCGGTACATACTCCCGAGAGATGAGATGACAGTCAGAACCAGAGCCGGAGCCACAGTCACAGCGAGAGCCAGAGAGAAGAATCTCATTTTCTTGAGAGATACATACATATGTATGTATGTGGGAATGTGCGTGGTGCGGTGCGGCCCACACATATAAGCAAACGCCGCGGCGGGGCGGGGCGCGGCGCGACGCGGGGCTAATGACTATTCGGCATTTGCTCCATCAGCGTCAGCATCAGCATCTGAGTGTGGCATCCTTTGATGCGATATACCATAAAGCACGAAAGGACCTTGTATGTCGCAGCGAAGCGGTTTCGTTTCGTGTCGGTTCTCGATGTGCTCGAATATCCTGGACAAAAAAAAAAAAAATCGGAAGCAGCAACAACAACAACATTGCATGCACATTCGACTAAAGCTATATTGTATTGCAAAGCGAACGGTTGTGTGAAGCGGATATTAAAAATATTTTTTCTCTGAAAATTTTAGTCAATCCAACAAAATTCAGGCCACAAAATTTGCTTTAGGAAATGTGAAACAAATATCGGAAAACTGTGAGAAACAAACAAAAGAAAAGAAGTAATTGAAAAAAAAAAAAAAAAATATTTAAAAAAAATATAAATAAATTGAGATTCGATTGTTTGCGAACTGAGTACAAAAAGCAAATTCTCGAAAAACTCTGCCCCCGCCTCCACATAAAGGGCCCCCGTAACTCACGCTTATTGTTTACAATACCAGGAATTCAGTATTACGAAAAAGCACAAAATGACGAAAAAAAAAATATGATTGAAAGAAAAAAAGCTATCATTTCTTAGAAGACAAACTAAGGTGTGGTGATTTATGCAACAAGCAAATTCTCGTAGCTTTGGTGGCGAGCCGGGGGAAAATACTTTATTAATTGGCGAAAAATACGCAGCTTGTTTTCCGAGAAATTCGAAACTTCGAACGAGCCAATGCGAACCAATGCGAAGCATGGATGCTAAAAAAAAAAAAAAAAAAAAAAATTAAATTAAAAAAAAAAACACTTTTCAATCCATGAAGCAACAAGAATCTTCGTGGCATAAAAAATTCGAAAGCAGTTCGATTTGAAACCGCAGAAACCATTTTACGATTTGTCTTCATTTCCGATTGCTTTATTCATTTATTTGTGCATTATTTTTTTGCTTTCGTTTTGCTTCTGCGAAATTTTGTTTTCCTATTCGATTGTATGGTACTTTCTCTTGCTTGGACCTGGAATTACATTTTTTTTTTTTTTGACAGTTCAAGCCATTTCCCAATGAACTGGTTTCTCCTACCCGATGTCAGTTCTTCGTGCCGTTGGGCTCTCTCTCTTTCTCTGTGTCTATTGCCATCACATAGAAATCTCTCTCATAGCTCATTACACCTCTCTCTCTCACTCTCTCACTCTCCTGATCTCCCTCCCACTCCCACTTCCACTCTCCCTCTCTCGAACACACACACACACACACACACAAACACACCATGCCTCTTACTTTCAAAATGGAAAAATAAAAAACGTGGGAAGAGGACTTTCGCGAACACCCACTTAGAAAAGTTTCATTAAAGTATATTCCTTTCAAAACAAATTCCCTTAAAGCCCAGAGGATCTAAATACACATATACATACATACATTGCATACAGACATCAACATAGCTCATTGTCGTTGCCATCAAAAATCACTTTCAACTAAACGTCAACGCTAGCCCAGGCAAGGACGACCCCCCCACCCTATGTACACACCAATTTTCGGTCTCGTTGAAAGTGCATTTTCTCCATTTTATGCGAAACGTTTCAACCGAAAGTAACGCAACATTAAACGAATGAATAACAGGGTACCCTTTAAGTCAAATCGTCGCTCTCGTATCGATCCGCCTCATCAGCATAATAACGGTTAAGTTCCAGCAGAAGCATTTGGTGCCCTCGCGCCCATTACTCCCAGCATTGACGACGAGTTTTCACTTCAGCCAGAATCCAACCAAGCAGTGTCAAAAGACAATGCGATAATAATTATAAAAAATAATAATAAGAAAAAACCATTTTATACGTAAAATAAGTATAAATAAGTACCCATACGTCACTCTCGGGAGTAAATTATATTCCAAACGAAATCCCAATATATGTACGTGGGCACTATTCTTTTCTGGTTGCCTTGCCTTTCATTCATTCATTCATTCATTCATTCGTTCATGCATTCATTCATTCATCCATTCACAGCTAAAAGAGTGAAAACACAAGACTTGAAACCGACCAAAAAAAAAAAAAGCTTTTCGGATTTTTTCTTCAATCCTCCACTATCCTCGAGACTATATATATTCTTCTTTAAATCGGTTTTTTTTTTTTCTTATTCTATTAAATTTTATTTGCAATTTTTCATTCTAAGTTCGCTAAGCTTTGAAGTTTGAAGTTCTTTAAAAGCCTTAAAGCCGCATAGAAAAATACCGTCCATTTGCATATTCAACTTCATCTTCAAAGGACGTTTCAACTTTTGCGCAGCTTTCAATTTCCATTCAATTTTAGTTCAACACCGAAACGAGACGACGCAGAGAAGAGATAAACGCAACACATAACGCAGCCACGAATTTAGTCATCTCGTGAACTCGGTGGCAATCAAATCAAAGCATTAAAAGAGAGCAAAAAATAAAAAAATAAATAAATATATAGGATATATACATATATAAATATATTTATTTACATATACTTGTATTGGAAAAAATATATATACGAGTTTTCTTCAATTTTATCAGATTAACTGACTGATGAATGAATGAATATGCTTTCAATTCTCTAAAACAAAAAATACTCCCCAATGTGTTCCAACAAATGAAATCAAGCAACAAAACACAACAAAATGTGTATTTACAACAACAACAATAACAATAGAAACGGAAAATATAGGACATAACAAAAAATCGAATTCGATCAAAAAGCGTAAAATGCAATCGTCTAATGACTATCATCAAATCATTAAAATGAAGAATTCCATCGAACTTAAGGCAATCGAATAAAAATTAAAAATTTTATCTCGAATCTCGACAAATCACAAACGGAGCACATATCGCCTTTCCATTCGATTCGGATTCGGTTCAACTGGACTCGATTCGATTCGATTTCGATTCGAACCGACACGATTCATCACACGTGCCTGCATTAAGACGCACAGCTTCTTGCCACATAGGAGCCTTAGTATTTAGAGCGCGCTCAAACAAAATCGAAATTAGTTATCCTTTAAATTAGAAGAAAATCGAACGACAAAAAAAAAAAAAATAGGAAATAAAACGCTAGAATCGAAAACGAAAAAATATTACGGAAAAAAAATTAATAAAATAAAAAAAAAATTAAATAAAAAAAAACACATCAAGTATCGAGCACTGCATTTTAAAATAAATATACAAAAGTAAATAGATAAGAAGTAAAAACCAAGAGCAAAACAAAAAAACCATTTAAGTTAGGAAACTTGAAAAACGAATCACAACAACGCACAAAGTCTTTAATAAGAAAATAATTATAATAAAGTAACGAAAGAGATACCTATAATAATAAAAAAGATTAATTACAAAAAAAAAATTCGAATCCGCGCGCGAAGCATCAAGGATTCAACGACGGAGAATATTCGTTTTTTGAATTAAACTTCGAGAAAGCAATATGGGTGCCAAGGAAAGTGTCGAAGCAGCCGTTAAAATGAACGCTGATGGCTGGGGGCATGTAGAGGTGCGCTTATTATACTTACATTTCATTTTACATATGTACATATGCAGTTCTATATTTCCTGTAAATTCTATTTCTATTCTAGGATAAAAATTTCCTACTTTCGAACAAAAACCCGGGATCGATATACCTGATTTTGTAAAAAAAAAAACAATATTCTCTACCTTTTCTCGACCCGTTTTTCATTTTAAGATTGAAACTGTCCGATCCCGATGATTTCAGTTTCTTCCCAATTCTGTTCTGCTACATATTATCGTACCGGAGTTATCTGCTCGTATATCACAAAACCAAAAAAAAAAAAAAAAAAAAAAAAGAAGATTGATACCGCTTTCCACGATAAAACTATTCTCCATGACCTCAGATATTTTGGAACACTAATTGTGAAAAAATATTAGACAAATTATGTTTTTTACATATGAACCTTACTGAAACTTTAAGTACGACTATCCCAAAAAACAATTCTTTGGATATACGAGCAGATAACTTCAATACGACGATATGCGAAGTAAGGACCAGTCATTTGAGATATCTCTTCAGCTCTGTAAGGTAAGGTTAGGTTAGTCTGGCTGGTCAGTAAAACCAGGCGTAGAACCATTTCCTCCCTAGCCATACTAGTGTGATCCAAACACTAGAAATTCGTAGTTAGGTTTGGGTTTGAAGACGCACGATCACCGAAACATGCCAGTCCTCTTCGCGAAGTTTAGGAGAGTAGACACGTTGTATTCCGTTATAGAATTTGAGTCCACGAGCCATGGTTCTCCGAACAGTTGCAGTCTCATCCTAGCAAGAGCCAGAATATATGATCGACGGTTTCTCGTGCCCCGGGCTTAGAGCATCTTCTACACGAATCGGAGTTAGCTATGATCAGCTTGAGCGCGTGGGCACCTAAAAGACTATGAGGTGTTATAACACCCAAGATTGATCTGCAGTCCGTCCCAGCTCTGTTAAAAATCAGAGCAGAAAATTTCTTCGAGGAAAAATAAATAGTGAGCCATATTCTGAACTAATATTCTCGGATAATTTTCTCCCTAGATATTTTTCTCCGCGGAAAAAGGAAGTACTCGAAATTCTTGATCCATTTATGGTCCTGTCCCAGTGTGCTTAGAATGCGACAATTTTTTCAAGTCTGCGGGGGAAAATTCCCCGGAAATATTTCGAGTCGGGCTGAGTGGTAATCAGCTGGTGTACGTTAACAATTTTAAGTCTCCCCCTGTCTTTGCCTAGAATTAATCGCTTAACATTATTAAATTATTAATATTCCTTTCCTTTACCTCTTTCGTCGCCGTAGTTAAATAGTTGAGATGCCAACTTACGAAACGAGAGGCTCTGGCTTCAACTCCCAGCTTATGTCGTATTTTCTGTTTCTGTTTCTGTTGTTTGTTCAAATAACACTAAAAAAAAAAACAAAAAGCGGACCAAACCGAAAACTATTATTTTAATGAACTGAGACTGCCAACCACTATTGTCAGATTTAGGGATATGCCCCTAACTGAAGAAACTTCCAAATCTTTAGTGGACACTTAGGAGAGAAAAGTCTTTTGGGAAGGTCTTTAGCGGATCAAGTGTTCGTTTTAAAAAGACTTCAAAATGAAATTTATGGGAGACATTCAGTTGAGATACTTATATCCCCATAAAAAACTATCAAAGTTCTGTCAAGCGAAAATTTGTTAATCGATTCCGAACATTTGGTACTCTTAAAAAAGGTGACGAGAGCACTTTAGTAAAAAATTAACATAGAAGAGCCTCTTATGGGAAAATTTCGAAACTTAATTCCATAATAATTTTCTTTAGGGTATTTTGGTTTTGCTTGAACACTTGATGTTGATACTTTTTTCCTACTGTCGACTATCCTCAGACTCGAACAATTGATTGATCCTGTTTGCTTCAAGGAAAATTCAATATTTCAAGTTCGATTTTACACTTAAAGGCTGTGTGTCCTTGGTATAATTTATTACCACCCAATCTTTTTTGTTGTTGTTTTTTTCTTATCCATTCTAATAAATTCGCCGCAAAACTGAAAGTTAAATTCAATTATGAAGTCCATGGAAAAGTGGGAGCAAATTCAATATTCACTTGCATAAACTTAATTGTGTGCAACAGACACACACACACACACACACAAACATCCCACAAGTAAAAAAGTAATGGCGAATAGAACAACGTGGGTGTATTGTTGTCAAAAGAATTGCATGAAAGATCCTCTTTTTTTTTCCACCCGCTGCAAGTGAAAGTTCATCAGGACTTTTCAATGGCAGAAAGTCAAGTCTGCTGAAGCACTCACAAAACTTATTATTCAATTAGCATTGTTCCTCGGGGCGATTCGCAATGGCTGATTCTATTCTTATAGAATAACTGACTTGAACATACAATCTAACAACTTAATTGAATCAAGCAGCAATTAAGTCAACTGCAATAATTGAATAAATCTTGAATTACTTAACATATAACAAACTCTAACCTTAACTAAAATAACTTAACTTAACTTAACTTAACTTAATGTAAACTTAACTTAAAACTTAACTGAATAACTTAATTTACTTAACATAACTAACTTAACTTAACTTAACTTAACTTAACTTAACTTAACTTAACTTAACTTAACTTAACTTAACTTAACTTAACTTAACTTAACTTAACTTAACTTAACTTAACTTAACTTAACTTAACTTAACTTAATTTAACTTAACTTAACTTAACTTAACTTAACTTAACTGAAAAAAATTTCATTCGTGTTTTACGATGTTTAATGAACAAAGTATGTTAATACAATTTAAACAGAGAACGCATAAAAAATTTATCTACGACTTACACGTTAATGCTACTTACGCTCTTTACATTTAGTTACGTTAGCAACCCGACAAAACACTTACTATTAATCGGATCTGCAGCAACTTTCTTATTAATAATTAACTACTTAATTAATTAATTTTTATCAACAATCTTGGAACTGATAAGCCTTACATTATTACCCATTAATCTACTTTTGAGAAATTCTCTTATTAAGGCTTTTAATATCTATTTTCCAATAACTTTTTTTTGTAACAAATATTTTCAGCTTTTAAAACATTTTTCAAAGCACTTTGCAATAACATTATAATAAATACTTCTTTTATAAGTAAACTTAAGCGGTTACGTGGTAGACATTGAAAAACTTCATTAACATTAGTACACCTTTATATAGCCGCAATAATTTATTATTTCGTTAAGTTATTTCCAGCTAGTAATCTTATATTTCATGATTTATGAAAACTATTAATATTAATTTTTATACTAACAAGTTATGGTAAACTCAAAACTTTATTGAGACGCACGAATTATGTGTTACAGAAGAATAGCAGTTTTATAGCGCATTAAACGCCTATTGGCTTCATATAACATAATAGCCTTTCCTCATTTTACTAGATTTTATGAATCCATGGCATTTAAAATTCCTATGCTAAGCTAGTTTGTTCTTCATTTTAGTATAATTAATAAAGACCTTTCTTTCATCTTTATCTATGGATTTTAATTCATGAATTTCACATGTTCGTCACTATTTAAAATTTCCTATGCCAAAGCTAAATTTTTCTTCATTTCATTTCATTAAAATCAAAACTTTTCTTTACCTCATTCGCAAGGATCTATGTAGTCATAATTTCAAATTTCATTGTCCCTTTCAATTGTTTTCACATTTCTTCGGTACATTTAATATGTATATAAATATCAAAATACCAGAGCTGTAAATGAATGATTCATTTTCGAATAAATCAGTGAATGATTCACATAATGAATGGAGATTTATGAATGAGTTCATTTCAACACAAAATTTGAATTGAATTATAAATTTGAATGCATTCTTTTGAATTGAAAATTTTGAATGAATTCTTTTGAATTTAAATATTTAAAAGAATTAAAATAATTATATTGAATATATGTACCTACATACGACTGTGCAATCCACAAGAGCAGATGACTGCAGATCTAATTCAATACTTGAATGCTACTTGTATGTAGGTACTTGCTGCTGGAAAGGGCAGCAGCAGCCTTCGACCTAATTTTGTTAAAGTGCTCCATCCGAAGTGCAATTCTTCTATACAGCCATATCCCAGTAGTCAGCGGAGCCACCACAACACTAGCGATTTCACTAGTCACTGGGTGTCGGGGATCGGTCCCTTTCCTATCCAAGACGCTGGCGAATTTAACATTACGATCTCATTGCCGGGGACAGGTCGTCCTTTTATGCGCCACCTTTAACCAGTCATTTCGCTAGCGAAAAGGGGCACGAAAATGGCCTAGCACCAGCGACTGAGAAAAAAGAAAATTTTCATTTTTTGTTTTGACTTTTTCTAAATTTATTTATATTATTAATTATTATATTTTTTTGTTTATCTATTTCTTATTTTAAATCTTTTTTGTCTTACTTCTCTTAAAATTTTCTCGCCTCCACCGAGCCTCGAACCGCTGACCACCAGATGGCTGGGCGAACGCCTTAACCATTACGCTAAACGAACGAATTTAATTTCTTGGTCAAAATGCTCACTTGAGTTTAGCGTTGCTCAGATTTTGGGAAACGTCTTTAACGAATTTTTTCACTCCAAAAATTGTTTACTTGAATATGAACATTTAAAAAAAAAAATAATAATAAAACCTTAAAAATTTAGGGGAAAATGTTTGTCTTCCAAAATAACTGAACTATGAACAAAAAAAAACTCTAATTTATAAAAAAAGTAAAAAATTTAGGAAAAATTCTCGCCGCCCGCAGGGATAGAACCCCGAACCTCCCGGCTGTCGAGTCATAGTTTGAACCACTGCGCTATCGAACGCTTAACGGGCAAATGAACAGAATGCGACGTAAAAGCAGACAACAGCAAAAACAATCATACGCAGCGAATAGGGAAATGTGAGCTGAGGCCTATCTACTCTTTCAGGTTTATGTATTAGGTGAAATGGCTAGTCATCAAGGACTGGCACTTTGGCATGTCACAAATATCGGGGGCGACCTACTGACTACTGGGATATGATATAAGTATTTGAATGTGTATATCTATGCATGCGGCTTCCACAGTTCCCCATTCGGTTTGACAGAATCTGTCAATCAGAGCCGGATTAAGGTGTCTAGGGGCCCGGGGCCAGAGAATGGCCGTGGACCTTTTATTAATTGAAAGATATATGTATGTATGTAGCATAAAATTTCAAACGTCAGTCGGTTCTGGACCAACTGAAGACCTAGAAATATGTAAGTCATTCGTCGCGTTGATCCTTTCTTGGTTCAATATTCTATCTCATCGCGAGTAAACGATTCTTTCCAAAGACTAACATCATTCTGGTAGTTCTGATTCTGATTTTCTATTGTTACCTCGGAGTCAGTTAATAATGTTGAAGTACTTCCTTGTTATTCAAAATAAGTATCAATTGCCGGTCCAATGATTGGACTTCAATCAAACACTTTTCGATGTCACAAATAACCTCAAAATTAATAAATTTCGTACATAAACTTTTATAAATCTTAAAAGACATGTAGAATTTCGAGAAAACTGATAACATTTTTGTAAATTTATATGATATCCGAATGAAATTTATCGGACCGCAAATTTTTTTATTAGGTTTCTCTACCAGTTTTCGCCCTTTTTCAATTCGCTCCATTTAGACTCCTTCTCAGAACGTTTCAATATTCGAGAGATTTTTATGAGTTCTTCAAAAAGATTCTGTACAGTGGGAAAGGAACGGCCTTATAAAGGATTCAAAATCTTATAATAATACTACCAAATATACACTAGTGAGCAAAAAGATGAGACCATTTATTTAAATTTTATTCAGACTGCAGTTTTCTTTAATTTAACGATTAGAAATTATTAGATTCTTATTAAATCTGTGAAAAATCAAAAGAAAGGGAGAGGAAAAACTGTTAACAGAGCGACGAAAATAGTTCAGGAAAATTCGCTTATAAAAAACATTTTTGCAAAGTTTGTTTAAAATGGGCGAAGGTTATGGGAGTAACAAGACCACAGTTCTCTATCAGAGAAAAACGGAGTACTGTGGCAAATACATGTCAAGTGCCAATAAAATCACCAAGACATCCCAACTAAAAGTGTCTCGTTTCACAGAAAACAGAGCGTTAAAGCAGTCTGGAGTAATCAAAAGACATTATGTATGTATGTTTGTACGCACACAATGATTGAAAAAGAAAGCATCTGGCCATTTTTTATTTTTCGTGTGCAGATCCTTATAATGCAATATTTACTTCACACAAGGTCTTCCACAAGGACCCTTCAGAACCAATATATTGAAGATTTGGCGGTGTTTTTTTTTTTTTTTTTTTTTTTTTATAAAACTTGCATTTGATAACAAACGTATGTATATGTATTTATGATTATACCCATGCTGGGATACGACTATTAGGCGGACCATACACGTGCATGCATACAACGTCATTACATACTAAACTTAATAGTTACATCTATTTTCAGCACAAGATTGAGAGTTGCATTCAGCTACGGCTTTCCGTTGGAAACAAGGAGTTATAGGTATGGCGACACATGAATGTTAGTTAAACTTACCGGGTAGGAAAAGTCGACTTCACTGTATCGATGACGCTTTGGTGACTTGGAATCCGGTGTGCATGACGATTTTTGACAAGCACTTTGCATGAAATTTCTACGCGAACTGGCGATAGTGACGGCCCGGGTGATTTTGTCAAGTTTGAGAACATCAAAAATATTTTATAAAGTCCAAAAAATTATTTCCCGAACATAGAAAATCTCTTCATTCTCTCTTGGCATTTTTTTCGATTTCAAATTTGAGTTTTTCTTTTCTTGTACTGGTCGCCTTTGTGTCAATATTTTATTTTCTCTTTTTCGTATTATTGTTTGCCTGAGCTCAGAATTCAAGTCGAGCATTAACACACACATACGTACATAGACGTACACAGCCCTGTAGGAAATTGATCTAGTGCAGAAGTACTCTTTGACTACACCCCAAATCAACAGTACTACTCGCTCATAATTTCTCCGGCAATGTATTCAACTGTAGAGTTTAACTCTGAGTCGCCATTCGAAAATCGACAGTCGCGTTTGAACTAGTGCAGAAGTAGAGGCAACAGGGCCAGTTCAGTAAATTTGCTATACTACGCTGATAGAATGGGGACCGGCCCACGCTGTCGTAGCTCACAGCGTAGCGCGTGCACCCCGCGATCCGAAGGATCCAGGTTCAAATCCCGGGGCAAGCGAACGCCGATTTTTTTTTTTTTTTAATTATTAGTAAAAATTGAAAAGCCTAAGAGGAAAGTTGTGAGACAACATTGGTGAAGACATGTTTTTCAATCCAATTATTTGAGTTTTTCGAAACATGTCATTCTTTCAAATTTTTTCACCTGCGACAGGAATCGAACTCGAACCCTTCATATTGCCAAGCGAATACGCTTTCACTACGACACGGATCTATCTGACTCACGCACAGCAAATATATTAGATTAATGTGTGGGCAAAATTGAACTGTTGAATATGCCACTAGTTAGGTTCTACTGTCCGTGTCTCTACTCGCGTACTAGTTATTTTTTCTATACTCGAGAACTACTCCCTAGGGCACAATTGACCCCACTCTTCCTACAGGGAGGTCATGCCGAATGACCGTGTTTGTACCGCTTAAAGAACTCAAGTCACGTGTTACATAACTCTTAATTTCGGGATCTTTCGTCATTCTGAGCCAGTGCCGTAGCAATTCCGTTTTGCGTGGGGAAAAAAATTATTTTTTTAATTTGCGTGGGGGGAAAAATTATTTTTTCAATTTTAACGTCTATTTTAATTAAAACCACATTACATACACGCTTTCAATGCATATTTTTTCGATTGTCATTTATTTATGCTCCTTTTTTAATTTTTTTCATGGGCAAAAACAAAAATGCGTAGGGGGGGGGGGAAAGCGCCCTCTTTCCCCTATGGTTGCTACGGCACTGTTCTGATCGACTCTGCGACCTGATGAATGCTTTCGTGGGCGAATATCTATGGACCCGTGTATTCTCGTACTTCAAGTCATACTAACATTCACACGAACCTCTAGGTACATAAGGTCTGACTTTGTTTGGTTTTTTTTTTTTTTTTTTTTTAGTGATGACTTTAATAACAACAAACTATGTATAATAAAAAAGAAAAGGTAAATTAAACATGATGCGAGCAAATAAAAATTTTTTATCAATGCTGGTCGATGATTTACCTTTTAGTTGGCTTGGCCTACCTGCCTGTTTGGGTTGCTGTAAAAGAGCGAGCGACCCTCATTTTTCCGTTGCGTGCCCACACGCCTTCCTATTTTTGTACATCCACTTCAGGTGGCTATATTAGTTCTCTGTTCATTTTGTAACAGCTTCGCAATTGTCTGGCAACATATGCATGATAGGGCACCGAAAAATAGATCCAACGAGGTATTTATGTCCGGTGATCTGGCCGGGTCACTGACACGCCAACGACAATCATTTTTCAATTCATGCGGAAAGGTGTAAAAAATTTCAAATTCAGCATTTGGGGGTTGTCTATGACTTATGACAATATTAATTGGGGAAAAAAGGGACTATGATGTCTACAAATAATGATTCTTTTGGGCTTTATAACACATACCAAAATGCTACGTAGGTAAAGTGCCGATTTGAAACACATGAACAAAATAAATAAAATATTACCGGCAAGGCATAGGAGTATTTAGTGGGCAGTGTTGCATCTGGATTTTTTATATCGGCTTTTTTATATTCCTAGCCGAACTGAGGATAAGGCTACTATTTTTAATGGAAATCAATGCGAAAACAGCTGATTCGACAGTGAGTTAAATGATGGCTGGACACAAAATATTCGGGGTAGACCGACCCTAGGTGTTTTAGTTTTCCTTTTTTTTTTTTGTCTAATTCATATCAAAAACTAAAATACGAACTCTCGCACTCTCGCATAGCCATCACCAAAATGAAAAAGTAATCAAACTTCGCTCAGCTGATGCGATGTGTCGTGGGCGCTGCTTTTACACGTAAACGTATTGTCATGCTTAGCTCAGACAAACGGCTAACGCAGACACAAATGCAAAGGCAAAGGCAAAGGTAAAGGCAAAAGCAAATTCAAATGAAAGATCTAATTGGATTTGTTGGCCATCTTTCTGAAGTGTGTTCTCGTCTCAATGAATTTCTTTTCATTTTTTTTTTGTATCGTATTATTTCGTGTTGGGTTTATTTTGTATTTCAGTCGTTGTTGGACTTTTGTATTGTATGCCTAGTCTGTGAGGTCACGCTCGTTGTAATGGACTATCAAAGTTGTCGAAATAGGAAGTGAATGATTGCGCTAGAGGAAGATACTAATTTAGGTCACATCGATTTCGTTCAACGTTTTTAAATTTGTGAAGACATTATTTTCCCAAATTGTCAATGTGACATCAACATATCCAATAGATGATTTTGACGTTTTTAAGAACATATGTACCTTAATCATCCGAACAATTGAGGAAATTAACTCTGCGAGGGTCGTTTTTGTTTGTGTGTTAGTAAAAGTTCATATTATAGGGATTCATTCAGCTTCGGAAATTTTACGAAACGAGAAATTTGTCACTGAACTGTCAAAATTTATATGAAAATTTCGAACGGGAAAAGTTACAAAGGCATTTTCAAAGCTGCATGAATCCCTACATATATTAAAAAAATTCCTTGCTAAAGCTAAGGCCTCAGTTCGGATAGGAATGAAAAACTCCATAAAAAAAAAGCTTCAGAAAATTCCTGACAAAAAATTCACGCCGCATTTTTGACGGTTGGCCGTAGTTCAGTAAAAAAGTATCATAATAATTTAGTGCTATTTTTGCCTTCAAATGCACACCCAAATCCAGGCTTTCCTAGCAGAAATAATTGATGTTCAAATATTTCTTGCAGAAAAGTGACACTTGATGTCAAAATAGTTTGAATGTGGTTTAACAATACTTACATACATATAAGTTTTCATTTCGAAATTCAAAATGAAATTCAAAATTTCAATCAGCTGTTTATGCCGTCAGAGCTGCTTAGAATATTTTTATGACACCTTCTTTCCTCTACGAAATAGCCTAGGAATTTCCTTTGGGTATTTCTTACCGAACTGAGGTGAAGTCTTAAAAAGGGATCATTTTTTTTTCTCGATTTTCACATGCTAAATTGGGCTCAAATAGCCCGAAAGAGGGCAGCAGTGATTGTTTTTATCCATTTTAAAAGATGTTTTATAAAATTTATTTTTAACCTTAAATCGCTTCAAGTGCTCATTACCTCTGTTGCCAAATTTTTATTGGAATATTCCGCTGAATGTCTCAAAACAATGCCAAAATTCCCTAAAATTCAAATTTTAAATCCTCTTAAAACTAAAACTGGATCTCATAAGGTCCCATCAAATTTTCTCTGACTTCTTTTCTGCCTTAAGACTCCACTAAAGATCATAGATGTCTGATTTAATTTAGGGGAAATTTCCCTAAACTGGCAACAGCGCTCATTACGAATCCAGTTCGTATAGTTATAAAATATAAGGAACTTGGTACAACCGAAAAGTTATGGTTTCTATTGGGAATATATATTTTTTTTATTATGAGGGAATACTTATACATATTAAATATGTAGGTATATTTTAAAAATATATGTATGTGACAGCTTCATTGAAATTTTTTTCTGAAATGTCTCCCATGTAAGTTATGTAAGTGAAAAAGGGCGGAGAGAGGTACTTAACAAGAGAAATAACAAAAAGTTAGTGACTCGTGCACACACTTCACATTTCCTGCTGGGCAAATGCACGCAGTGATTTTGCAGAGATTTCGCTCGCTCACTTGCTGGCTTGCTCAGTTGATCGCCTGTCGCGTGAGTTGACATACTGTGAGAAGGAGGAAGAGTTGTTGTTTGTGTACGATTGTTTCGGAAATAAAACGGCGAAACGGCGGATTCTTGTTACGGTGTACATAGTAAAATAAATAAGAAATATAGTGCTGTGAATATCTTACATCCATAATGATGACATCAAGAAGATTTTTTTCAAAATTAAAAATCAAACCATAAGCAAGACGAAAATCAAAACAAAAACAAATTGAACGATTGTGTCCGATCGGATTTTGTTTGAGTGTTGCGTGTGAGGGAAGACAACAAATACCAAAAATAACCAAAACTATGTCAGCAACATGATTCTTACCTAGGAAGGGTGAACTGCGTGTGGTGCAGACACAACAACCGAGCATCTTCGTAAGAGAACATCACAGTGTATCCCGCTTATATGTAGGCATTCCCCGCTTAAATGCACCCAAGGCTGTGCACCCAAAAGATTGACATTTATCATAAGGTTTCGACTGTGCTCTACTATATATTATCCGGGAGGCAACCTGTTTAATAAATCAATTCAAATGCCTCTGAAGAAATCATGTCGAAATCATTCGAGATGTGGATCGAACCAAGATTCTAGTACCAAATGGTCATATTGCATTGGAAATGTCCGCGATTTATTGCAAATAAGAAATCCTTGAACTAAAAATTCCTATATTAAGGAGCAAGGATAGCGTCAAATCTACATAAGTTCTGTTCCATTAAATCAATGGGAGCCTTCTCGGATGGGAATGGGAAGATCTATTTAATCATTGATTGACATTTGTACGGGTTCTGGGTCTCTCTCTCTCTCTCTCTCTCTCTCTCTCTCTCTCTCCCTCTCCCTCCCCTCCCTCCCCTCCCTCCCTCTCCCTCCCTCTCCCTCCCTCTCCTCTCCTCTCCCTCCCTCTCCCTCCCTCTCCCTCCCTCTCCCTCCCTCTCCCTCCCACTCCCTCTCTCTCTCTCTCTCTCTTTCTCTATCTCTCTCTCTCTCGACTATTAAATGAAATTATTTTTTCCAAAGATTATTTGGAGATTGTTCGGAATTAACCGCATGAGACATCTATCCGACTAGAGGACATGACCGTAATTCGTCACGGGGCGCCACAAAACTCATCAGCGCCTTTGGAGTGACCAAAAATTATAAAAAAACTCTCCGGCTAGCAAATTTCTCCAGTTTTTATTAAAACAAACATATGTATCTACTTGTAATAGATCAGTACTCCGGTGTTCAAAGATTGCTCTAGGCTTTTCCCTCAATTTCTGCGGTTCATGCATGGAGAATTTTCAAGATGTTGTGATTGTTTTGTTTTTATTTTTTTCTGAATTTTGAAAGTGTTAACAACTATTGACTTCATTAACACGTCATAAATGTGCCAAGAGAATGATCACACCGCGAAGCGATCGCTCAGGAGGCAGACTATTGAGATACTATTTTCGTCCCGAATCTAAAGACATTTAAGGACTTACATTACTTATAACTGCTTTGATATATTAGTCATATCCTTATGATTATTCTTCCACTGCAGGAAAAATATTGTCGTTGATTAAGCACATCTTTCAAAAACTGTAACGAAAGCAATCATTTACAATATACACATTCGTATAACATGCTTTGTAATTAGTGCAGTCAGTCCATTTGGACTAATTCAGTCCTAACTTTGGCCATGTAAGGCAAAACTAATTCTTCTTGATTTATAAACTTCTTTCAATATTACAAAGCTGGACGAGCCAAAACCAAAATGAAAATAAATTGTCACTGACAATATAATACCCGACAAAGATATAGGTATAATTTTAATAGGTATATGTTTAAAAACTCACCCCAACACCACGGCCATTAAGACGAATTATACTTAAGGTTTCCGAGACCATAAGGGGCCCCAAATGCCAACTTCCGTTCAATTGCTTTATGAAAAGCTCCCATTTGCCACGCTCACTTACCCAAAAGTGACTGGGATCGAAATAGGCCTAGGATCATTAGAGACTACCATCTGTGGTATACAGATGGCTCCAAGACGGATCAAGAAGCTGGAGCGGGAGTTTACGGCTTTAAGCCGAAAAGAGAAATATATGCAAGCATGGGCCAAGAAACTTCGTTGTTTCAGGCAGAAGACCCCACGATAGAACTCTGTCTTAGGGAATATAAAGGAACTGCTGTAAAAGGTACAAACACTTTTATACACCTACTCTCGGAAAACAAGGCAGCACTACTTGCCTTAAACTCGTTCAGGTTTACATCCAAACTAGTTGGGGAGTGTCTGTTGCTACTCAAAGAACTTACGTAACAGTGTCAATCTTATTTGGATCCCAGACCACTGTGTGTTCGTAGGAAACGAAAAAGCTGATGAATAAGTCAAGAAAGGAGCTGGCTCAGTATTTATGAGGGTACAACCCCACTGCGGTCCATCCTGGAGTAACTTCAAACTCAGCATTTTTAATTCGCTGGAAAGAGACTGAATGACAATGCATTGCAGGCGACTAACAAGCAAAAGAATTCATGCCAACAATATCAAAATCCCGAACCAAGAAGCTCCTAGTGATGAACAGGAACGGAATTCGGCTTGTCACAGGCTTTCGGACTGGACATTGTAAATCACAATAATCCCTTGTGGATGCAGTGAAATGATGACTTAGATCCCACACCCTCCAGGATCTCCAGGAATCGGTCATCAATATTTAGCTTTGTGAGATCTGAATTTTGAAATTTGAAGATATGAATTGAATCAAGGCCAGATCTAGATAGCATTCAGCATGTTTGGGAGCTTCTGTAGCGTTAGCTATGAAAACTTATCATCAAGGACCCCTCAAATACCATGGAAAAGGATTAACATGAGGAAAAACAATAAATAGCATCCATCAAGACTAAAAGTTTACACCACTCCAATTTCCGTTGCTTAAAGGCACGCATAGACACTTGTAGCGGGAACGATTGAATGAAAACTTCAAAAAAAAAAAAACAAAAGCTAACAAATATAAAGTTTATTTCGGCTGACCATCATCTGATCCGAAAGTTTGACGCCGACAAGCCTACACATACATATTTGCATCGTGTGTGGCTTCCCTCCAGTAAGCGTGGGGTAAATTGCTTCGACGTCAACTAGTACTTTCACCAGAACTAACGAACTAGTGCAAACGGTGGTAGAGTTTCGTATAGACCTCTGACTTGTATTTTATGGATAAATTGTTTTTCGTGTCAGTAATAATAATTGCCATAATATTGCTATTGCAAAAAGCGTTGATACACCGAAATCAAAAAAAATTCTACCTTCAAAAATTACAAAGATGAAGCTTTTTATAAAAAAAGAACAAAAAAAAAAAAAAAATCCATAAATTATGGTGAATATTATTTCAAAACAAACTAGTGTTTTACTATACCTATCCAATTGGTTCCCAAAGCACTAGTAAAGCGTTAATTCAAGTGTACAAGTGGTGATTTTTAGCCTACACGCAATGCTAATATTCTACAGAATAATACATATGCAGGGGTATAAAGACGAAGCAGTACTAATTGGAACTAGTAAAACGCTAGAGTTTAACTACTCGTACTTCCTACAGGGCTAAGCTAGGCACATACGGCGAACATGCGCCCCGTACATCGATGGACTACTTGTGACACTTTCGTTAGTAAAAAAAAAAAACCCCATTTGATAGGGATAGTAAGATTTTTGGAGGTTTATTACATTGTTTTATCTGGTACTATTCCAATACTTCCTTTTGATAATTTTGGGTGAGATATTTTTTTGGTAAAGGCTCCCTCACTGATCTTCGGGAGGTTCCCTTCTCGGTGTTTCGCTGGGGCTTTGGTTATTATGAAGGGAGGATAAGTACGCTCAATTCTGATCAAGGTTTTTAACAATTGACATTGTTGACCCGCAATAAAGTTAAAATTGGTACGCCAAACAGGCAGGGGCGCCCCCAGTCGTCTCTACTGGGTAGGAAGTCAGTGTCATCCAGTTAGATCTATAGGATACTATTAGAGCGATGTAAGACAACACTTTGCAATGTTTCTACGGGCGCCTCAATTGTGGGCATCGATTTCGACATTAAAGGCTGTCTAACCCGTTGCAGTTTTTGGCAGTCGCTAAGGCTATCGATAACATCGTTTTTTTACATCCCGAGCGAAATTCGAAAAAGTTAGCTTCCTAAATATCAGGTCTTTGAGTTCATGATTTCGTGCCTTAGAAGGTAATCGTAATGAATTTTCATAAAAGTACAGGTTCACAGTGCGACCTCACAGCCTCGAACGTGCTCAGGTCTTGCTGATCTTGTAATGATCGAATAATGCATTCTCTCTCTCTCTCTCTCTCTCTCTCTCTATCTCTCTCTGTCTTCTTTCTCTCTTCTCTGTCACGTTTTTAACCTGCTTATTTCTATCATTTGAACTTCGTATGTTCTTTGAACTTTATAGTGGATCGATGTTTTATATAACTTTTTTTTTTCTTACAGCGCGGCAGTCGCTATCACGCCCATCGGCATAATCAGCGTTCGCAGTCATTAAATCGCGGACAAGCACTCTCGCAAGCAGATGTAAGCGGAATGTGGTGACATCGGAGTGCCTCAGGTAAAGGTTGTTATCGGAAATCTTTGAATTTATTGATCGTGACTGGACATCTGAAAATCTGAATGAAATTTTTCTCTCTCTCTTTTCCACCCCCTCCATCAAAAATATAGGCGGTCAATTCGGTTGCTCAAGCTGCGCAATGGGAAATAAATTAAGCTGTTCTTGTGCGCCATTGATGCGCAAAGCGTATCGTTACGAGGATTCACCATGGCAAACATCACGACGTCGCGATGGTCATCTTTTAAGGTGAATAAAAACACATACACAAAAAGAAAAACCACAAAGCTTAATAATTTACCAGAATTTATTTTCAGTGTACACTTACTTCTTACTTAATTGTTTCTTCTTTATAATCCCCTTCTCTGCTTCCAATTAAGCCTTAACTTTCCGAATTGATTGGTTTTTCATTTTCATCGTAGTGCCGTAGCAATTCTGTTTTGCGTGGGGGAGGGGGGGCAAAATAATTTTTTTAAATTTGCGTGGGGGGACAAAATAACTTTTTCCATTTTAAGGTCTATTTTAATTAAAACCACATTACATGCACGCTTTCAATGCATATTTTTCGATTGTCATTTATTTATTCTTCTTTTTTTTAATTTTTTCCATGGGAAAAAACAAAAATGCGTGGGGGGGTGCAAAGCCCCCTCTTGCCCCTATGGTTGCTACGGCACTGCCGATCAGTGTTGGAAATTAGGATGCATCGATATCGATTGTACTTATACGTATCCCTTATGTGAAAAACACCTTCAATAGAGAACCAGAGTACTCGGGTACCTTAAACAAACTAAATGAGAAATATTAATATATATGCAGAAAATATAACACAAAATATATTCTCTCAGATTTTCAGTTTTAAAGATCCCTTCCTAATATAAAAACAAAAAATTAGAAATTGGAAAAGCTGCCCGGGTACCTTGCCACTCACATAAGGGATATAGACCTTTGAACGTGTCAGCACTACAAATAGCGGGTACTGAAAATGAAACAACTAGTCCCTTTTGGACCAGTTTGAAACTAGACCCAAACTAGACTAGATGTAATCAGTTTTTTTTTTTTAATTTTAGCGCCGAAATTATTCGAATTTTTCACTTATTCAATGTATAAATTTTCATCGAAATCAGACGTCATGAATTTTTTGGATTTTTTGGGTTTTTGGTCCACAACTCTCTAAACTTCCTCTTGACCACCAAATTTTTTTTCTGTTAATGTCTTATAATTGCTCATTATAACACTGTGGCAAAAAAAAAAACGCACTACCAAAGCACTCTTTCTCACGGTCCGGCCCTGCACCTAGGGGACCAATATATGGGTCCGCTTAACAGAGGTGTCCGCTTAAGAGTGAACTATTTATTTGAGAAGCAGGTAGAGCACTGCCAAAAAGTGTCCGTAAGGAGTGAGTACACTGTAGATACAAACAATGCATTTTAATTCACGAATGTTTTTGGAAAACTCTGGAATTGAATTTGAGTTCATTTATACCGGGATTTTTTGCGCACTTAGCTGGAGTCATGTCTTGTTAAACAAATTAAAGGCCAAAAATAATTGATTGAAAAAAATAAAAATAAAATAAATAAAAAACAAATGGGAATTAAAGGGTTAGTAAAGGCATACAAATATTTATAGATCAGATTTTGTATATTCAGTGGCATACATATATTTTGTGTCTTCAATTTGATACATTCTCTATTGTCGCCTTAAAAGGATTAAACTCGTCCAGGCATAGCTACTGTGAGTCCCTGTCTCTACACGGCGATCTCTATCTCTCTATCTCTAATGGTCAGTTCTTCTAGAAATGTAACAACTTCCGGTGAAGAAAAATTATATATCGCACCTCCTCTTCTAAAGTGACACAACTCAAAATTTTTGAATTTTGAGTTATGATGTGGATCTTGTTCCTAAGTCACCTGTCTACCTGCAGGAAAAATTCCATTCCGTTTTTCCTATTATAAAAGGCCGAAAAAAAACCGTAATGCCTTTCGTCTTGCTGTGATTGACACTGCGATGCATTTTGTTTTTTGCGTTTTCTGAAAAATGAGAAATTTTGAGTTGTGTCACCTTAGAAGAGGAGGTCCGATATGTTCATAGGAATTTTTTTTGGAGTAATATCAGAATATCGATGCATTCCTAATGAAAAGGCTTCTTAAGCATGGCTTTTCCTGTTCCTATTCGTGTTTGTGGATAAATTTTTTTCAAATTTAACTATTACAAAAAAAAAAAAAAACACTTTTCAAAACAAAATTAAATAACTTTTCCTTTTTCTTTTAAACTTTACATCCTTCGCGTCCTCTTCTTTACCAACACCGTCCAACGTCCTTCTCAACAAACTTCAACCTATGAATTATGTATATATATATATATATATATATATATATCTGTATATGAATATGACTATGACTATGAATATATGAATGTGCTTATGTATTTACTTGAACTAACAAACCAACCAACCTTTATTTGCCAACAACAATATCCGCCACAATTGCTACATTAACAACCAACAACAATAATAATAATAATTCAACTCTAACAACAACCACATCGGAATGAACACATTTGCATTGGCAACAAAAAAAAAAAAAAATCAAAATTCAAACTCAAAATAATTGAAAACCGAAAACGAAAACAACAAATTTGTTTGAATTGAAAAAAAAAAAAAAAAACGAAACAAAACAAAAATATCCTTAAAAAAATTAAAACCAAAAACAAAATAAAAAAAAAACTCGCTAATGTGGATCAGTTCGTTCAGGTTGTGGGCTGAAGTCTTTCATGTTTCGGCAAGCGGTGCTGGTACCGTGAAATGGCAGCAAGTATCGGAAGATTTGGTTCCGGTCAACATAACATGTATCCAGGATTCCCCGGAATGCGTTTTCCATATAACTGCCTACAATAGTCAGGTGGATAAAATACTGGACGTACGACTTGTCCAGCCGGGTAAGTGTACACCTCTTTAAACCTGTGCTTTCGGTCATTTCGCTGGCAGGATTGCGTCACCAAACGTTGCGCGAACGTATTGAACGTGCAACGCATGTACATAATACATATATTGCTCGTTCCATGCATTCTGGCAACGCTTTCGTGTTATCGCACGTCCTTTTCACGCTTATGATCTTACAAAATTTATGCGAATTTCCAAAGAAAAATGAAAAATATATAAAATTTCTGCTCTATTCCAGGCACACGTATCGGCCAAGCGTCTGAATGTTTTGTCTACTGGAAAGATCCGATGACAAACGATACTTGGGGTCTAAATTTTACATCACCGATCGATGCTAAGCAATTTCGTGAATGTTGTGTAAGTAGTCTTTAACGGATCGGCAAAGCAAGAGTTCCCAGGCAATAGATTAAAGGAAACAATTGAAAAAAAAATTTGAAAGTTTTGCGAAAAGCAGCAAAACAAAATTTTATCATTCGAATAAACCAAAACAAATCGAAATCGAAACAAAAGAAAAACATTAAAAACTATAAAACAACAACAAAAACAAAAAAAATGGCAAAAAAAAAACATGTTAGCTTGCTTTGCTAATACCGTGAAAGCAAGGTTCATTCCGTGCAAGATCTGGAAAAACCGTAAAAGAGATCATAATTCGCAACGAGACTCGTAAAAAAACAAAAAATAATTCCAATCACAAAGAAAAGTATGAATCTATACCTCAAAAAGGCATCCCCAGACATGTCATTTTCATAAAGAGAATTTCCAAAGTTACGCTACGTTACGCTACGTTACGTTTCGTTGCGTTAAAGCTCAAAATCCAATATTGCGAGAGATCGAGGCAAAATATTTTGCGTGACGCATTTCCATCTCCAATGAGCAGGGATGCCCGCGGAGCAAGCTCAGGACTATTAGGGGCAAATGCCTGTGTACATACACAAAGGCAACAAGGCAACTGAGAAATTCGAAACTGTTTAGTCTGAATCAGGCAGCGAACGAGCAAGACCATGTCGGATGAAGCAAAAAGGGAAGTGAAGGCGAAAAAGTTTCAGTAATGGAAAACATGGTTTCAACGTAGTTTGGGCACCGTTCCATCTTATGCGCCGCGCAGATGATAGCGTTATTTCACCTCTAGTAATGCAATCTTTGAACCAAGTACCCATTTAATGAGCACCTACCGAGTACTCACAAAATTTATACGTTATCACTTGAGCTAAAATTTTAATTAAAAAAAATTTTTTTATGAACCAAAACTCGTACAAGCTTCTGGCTTCTCTCCTATGACAAATTTCGCTTTCAAATTTTATTTGAACACAGTGTTGCCGTTTTAGTGACTTTCTCACTAGAACTAGAGTAATTTTTGCACTGTCAGTGACAAAATTTTAATATTTGGTTGCTATGTAATTTTTCAGCGCCTTTCGTGGATTTTTGTTAACAAATATTAAGTGAGAAATAAGTGGCAATGAAGGGATATTTGCCCAGAAAGTCAATGTTATTTACGTTTTTATATAGAGTTTGTGAGCTCTTATAGAGAGCTGTGTAAAGGCAGCCAATTATGGTAGTATTTGAAAAATTGTTGATTTATTACCACCAGATGGCCATTTCAAGCACTTTTCTCATCTTAGCGATTTTCTCGCAAGTAGATCAGCGTAATTTTTGCATTATTTTCTGAGATCGGTATATTTCCTTTTTTTCCTGATGACCTTAATGTGGCTTAAAAAGCTGTCTATTGAACGAGCATTCATCATATGTCTTATTACAATGTTTTTACTTTTTTTTTTCTCTCTCCTGTGTTGTGCCTTGGGACTAGGGATGTCAAAATCTCGGGATATCCCGGGATCCCAGGATTAGTCCCGGTGGTTTTCTTGGCTATTCAACACAACCATAATATATATTTTCACTTCGACTAAACGATTTAACAGATTTAAACGATTTTGTCCGATTTTTTCTACGAATTTAACGATTTATTAGTATTTTTTTTTTATATCCCGGGATCCCGGGATTGGCATGCCTACTTGGGAAATTCTTTCGGAAATTTTTTTTATATCTATTTCGTTTTTTTTTTTTTTTTTTTTGGTATCTTTAGAATCGGGGTTGAAAATGCCCTTTATAGACGCTAAATTTCAACGACTTCTGTCGACTTTTTAAGATCTTTATTCTCTAGGATTAAGCGGAGTTTTGAAAAAGTTCTAGCGACTTGAGTTTTTTAGAACGGCAACACTGTCGGAACCCGTTCTATTGCATTAGTTTTAACGAGTACCCAATAGCGAGTACTCAAAAAATATCTACATCATTGATCGTTCATATTCGGCGACAAATCACCAGCACGGCGAGGGACGCACGGGGAAGAGAGGAAAACGCTCCCGTACCACATCCCCGAACGTCCCTTGCCATTAAACCAACTGTGACGCTGGTGATTTATCGCCTAATATAAGCAACGACTTACTCGTCAAACTGCCTAGCAACGAGAAATATTCAATTTTTCTCGAGCTTTTCTCGCTTCGAGATCTCGCAGTGCGATACATTGGAGTAATGCGTGCGTGCGAGAGAGAGAGATACACTATTTTACCGTGGCCCTGAGCCATATATTGAAATTTGTGTGCGTCTCGCCTCGGCCTGTCGCAAAGCTGGATTTTGAGCTTTACTTTCATACAAACGGAATAGGCAGACCAATTTTGATTCAAAAAAAAAAAAAAAAAATGAACATTTTAGAAATCCATAGCCTTTCAAGAATACCCCCGATCAGATATATTGCAGGCTTTTTAGTTCTCGCTTTGAATCCATACAATTATGATTATAAGAAATATGATTGATGAAGTCTGTAGTTACCTTTGAATTTATTTGACTTAACATTCATTTAGACAACACAACGAAGAGCTTAATGATGAGCGCCTAAAGTTGTTCGATGCATTTATTTTATTCCCCTTCAAAGGACTCAAAGTGCGAGTTGGGCCAAAGGAAGATTGTTCCATTGAAAAAGTAAAAAAAAATATAGTCATTTAAAGCATCTAACATTACAGAACGAAAAAACGACTTAAAAAAGAAAATAATAATAATCTTATTAATATATGTATTTATGCATTATGTTTTCTTAAGTGAGGTTATGCTAAGTAAAATCAAAAGTAATTAAGACTTCAATACTCATCGTTCGTTAACGCCGCTTAAATTAACCACGAATTTACTTATTTCGTCAATTTCAGGTATATTACATTGTAAAGAAATACGTTAGTATTGTATCATTGAACTTACTTTATTCGTACTTTAACTTAAACTTATACTCCACTTAACGATCGACAACTTGAATTGCATTCTTTATAACAATAATATCAAAGCATATCGTGGGTGTTATGTGTCCTTGTTTTTTTTTTTTTTTTTAATAATTTATATTCATTATTCTGGAGTGTCGACGTATTCCAAAGAATTTTGTCACATTCCTGTAATTTTTTTTTTTTTTGCAATTCCCTTGGTGTATGTGTCCTTTTCTTCTTTTCTACTCGGATGCATTGAAATATTTTATTGTCTATTATATTAGCACACATATATGTATGTGTCCTGCCACCAAAATTTTTTCGATGTCCACAGACTTTATTCGTATGAACTTCATTAATCGTTTTTTTTTTTTTGTTGTCTTTTTGTTTTTTGTTAAATTATTCGCTGTGGTAACTTAGATTGAAGGGCAATTAGGCGATTTGGCATTACATACCATAGCTGTTAAATAATGATTACTAATCGTAGATTATTTCTATTCAAAAGCGGAAATCATGGACTACGATTCTTTTCTTTTTGGCCAAATAATATATAATAATATATAATAATCAAATTATTACGATTACAAAGTAGTAATTAAATTGTAGTCACGATTGATTGGGACTACGAAAAATAATCAAAATTAATTAAATAAATAATCCGGTTACTTTTGATGATTATTTTGATGACTTGATTAATTGTAATCAATTTCTAATCACAAATATCTCACATGCTTATAATTCTTTTTAAAATGTAATCTAATTGATTCGTAATCGTAATCGTAATCGCAATTGAACAGCTATGTTAAATACATACATGCATACATACAACAATATACCTGCTAGGGATGCATTTGGTGGATTTGACGTTATAAAAAAAAAGAGACCTTTTACACTAGTGCACTAGTAGTAGTATTGTAGCACAATAGATTCATTATGGGTCGCGGTGCGCACAGAGCCCCCCATCTAATAATAAGTGCACTAGTTGTGGAACTCAATTCGCGCAATCGAAATGCGCGGAGGTAGAGAAAAATTACTCAAACTCGGTCAACCGTTCTGCGCTCTCTTTCGCACGTGTTATGCACATGAAATGAACTCTTAAAAGTAATAAAAATATAGAATTGACGGTCAATAATTGACTCGTGTAAAAGGGCTCAATCGCATTTACGATAAAACAAAGTCATAATAAAATTTTTTCTTCGGCATTAACCCATTCAGACCAGGCATGAAAACTTTTTCGACCAGAAATTTTAGGGGATAGGTTGTACTTATGATTGAGGATTAATGTTTGTAAACCTTCTATGCTAAAAATGTTCAAAAAAGCTAGTCTATAGTCTTCGGTTAATAGTGATCCTCATGCAGGTTGGCAAATAGCCCTCGTAAATTTTGCGATCGCAAATTTGCCAACGCTGCATGAACGCCCCTTCGAATGCACTTTGCAAAATTTTTTGTTTATTCATGTAAAACTTTTTTTTTGGAAAAAAGGCTTAAACTTATTTCACCTTACTTTTACGGCTTATCAAACTTGATTGACTGTATAAATCAGGTCGAATCTGCTTTGCGAAAAATTTCCTTCGTTTTGCGAAGCAAAAACCAATGGGAAAGTTTGTCACGCTTCGTAAAATTTCATCCATACAAAATTTTATGACAGTTGTTTTCCCATTTCGCAAAGTTTCCCATTTTGTAAAATTTGCGAACCTGCATGAGGACCACTAATATTTTTAACTGAAAAGCTCAAAAAATAGCCAAACAGCTATTAAATACGCTTTTGCTATTAGTGATACTCATGCAGTTTCGCAAATGCCTTCGCAACTTTTCCCATCGTAAATTTTCATATAAATTTTGACAGTTGTGTGACAAATTTCTCATTTCCCACAATTTGCGAAGCTGCATGAGTCCCACTATTGTATCAATATAACTCTCAATGGAGCTGAAAGACCCGGTTTTGGCCACCTGAAGAGTTCTGGCCACTTTGAAAGTCTTCATAATTTCAGGTGTTAATTTTTAAGCCACGCTTTTTGTTAGAAATCATTAAAAAAAAGTAACCTTTGCTATGGAATAGATTTTTTTTTTGCGAATATCAACTAAAAAAAAAAAATTTTTTTTTTTTCAAAATAAAGGTCATTTTGTGCCATTTCTGGTAATCACAAATAAAATGTGGAACGCTCAAAAATTGTTACTATACCTTCAGCCACTGTTTTATTATGGATTATATTAAGCTATGAAATTTTCTGTGCCTAAATTAGAACTCCTTAAAAGCCCAAATTCTTAGAATAGGGGGGCAGTGGCCAAAATCGAGTCACCCACCCTACCTAAAAAAAAAAAAAAAAAAAAAATGGAAATAACAAGGTAACTACTACATAACTAACGCACAATTTAAAGAGAAACCAGCACTTCTGAAAGCGTTAAAAAGAGGATGCATTAAATATCGATATCCCGAAGCGGTACACAGGGCCTTGATTTGGGGGGCTCAACCCTACTTCCAAACAGGAAAAAAAAAACCCGTCTGGTCGATATTGATTGCTTGAAATCTTTTCGCTTAGCAGTCTTTTGTTAGATAGACGAACATTTAACCCATGAACGGATATTTTTGGAACATTCTAGAAAAGAAAATTTTAGCAAAAGTTTTTTGATTTTTTATTTAACCTCACTAAATTATTATTTTGGGAGTATCGCAATCTGCTATTTCATCGTCAAAAACACACATCAATGCATCCCTGGTAATACGGTATTACTAATACCAGCTTTCTCTTAATACAGTCCAGCTTTCGTTACTCAAATTATGATTATCCAAAAGAATTTTTCCGACTTAAAATGTTAAAGGAATTTTATTGGAAAACTCTGTATTGGAAGTCTAAAAAATCGATTGCCAATCGATGCAGTTCGAGCTATGGAAGTTCGATTGTATTAGTTATTTGAAAAAACCCTGCAGGAAATGTCAATAGTGAATCTATAATCTTTCTCTACTGACTGCGTCAATAGTACTGCTGACCAGTTGAACCCGTCGCAATGCTTTGCGTTATTGACATTTAACATTGAGTTGTCATTGAATGTCAACAGTAGACCGAAAAACTATTGACGAACTATTGACGACCTCTTGAAATCGGTACTATTATATAGACAAAATGAGTACTCTTTCGCTTTATAATGAGACATGTTGTTGACATGGTCAATAAAGATGAACTCTATACCTCTTGACATTACAGTTTCTATAATGACACCGCCCGTAAATACTGTTGACGTTGGAACTAGTTCTCTTGTCTATATTGACGTCAATATAGACATGGGGCCATATGGCGACAGGCTTCCTGCAGGGAAAATATAGAATATGCACAGATACACACACACACGCACACACACACACACACATACACGCAGAAACCATTGCAATTCATAGGAGAAAGAACTGCAGCAGAATTTCCCAAAAAATTTTACTGCCTAGAAAATATTCCCCAAAAAAAAATCTTAGGGCCCAACTATGCTATGTTCAGTATAATAGAAAAATGATCATGAATTTCCAAACACTTAACCCTCTAATGCCACAGTTTTTTTTTTTTTTTCAATGAAAAGTTCAGATTAGACTTTTTTCGGGTAGAAAAACACGAATCTGAAATATTTTTTTTTTTTTTTTTTTTTTGTAATCTGTTCGAAAAAGTCCTTCTAGAGACGGAGCCAGGAATTGGAGGGCTAAAAATTTTTTTTGGATTTTTTTATTATTTTGAAAAATCGAAATAAATTCCCTCGATAAATAAAAAACGATTTGAATTTTCATGTTCATGATACATACTTGCTTCTATTTTATTGAACACAGCTGTGCGTACGAACCTTCATTCATAATGAACTCTTCACATTTTGTTAACAAATTATTTATATAGATTTATATATATATATATATATATATATATATGTATATGTATATTCGGACAATATACAGTGAAACCCCTACTATGAGGGCAGTTTCTTTAACTTGTTGGTCACACACAATGCGATTCGGTGCGAAAATGTCTTAACAATGTATATGAAAACGGTACCGCAATGCAGCGTATCATACTTAACCTAACCGTAAACGTGTGCCCCTCATGGCGCGAGGTTTCACTGTATTCTATAGTTCTGCATTTCAATTTCAGTTCGAATATAATTTCTTCTCCGAAAAAGTATGAACACTAAATTATTTATAAATTTTATATATTGTATTCTTTTATTTCTTTTCTCTTTCCCCCTTTGTGCATTGACAAATCAATCAACATAACAACTTCTCGTACAAAAATCACAATCAAAATTCTCTATATTATTTATAATTTTTTTTTTTTTTTTTTTTTTTTTTTTTTTGTTCTTTACTTTGAGAACGTGTTCGATGTGTAAATATTTGATTCCTCTACTCACAAACGCTCACAATCAATCAAAAAAAAAAAAATCAACACATTCCTGCAAAAAAAAAAAAAAAATTAAATTTTCTTCAATTTCTTCAATACTCTATGAAATGAATCGTTTTGCGGATCTTTTTGCGCCATTCAAAATATAAACATACATACAAAAATATGTCCATGCATTTTTTGGATGTTGCAATTTTTTCCCCTTTGAAATGAACTGGCGAAAAAGAAAAACGCCAAACGATTTAAGACCATTGCACGCATCCTTTACTACAATTCCCTATCCTATCCCATACATCCCTTACCTGAGCAAGAATAAAAAAAAAATCGCAGGGCAGAGAAGGGTTAAGAGTAGAATGGGAGAAGTGCATGAATGCAAGAAAGAAGGGAATAACACAAAGGGACGAAAGAAAGAGTTCAAAAATATAGGTCAATAGTTCGAGATGTAGTATTTTTCCGGAACTATTTGACACATACATATATACATATACTTATAAAGAGAGATATGCAGAGAAAATATTTATTAATTTATACCTACCTAAATACATATTGGTATCCTTGCTTCAAGTTAAGGACTCATTTCTTCTTGGAGTGTTGTTCTAAACGCTAATTCAGGATTTCAGTTAAGCTAGTCGACTAGAAACGAAGTTAACAGAAATTTTCTAAAGAATAGCTGATAAGCTCCATAAAAGAAATTAAAAGAATTCTAAATAGAATCATATATACATATATATATATATATATATTATATATAATATATACCTATATAAGAAGCCTATGAGTGTGTGTAAAACGTATGGTGCAGTGTATACACGGCGTTAGAAGGTTCCATGGAACATCCATAGAAGAGTGGAAAAAGTCGATGAATATTCAAGATGATTTTTTCAATTTTGATTTCGCTCGGAAAATTTTAAGTTTTTTGCTTCAACTTAACCCTCTATTGGATACGAACCCATGTACGGTTTTCTGTCAAAAACAAAAAAAAAACTTTTGGCAAACGATATAAGAATTATTTTTTGTGTCTTCCGAAACGAAATTTTTTCCGCTTTTTTGATGTCTTATGCACCAAAAAAAAAAAAAATTATTTATTTTAGGCAGAAAAGGATTAATAAAATTTTCCGCTTTTTTTTCATATTTACAATTGAGGGTTAAAAAAAATTTTTTTTTTAAATATTTTATATATGCCTGGTTTCCAATTGCGCGAACAAAATATTAAACTCCTGGAATCAGGTATTAAAATTTCCTTTTCTTTCCAAGGGGGGGTTCTGCTTAGGGTCATAAAATGTCCATATAGCTTTTTATGTCTTTACAGAAGGGAGAGAAAATATGTGTATTCATATGTATTCGATTTTGGATTGAAGAACTTTAGAGATTAAGAGGATAGAGTCAACCCATGACATGACTTAAGATGAATATCAGGAGCGTTTGCATTGGGGCTCACACGCTCCTCCGAAATGTGACGAAGTTCGACAGAACAACGGGAAATTATTAAGAATAAAAATTTTACAGTGCCCAAAAACCTCAACCGAAATATTTTTCTGTCTACGCACCCGCATAATGACCATAGATTTGTCCATGTAGCAATGATAAATTTTCATTACTTCCGATAGAACTGTGCGTTTTTGGCTTCTATTTTCCCTTTTAAGGCATTAGTAGTGAATTCACTCAAAATGTTATTTTAAAATATTCTAAAAACAAAAACTTGCTCCCATGAGGTCCCATAAAAGCTTCCCTGACTCATTTTCTGCTTTAAGACTACGCTAAAGATCATAAATGGCTTATAATTTAAACTGGCGATAGTGCCATATCCATCCCAGTAGGGAAAAAAGAGAGCTCAAAAACGTGGCAGATTCCTGTTATACAGCACAGATGTAGTCCTGCCAATATGGGGGGAAAAATTTTATTTCTTCAGAGATTGCTTAATTGCTTTGCAACCAAGTCCCATTATTGTGGTTTTCTTTTTTATTATCTATTAATTAAGTAGTAATAAAAAGCCATATAAAAGAAGGGGACAGTCCCTCAATTAAGGAGCAGAAGAACCCCATTTATCATTTCATATAAGTCTACTATTTTTTTTGTAATGCAATGTGTTTTGCTTGAACGAGAAGAAATGATTGTGGAATGACTAATTCAGGATAAGACGTTAATAAAGGATATAGCTTAGGCGGATAAATATTTCCGTAATTAACATATTCAAATAGATAAAAGATTATCTCAAATCAAAAATAGGATAAGTCGTTAGAATTCTTAGAATAGAATAAGTCACGAGAGAACAATATAAACATACATATATTATAACCCTTTCTATTTTTTCAAATTATTTTCTCGAGAAATTGTAGTCCTGCAATATCTGAGCTCCCCATAAGCACCTATCGTTCAGTACGCAGATATGAGTGTCGTTTTTTTTTTGTGTTTTTTTTTTTTTTTTTAATGCTTAAAGGGTAAGAAAATAAAACAGCACAAAAATAACTAAAAAAAAAAAAAATTAAATAAATGGGAAAATAAAAATGAATAAAAAATTAAATTAAAAAAAAAATACAAAAACAGATTTTAGAAAACAAACTGCACACACAGAACCTTGTTAATCCCAACCAACTAACCTAATGATAGTGCGACGTTTTACAGTCGCCTTCTTTCAAATTTTCACGAAAGGCCTCCTCGAGTTATTCGCTGAAATTGGATCCACCCGGGAAGGGGAAACTTAAGGCCAAACGAAAGCCACTCAGTACACCGGCATCGCCGTCGCGCGTGCGCAGCGAACCACAATGCACCTGCATGTCCGCCGAGCAGTATGCACGTTTGAGAAGCGATCCGAGAGTACGAGGTGAGGTTAACTGCAATACATAATAAAAACCTTAAACAAAACACAAAAATACCCCTCCCTCCCAAAAAAAAAAAAAAAAAAAAAAAATTTAAAAAAAACCAATTCAACACAATATTTCACATGAAGAGAGAGAGAAAGAGAGAGAGAGAGAGAGAGAGAGAGAGAGAGAGAGAGAGAGAGAGAGAGAGAGAGAGAGAGAGAGAGAGAGAGAGAGAGAGAGAAAGGAAATGTCTTGAGTCCCAAAACGCAACAACGGACATTTTATAGCTCCTTAACTTATGTTGTATAATTTTTTTTGTATTTTTTTTTTTTTTGGAAATTTCCACCTAAAGGTTGCTTCAAATGTGGAACCTTTTTTTGAAATTGAAATAAATCCTCAAAAGAGTTTTTCGAACGATCAAGAACACAAAAACAACAAACCGCAGAGAGTAACACAACAACAAAAAGCACACCAAGAATGTGTATCCCTTTTAGCGGTGAAGAATGTGTAATTTATTTTTCCTCTTATTAAGTTTCTTCTATTTGTTTTGTTCTTTCGGAACACATAATTTTATTTGAATTTAATTTCAATTTCCTTATTACATTGAAAATAGTTTGTGTAGTTTCTGCAGCAAATGAAATTGTTGTTGCATTAGTTTGATTGAGTACAGCCTGTCCCCGTTGTCCCGTTTTAAGTTTTTTGTTTTTTTATTTTGGCCATGTCAAGAAAGTCCACAGCCACAACCAACCCACCGCCGCCACCCAATCATCTCATCTCAACTCATCGCACTCACTCATTATTGCAGGTTCATCCACATTGCCGCGCAATGTCGGCTCGCGTATCACCGATGCTGATGGACAGCCGAAAGTCGTGACGAACGCCACAAGCAGTACATCGCTCTACGATAATGTGGCTGGCGGCGGAGCCGGAGTTCAGTCGCTCTCGTCAGCCGCGGGCCAGGGTAAGTTCGAAACAACATTCCATTTTTTTTTTTTTTTTTGGTTATTTTTTTTTGCATGTTTTTATATATGTATGTACATACCCTCAGGATGCAGTTAGCATTTTTAAAAAATTCGGACAGTAAACTCATTCGAAATACTCCCAGCGGCGAAAATGCTGCCTACAGAAGCGATGAAACGTAACACATTTTGTAGGCCCATGGGCGGTAATGCATACGACCTCATATATACCATTCTAGTATACTTTTTTTTCGAGCATGACCGTTTTGTAGAGCGAACGCCTACCACCACCACATAAAGTAAGCTATTGGTAGGCGGGTCGCTTACAACCTCGTATACTTTGTAAGCTATTGGCAGGCAGCTCGCCTACAATCTTGTATACTTTGTAAGCTATTAATATTAAGGCCGCTTACAGTCTCATATACTTTGTAGGCGGTAGGCAAACGAGATTAAAACAGCTGTCAAAATGTTCAAACGATTTAATGATAACTGTCTATTGATTTGGTTTACTGAACTGCGTACTGAGGGATAAAGTCGAAATACTCTATTATGAATTTCAAGGTACCATTAATAAAATCCGGTATAGAGAGAATTTGTTATATGGACAGTTAAAGAATGGTTTTAGAGTTATTTTAGTTTGAACCATTCGACTGAATTTTTCTTCTTGAAAAAAAGAATTTCAATATAAGTATTTAGAGAATTGGCCGACGACCTCTGTGGCGTAGTTGGTTGAGATGCCAACTAACGAAGCGAGAGGCTCTGGGTTCAACGCTTTTTCCATTTTAATAAAAGATCCCAATTTATATTCGACAGTAAGAAAACTGCGGCAAAATTATTTCTCAGCAGTTCTCAATCCTTTTATGAGACGAAACAGCAGCAAAGAATATGTATCCTTTTTATTTTGTTCAAAATGTTCATTCTCACCATACATCAGGGGCGGACTGGGCCACCGGGAAATCGGGCAAATGCCCGGTGGGGCCCCCAGTGCGCTGTGCTTTTTAGTTGTTAGGATTTTTGTTTTCTTAGGTGTCGGGGACGCATTTTTCAAACGCCCGGTTGGCCCTTTGACCCCCAGCCCGCCCCTGCCGTACATAAGTACATAAATGTATAGAGACTTAATGTTCGTAGCAACATTGTTGCCGCATTTGAAGTGAGAGAGCTGCAAATATAAGCATTTTAAGCTTTTTTGATTTAACGGCAAAAGCTTTGTCTTTTTTTTAAGTATTTAAGTTTTATTGAATAACACTAGTGTACAAAGTTATGGCCAGTGGGTTTTATGATTGCTTAGTCTTTGAAGGTATTTAGAGCTATAGTTTCGTATCATATCAATAATGTTGGGAATTTTTAAATCATTATCAATGGTTCTATTGCTCACAAACCATAGAGCTTAGTTCAGATTTTGGACCCAACAGCCAGAGCTGTGAAAAGCAAAATATAAATCCTTAAAAATTATATATAATTTGTTTAAATCGATACCCAAGTTTCTGATTACAGACAATTAAAATGGCAGGAAAATTTATTTTTTTAGCGTTTTTTTTCCCTCAATTTCCTGAATTTCATTCCGATTTTGGAGTACTAAAAAAAATGCCTCTGCCCGTGCAATTTAAATCACAAATTTTGTTAACCAGTGTTGTGTGCACGTGTGTTTTTGCAAAAAGAAATTTTCCATTTTCGCAATGTTTATTTGATGGAATCTATCAGGTTTATTCATTTCAGCAGATGGAACGATGGGACGTCAAGTGAAATCTCAAGATCCGAATGTTGCAGCTGGCACAGCTGGTATGGTGGGCGTTGGTGGACCAAATGTTATGATATCGGGTGTAGGTACCGGAACGGCCGATATATGCACACAAAATCATGTTGGATCTCAGGTGGGACTAGACGATAATTTGACGAGACAAAAGGACATCGATCTTTCGAAAAGCGAGGGCACTCAAGTTGGCGGACCATTGCAACAAACTGTAGGTACTTCGACCAAATCGACCGGGACGCGCACAAAGGACTATTGTGATGATTTAGTGAGTAAAACTATCGCATGCATACATACATAAGTACTTACATTTGTAGTAGTTACCGCATCGTGTAAGTGTATTGAAAAGGAATGTCCATTTTAGGGTCAATTCCCACCTTTAGTGATCAGCACATATCGGTATTATGTATCGAAAAAAGGTACCGAGTGTTTCGATATTTATCGACGTGCCGATAACTGCCATTACTAGATGTTTCGGTCTGATATAGTTTTTTGTTTTTGTTTTTTTTAATAAATTTGGCTATATTGGTTTCGCCAGAAGTTCTGGGCTTAACTTAACTTTACTTCAATTGACTTAACTTAACTTAACTTTTTTTTTTTTTTCCGCGGGTGGGGCATGTGGAATCCTCATGGACCACTCAAACATCGTCACTGAACTGGTGTGCGGACTCCTACGGCTAAACTACCTATACTACCTTACTTACTAACAATAAACTTAACTTTACGTCAATCAACTTAACTTAACTTAACGTCAATCAACTAAACTTAACTTAACTTCACTAAACTTAGCTTAACTTAACTTAGCTTAACTTAACTTAACTCAACTTAACTTACCTTAACTTATACTGAACTTAACTTAACTTACTTACTAACTTAACTTAACTTAACTTAAATACTAACTTTAACTTAACTTAACTTAACTTTACTAAACTTAACTAACCTTTACTAACTTACTTTACTAAACTTTACTAAAATTCACTAAACTTTACTAAACTTAACTTAAGTTTTTTTAAGAAATTCGTTCGTTTTCGTTAAGTAATTCTAACAATTTTACTGGAACATACATATGATCGATCTGATTAAGTTAAGTAACATTAAGTTAAGTTATGTTATGTAACGTTAAGTTACTTTAAATTAAGTTAAATTACGTCAAGTTAAGTCAAGTCAAGTTAAGTTAAGTAATGTTGAGTTATGTTAGTAATGTTATGTTAAGTTACGTTACCTTAAATTAGGGTATGTTAGGTAATTTGTTCGTGCTAAAAGGAACACTAATGTATGTGCATAAAAAAATGTACGGTGGACCCCTGGCATCAATTTGGGAAAATGTCGAAATTTCGAAAATTCTCTAGCGTCTTGAAATTCTGTTATAGAATGGATTCAATTGTGCACATTTGCGAAAAAGATAAATCTGATATTGGAAGAAATTTTACGATACCAAAACTTAAGCTTTCCATTGTGTAGCTTAGGCCCGATATTACAGTGTAAACTTAAGTTAAGGAAGCTTGAAGACTTAAGAACACCTTAAGTGTCAAGCGGTTTAATTTTTATCCAAAACTCACGAAATTTGTTTTCGGCAGGCAACATTTGAAAAAACCATGTGCATCAAGTTAGCTTGCACTTTTTCGAATTTCCCAAAAAAAAATATTGTGCTGTAATGTGCCCAGTTTGTGCTATCATGTGCCGTTTCGAAAAAAAAAAGATTCCTCAAAGGATGCCATTTTTATGAGGATGTCGTTTTTTTGGTGTCAATTTGTACCAATTTTTGATAGTTTTTGGTAAAATGTACCAACAGATTTGTTTCTTACGTAATAATTTTTTAAATATAAAATGTAAGGTAACTTACCCAAATAAGGCAAGCTAACGGTTTTTGTCACAGAGGTGAAAATTGGTTAAACTTAGAGAGAGTTTGGATCTTAATCCCTTTTATTTAACCTTTTCTTTATCCGAAGATATAAAAAAAAAAGTTCAAAAAAGTGTTTAAAAGTATTCATTTGAGACATTTTAGAAATTGTCCTTCTTTTGCCATATTAGGAACCCCATGTCAAAATAAGGCCTAATAAATAAGACCACAAATTCTTTGTGTTTTTTTATACATGCTAGGCAAAAGACAAAATGTATTATATTGAAAAAAAAATATCACAATTTCATATGGCTCATGCTATTACATATACGCACATGCTTGCGTTAATTTTGCAATTTTTTTCCAAATTGAATGTAGCACTCTTGGCAGATACGTCGAAAAAAAGGACCTCCTCATAGAAACGGGTTCCGTTGAGGAATTTTTTTTTTCGAAACGGCACATGATAGCACAAACTGGGCACACTGCAGCACAATACTTTTTTTTCGGGAAATTCGAAAAAGTGCAAGCTAACTTGACACGAAAAAAAGGACCTCCTCATAAAAATGGCATCCCTTGAGGAATTTTTTTTTCGAAACGGCACATGATAGCACAAACTGGGCACATTACAGCACAATATTTTTTTTTGGGAAATTCGAAAAAGTGCAAGCTAACTTGACACGAAAAAAAGGACCTCCTCATAAAAATGGGTTCCATTGAGGAATTTTTTTTTTTCGCAACGGCACATGATAGCACAAACTGGGCACATTACAGCACAATACTTTTTTTCGGGAAATTCGAAAAAGTGCAAGCTAACTTGACACGAAAAAAAGGACCTCCTCATAAAAATGGCATCCCTTGAGGAATTTTTTTTTTTCGAAACGGCACATGATAGCACAAACTGGGCACATTACAGCACAATATGTTTTTTTGGTAAATTCGAAAAAGTGCAAGCTAACTTGATGCACATGAAAAAACCTATATTTTTTGTTTATACTTTTTTTTTAAATTCGTTAAATTTGTGAAATTCCTTCATTAAACTAATTTCGAAAACTTATTTAAGGAGCACTTAAAATTTGTACTGTTAAAATGCTTTACAGCTTTTCTTAAGTGCAAAGGAGACCTTAAGTATGCACTGTATTATCGGGCCTTAGTTTACTAAATTTGACATTATTATTATTAGATATGGGGGCTCTGTGCGCACCGTGACCCATAATGGATCTATTGTGCTATATTATGTGCTATATAAATTTGACATATGTACATTATGAAAAGTGTAGGTTGTACTTCATATAATATATATCATTGGATCTATAACTTTCCTTGATTACAATGTACTTTTGTGTTAAAAATTCTGGACTATAGCAGGTCCTAGGCAGCATTCTATAATCCGGAAAAATTCGATAGTTCGACACTATCCTGAAACTTTTGTCGAATTACCAGGGGGTCTACTGTATACAGTATAATTGTAGCTCAACAAGTCTTAACTGAACGTAGTTTAACAATAATCCTGAGAGAAGCATAGAGGAGAATTTAGCTTCACGTGAGAGGGTAAGAGTAGGTTATGGGTTTTCTAGGACAAGGGAAATCCTCCGCTATCTCATTAAAAAGGTCTATTTTAAAGAAAACAGGGCTGTTTATGGAACAGATCTGAATTCTTATTATTATTGTTGAACATATAGCGGAGGATTTTTCAGCGGCTTTGCGGCGGATTTCCCTTGACCCAGAAACCCCATAACCTAGCTACTAACTTGACTTTAAAATCTTGTCCTGAAGATTCATTCCTTCATTCAAGTTAATTTGAAGCCCTTCTGCGTCAAATATTTCCTTTTCAATACGACTTGCGAAGCTTGCGACACCTGTCTCTTGGTGACAGTTCAATGCATTTCATTTCATTTCATTTCATTTCATTTCGATTCGATTGGTTTCAATCAATTCGTCGAGGCCGTTAGGTTGTGTTCCAATGCGATAATATTTAATTCCATTTATTGGATGCGTTGTCGTTGCAGGCACGCGATTCGCATTCGCACGAAATGCATCAGCACCAGCACAACATAATCAACAATAACACCAGACGCAAGACCAAGAGCACCGAGGACATGAACGTCGATACGAGTACACTTAAGCGCATGTTAAAGCCGATGACTAGCACCGAAAGTCCCGTCACCTCGCCCGAGATGGGCCGTCGTCGGTACAACTATTACAACGCGAATGCCGTGAATACGCTCGGACCCCAACATACAATGCATCAGCACATCGGTGGTGGTGCTGGTGGTGGTGGTTTGAGTGGCATGGGTGGTGGTGGTGGTGGCGGCGGCGGCGGCGGAATCGGAGTAGCCGGCATGCATCACATAATGAATAACAACAATACGATAGGTCGTTCCACGGCAAGTCAGTCGTCACGATTCTCGGGATCGAGGTGAGTGGTGGACAACGTTCGAAATTCATCAAGTCCTTTTTCTGTGCGCGTGCTAAAAAGTGAATTGAAGAACTTTCGGCTTTCGTTCTTGTTGTTCTTATTTTCTTTTCATAATGATGGCTATTAAAAGAATTTATTTATTCGTCGACGACAGGTCATCGCATGAAATCGGACGCGGCTATCAGCCTCGCAATCTTTATCTTGAATTAGAACGGGAACGGAGCTGCATTGAAGGCTCTCCACCATCCGATAACGTTATGTTCGACAATCAATGTTACGCGACAACACCTAGCTCCAGTAATGGCAACTCTGACCAGGATCAGTCATACGGACAACGTCCAGTCGGCGGAGCAGGCGCTGCAGGCAGCGGCGGCGGCGGTGGCGGCGGCGGTGGTGGTGGGGGCGGTGTAGCCGGTGGCGGAGGCGGCGGTATGGGTCGCCATCAGCACCACCATCAGGCACCAAATGTGACACCCACACCGGGTAGTCCGACGTCACGTCTATTGCTGGAATATGAAATGCATTTGCGTAATACGCTAGCCAAAGGCATGGACGCCGAATCCTACAGCTTGCATACCTTCGAGGCACTACTCTCGCAAAGCATGGAAAATCTCGGTAAGTGACCGAAGCGAAGCGAATCGAATCGCAGTTAGGTAGTAGTTGTAGTTGTAGTTGTAGTTGCCGTAGTGACGAAACAAAAAACTTCAGTTTCAGTTATTATCTTATCGTTTTTCTTTTACTTTTGCTTTGTGTTTTGTTTTCATTTATTAACAAGAAATAAGAATTTTAAATCCCCAAACAGCTTAGGGCATTACTTGATTTTCCAATTTTCCGTTTTGCTCAACAAGCTACTACAACGTTGAAGCTCATTACCCGATTCCATCGACAATATGAACCGCATGCAATCACATGCACCGCTTTGAGCGATGAAGTCGAATGGATCGGAACGATGAGGAGGAGGGCAGCTTCGGGCTGAGCATTCTATTTATGCTCTCCACTAATACGATTAGCGTGACCGTTTCTCTTCCTCCCCTCCCAACGCCTTTCGCATTTTCTCCTTTCGAACTCTAAAGGGATTAAGCTTAAGCGCTTGGAACGAACGACCCAACGCGACGCGACGCGACGCACCGTGATGTGTCGTCCGATGAGACGATGAGAGTGGTAGCTAAGCTAAATAAGCTACGTTTAGTTAAGTTGATGGCGTGCGCTACTTTAAATGGCTTTCAAATTTAAGCTAATAAATTTGACCGATCGGGACTAATCCATCATCACACAGTTTCGAGCATAGAAGTAATCATTCGACTTCAGTTCAGTCAATCCCATGGAGGCAGTTAAATTCGGTCCATTGCAATCACAGGTTTTCGAAATTCTTTCGTTTTTTGCTCTGAAGCAGACCGCGTCAAATCCGAATTAAAACAAGTAAGGGTGTTATAGTCAGGCGAGCCTGACAATAAAATACCCGACACAGACTCACATCTTCAAATAATTTTTAATATCAAGAGGTGTTTAAGGCCATTACGGGCCCCATATACCGACTTTTATTTAATTTCTTTATGAAAACCGCCCTTTTGCCACGCCCACTTTCCCCAATTTTTTTGTTTTCTAATCGGAGGCCTTAAAATACGTTCAAATTCTAAGTTTCAGTAAAATATCTCAAAAAAATCCGGTTTTGGGGCAGTTTTGAGATTTTTGTGACAGACCCTAGTACTGGAGGTACCCTTAATAATGGACCTATCAAACATTTTTGGAGAGGATGTTTATGGCTACAGAGGAAGCATAACTGCCAAATTTCGTTCAAGTCCCATTTGAAATTCGGGTGTAGGATGGCAATTTTCGAAAAATGCCCTTCGGCCACGCCCACTTTTCCAATTTTTTGAAATTGAATAAATTGACTTCAAATATGTTAAACTATCAAATTTCATCAAAATATCTTGAAAAAATTCGCTTTAAGAGCAGTTTTTGTGATTTTCGTAACAGACCCTAGTACTGGAGGAACCCCTAAAAATGGTCCGATCGGGTCCATTCTCGAACTTGTTCTTACTCATGTCCCTACGTGAGACACGCATACCAAAATTTGTCAAGACTAGCTCAACTCCTTCGATAAGATAACTGTATACAAACAGACAGACTTAGTACAGTACGGACGGACATGTCTTAATCGAATCTCCATGGTGACGCTAATCATTTCTATATGATAATCATATTTTGTATAGTCTATCTCGACTGTGTTCCTGGGTGTTACATCGCATCAACCACAGTTTCAAACGCAATATACCCTCGACACAGAGTGTGTCGGGTATAATTAATTATGAATATTTGTTTATTTTTTTTTAATCCTTTGTTTTTTTTTTTTTTTTTATTTTTTTTTTTTCGTTAGGTATTTGTTAGACGGCCCCTCCGTGGTGCAGTTGTTTGAGATATGCCAACTTACGATGCGAGAGGCTGTGGGTTCAACTCCCAAGCTGAAGTCGGTTTTTTTTTTTGTTTCTGTTTTTCTTTGTTTTTCCCATTATTTGTGATATCACAACGGGCCCATGTGAGGCCTAAATGTGTCACACTACCTAATGGGGGCCACCACACTAACCAATATTACTTTATAAGTGCCTATACTACGATATGCCGTCAGTCCGAAATGAAGAGGTAAAGCCGACTCGGGCGTCCAAAACGTTTTTATAATATTTTATGCAGTATTTTTGTTGTATCTTTTGTGCCAACATTGTGCCCCCATCGGCCCAGCGTCTAAATGTCACGCTACGCCACTGTATGAAATAAATACTTGCACATTAGAAACAAATTCGCTACGATCTTTCAAAGTGCGAGAGAGACAACTTACTATATTCATGATTTAATACTGAATTCTTCAGAATATCCAAAATAAATTGTTATACTTCGAAGTCAGCATAATCTTTTTAGTTTGTTTCCAGAAATTAAAACACGGAAATCTGTTTTCGCAGTTTTGTTCGCGGAAAAATTGTTGACATGTTGTTTTCTGGCAAAGGTCTTCATTACTTAACATCGCAATAAAGGCTCAACGGCCTATTAGTAAATTTGAAAGTAAGAAACGAGCTCATTCTTGATAGCCGTCAGTAGCGAAATGAAGAGGGAAAGAGGCCTCGGGCACCAAACCATTTTTAAAAATTTTATGCAGGTATTTTTGTTGAGACCGGTTGTGCCTGCATTGTGCCCCCATCGGGCCCCAGGCGCCGAAATGTCACGCTACGCCACTGTATGCAATAAATACTTGCACATTAGAAGCCTATTCGCTACGATCTCGCAAAGTGCGAGAGAGACAATTATGTATATTCATGATTTAATACTGAAATTCTTCAAAATATCCCAAAAATAATTGTATACCTTCGAAGTCAGCAGCAACGTCCTTGTTTGTTTCCAGAAATATGCCCCCCAAACAGCTGTTCTCGCATTTACTTCGCGTAAATTGTTGACATGTTCATTTCACTGGCGAAATTCTTCATTAATTAACATCTCGGTAAAGGGCTCAACGCTGTTAAAGTAAATTGAAAGTAATAGGGCATTTACATATATGTTTTAGCGCTACTCGTTTAAGCTAAAACGACTAAGTCAAAACGAGGTGTTTACATATGCGCATGTCGTTTTGTCATTTTGTGGTTAGCTTTTGTTTGTTCAACACGTGAAATATGAGTGAATATTGTAATTTAGAAAAGAAGCGTTTATTGGGATTGCGTTCGTTTTCTACATTGGTTGTGGAAACAACCTCACAACTTTTAAATTAGAAATTTCAATGACCATATGTTTTCCATTTTTATAGTGATGACACTCAGATTTCGATTTTTTTATCAGTTATAAGCAGGATTTATCTTATTTAGCTACTTGTTTTAAATTAAAACAGGAAAGTTTCTCGTTTTAGTTTTATATGATAAAACGGGAAAAATCTAAGTTGTTTTAGTGGTAAAACGGGCAAAGTAGCTAAAACGCGAATAAAACGGCATATGTAAACGGCCTATAAGAAACGAGCTCATTCTTTTGAAGAATGGAAATCAGAGTTGAAATTTCGATGAAAATGTATGGCTTAAATGCAACCCCGTGAGTCCGATTACTTGTAATTATGCGTATGCGTTCAAGTAGCGAAAGTAAGCCAAAGTACTTCTTTGTTTTCTCTACATGTGTGTTTGGTATTTGAAACTTACTTGCTGCTATAGAGCGTAGAGCCCTTAAAAGCGAAAGTAAAGTAATTATGTACATCGAAGTAATTTTCGATTTTTTTTTTTTTTTTTGCATGAATTTTTTATGGGCAATTTATTTAACATACTGCATATCTCATTATAGGCTCTAAGGATTTATATCGTAATTTAATCGTGATCGTTTCCAACTAATGAAATCAAAATTATTTAAAAAGACACAAAAAATTAATGGATTATTTTGAATTCATTTATTTTAATTTTCTCTTATTAATTAAAAAAAAAAAACACAAATTTCGTGAAGATAGCTTAACTTCTTCGATTAGAAAACTGGATACAGACAAACGGACGGACATACAGACGGGCGCGGACATGAGTAAATGGAACCTCCTGATGACGCTGTTCATTTATAAGTATATACATGGAGCATTCCACAGAAAATGATACTTCTGTCCCGTACAAACGGACAAATAAATACTAATATAATTACTCAAAAAATTTCGAAAGGGCGCGCCTTGCTTTCTGTTAAGTATCTTAATATGAGTAAATTATAAAAATCTTTTCAATCCAATTAAATACTTAAACATAAAAAATATCATGAATATCATTTATCCCGCACGTGGAATGCTCCACATACACACTTTGTATGGTTATTTTCGACTGGTTCTGGCTGTTACGCTCAACCACACAAACGCAATATACTTACAACCCCGCCACAGAGTGTGTCGGGTATAAAAAGCACCAATATCTGTTTTAGTTATGAGTTCTTCGAATGCAAATATAAAAAAGTTCAAGCAAATATACTCCCTTGAGTGTGTATTGCCATAGCAGCGATTACTTCCAGAGGAAAGCTTTTGTCTACAATATTCAATTTTGTTGGAGTTTCGAAAAAATTTGTCAAACGGATGGCAATACTCAGTTTGAGAAGCGTACACAAATATCTTCATATATGCAATAAAATGCAAAATGCAAAAAAAAAAAAGGGGGACAGCAGCATGAAAGAGGAACGATTCTATTCAACAATCACACTGTGCTCGAGTTTGGTATTTTTATTTATTTATTTATATTTTTTTTTCACCGAGACAATATACTGGCAAATCTGGCAAACAAATGTAATTGTGGGGGGTGCGCTGAATTCAGTTCAATCAATCGCTTTTTAATATTGGATCAAGTTTTTGAGATATCGCGGTTGAAAAATGATGATTAACTTCATGAAAAAAAAAAAATGTTCATATTAAGTTTCATGTCAGGCAGGGCAGGGCAGGCAAAGAAACGAAATGGAACGTTTGCCATTCGTTTCGTTTCATTCTTTTTACAAAACGAAACACAAACGCAAACACAATAAAAGGACGAATTACCCAGTAAAAAATTGGATTACTCAAAGATTAATCTTGGATTACTCTTCAAATCTCCGAGCCTTATGTATGTACATATTTTGTACTCCATTTTATCATTGCATGTCCTTACGGGCGAGCAATCCTTTTGAGCTCCCAATGGAGATCAAGAAGACTACTTACTCCTTTTGACCTCCGAATGGCGGTCGAGGAGATTAATAGCAAATAGTGAGTAATCCTTTAAATCTCCTGAATGAGCACAAATGGAGTAATATTTTTGACTCAAAAAAATTAATTTTTCGGTTTTTGAGTATTTTTATAATATCATCATCTAAATTATAATTTCTATTTCTGTAAATATTTATTTCCCGCTTTTGATTCTCCTTGTGTGGGGTTTGAACCTCGGAACTCTCGATTCCTAGTCAAGTGTTCACCCTCGACACCGTGTTTGCCAAATCGATAGTATGGGATTTCATTTTTTTCATTTATAAGTTTGAAATCAAATTTAATGTAATTTTTGTTTCCATTTCGGATTGCTCGGCTATGCTCCAAATGTATGAAAAGAGTCACTACTCCTTCACTGCTCGATTAAGGCATTTCTCCTAAATTTTTTTTACTGGGTAATGCCAAACGATACAATGTTGTTTCGACTTTGTTTTATAATATATTAAGAGCAAAAATTAATACGCGAAAATCTCCGTTGACTGAACCAATCCCAAAGAATCATCACTTTCGTATTCAGTGTATTTTAGGTAGATTTAAAGCTTTCGTTTTTTTTTTTTTTTTTTTTTTTTTTTTTTTTTTTTTTTTTTTGAACCAGCACAGTGTTATTAACAGGCGTTAGCTTGAAAACATATCCATTACGATTTATGGGAAATTGCGAACCGTGGACCGTTTTAAGGGCCTTCTATAAGTAAAATGGAAAGAGTTAAAGTGGCAATTCCACTGGGAAAATTCAAGAATACTTGAAGGAATACCGTAGAAATTAGTGCTCTGAAATTCCAAAAAGTTTCGAAAATTATTTCTTCTCCATTATTTGCTGCTTTTTATATGAATCTTTCATTTGAAAATAAATTTATATTATTTTGAATTTAATTTTTCCACTGCCCACTATTCTTAACATTAAGATATTGGCAAAAAGAATTCATAAAAAAACATTTCGTATATTTTCATGCTTCATCAATTCAACCCACAAACGAATTAAAACCCATAAAAAAAAAACAAAAAACAAAAAACAACCATTAAATCAAACTCAAAACATGATCGACCATATATTGACCAGAATTCGCTGAGAGCCTCCCGGGATCCACGCCGCGCAGTCCGTACCCAATGCGCCGACGTAAGTACCAGAATCATTGCATTCTTCCATTGCATTCTTCGTTCGATTTCAGTTGACTTCTTGAATTCAAATTTTGATTTCGATTTCAATTTCGATTACTTCGATAATTATCGATAAAAATCAAATCCTTTTTCGTTTGTTAAATTTTTTTTTTTTAATTTCAAATGTTTGTTTTATCGTGCAGCCAGCGCAAAATCTTCCACGCTACCTTTGCCGCCACATCGACCTCTATCGGCTGTTCGTGACAATGATCGTGATCGTGACCGTGACCGTGAACGTGATGGTTATTACAGCGATCGTAACGAACTTATACGTGAACGCGAAAGAGAACGAGAACGCGAACGAGGATATTTATCAGACCACAATACGAGGTAAATAGAATGTTCTAAATGTACCTATATATATATATATATATATACCATACATGTCACCTTGGGTGCTCACAAGGCATGCATCTGATACCGATAAAGAAACCGATAACGATACCACCGATAGCAACACTCACATCTATATGAAAACATCAAAACAAATTTTGAGCTCGCGATCATATTGACATACATTGTAGAAGCTACCAGTTCCTGAGTAATCATGATTCATCAATGCATTAACATGGGTTTTCGGCAAATGCATTATCCGATAACAAGCAAAAAACAATCGACCTTCGGAGTCGATATTAAGCTTAAAATCCATTGTGTCCGTTCAATGGAAATAATGCCGACGAGAAGGTCGTCACAACAAATTTATTGGGCAAAATTTTCTGAAAAATTCTGGTCGTATTGGAAGTATTGAAATCTTCCATTTGCAAAGGTCCAAAAATCACGAAACTGTGAAGAAACCTTGGAAATCCGTGCGCCACCCACTGCCACGCCCACCTGCTTTGTATAACAGCGCATTCCAAAATCGTTAGTTTTTGACCAAAATTCGATACAAATCTTATGTGGATTCTCCTGAAGAAAAAAATCAAACCAAATAGGGCTACCACGTCCACACTTTGGATTTTATGCCCAGCCAAAAGTTGTTTATTTTACTGGCTTTCATTTCCAATCTGGATTATATGAAGGCATCACTGACGATGTCTACCACATATAACCATATATGTCACTCTCATAGATTTTGAGCGGTATATTTCGCGCTAGTTAGAAAGAGATGGTACTCGGCAGGCAAAAAAGGAGCGAGAGAGAAATACTTTTGGTGGGTACCTAAGTGCAAAATGTTCATTTTGGTGGGTACCCAAGACCGTGGTGAGTACCCAAGACCGTGTTGAAAAGAGCCAAAATGAAAACGGCTCCTGAGTGACATATATAGTTATGTTATATATGATGTCTACTGACAATGGTTGATTGTGCTAGGGCAATAGGAAATCATTTGAATACAATTTGCTCAAGATGTGTTCGAATCGGCAAGTACCTACCTGCAAGATTTCTCACCACATCTTTGATATTCGAAATATTTAGATGCATACTTTTAGGTGTCGAACATCAAAAACGTCTAGTATCGTCATCGGGAATCTTATCGATGGATGCATCGCAAATATGTATTTTATTACCATATGAACGTATGAACATATTTATTTATATATATATGTATAATACATATGTATGTCAGTCAGTGTAAATATGTGTTTGTTGTTTTTGTTTGCATAGTTTTTCGAATTCTCGTTGCGCCTCTTGCATTGGCGAATCGGCGCGCGCTCAATGGTTTCGTCATTCCGATGGTTGGCGCTCTGGCAGCTCGACAATTGGCTCTGGTTCGGGGCAAGGCCTTATGTCGCAACAAACTGGCGGTTCCGGGCACAAACGCTCACCATGGGACTCATTGCCGTCACTGCGTCAGGACAGCAGCCTAAATGATTCGGGCTACAAGAGCGCCCGCGCCGATTCGCTGGAGCAACGGTGAGTATCAAAATATAGAACAAAAACGAAAATAAAACAACAACAATAAGACCGAGCACAGCTCAGCAAGACCGCGGTCACTCTAGGCGGGGTATATTCATTATTTTTGCAGAGCTCGCCGCGTAAAAGCACACCGTTTTGAATTGAGCGAAATTTTTCATTATTGAACCCCTCGCCTGACCGGTTGCTTTTATTTCGTATTTCGTATCTACTGTTCGCGGAAATCGTGTTACGCAAAGACAAAAGGCAAAGAACAACGGACAATTTTTTACCAACCACACATTTTTCCATTTCATCGATGTCGTTTGATTTTAAAGGACGGAAATTCCTGCAACAAGACCTTTTCGACAACCAAAGGAAGGGGGCGAGGAGAGACTGCTCAAAAGAAACTTCAACTGCGAAAATGTTAAATTTTTAAGCTTGCCACGGCCGTTTTTTTTTTTTTTTTTTTTTTTTTGTACTATGATAATAGCAAAACGTCCACACTGTCTTTCGGTCATATTATTTTGCCGTCAACAAATTGATGAGCGGACGCGGACGCGGACGATAGATAGACGATCGATTGAATCCACAGACCCGTTTTTGAATTCGAATTTTTTCGAGATTTTCCTTAAAATTTTCTGCAGCGAAACTCGAATGAATTTTAATCTCGAATTCTTTCGTGTTTGCTATTCGCTTTCAGCGCTGAATTTATACGACAGGATAGCTTGCGCTCCGACTATTTGAGCGATCGCGATTCACGGTATGGCATCGTTCAACAGGCCTCAATCGACAGTACCGACTCACGGATGTGTTATTTAACATCATCTGAGGTAAGTGCTTGTGTATACCTAAACGTTAACTATAAGCAAATTTAACCATTCCCAAATGGCAGCATTCCGTCTATTTCGAAAGCCAACTATAGAATGTATTTGAAAGATTTTTTTTTTTTCTTTTTTTTGGGAGAATTCAACGTCCTCAAATGTCTATCAAGCTAACCGGTAGAAGAACATCAAGCAATAAATGAGAAACGATTTCTGATTACTTTCCGATAACAAGACATTCATACATATACAGTGCCTTTTTCATATCTATAGTGCTTTCTCTATAGCCAAAAAAAATATTCATAGCAAAAATTCGACGTACTTCGAGGAACTGGATCGTTTTAGAAGATCGATTTTTGGCTGAAAGCATCGCTTTAAATTGCTATTGTGAAACCCCTGTTTGTATGGAGAAAATACGACCGTTGGCAAAACAACAGGAATTTAAAGCGTAAAAATAAATTTAAAAAAAAAAAAATGTCCATAATGTGTGGCCCCTTTAATGAGAAAACTCCTCGACGTTTTCAGCCAAGAATCTTTTTGCTTAAACAAAACGGGTTTTTGTTGTTGTACCTAAAACATCTATTATGAATAATTTGTTCTATAGTTATGAAATGCGCTATATTAACTAAATGTCTATTTAATTTTTATCCAAATTATCCGTTTTATCCGGACGGGCGATTCTTATTCAGGTGGATTAAAGAAAGCAAAAAAAATGAAGAAAAGCAAAATTACTGAATTATCCGGATAGCGGATAATGACGGGATAGTAAATTATTGAGTCACTACCACCGCCTTCTGATTACTATGCCCTATCAAGGCGTATAGCAATTGAAAACCTTTTATCCGAACTATCCGTTTTATCCGGAAGGCGATTTCTTACTCAGGCGAGTAAAAAAGAAAGCAAAGTATGAAGAAAATCGAGACCGAATCTGAATTATCCGTTTTATCCGGATAACGAAAACTGACCGCGCATTATCGTTTCGTATAGTGTGTCAATTATAATAAGTATTTAATATCTATATGAATTCAAATAAATCAAATCAATTTCGTATGCTCATGAATTGTTCATGTGTGTGACGAATAAGTAAAAAGTCGTGTAACTTTATTTGATTGATTCAAATAGCATTATACTAACATTAAAACTGCGAAATATAGTCGAATGAAAATGCACTTCTTTTTTTATCACAAAACCGACACTCACTTATCCAATTAAGAGGTCATTAGCAGTGTCCTGCTTTTTAATAGTTTATTTAGCTATCTTATCTCAGAAAAAAAAAAACTAGCACTGCGAAGAGCTCATCGTATTTATCTACATACATATGTATGTTAATAAGTAGTATAAATAATACTAACTCTATGCTAGAGTTAAAAATTTTTTACTTTCTTGCATTCCATTCTCTCTGTCCAATTGACCTAGTTGTTAATTCATTATGGACAGTTGTGAGCAACAACAACAACTCGCATTCAAATCAGTGCTATTCGTTTCGTTTCGAATGGAGAACGGATAACGGATAACGGACAACGGACAACGGACATCCATTTGACAGTGATCTCCTTAAAAAGTTATGTGGTACAAACATACATACATACGTCCGCACGCATGCCGGCTTACCGTCGATAAATAGCACACACATGTCAAACAGACCTCCCCCAAAAAAGGCCTCCCGACTCTAATTGAAAATGAACTTTGTCTCGCTTTCACGATCTTAATTAACGCGTACCAAATGTCGGTCGTTAATAGCTTTTTAATGGAACGAATTTCACTTGAAAAAGTACTTGAAAAAAATGTTGACATTCAAGTTGAATTTGTTGCCTGCCAACAAGTTCCCACAGACAATAGAGTTCGGACCGGACTGATCTAAACCAAATCCGTTTGGCTTCTTTTATATATACTTATATATATATATATATATATATATATATATATATATACATACATATTTATATATAAATTCGAACAAAACGAGTGCATAATGCAAGGCGCCCAAAACTTTTACGTCCCCAAATTGCATTCGAACGAACGAACGAATGTTGCTTGTCACACTGCCACAGAGAACTTGATTGAGCACAACAGTCTGTTAAATGGCACACTTCTTCATATGCCACTCACACACAGAAACGCACACTCGCACTCAACACACACACACACACACGTATGCATAATGCATATTAAGGTACGTTCGGTAGATGCGACCGTGGAACACAGTGGCCTGTGTGCAAAGTCTTAAAAGGAGCCTTTTTTTGCTTGTGCTTTAGGCGTAGCATAATTTTTAGCGCAATCTAAAAGTATTTTTGCGCATGCGGCATGCCATCACCAAAGAGCGCCGTCCCTACAAAATTCTCTGGCAACCGCGAAAGAAAGCTCTCAAAGAATACAACTGTCCCCACAGACACACACCCCAGCCCCCTACACACTCACACTCACACTCACAAACGCACACGCACACACACAAACACTCTCCATATAAAAATGCAATGTCGCTAAACAATGCTCTAAGGGTGAGTTTGCAGCTCCGTTTTTATTTCTCTTTTAATTCATTTAATTTAATTTAATTTATTATTAATTTTTGTTTTTTTTTTTCTTGATATCCGCTTTCAAAAAAGTGCATTTCTTCTGGCATGTTCATACGAAAAAAAAAAAAATTTTTTTTGGCGCTCTTTTTCGTGCTATTTATTAAATATCACGATCTGAATTCATTATGGAATATACTAAGACGTTGCTGTGTGTGGGGGTGTGTGTGTGTGCGGCCGTGTGCCCATGCCGATGTCGATGTTGATGTCCATGTGCAAGTCCATGTATGTGAGAGTGGGTTCTTTCCTGCAGCCGTTAAAAGCTCAAAGTTGGCATTTGTGTAACACAGTTACTCGTATGCTGCGTGGCCCAGTCTCGTGCTAGCATCCATGCGGTTCGATTTGCTCTGTGGAAAACGTGCGTCTTCATTTATATTTAAACGAGATGAAAACACAGCTCGCGTCGAAACTAATCGTATCGCATTGTATCGTATATCGTTCAATTTATTATTACAATATTCATTATTTTTTATAGTGCTCAGCAATAAAAAAAAAAAAAAAAATAAATAATAAAAATATTAAAAAAACAGCCATAAGTAAAAATGAAATAAGAACGCTTGTCCCAATTTAAACATTTAAACACAATAATTTTAAACTCAAACAAGCCAAATAAATAGAAAAAAAAAGAACTAAAAAATCTTAGCATATTTTGAGGGGGGTCCAGAGTAAAAGTTATAAGTTCCTTCCTTCGACGATTTCCAATTTTCAATCTTTTTTTTTTTTTGTATTTTTGTATTTTAATAGGGACCAATTAAGGAAATTAAGAGTGACAGCAACATACCAAGACAAGCACATAATGAACAATGCATGCTGCATTCTGAAGAATGTACTTGAGAAATAATAAAAATAAAAAAAAAATGTGAAAAAAAAATCCAAAAAATTAAAAAAAAAAATCCTTTCAAATATGCAACTGTATACTCTTCGTTTGTGGAATGTTTGCTTTTTTTTTGCTTGTCGTTTGTATGAAATACAGTCACGTGTATGTATGAAATAGTGCTTAGATGGAGCACGCAGCACGAGGTAAATGATGATTAGCATCCACAGAAATAAAACGCGCGCGCCTCGCTGTCTCGTTGTCCAGCAGTGTAGTTTGCTGATTAATGTCACCTTTAGCTACTTCAAGAGTCACAATAGAAAAAGTTTAATTACTGTTGTTTTTTGTTATTCAAACTAATGTTACTGATCATTTGCCCCATTGTTGATTGCTAAGCAAAAAAAAAAAAAGGAAAACTATTTTCCCTAAAGATTGTCCTTCAACGAAGTTGATGAATTTGCCTGAATTCGTATGCTTTTTGTTACCAATCACAAGGATTTGTGTTCGAAATTTCGTTCTTTAAGGACACTCATCAAGTTGCTAGGACTCTCAACGAATCGCGCTGATTAGACGTTCGTATTTATAAATCATATCTTCCCATCATCGATATCAAATCGATGAAAGATTCTCGCAAAGTTCAAAAAAATGATGACTCGAGATTTTCAAAATTCTTTTTTTTTTTTTGTTGTTTTTTTTTTTTTGTTGTGTTGTTGCAGATAAACACATATCGATGAAATAATTAAATTGAATTATAATCTAGTCCAAACCGTCCGTAATGCTGCTGTTTTGCCAGTGAAAAGACAAACGAAATCGTTTTGAATGCGATTTTAATCTCATCATTGTGTGCTCTAAAATATCAAATGAAAAAAATAATAATTAAATAATGAATAAATATGCCACGCCAATTGTTTAGAGTGTGTGTTAGTGTGTGTGTGTGGGCGTGTATATTCATAAACAATTGCCTTAAAAAAGAAATAATAAATTGTGTTCACACTCTCGACCAATAATCGTCATTTAATAATTTAAGGATTAAAATAACTGCCGAACAATTTATACACCATAGATTTTTTAAACTAGAACAAATGGAAACACCAACATGAGAATGAGGAAAATTATGGATTTTTAAATGATTGCATAAAACAGGTAAATTGTTCAATTGTGATATTTTGATAAGCCTGATTGAATGAACGAATGACCGAATTAATCAAACAATAAAGCAATCAATCAAGCAATTATTTCGAAAAATTGATCAGAAAGAGCGAGAGAGAGAGGAGAGAGAGAGAGAGTTTGTCGCAATAACAATTGCTTTCGAAATCAATCCGTATATTGTCCGTTCGACGATGGCTCTCGGCATTGCTGGGTAGCTCATTAATTTAAGCATGAAATTTTCCTTCGATTTTTCCCCATTTCCTCGATGCAACGTATCAGTTAGCAGCTTTCAGTTGAGTGAATTTGATTGTTCGCCTTGGAAGCCTTAAATACTTGTTCGTTCATGCGAGCATTTTTAGACTGAAAAGCAAAATCGAGACTGATCCTCAAAATGAAAATTAAAATGAAAATGAAATTTAAGTCCATAAATAGCAATTAAAGCGTTGCAATATGCTCGTATGTAAATTCCTAGAATAATAAACGTTATCGAGTTAAGTGATGCGGAACGATTGTTATCATCAAATTTGCTAGAATGCAACAATTCGAAGAACGTGCACCACATTTCACGTACTGCAAACTGCAAACTGCAAACTGCAAACTGCACTCTGCATGAGCTGACCATATTACGATATTCCGAAAATCAATTAAAAAATTCGTAGAATTCTCCATCGCATGAGCCAGGCTGAATTCCGCTTTATATGTATATGCATAATGATATAAATATTATAATATGGTTTTTCAGAGCTGCTTTGTGTCTTCAGCATCAGAAAAATTTTGATGAAATGTTACTTTGACTTTTCTCTACCTTAGGAGCATTTCTTTTTACGGGTTTTTCTCGCGTTAATGGGAGTTTAAAGGATGACCCGTTGGGACCGACTTAAGAGAGAAAAGTCTTTAAATTAATTTTTTATATTTCAAATTTATCAAATTTAATTTTGAGACATTTAGGAGAGATATCAAAAAGCCGAAATTTCTCATTTGAGTGACTTGAGAGCCCCCGCGCAAGTGTTCTGTATAATCGTGGAATAGTAAAAACAAGTTTTCAGTATTTTTTCAGTCCTTCGATTCTTCAATCCTTCACAGTGCTTCAAAGTTCTTAAGTCCTTCAGTCCTTCAATCCCTCAAAGTCCTTCAATCCTTCCCAGTCCTTCAAAGTCCTTCAATCCTTCACATTCCCCAATCCTTCACACATCTTCAAAGCCCTTCAGCCCTTCAAAGTCCTTCATTACTTTAGTCCTTCAGTCCTTCAGTCCTTCAGTCCTTCAATCCTTCCAGTCCTTCAAAGTCCTCCAATCCTTCACATTCCTTCAATCCTTTACATTCCTTCAATCCTTCACATTCCTTCAATCCTTCACATTCCCCCAATCCTTCACACATCTTCAAAGCCCTTCAGCCCTTCAAAGTCCTTCATTACTTTAGTCCTTCAGTGCTATAGTCCTTTATTCCTTTAGTGCTGTAGTCCTTTATCCTTTTAGTGCTAAAGTCCTTTAGTCCTTCAGTCCGTCAGTGCTTTAGACCTTTAGTCCTTCAGTGCTTTAGACCTTTAGTCCTTCAGTCCTTTAGTGCTATAGCCGTTTAGCCCTTCAGTCCCTTATTCCTTTAGTCCTTTAGAGTTATAGCCCCTTTGTCCTTCAGTCCCTTATTCCTTCAGTCCTTCAGTGCTATAGTCCTTAAGACCTTTAGTTCTTTAGTCCTTTAGTCCTTCAGACCTCTAATTCTCCAGTCCTTTAATTCTTCAGTCCTTCAGCCAGCAGTCAGTCATTTCAGTCATTTCAAAAGGTTCAACTGTAAATACAGTCCTCTTTTATTAGACCGAAATCAATAGAAAGAGAACTGACAGTTAAATCAAAAGCGATTCAATTAGACGCGAGCTTTGGGAAAGCATTATTCAAATATTTTCAAGGATCATTCGTGCATCACATCAACTTCATTATGTGCCTTGGTTTGTTCGTTCTCATAACTGTGCGCCCGAGGAACGTACGCATTTTAATTTGAAATCGTTTTTATTGAACTCTGCTGCACTATCGAATGTCCATGGATAAAATGTGTACGTGTCAGTGCGGGTGTGTGTGTGTTTGTGTTTGTGGGTGCGGATGTTTGCGGCTGTGGTTGTGGTTGTGTGAAAATAGTGCCAAGATAGATATCATATTTTCAAAATATTTGCATTTTATTTATACTCTCGGTGTTTTTGAATGCTTTTGTTATTATTGTTATTAAAAAACCTTTTTTCCTATAGGTATTCGCAATCCTTTTAGGTAAAATTCACAGAAAATTTCTCTCCAAACGAAACGAGGAAACTATGTTGCAAGCAAACAGAATAATATTTAAATAGCAGCTTTTGTATTTAAATTGATTTAAGCCTTTGAGACTTAAGACGTTATCAATTTCATTGTAGAAAGATAAAGAGAATTCGTTGGAAATCATTATTAACTAAACTTTCGAGTTGGGTTTTCATTTATTCTTAGCATACGCAAAGGGGCAAATGAAAATGGAAATGCATTGTTCAATCACAATTTATTGAATTCGATGCAAAGAGCACAAAAAACAAACAACAAAAAAAAAAGAAAAGAAAAGCAAAGCAGCTTTGTCTTACAAAAATTTTAAGCCATTGAAATTGGGTTTTAATTTGGATTTAGTTGATTAAATGAATTTCATAGACAACAACGGCCATTTCATTTGAAATTTTCGTTACAAAATGGAAAGGAACTTAAAGTAAAATAACAATTCTACAAATTTTAAGACAAATAATGAATGAAATGAATTCTTGGAAAAGGAAAGTGAAAGATATGATATGCAGGTGGATGATAAATTTCTTTAAATATTGATTTTAAAAATGATCATCCCAGCAAACATTTCGAGTCCTCCATGTGTCATTTACGAGTCCTAATGCGAATTGTGAGCCAGAGGTAGTTCTGGGGCTACAAAGCCAAAAAGTAAGAAGAGCAGAAAGTGAAAAATCAACCCTTTATCGTATATGAACCCAAATATGGTTTCTGAGAAAAAATAATTAACCATGGAAAAGATGGTTATTGTGGGCCTATCCCTAACGGATAGACACATACCATCACAGAGTTTTTTGTACATCTTTTTAAGGCAAACAATTTTGTAGTACCTTTTTATGATCAGGGATTTTGTTGACTTTTATAAAAAGCATACTTTATGGGGCAAAAATTTTTCTTACCAACATTTTGCGAATAATTTAAGCAAAGTTGAACTTCAAACCGCTTTTCTAACTTCAAAAAATTCATATTGAAGTAAAAATCGATTTGATTCTTAATTTTATGGGGGTTGAACAAAATTTTTACCCCTTAAAGTATGCTTTAAATTTATAAAACTCAACAAAATCCGAGCCCTGAATACGATCAATCTCGTTAAGCCAGCGTTTGCAATGTAAGCGCAAAAAATTGAGTTTTTATTTATGACTTCGTATAAGAGACCTCAAAGTTATGAGGGTTTTTTCTACTATATGGACCGTTTGCTTTGAAAGTTCTGAGGTAATTTACTGATTGGGCCGATATAAGACCCACACATGGACATCTTCTGCACTCATATCTGAAATTATTGATCCACGTAAATTTGTACAAATTTCGGGTCATTTCTAATGCCGTAGTTACTTACTAATGTTGCTCAGCCCGACTTCTAACATGATTCGGAAGCATTTTGGACTCGTATATTTGACCCTAAAAATTTCGGTCTTATCCGTGACTTAGGATTCTGAATACTACGAAAACGTTGACTGGGTTATATGGGAAATATCATTGTATATACGTGTTTATGAAACTATGAATCAGGCATTTTTATTGAAAAAGTTTCTTTGGAATGCAAATGAAACTAAATACGAATTTTAAGAAAGAAATATTTTCGGTTAAAATCGAATAGTTTTCTTTAATTTTATTTTATTTTGTTATATTTTAGTTTGTTTCTTTTACTCTATTTTATTTTATTTTTTTTTTTGTTCAGCTCTATTCTAAATGAATATTTTGAAATTGAATGAATTTTTTCACCTAAAAATTTTTTATCTGCGGAAAAATCCAATATTCTAAGCATTAATAAAGTAAGGAATGTGATGACCTCTCTCCCCTTTTATTCCCTTGCCAGTGTGCTTAGCGAGGCAGAATATTTTTAAATCTGCGCTAAAAAATTCCACAGGAAAATTTAGAATTTTTATTTTATCTTATTTTATTTTATTTTATTTTATTTGATTTTATTTGATTTAAAATGTGTGCTTTGTAAAATATGTTCAGCTCGAAAAAACAATGGGAGGACAAATAAAGGTGCTTGTACAGTAGGGTGTCTCATTTTCAAATTTCATAGTTGCACAACTCATATGTGGAAGCTAAGGGGCTTAAGTATTTCTGAGTTTTTTTTTTTTAAATTTGTCGGAAATGGTTTAGGGTTGCTGATACCGATTTTTTCCTAAAAGTCAAGTTTATTGGAATTTATTTTGAATGGTTACCGTAAGCTTATCAATAACAAACATTATTGTTTCCGAGTCATTGTTTCGTTAGAAAAAGTGTGAACTTTACTGAAAACTACATAAAGCATAAACTTAGCCAATAGTTTTGGTCAATTAGGAGTAATGTAAGGAATATTTGTGGAAAAATTTCATAATCCTCGTAAAAAAGGCTTCATAACTTCTAAAGATTCCATAGAAATGAAACAAAGTAATGATGCAATTTGAAAAATAGTGAAGTTCTTAGTAATTTCAATACCACAAATTATGATTGTACACTTGAGTTCCAAAAGCTTTAGCCTGTTACATTCTTTTACACCTTAAGAAAAGAAAACGATGCATAAGTTAAGGCTTAAATTTTGCACATGCAATGTTACGAAAATCACAAAAAATGCTCTAAAATCGGACTTTTCAAGATATTTTGAATAAATTTGATAGTTGAAATGTTCAAAGGCAAGTAATTTGATTTCTAAAAAATTTAAGTGGGCGTGGTCGAAGGGCGTTTTTTGAAAATTGTCTCCTACACCCGAATTTCAAATAGGAATTGAACGAAATTTGGCACGTATGCTTCCTTTGTAGCCATAAACATCCTCCAAAAAAAATTTCCTTGATCGGTCCATTATTAAGGGTACCTCCAGTACTAGGGTCTGTCACAAAAATCTCAAAACTGCCCCAAAATCTGACTTTTTCCAAATAATTCAATGAAACTTAGAATTTGCGCGTATATTTAGGCCTCCGATTAGAATTCCAAAAAATTGGAAAAGTGGGCGTGGCAAAGGTGCAGTTTTCATAAAGAAACTTAACAAAAGTCGGTATATGGGGCCTCCAATGGCCTTAAACACCTCTTGATATTAAAAATTATTTTTAATATCAAGAGGTGTTTAAGGCCATTGGAGGCCCCATATACCGACTTTTGTTAAGTTTCTTTATGAAAACTGCCTCTTTGCCACGCCCACTTTTCCAATTTTTGTTTAACTATAATATACACTCGAATTATAAGTTTCATTGAAATATTTCGAAAAAGTACGATTTTGAAGCAGTTTTGGGATTTTTGTGACAGACCCTCCCAAGCAGCAAAATAGAGCGATTCGACCAGCAGCAAGTCGAATCGACCTATTTTGGTTGAAAATACCCTATTTCTGACCTATTTTCCGGCCTTAAATATGACCTAACTTAAAAGTCCGTTTCGAAGGTCCAAATTACCTCTATTCTACCTATTTCATGACTTCAAAGTCGCTTCGACTTCGAAGTCGATTTTTGGTCGAAAATAGGTAAAAAATTCCCTATTGAGTGACTTAAAATTGACTTAACTTTCAATTCCAAATTAGGTAATTTTTCAAGGCAAACAGACCAATTTTTTGACTAAAATTCGACTTTAAAGTCCGTTTGACTTATAGGGCGAAATAGGGTCAAAAGTTGACTTATTTTGTTGCATGCTTCGACTTCAAAGTCGAGCGGGCTTGATTTTTGGACTTCATAGTCGGTTTGACTTTAAAGTCGAAATAGGTCAAAATAGGTCGAGCTCCGCCATGTTTTTCGAATGGCAAATTGAGAATTATTCTTCTGCATATGTTTTTTCTTTAAAAAAAACAGTTTTTTTCAAGCAATATTTATTTAATTTCCATCAATGAGAAAGCCCCTTAAAAATGAAGAAGTAGAAGGAACACTTTCACGAAAAATCTCAGCGGGCATATGTTTTTTGGGACTTATTAAGCGCAAAATAATTTTTAATGAAGTCCATATTTTATTTATTATTTATTTCTTAAGACACACGAAGAAGAAAATCTCTCGTTCATTTCTGCTTTCGAGTAATACGAATGACTGAGTAAGATATTATGTATTTATATCTTTCTCTGTTACTCTCTCTCTCACTTTTTTCGTTTCCTTTTACGTTCTCTTTCGTTTTACTCATAAGTCCAATTAGGTCGAAAATTGGTCATTGCGACTTCTTTTCGACTAATATTAGGTAAACGGACTTCTTTTCGCCCTGACTTTGAAGTCGAAATGCCCTATTATGACCTATTATTACCGCCAATCGACTTCCAATCTATTCCCCACTTACGTCGACTCGACGTCGAATCGACGTAATTTCGACCTATTTAGGTTAGGTCAAGTAAATATTCTGACCTAATATAGGTAAGAATTTACCAATTTTCGACCTATTTTGCTACTTGGGCTAGTACTGGAGGTACCCCTAAAAATGGTCCGATCGGGTCCATTCTCAAACTCGTTTTTACTCATGTCCCCGTGAGCACGCATGCCAAATTTTGTCGAGATAGCTCAACTCCTTCGATAAGAAAACTGTATACAAACAGACAGACGGACAGACAGACAGACGGACATGGCTAAATCGAATCTCCTGGTGACGCTGATCATTTCTATATACATTTTGTATGGTCTATCTCGACTGGTTCTGGGTGTTACACACAACCACACAAACGCAATATACCCTCGACACAGAGTGTGTCGGGTATAAAAATACCTTTTAAAAAATAAATAAAATTAATAAAATTAATAAAACTTTCATCAAGACTTTCTTTGATTTTTTGTGGGTCTATCTCCGACTCACAACCTCATCTAAGTTATCCCAGTTTTGTTTCAATTTTTACCATATACATCAACCACAGAAAAGCTTTCAATCGGGTGCTTTTCAAAGCTCAGGCTCTTGAAAGCACGCGCGAAAGCTCATTTCCATATACAAAGCGAAAGCTCTTCCAAGACTGCCACAGTTCAAAATAAAGCGGGCAAATAGTATGGATTCTATATTCTTTGGTTCGACCAAAAGGCGCTCATATTATTAAGTATATGAGAGCCAAACCATAAAACCTATTATATTACCCATATGGGAACTCTTTAGATTTTGAAGCTGGTCCAAATACAGGTAGACTTCCAAGCTGTCGAGGTTAAAAGTTAAAAAAAAAAAGCTTTCCTCATGAAGACACACACCACATACTCCATTAAGCTCAAATAAGGATGCCTGCACTGGATCCTGGCATTGCAGAAACTTTGAGGAAATCGGAAACTGGTTCAAATCGAAGATTAGAGAAAATAAAGCTTCAAATCGTTTTAACCCCCACCCCTCACTGTGAGAAAAATGATTTTTTTGTAAGTGTGTTTTACCTAGCCGTTCATGTGGAGGTCAATTTAAGATTTTAATAAGGAGAAGGGCCGAATGGTTATTACTTATATCATCAACAGGATGGATCGCCTTGACGCGAAGTATAAACAAAAGCTCCAGGAGAAATACAGTAGTTTTATTTGATTATTCCTTTGCGCGGGAGAATTGTGATGATGACCTTAAGCAAGGGTATTTCCTTGAAGGAGTTATAAGTTCGAAGGGCGATTTTGAAACGAGAGCTCAATGTTAAAAAGAAAAAAAAAACAAGTAAGGGTGTTATAGTCAGGCGAACCTGACAATGCAATACCCGACACCATAGGCGTATCCAGAATCTGAGTCAGGGAGGGGCAAGATGCAAATACATATTTAGTTTGTTCTATATGTATGGTAACACTTTGGCGTCTGTTCATAGGTGTTGTCACATGTAAGCATAGGTTTCCTTTTTTCTTATCAAATATTATCTTGCCGGCCTTGTCCCATTTCTTGATACTCCTGAAAAACTCTTTTGCGGTGTATACTGAGCAGAAAATATTTAGAGAGGCCCTACTGTAAATACGCCCATCCCCGACACAGATAAACAGTAATCTATCGAATTTTTAATCGTTAAGTTTTAAGGCCTGTAGAGTGGGTGGTGGAAAAGGGGGATTTTCCCCCGGGCTTTCTGAAGGGGCCCACAATTGGCAAGGGGACCCAAATTTCTCTCTACGGGCCTAATCGTACGCTAACATGATAATGCCGCTCAATGGATTTGCTTTCGGTTTTGTAGGTCAGACGTGTTGACTTCTGTTTCAGGACTTCAATTTCTAAATCGCTTACGTCATGACGTCTAATTATATACAAAATATTTACTAATATATGTATGTACTTACTATTGAAATTAATTAATAATTTGATTATTTCGCGAAGCGCCATCCAAACCGTCGCACTTCAAGTCCAACTTGAACCCAACCAAGCAGTCATTTGCAAAGATACACACACACACACACACGCACGCACACTCACACTCACACGAAGGAAACTTACAGAAAGATGCGCAAAATTATCAGCAAAATAAATTAGTCTAATTAAATATCGTGAATTGTTAATAGATTTTCAACGGGAAATATCCAAGGCCATAGCTTGTTAATGCCACTCACCCACCCAACCACTCAAATCTTCATACTCGAGCATCTCAGAGCAGGCAACTTGTTAGCGTAGTGGGACCGAGTGGGGCGGGAGTGGATTCGAAACAGTTCGGTCGGCCCTTGAACTGTCATTTTGTCGTTTATCTCATTGAATGCTCCTCAACTTGGCATAAGTTCTCGCCTCAAATAAGTGTTGCAGCTGTTTATAACGAAATTATTTTAATTAAGTCCTCCAAGGTTGGTTGCATTTGAATGCATTTGAATAATTCAATCATGAAGGCCGCCTTAAACCTGATGTAGGTTATTACAGCTATGCTTCGCACAATAGCAGCATTGCGAATCAATATAATATAATGAGAGTGAACAAAATCCAAATCCGTTTTGAATTTGCGAGATTTTCGGATAAAAATTTAATACAATTTCCCCCGCCCGGAGTCCGCCATTGATATGTTCGAAAAATTCGATTATTCAATTTCGAGGAATTTTTTTCTTTTTTTGTGAAGCTCAGCTTTCAATCTTTCAGGTTTTCATTCTCTTCTTTTTCCAGTTTCAGTTTTTTTTTTTAAGTCTCTTTCAGTCTTTTGGTTTTCCAATCTTTCAATCATCCAGTCGTTTAGCCTTCCAATCTTCCAGCCGTTCAGTCTTTCAGCCATCCACTCAGCTAGTCTTTTAGCCTTTCAGTCTTTAAGTCATTGCCTTTCAGTCTTTCGGTCTTCCAGTCTTCCAGTTTTTCAATTTTCCGCTCTCACAGTATATCAGTTTTACTTCTCTCGCTCTTCCAATCTTCCAATCCTCTAGTCTTTTTTTCTTTTAGTCTTCAAATCGTTCAGTGTTTCGTCTTTAAGATTTCCAATCTTTCAGTCTTTTTGTATTTGATTTTCCCCAATTTCCAATATTCCAGTCTGTTCGTCACTGCCTTTCGGTCTTTCGTTCTTCCAATCTTCCAGTTTTTCAGTTTTACTTCTCTCACTCCTCCAATCTTCCAATTTCCGTATTTAGATTTAGAGAGATACTGGAAGAAAAATCATGAGAGTGACAGAGACGAAAGACATTCCATCCCCGTCTTTCTCATGTGTTTCCTTCCAGTGTCTCGCGTTTTGTCTCCCTGTTTAAACGTGGACAATCCTCCAGTATGTTCCAGTCTTCCAGTCGTTTAGTCTTTCAGTATTTTTTTTTTTAATTCAGACAATACTGTCCGTATTTATTAATTAATTTTTTTTTTTTTTTTTTTTGTAAATCTTTGATGTGCTGAAATGTTGTTTAACCATTGGCAGGAAAAAGAACGTCGACTTCCGTTGGTTTTACATGGTTTTTTTTTACGAAGACCAGCGGTTTAGGATAAATGTTACTCTCGCACGGGGACAAGACATGAGAAAATAATTTCAACTTCGCGCCTGGTGTGGTGTGGGGAGGAACAAGCAAGCTTTCTGCGGGCACAAATTGCATGAAAAACGCGTTACAAACGGTGACTTTATCGCTTTATTGTTTGCATTTCCAAAGTTGAAAGTCTCCAATCTCCATGGGGCATTGCCTAGGCATTTCTTTATCTTCATCTTTAATTCCTTTTTTTTTTTTTTTTTTCATGAAGGCCTGCCTTATGATTTTGTATTCACTACGGATCACCAAGCATTTTTGCAGTAGATTTCCTAAATTTCATACCGTGGACCACTGGTTTAGAAACGCTGGATGATATTAGCGATTCCTGACGTGTCCGGTGTGTGTGTGTGTCTTTATGTGCACCTGAAATTCTTCAGGTTTGCTTCCCAACGAAAAAAAATGATGCTTTCGTGCCTTAAACCGCATTCCACAATTGAAGCTACACATCAACTTTCGGCTTTATTCGCATATATGCATCTGAAAAGGCCCAGTTGGGTAGAAAAAAAAAAAATAAAAAAACGGAAGAAATTCGTTTTCAATCAATGTCCGAATTCCTATCATATTTGAGTCGGAATAATAAAAATTGTTGGTTTAAAAAAAATTTTTTTTTTTTATGATTGCTCCTAGTCAACAAGAAATTTCCGGAACGCAAAGTCCTTTGGTTGGACATTCGTCTTCAATTGAATTCACGTTTTATTGTAGGCTTTTGCATTTAACATTCGATGTGCTTCCTCACACAGAAAAATATGACCTCATAAAATCAAAAAGATTTCTTCTTGAGTCATTTTTAGGGCAAGGGGTAAGAAAGGGAATGAAAACGAAGTAATTTTTAAAAAGAAATCTGTTTAAATTTTATATGAAAATCTTATTAAAAATATTTAAAAAGGTTTCTTCTTATTTTCTCATACACTTCATATAAAATACATATAGTTCTAGAGCCTACATATTAAATTAAGAAGAAAACTTCTTCATTTCATTAGGTCTCTTGTATCATATCTTTTTAAAAATATTTAAATAGGTTTCTTCTTATTTTCTCATACACTTCATATAAAATACATATATTCTAGAGCCTACAAATAAATTGAGAGAATAATACTAAGTTTCATAGGTCCCCTTGTATCAAATGTTCTTAAAAACATTTAAAAAAAACTCTTCTTAATTTTAGTAGTTTTCTTAAAACTAAAATTAATAAAATTTCTTGTCTAAAAACAACAAAAAAATATTTCGATTCGGCAGAATTCAAACCCGGGCCATTCAGATTGCTAGCCGAGCTCGCTAACCAATATGCCATGTCGAGTTAAACCAGAACTGAAGGAAATATCTCATTTAAGTTCAAACGAAAATATGCAAAAATTCTCATTCCTAAAAAACAAAATTTTGTTTGACTTTAATTTTATAAATGAATAAAATCCCTGGCTTTCGGTTCGGCGAACATCATGGTGTCACGGGTGAGCACATGACTAGAAATCGAGAATTCCCAGGTTCAAATCCCATACAGAACAGTTCAAAATAGAATAAATATGATATCATATTAAATGAAAATAAATATATAAACAAGAAATATATAAAACAAGCAAAAGTAAGAGAAGGGGGAACGAAGGAGGGAGGGACCCCCAATAAATGTAAAAGATTTTTTAATTAAATAAAAATATTTAAGAAGAAATCTTTTTAAAACTATTGGGAAATCTTATTAAATATATTTAAAAAGAAAATCTTCTTATTTTTAAGAAGATATCTCCTTGGCTAAAAACCATAGAGAAATCTTTTTAACTTTGTTATAGTTTAGTCGGATTTTATGTGCCTTTTTGGCTGTGTGCTGCCATTCGGCTTTTAAACTGATTGTTATGGATGGAAGACAGAGGCTGTGACTTAAAAAAAAAAAACGCAAAAAAAAGGGCATTTTAGTTGAGCCAGCCAGCCAGCCTAACAATCCGATTCCGAATACAAAAATAGATGCAATCTTTGATGTTTTCATTCCCTTATTTTTTTTCCGATATTTTCTTCTTTTCAAAGTTCAAGTTCTTTTAGCTTGAAGTCAGATATGTATTTATATTATTCCGTTTATTTCACGCAGGTATCAAGCCCAATTTCATATAAACGTTCTCGGGATTTTTCCTCTAGAAATTTTTCCAAGCCAAAAATGAAAGTGATCTAAGCGTCAATAAAAACGAGAAAATTTTCGAAATCCTTTTTTTTTTTTTCAATTTTTTTCTTTTTCAGATCTGCTGGTTTAAAAAAAAAAAATCCCGGGAATTTTTAGAATCGGGCTGATCCTCAGGGCTTATACTAGAAAAATATTGAATTTTTGATTTTACTGTAGGAGTTTTGTTGATTCTTGGATAGGTAATCCTATTTAAAACACTGTGAAAACTGATCTTTAGGTTCCTACTGTATACAGTTCTTGAAACATCCTTGAAAAATCCTTTTCAACAAGCCATTTTTTAAAATTTTCTAATATCTCCAAAACTAATTAAGATAGAAAGATAAAAACAAATGGCGTGTGATAGTTAATAAAGCAAGAAATAACAAAAAAAAATTTTTTTTCAATTTTACACTGAGAAAAATTTTTACACAAAAAATGAAATAAAAATTAAATGCTTTCTTCAGTGTATTTCCGTTCTTGCGCCACTTTCTGGCTATATTTTTAGAATACCTCAAAGTATTAACTTTCGCTAAAAGCACAATTTTATCAAAATTAAAACAAGTAAGAAAGCTAAAGTCGGTCAAGCCCGACTTTGAAATACCCAGCGTCCCGACGTTATGAGCGCACTATGTTTTGCTTCTCTATTTATGGGCGTGGCAGTGGGAGGGCCACAAAAATTATTTCCCTACACCTTTCATTCGCCTTGGTGAACCTATGTGGCGAATTTGAAGCATCTACGCCTTTTACCTCGGAAGTTACGAAAAATCTTCATTTGTGGGCGTGGCAGTGGGCGAACCACATAAAATTTTTTCCTACACCTTTCATTCGCCTTGTTCAATCTATGTTGCGAATTTGAAGCTTCTACGCTTTTTACTTCGGAAGTTACGAAAAATCTCCATTTGTGGGCGTGGCAGTGGGCGGGCCTCATAAAATGTTTTCCTACACCTTTCATTCGTCTTGGTCAACCTATGTTGCGAATTCAAAGCTTCTACGCCTTTTACTTCACAAGTTACGATAAGCCCTTATTTGTGGGCTTATTTGTGGGCGTGGCTCACGGAGGGCGGCGTCCATTTTTTTCCAGGATATGTCCCTTTTTGTAGTTTACCAGTACACCAAATATCAATGGAATGTGTTGAGTGGTTCGCAAGTTACAAGCAATTTACTGAAAACACATTATATTCATTTGTGGGCGTGGCAGTGGGCGGATGTCTCCCATTTTTACTTAGGATCATACTCGGATCCCGATATACCAAATGTGCCAAATTTCGACTTGATTAGTCGAGCCGTTTCGGAGGAGATCCGACCACGGACGGACGGACAGACGGACGGACGGACAGACGGACAGACGGACAGACGGACATGTCTAAATCGATTCAGTTTTTGATCCTGATCATTTTTATATATATATGTCTATATCTCCGGAGCTTAGTTCTCCCTGTTACAAGATTCGCACAAAACTAATATACCCCGCTTACGCTGGGTATAATGAAGTTTTTTTTTATCCAGAGTAAGCGGGGTATATTAGTTTTGTGCAAATCTTGTAACAGGGAGAATTAAGCTCCGGAGATATAGAAAAATATATATAGAAATGACCAGGATCAAAAACTGAATCGATTTAGACATGTCCGTCTGTCCGTCCGTCTGTCTGTCTGTCCGTCCGTCCGTCCGTCCGTGGTCAGATCTCCTCCGAAACGGCTGGACCAATCAAGTCAAAATTTGGCACACAGGTATATCGGGATCCGAGTATGATCCTAAGTAAAAATGGGAGACATCCGCCCACTGCCACGCCCACAAATGAATTTATTGTGTTTTTAGTAAAATGCTTGTAACTTGCGTAACCACTCAACATATTCCATTTTGATATTTTGGTGTGCTTGTAAATCTACGAAAAGAGACATTTAAACCTGGAAAAAAATTTGGTCACGCCGCTCTAACTCCTCGAGAACCCAACGCCCATTTTCAAAATTTAAACCCAAAAAATTAAGGAAGCTTATACATAAGCTTGTGAAGTAAAAAGGCGTAGAAACTAACAAAAATTTTTTCAATTTTAGCACTGAGGAAATTTTTACACAAGGCAAAATGAAAGGTGCAGGAACAAAAATGTTTTTCAGTGTATTTCCGTTCTTGCGCCACTTTCTGGCCATATTTTTAGAGATACCTCTAAGTCATTAACTTTCGAAGTAAAAGCGTAGAATTTTATCAAATTAAAATGCAAGCTTTATAGGTATCACCATACGATATTTTAAAAGATGTAATTGCGCTGTAATCTCAATGTACTAATTGTGGCCATGCCAGTGCCAGCCACCACTACATTTACTGAATTGCGTTTGTGTGCGTGACACATTACACAGCGAGTAAACAGTTGTAGGAATGTTTTCATACAAAATTCGCATAAATAGGTTTCACCAGAGGCGAATGAAATTTTGTTGTTTAGAAACTGGGTATGTCCCTGGATCGATATGTCGCAAAAACTCGACTGCCTCGCCCACAGAGGCGGGGATGGTTCATTTTGGAGCTTTTTCAGCTCATCTTCCGAAGCTAAGGCTTTTATGCTTGAAAATTTACAGTGCAGAGCATAGAATTCATTGTAGGCAAATGAATGGTGTAGCTGAATTATATATATTATGTGCAAATAACTGAACTGTTAACGAACACGATGAAAAAATCCTGAAGTATAAAAATAGTGCACTCATTATGTCGAAGTGTATCAAGGCTGGAAAAATTTACGTTCTCATCTAGCTTCATCCGCGCAGCTCCGTCTCGACTTTACGTTTTCCACTCAACTGACGAAATTGTTGGTTCTACAGCTTTACTACTCATATAAAGCATATTTTGTGCACAACGAGTGCTACGCTAACTTTTGCTTCTAGCTTGCTTCCGTGGCCGGCACTGACCATGAGCATAGAAAAACCACAGTGGGTTGAACTGGGCTCATACGACGAGAACTATTTCGAGAGAGGTTTAAGATAAAACGAAACTCTATATTGCGACGTTTTTCTCAAGCTCCCTTGTGATTTCTCGAATTGCTGTGGCGGGTTTTAACCCCGAGGAACCAAACTCTGCATACGGTCGAACCACTTCTAAACGTTCTTCGTACATTTCACATATAGAAAATATTTGAAGGATACCAAAAATGCGTCGGAAGAGTTGCAAAAACTCAAACTCAAAGTGAAAATAAATTCTAACAATCAAAGATGTCGTCATGTTTCGCCTGTGAAATATTCGATTCTATTGTCTTTGAGATGGCGTCTGACAATCTTGAATCTGGCATCGTACTTGACAATCAATCATGCAAGTTCCTGAGCGACCATTAAGTAGAAAAGCAATTTTGTTCTTCTAAAGCAAGCCATCAAAAAATGTCTCTAATGAATCTCATGGGACCTGAGACCATTTTCATAAGAGAGAACAATTCGCTAGAGAGGAGTGCGTTGTCTTCAAAAATTTAATTTTTTTTTCTCTTTTTTTTTTTTTTTTGGTTAAAAAACGTTCTTAATTATTTGATAATTTTTAGTATTATTTTTTTTTTTCAAATCATTTATTTATAACAATTGTGCTGCGAAGGAAAACCAAATTTACGAAACTTATCCATCTCTACATCTTATCATCGTTCGTGTCTCTTGCTTGCGGCAATGTTATTTGGTTTAGGGTTGTATATCCCAGCCGGAACTGTGTACAAGAGGTGCTCGTACACGTGCATAGCACAAAGAATGATGTGAACAGCACAGTGCTTATATACAAGAGCTGTCCACTTTTCCTAATACAGTGTACTCTCTCTCTCTTAAGCGGACATCTACGGGACCGAAAAATTGTGTCCGTTTAAGAGGAAACTATTTGAGAATCAGGAACACTAGAGCATTCACAAAAAGTGTCTGTTTAAGAAGGGTGTCCGCTTAATAAGAGTGTCCGCAAGGAGAGAGTATATTGCACATGTCCTAGAACATGCCTTGGTGTGAAAACTGGGTTCACTGTGTATAGCATTAATATATTGAAATAATAAAAAAATTAAAAAAATGCCTTTGCTCGCTTCGTTCCATACATAAGCTATACACCGGGTGTATGGCATAGTAGACAGTTTGCGAAATAATTTGAAAGCAGTTTTCATTTTTTTTTTTTCTTATGTTCATCTGTCTCCTTCTTCATACACTTTGTGCCTACACACAAAACCACCCCATTGGGGTACTGTATTAAAATGAACAAAAAAAAAAAAAAAATAGTTGAGAGCAACTCTCTTGATATATGAGCTTCAACACCTAATGGTATGCATTTAAATTTTTACAAATAATTGATAAAAGTTCAAAGTTTTCCCAACAGAGCTCAATTAACGTTTTAAGAGCACATCCACACAGCTCCCAAGAGCTTCGCTCGATATGTGTTGAAATGGACATAAACATCTACAAGAATTTAAAAAATTTCTCACGACCGCGAATACATTGGTATGGAAAATACATATTTATATGCATACTTTTCGGTGCTGAATTCAAATTTCTTTCTGTAGCCCTTTTTAATCGCTTTATCTGATTGAACATTTACACATTTATAATTTAAGGCAGGGGTTCCCAAACTTTTTCGGACGCGGAGCCCTTGAAAGATATAAAATATTTTGAGGAGCCCCAGCCTAATTTGTTACATATATGTATGACACTATTCACCGGCAATAAATAGTTCCCACACAATTGGGACCTTCGTGGCATTGATGATGAAAATGTATAACGAAATACAAAAAGGATTAAATTTTTTATTTTAAAAGTTAAATTATTTTTTAACAATGAAATAATAACAACAAAATAATGAAAAACTTACAACATTTTTCTCTTTAGAAAAATTGAGTTAAACAAAAACTAAAAAAAAATTATTGAAAAAATAATTAAAGGGATATTCTGGTCCTAAAGCACGAAAATTAAGGGTATTTTCATGATTTTTTTTTTTTTTTTTTTTTTGTATTAAGCCAAATAAAAAACGGGTTTCTAAGTTTGCAGGCTTATTATCTTATTTATTGACACTCTGAAAAAAATTTTGTTGTATTTTAAAAGTGGCGCCGAAATATGCCCTCTTTGAAAAAGTATCTCCGTTGCGTACACGATTTTTATACCCGACACACACTCTGTCGAGGGTATATTGAGTTTGTGTGGTTGTGTGTAACACCCAGAACCAGTCGACATAGGCCATAGAAAATATATATAGAAATGATCAGCGTCACCAGGAGATTCGATTTAGCCATGTCCGTCTCTGTCTGTCCGTGTGTCCGTCTGTCCGTCTGTTTGTATACAGCTTTCTTATCGAAGGAGTTGAGCTATCTTGATTTTTGGTATGCGTGCTCACGGCGACATGAGTAAGAACAAGTTCGAGAATGGACCCGATCGGACCAATTTTTAAGGGTACCTGTAATACTAGGGTCCGTCACAAAAATCTCAAAAATTTCCCAAAATCTGATTTTTTCGAAATATTTCAATAAAACTTAGGATTAGAGCGTATTTCTAAGCCTCCGATTAGAATTTAAAAAAAATTGGAAAAGTGGGCGTGGCAAAGGGGCAGTTTTCATAAAGAAATTTAACAAAATTCGGTATATGGGGCACCTTATGACCTTTATCACTTAATCTTGATATGTAAAAATTAAAAATTTGAACATATGTGTCTGTGTCGGGTATTCTATTGTCAGGCTCGCTTGACTATAACACCCTTACTTGTTTAAGTTCGATTTATTTCAAAATAAAAAAAAATACATATTATTAATCGGAATGAACTAGAATAAAAATATTTTTTTTTGAAAATTGACAAAACGACGCAATTTTTATTTAAAACATCCAAAAACTCGCCTTTTTTTTACCATTTATTTAAATGAAAAAAAAATGAACTTCTTGTAGCCCTGCGGCTCCGCGGAGTACAGTTTGGGAACCGCTGATTTAAGGTATACAATTTAACAATGCCATGGATAGCTTACTACAGCAGTGTTGGGCAAAGCATAGAACAATTGTTGAAAATGGCGGCTCACATATGCTTAGGCACTTGCATTCAATCGTTGATGAGACAACGACGAGACAGCATTGTGAGCGCAATATGCCGCCATTTTCAACAATTGTTCTATGCCTTACCGACCACTGGCTAACATCTATCGGCGGGGGGTATGATGAGCCAGTAGTGACGAATTCTGAGAATACTCCTTCAGGCAATATACAAAAAGTACCTACGATCGAGCAAAAGAGGTCATCTGCCTGATTGAAAAGAATTCCCTCGAAAATTATGAGTCTTTTTTCTGGCAGTCCGGCTTCGGCGAATTTACCCGAATTTATCCTGGCTCCGCTCAACAGGGGCGCCGCGGAATTAAAACTTGTTTAGAATTTTTTTTAAAAGCATAATGAACTACTGAAAAATGTTTCGCCGCTAAACGGAATTTATATCTTGCGGAGCCTATCAAATTTCTTCCGTACTTTCCGTGCTTTCCATGACGGAAAGTGTTCTATCATTGAAATAATTTCTAAACGAATAACTTCGTTCGAGCTTTGTTATTTGAAACTATTGAGCAAAAGGCTGGCAGAAATGATGCTCAAAGCTTTTGATTGTTGCTTCATTAGCCTGCAGCTTTCTCTCACTTCTCTCTCTCGCTCTCGCTCTGGCTCTCGCTCTCGTATGGGATGCTCCTTGCAAGCAAACACAGAAATCCTCGTGACACTTGGAGCTTATTTTGAAAACATAATCCTAAATCGTAAATATTTTGAAGGAAAAGCAAAGGTTTTCTTTTTTTTTTTTAAATTCCAAATAAGTTTGTGCGTAAAAAGCCCAAGCAAAAGTCCTCTTTCGATTTGTCGAAAATACTAATAAAAAGAGAAAATATAAAATGGGCGCGTCTGTAAGAAAGAGCTTTTTATAATTTTTTTTTTTGGATTTTAATTTTGTTAAATTTTTTTGAACCATGCTTCACGAAGTGAAAGGAGCACGTAATTTGGTAATACGATGTCACGTTAATTGAAAATTGATAAATCAACTACTCATGCTTTGGGGACTCTCAATCCCCACGAATCGCTCACTAGCTCGCTCCCTTATTTCACTCGCATTCTTTTCGTTCTTCCCTAAGGCTAATGTGTGTGTGTGTGCGTGTGTGTGTGTTTTTGCGCGCTCATCGAATTCATTCGAATAGAGCCGAATTTTCAGTTATAAATTCCATTCCAGCGACAAGCTTCCAAGCAAGAAAGTTATGTTTGCAGCCACCTCTATCGAAGGACAGATAGACACATGGCATCGAGCAAAGTGTATAGTAGTCTAGTCGAGCTTTATTTTTTGTGCCATGCCATGCCGGTCATGCATATGCCGACCCGTCTAATGCAAAAAAAAAAATAAAATACAAAAATTAAAAAAAAAAAAAAGCTCTCAATTTGAAGGAATTGTGTCCGATTTGAGTCGCTCGTATCCAATTCATTTGTTATTATCTCACATAGTTTTGTTTTCGTGTCTCTTGTTTCGCCAGCTTGAAGATAGGAGAGGATAAAACATGAGAAACTGTCGAGCATATGCTAAAGACTTTGTTGTTTCTCTCTCTCTTTCTCTTTGAGCTTCCATCACCATCAACATTGAGTCATGGCATTTGTGGCATGCTTAGGGGGAAAAGGAAATTCTTTTTAAAGGATATTTCTTAAAAATATTTTGCACTTGAATCTTTGGAGTGGATTTTTCGAACCTTAGAAACACCTCAAAGCACACATACGTATACACGGATTCTCCAATAGATGGAACCCCAGCAGGAAATGTCCCGGCATGATTGCAGCATGACATTGAGCTGCGACTCCTCCTGATTATACACCAAATTTCTAATGAAATTTACACACAAGCGGCATTGGCCGTCATAAGAGTATACATAAGGACTGTCCCAGAAATAACTGTCCTTTTGTTTTTAGGCTATTTACAAAAAAGTGTTAACTCTATAGCAACATATTTGGTACCTAAATAAAGTATAAATTAGTGATGCCACGAATATTCGGCCACTATTCGGTATTCGGCCTATTCGGCGTCATTTTTCAGTATTCGGTATTCGGCCGAATAGTTAAAATATTCGGCCGAATACCGAATAGTAGAAATAACTTATTAAAAACATCAGCAGTAACTACAAATTAAGTTTTTCTCACAATAACGTTAAAAAATTTAATTAACGAGATCTAAAAATACAGCAGATTTGCTTTTTATTCCTTAGAAATATTAAATCTACGCTAGCTTCTTCTAAATTTTCTTCGAAAACATTATAAACAGTGGGCAAATGTTTCAACGGCAGTTTTTGCCTTGACTCCAGCGTGTGTCGCGTGTAGGCTCAAGCTGTCTTTGCTACGTGCCGAATATTCGGTTGCCAAATATTCGTTATTCGGCTGAGAGGTTGACCGAATATTCGGTATTCGGCCAAATCCACTATTCGTGGCATCACTAGTATAAATATTGCAGATTAAAAAAAAAAAAATACTCATTCGTAAAATAAAAAAACTACTGAAAAGATGTCGTCTCAACAAGAAGAAAAGCGGAAAGCAATTATTTACAAACACCTGGAAAATCCAAACACCACGTACCTACAAAAAGATCGCTAAGGAAGTTGTCGTGTGCGAAAAAACCTGTCGGTAGGACCATAAAACAATACAGACAGCTTACGCCTTTATCAAAAAACACCAGGATCAGGGTGAAAAAGTGGTCCAGCGAACCAAGCGGTGGCCCAGAACGTTAAGCGGCTGTTTACTCAGAATCCAGGCACTTCGGTTCGTGATATGGCAGCAAAAGCGGGAACATCGAAGTCAAGTGTTCAACGGATTAGAAAATTTTACAACCTAAGGAGCTATAAAGTACAAAAAGTACCTGATAGGTCAGAAGAAAAGGACGCCGAAGCCAAGAGGAGGCTCGAAAACTGTATCGCGATTACCTGCCCAAATTTGATTGCGTGATCATGGACGATGAAACGTATTGCAAAGCGGATTTCAAGCAGTTACCTGGACACGGATATTAAACTGCGGTTAGAAGGGGTGGAGCATCCTCTAAATTTACCACCGAAAAAAAACATACAAAATTTCCAAAGAAATACATGGTGTGGCAGGCCATTTGCAAATGTGGCCTTCGAAGTAAGGAATTTGTGACGGATCGCACAATCAACACCGAAATTTACATCAGAGAGTGTCTGGACCGGCGTTTGCTGCCTTTTTTACGTCAACACCAAGGTTCAGTACTATTTTGGCCTGACCTAGCAACATCTCAGCAACGCCCAGAGAACGATGGATTGCTACCAAGCCAATAATGTCACTGTGGTACCAAGAGAAGCAAATCCTCCGAATTGCCCCGAACTTCGTCCAATCGAAAAATATTGGGCTTTAATGAAAAGGAACCTTAAGAAGACCAAACAAACTGCGAAGAACATCGAAATATTTCGACATAAATGGCGTCGGGCATACACTAAGGTGAACGAAAAATCGGTAAAAAACCTAATGGAGGACCTAAATCAAAAAGTGTATAATTTTTTTTAAGTGTATTTTTTTCAGTGTAATTAAAATTTTTTATTTATTTTCTAATGTTCACTTAATAATAAACTGAAAGAATTTTTAAAAAAAACATCATTGGTTTTTTTGCAAAAAAAAAAAAAAAAAAAAAAAGGACAGTTATTTCTGGGACAGTCTTTATTACGACGAATAACACCTTCATTCGATGACAATGCCATTGGAATTGAGGAGTACTCAAATTTTCCCCTTGATATCATTGATGAAAAAATTCATGAATTTGTCATTTATGAGAAAATTTCCGTCTGGGACTGAACAAGTGAACATACATACATATGTATGAATTGATGATGCCAAAGCCAATTGCGTTCGCATTGTCTACTATCGCTTTGGCTATGACGAATTGATGTGTGCTAAAACAGGAGTCAACGTTTGAGTAATGGCGGTCTATTTTTTATATATGTATATATATATTATTTTTTTTTTTTATTGTTTATTTATTGTTTTATTTGCTCTCGTCGTAATACTTAAAGCAAAACAATGGACGATTGTGTGCGCCTTCAAACGGGTGCGCGCTCAGCTCATTTCGTCCTAGCAACAATAAGCGGAATGCGTATTGCTTGCGTTAGTTAGTGTGTGTACGCACATGTAAGCGTTTTTGTTATCCTAAAGCGTCAAGTTTCTCTCTGTCTATCTCTGTCTCTATTTCTCTTTCGCTCGCTTGCTCGCTCTCTCTCTCACTCTCTCTTTCTCTCTGTCACTCAGTAACCCTTAGTGTGTTAGTGTGCGTGCGTGTGTTGTGAGCGCCCGTGTGTACGGTCCGTTTTTTTTTTCTTAAAAGCTTTGACCTAGAAAGTTCCTTCCATGCCCATAGTTGTTATTATGCTGTGCAAAAAAAAAGCCCTTTAAATGAGATATGAAAGTCCTTAATAGCTAAGAGATTTCATTGTTTTTGGCAATAATAGAAAAACGTTTTCACTCATATGCGATTTCTCTTTTTTGGCTTCTGCTTTTTTACATACAATAATATTTATATGTACATGGATGTGTGCGAGTGTGTGTGTGTGCGCGCGTGTTTTTGTGTAAATGTTTTTCTGTTACCAAATAATTTTTGTTGCTACCTGTGTGTCTATTTCTGGTCCTATTAATACTTCTATGTCGTGCTCTTGTTATTGTTCTTGTATTTCGGGCGACTCTATTCAAAGTGTGTGCGCTTTCGAAGTAAGTCGGTTCACCTTTCAAAAATTCACCTGCTTATCCATGAGGATTTCTCTTCGCTCTACATTTTGTCGTGCTCGTCGCACACCTTCCATCCGTGCGTCCGTCCGTCCGTACGTTCTTTTTTTTTTTTTTTTTGTTCTGCATCTCGTTGCTTATTTACTTTCCGCATACCAATTTCCATTTTTCCGGCGAACTCTCTCCCCCCTCCCCTCTATCTTTCTCCTCTCTCTCTCTCTCTCTCTCTCTCTCTCATGCTCCGTTTATCTCTTCATCGCTTTGTTGGCTTCAGACTTTCGCTCCTCAAATAATTGTTCGACACATTGCGAAGATTGACGATGGTCCATTCAAGACCCATTGGCTTTTGATTAGCGTTTTTATGCCAAAACTTTTGCCTCAAAACTTTCGATGCCGATATGAAATTTTAATAACTTCAAGTTGCCGTGTTAGTAGATCACCTAAAAGTCCTACAAAATTAAAAAGTTAGGTACTCGGACTAATTTATTATTATTTAAATTTTGTTTCTTTTTTTGGTCTTACGCCTTTCATTCCAAAACAGAATGCCATTAAGTTTGTAATGAAATTTATTTTCATTAAATTTTTATAGTAGATAAAAAATATTAAAATAACAAAAAAAAAAAATATGGCGTACCCCGATAAAGAAATTTTGATCGTTGTGTAACTTTTTGACTTTTAAACGAGCTCACCTTACAGCTTCGAATTTGGGCTGAACTAATTTCATAAGAATGATCTCGAACAGAAATGGGTGTGGTGTGACCCACCAGTATTCAAATCTAAATAACTACTTGATATTTATATTGAAAATATATAAGTATATATTCTTTTTATTTATAATTTGATTTATTATTAATAATAGTATTGGTTTGTTTGATCAAATTAATTTTGATCCATACCATATTTATCATTTTCATGAACCATCATATTTAGAAGAGACCCGCAATGAATATTATAAAATGAATTTATTTATTTTTTTATTTAAAATTTTTTTTTATTTTTGTTTTTGCTACCGAAATTCCTACTTTTCTGTTTACCTATTTGAAAATTCAAAGATAAATGTTGTGTGGTTGAGACAATTGAACATCAGAAACCTTCTCTGCGCCCTGCTGTGCGTATGTGTAACCAAGCACTCACACATTACTCATACGTCATGGTTGCCGCAATGCTATGGCTTGACTGCGGAATGCGATTGTAAGGCACAAAAATGTTCATTATTCCGTGTCATCGAGAGCATTAAAAAACAAAACAAAAACAAAAAAAAAAACAGAACAAATTGTTAATTTACACAGTGAATGTGAATGCTTGAGCTTGCTATGTAGCTTCCGATTGCATGGGGCTCGTCCCATGAGATCGCCATTATTTCAAGCCAACAGAAAATTTCTATTCGTAGAAATACGTCAATGTCTCTACGTCAAAATGCCGTTTGTATTTTGGCGCGTTTCTTTTGCGAACGTAACGCGAATCACATGATTTCAATTCACTTGATTGTCTGCTGCTGCTGCTGGTTGTGCTGCTGCTGCTGCTACCGCCGATGCTGCTGGTGGTAGTTCTGAGACGCTCTCTGACATACATAGCGTAGCTAAAGCTATAAAGGAGGCTTTGATAGTTGACAAAAAGAATGAAAGGAGAAAAAACAAAAAATCCTTATATTAGCAAACAAAGAGAAAAATATCGCATGCTGCATTACATAAAGTTTTGTTTAAATCGTGAGAAATGCTCGAACGTGAATGTTGAACGTTACGTTACGTATACTACGGTTCGGCAGCGCTATTGTCAATATGTGTATACGTACGGCATAGCCAAATTACAATCGCGAAGGAGCTTTCTCCACTAAGCTTTATACTGCTGTCTTGGGTTGCGTTTTTCGGAGAAAATTTTAGGTAAAACACGCTCACGCACGCAGCACGAAGCCACAAATCGCTCTCCGTGTTATGCCAGCGCATAAGGGGGGGCGCGAAGGGTGGTAACAATACAATTTAAATACAATACAATCGAGGCAAAGCCCTCGACGATATCGGCGAAAACAAACGAGCAAACGAGCAAACGAGCAAACTGGCATATTGGAGAGTTAACGAATGGACGTGCGAACGGCCGAGGACGTGGAAGGGATGGAGGCAGCGTGGCAGCGAGAGAGCGTGGCAGCGAGAGAGCGAGGCAGCGAGAGAGAAGCAGCAGCAGCATCAACTTCATTCCTTAAAGTCTAGTGCGTTTGATGATATCCGGCCACAGTTTGGGCGTCATTGCCGCCGTCCCGTCGCCCTCGGAGGAGCGCCACTTGAAAATGCTGTGGTCGAAAGTTTTTGGCCCAAAGAAGGACATGCCTAAAACGTGTACGGCACTGAACAAGAAGAGCGTAGTAACGCGAGCACAATGCAATGGCTTAGCGTCTTTGCACATGAGCGAATCGTCAGAAAGAGCAGCAAATGAATAAAATAGAATCGAAACGAAACGAAACGAAACGAAATGAAATGAAATGAATTGAAAGCAAAGGAAACGAAACGAAACGAAAGGAGAAGAATTGTAAAAAGAAAAAAAAAAAAGAAAAAAAAACAGGCTAAAGAGAAAACCACGAACACGAAGCAACGAACAACATTAAGCTCTGTACGTACAAGGATAAAAGTCGGTGAGAGCCGTATACGAAAAATTACGAAACGACAAGAACCACAACGACATCGAAAACGACAACAACGACGACGACGACGACGACAAATACAACTACAACGATAACGACAACGACAACGATAAAGGGATAGCGACGGCAGCGATGGCAATTGTGCGCTGATGACGGCGATAAGGATGACATGGCGTATAGGAGCACAGCAGCTTTTGGTGCATATGGTGGAAATCAGTCGTAACGAGAACGTCGTCGGGTGCTGCTGCAACCAACCGGAGCAGGCAGAGCAGCTCGCTAAGTCTTTACGCGTGCTAAAGTGAAAACAAGCAAATTCCACACTACTTTCATATTGTGTAAAATGAGCCAAAAAAAAAAAAAAAAAACAAACAAATAAAAATAAAAAAAATAATTTTAATAAATAAATCAAATTCCAATCAATAAATAAATATAGCCAATTAAATCTAAATAAATCGAAATGAAATGAAAATGGTGGAAATAGAAATGGAAAATCAAAATAAACCGCCGATGGCTGTACGCTCGTAAATTTTAAAATCAAATCAAAATGTAAACGTATGTCGGAATAATAGAAGCAATAATTGAATGAGAACAAAGCAAAGAGTCAAAATCATTCAATGAAAATTCAGTAAAAGTCACTTTCGAGTACAATAAATTAGAATCAAATCGAATGTTTTGGAGCCAAATCCAAATTAGATGGAAAAAGAATTGAAAAAAACACATATCTCTAAAAAACAAAAAAGACAATTAACATTGCATGAAACATTTTAAAATATATTGAGCAATAAAAAAGGATAACCAAAAAAAAAAAAAAAATCCTTTAAAACAAAACTTCTTGAAGGCGAGCAAGAAAACGCCTTGAGATCTCAACAAACAGCCCTCGAACTATAATTTCACTTTCTTCTTCTTCTTCTGATTCTGCTTCTATGTTTTTGTTCCTTTATTGTTTTTTTGGTCTACTTAATGTTTTAAACAAAAACAGGCACACATAATCATACACACAAGCGCACACACGCTCAAGCACGCACTCTTACAGAACGGGAAAGTAGAAACAAATGTTGATAAAGTTGTACTCATCGCATATGAGTGCAAAACCCCCCGAAAAAAAACCAGAAAAAAATTACAAAAAAAAACCAACAACACACACACATTGATATATGTGTGAGCCAAAGTCTTTGCCACATTTTTGTGCGATTTAGTCGATGTGTATGTTTGTGGTCGAAAGTGTTTCGAGACATTGAAATAGAATTCAAGTAACAAGTGAGGTAATTGCAGGAAATTCAGCTTGGCAGTAAGACGAATCGCTGGAATTGCTATTTTTTCTCTATCGCATAAATATCAATAAAAGGGTGACTTCAGAAACACATGCCGAAATCCATTGATCTCCCTTACAAACCGTTTAATTGAAAGCGCACTGTTTTACAACTTTATTCCTTTGAATTCCCGATCAAAATGAATTCTTCTTGTCAGCTAGAAATAGCCGAACTTTGATCCCATTACTTAATGTTGCCCTACAACAATTGCAACAATCGCTCTTCCCTACAGGTTCATGCAAAACGAAAATTGCTACTTAAAGGTAGTTAGTTTGTTAGTTCATTACTCCCGATTTCCGTTGGAAGTCGTCTGCTCCAATGTCTTTCGTTGGAAAAAGGATTCTTTGAAACGGCCAACATTTCCCTTATTATTTTTTTGTGACTGTTTTGATGACAGAGGATATTGGTTTCATCAACAAATAAAATTTGCACCTGATATGATCATTCGGAAAAATTGCCGTTGCATATCATAAATCACAATCATACCCCCATAAGTATGCAACATTTTTTTGAAATTTGATTTTTTTTATGTATGTTCCATTTGGTGTGGAGCGTAATGACATTAAACATAGTTCATATTGATATAAAACTCTATTTTCGTGAAATTTTGTACCACAATCGCACTTCTAGAAGAGAAAAAAAAATTCGTCCTATCCTTCCACGGAAGCATGTATTGGTTTTTGGCAATATCATATGATCAATTTTTTTCAAGATATTTTTCCATATATGGGCTTTAAAATCAAAATTCAATCTTCATTAATGGTCATCTTTTATCAAAATTCCTTTCAAAATGTGTGTTAAATCACCAATAAATCTATCAGCTATGTACGAAAATTTCCATAAATAGTTCAAGTGAAAAGCTTCCTCAACAGGCTCAATGATATGGTAATACAAAATATATTTTTGTACCTTCAAAATAGAGAGATATTGTCATGTAGTTTGACAAGCATGAAATGTTTTGTTCATACCATTAGAAATCAAGGATACTCAAGAACTCCGATGAGAGATAGCAAGCCCAACCTTGCTTCTTAATTCCCTTTGCGAGCCAAATGACAACTTATGCCCCGCCTCATGGTTCCATGCTTCGTTTTTAACAATAGAAATTGTCTTCAAGTCTCATGAAAAGTCTTGACCGAGAACAGTTTAACTTAATTAATGAAAGAGCTTCGCTGGGTTATGGTCTATTATAATTCGGAATTGAAAGATTTTACTGCAAATTGAAATTGATTTAACACGTCAAATCCCATGTCTAAGCCAAGTTAAATTCGGTTCAAAGTTTTCCCTAAACTCATAAAAAAAATTTAAATAAACTCACCAAACTCACCCATAATAAATACAAAATATATTACATCCATTTTATTTTCATGGGGAAGCGCGGGCCCATTTAAAAAATTTTTTTTCAGCGCTCCAGCAATAATTTTAAAATTCATCAATACCATCATAGGATACATTGAAAAGACAATTAACAAAATATTGTGACACTGGGAATTGTAGAGTTAATAGTCTTGAGCGCAAATGAGTTTATGTTCAGTCTAGAAGACAAACTGAAACTTTGGCTTAGACCCATTTCCGACCGACAGCAAAGACAATTCTGTTAATTTTATGCCTTTATTAGTAACAGTGGAGCTCTTGAGAGGACTTTATTGACAAATAATGTACTTTTTTCAGGATTTCTTTGAGACATTTTGGGATACAAAAAGAATGTCTAAAACGTCTTACAGTTCAACAGAAAAGAAAAAAAAAGAAACAATCTTAATCCTGTAACGCGTAATATACAACTTTTTCCTCACAAAGTTTTAAAAATTTATAGGATAAACTATTTACAACATTGCTTAAAGTAATTTAACATATGTAAGGACAAGATTCGTCCCTTTTGGGTTAACGGGTGAACTGATCCAAGCCTCGGGAAAGGAAGCAATTCTAAAATAAAGCAATTTCTCTGAGCTACGTTAAGATTTTGCGCAACTCGAATTCCTCTAATAACCGAATAGATTGACTACCTGATCCTGATTCCATGAAGTAAAGCTCAAGTCCAAGCAAATACGAAATGTAGAAAGAGGATATGAGGTTTTCGTTTTGAAAAATTTGAATTCATTAAAATACAAAATTCGAAAGCATATAAAATCAATGTTCTTGTGGCTGCTTTTCATCTGCTCCATCCGATTCTTCATCCGACTGTGATGGTTGAACATTGCTCTCGATATCCTTGCACGTCCTTCAAAATTGCAAAGAGAAGCCAATCAATGTATTAAGGATGGCCTCATTGTCTCCCCTGTGAATAGGAATGCTCTCTAATAATATTCTCGTATTCCTCAGCTTATTCCTTTTATGCTTTTGCTTATCATGTCTCATAATAAAACAAAAGATTGAAGACGAATGGACGATGCCGGGGAGGGAAATGCTCCCTCAATCATATTTCGATTGCCAGATGTACTCGTTCTTGGAAACTCTGGGGTCCGAAGTAAGAAGAAACCATTCGATCTATTTATCCTAACGGTACTTAAATACGATTGCGTATATTATGTACGAAGAATGTGAAGGTTGAAAGCAGCACGGATACACAGAGCGTTGTTGTTGATATTCTTGAGAACAAGTTTTATTTGTTGCACTATGAAAAGAAATATTTCAATTAAATTTGTTGAAAGTTTTTTTGTTTACTTCCGATTCTATCTCAATTTATTATTATTTTTATTCTCCGAATGAGCTACAGCAAAGATTCAAGCCAAGACAAGTCAAGCACACAGCTTGTTTCAAAGAATCTTATCCGCTTCAATTCGATTCCATTGTAATGGCCTTCAACTGGAATGGATTGAAAATTTCCTCGAAGCGATTTACGCCACTTAAGGCATCAAGTTTCATTGTACATACATATATACAATATGAATAAAAATGCACTTTTCCTGTTTACCGACGGACAAAAAACTTCTAAGAACGAATTTTTCTTTTTTTCAACCGAAGGCAGTCAGGATTAATAAATATCTTTTTAACGGCTTTCAATGAGCGCCTTAAGTTCTGTACAGACAATAATAAGTACTAGAAAAAGCACAAAAGAAAAAATTTTTAATAATAAAAAATTCTGTGAGTGCGACACCTGTTGGCCACACATCCAAATTCCCAGCCGAGAAAATTAAAATGGAATAGAAATTAACACTCGCCAACTAATTTTCAATTGTTTATAACAAGTTTTTATAAAATAATATATAGGCTAGGCTAGGTCAGGTTAGGTTGGTTAGGTTAGGTAAGGTTAGATTAGGTTAGGTTAGGTTAAGATAGAATAGGTAAGGTTAGGTTAGGTTAGGTTAGGTTAGGTTAGGTTAGGTTAGGTTAGGTTAGGTAAGGCTAGGTTAGGTTAGGTTTGTGTGGCTGCCACCACTAAGGGTGACACACTTGGGTCTCACATGAGTCCGTCGTGATACCACGAATAAAAGGAAAACAATAAAAACCAGAAACTGAAAAACGACATAAAGATCCACGACCTCAGCTGGAAGTCGAACCCAGGGCCTCTCGCTTCGTAAACACGCATCTCAGCCAATTACGGCACAAAGAAATGACCTATGAAATGTAACTGCTCCAAAAATAATCTAGATTGTAGTTTTTAGGTACGAGCTTCACAAATCCAATACATAGAAAATTTCAAATATCCTCTTTATAGGTTTTGAAAGATGTTTCTTAATACTAAGATCCCAAGTTCAGTTTTTTGAGATCGAAATCAAAGTGTAGATTAATATAGCACGAATTGTGAAAAAAATCTAAGATCTCATGATATTGAACTGAACTGATCTAGCTGCAGAAGTAACGGCTGTTGAAGAAGAGAAGGCCAAATATACCAGGGTCGTTCTTCTTATAGTCGTAAATCTTCTTATCCTTCGCCGGCTGCAGAGGATCGAAGATTATACGTCTTACAAAATGCACGTTTACATACATATGAAGCTTTCAATTCATGGAATACAACTAGGCTCTTGATGCATTCCAGAATTCTTAACAGATTCTTTGGATCCCTCTTGGTCCTTTTATTATTTTATTTTTCTTATCTCCGAAATCTTAAGTTGACTCTTCATGATCATGTTGATATGATGATGATGATGATGATGATGATGATGATGATGATGATGATGATGATGATATGGGGCGGAAGGGACAGACTGTCCCCTGAAAATCAGTCAGTTTTGGCAATTTTGCCATCGCCGGTAAAGCAAAAGAAAAGAAAGGAAAGAAATAGGCAAGAAAGAGAATAGAAAGGGTTTGAGCTCTCTCAGAGCTTCTTGGTTAGCCTGAGGTTGACTCTAAGTGGAAGTGATTTTTTTTTGTGCCACAAAATTCGAACGGAAATCTCTTTTTGAAAGCAGTTGCTCTGAAAATTCTCCTTTAAAGAGTTGGGTTCCTCTGCAAACATGCAGAAAACGATGATAAAGACAATGATAGTCATAGTAGAGCCCTATTAAATTGTACACCTGATAAAAAAAAAACAAATTCTAAGACAGATTTATGGAGAGCCCCCCAACCAACAAACAAGGCGGGTATTTCTTAACACTTCAATAAATTTTGTGCCCACATAAGCTTATCGATTTATGACAACGTTGTAAATAGTAAATCCAAGAGATGAAATTCGGCCCCGACCCGGTTATACTTTAACTATTCGGCATCGATTGATGGCAATAACAATAATAAGAATGATAATTAGAAGAGGGCTTTAAATATTGGGCGTAGGCGGTACGCCCAATATACACAAAAATGCAACACTTGAAGGAGTCCATAACAGATAGAGGGCAGACGTGTATTTGGAAATCTATTTCGGGTATAATTAAAAACTACAAACGTCCATAAATTTCTCGTGCCGAGTGGGTTTGAACCGCTCAAAACTCATCGAAAACCTCCTACGTTCGCATCTGAACGAGGACATAGGAAGAAAAAACCAAACATCAAACCATCAGTGAAGCGAAGAGAAGAAAAGTGAAGAAAGGAAATGAAAATGGGGCGATAATTAAAAACAAAAAATTGATTTCTTTTTTCGTTTCACAGAATGTGTGCTTTGCTGTCAATGATTCAAAGAAAATATCTCAAAAAAGTGATGATAAATAATATAATAGAAAATAATTGAAAAAAAAATCTAATGGAATGAAAATTTTGAAATCAATTAAACTAATATTAAATTAAGTAAATTTTGCATATATATATATATAAATATAAATATATCTTTGAGTATATATGTATATATACACATGTATAAATAATCAAAATTGTGTTCATAAGTCGCCTGAAGGTGTGATATTTAAAAAAAAAAAAAAAATTAAAAAAATTCAATCACATTTGAGTGCAATTCAAGTTCGTCCGGTGGAAATGAATTTAGTAGCGTAAAAGCATTTAATTACTGTACGTGTCCTTCTACGCGAAAAGTGAAACGAAACATTTACGGAACTCGCAGAAAGTATTCAAAAAAAAAAAAACACTAATCAAAACCCAAGCAACCCGAACATAAAAATCATATTTAATTGGCAGCAGATAGTATCTGCCAGAAAACACCAACGGCTAGCGGCTTCAACAACACCAGCAACAACGCGATCCCATCGGAACGTGAAGTTCGAAAAGCTCTCGGGGGTGCCGCCATATCCCATCGGCATCGCATCGCATCGCAGTCGGGGCTTAAGGCACGAATTGTTCCTCGCTCGTCGCCGCAGAAAATTTTCGTTTCGGTGGACTAACTGAAAAGCAAAAGCAAAAACGCAAAATCCGGAAAAGCAAAAGTTTGCTTGACTTTCGGTAGGGAAGCTGGACCTGGACCTAGTGGCGAACAACGGCATCATCGTTGTCTGCGCGTCGCGTGCATAGGAGCTCATTCTGGCCACCTCACATAGCAACGAGAGCGACAACAATAATTCTGTTTGCGGCAGCGGTGGTGGCGACAAGAAGTCCTTCTCGTTGCATTGTTGTTGCGTGATAGTCGATATAACGCCAGTCTCGCACTCCGGACGTTTGACATCGGTAACAACGGCCTCGGGAAAGGATGTAGGCCTTGACGGCGGTGGCGGCGATGGCGGCGGTGGTGGTGGTGGTAGTGGTGTTCTCGGTGATGGCGTCTCTCAGCTAGCTAGCAGCTTATTTCGCTTCGGAAGCAAAAAGCGCGGCGTTTGCATATGCAATGCACAGTGCCGCCTACAGCCGCTGGGTGAGGGAACGCTTGGCCCGACAATTAAAACGCATCACGGCTCGCTGGACCGCTTGCTGCAGCAGCAGCAGCAACAGCAGCCTTCTGCTGCCCCACAAGTTCGCTCGATTGGTGGCATTGTTGACGGTGGCGGAAGCGGTGCACTTCTGCAGGCAGGTGAAAATCTCACGGATGATCATGATGTTGAGAAGAAAGGCAACGAGGACATGCCAGGAGTACAGCCACATTCACAGTCACAGTCACAGTCACGTCAAGTCACAAAAGAGATGAAATCGGCACAAAAGGTCAAGGCCGAATTTGATCGTGGCGTGGAAGTGGAGAAGTTTTATCACCAAATCAATGGAGACATTTTCGAAATAACACGCCGTGTGAGAGCACGAAATGAGGACACAATCGAACAGAAGATCATTAAGCGTAGGGGATCGGTCCGTTTGCCATCGGAACACCACCACCACCACCACCACCATCACCACCAACACCAACACCAGCACCAGCAGCTGCAGCATCAGCAGCGACCGCGTCAATTGACTGGAGGGCAACCGTTATCAGCGAATCGTCATGCCCATCCGCATCATCAGCATCTATCGTTTGCCGAGGATGACGAGCCGCGGCCTCAGTTGCCACCCCGCCGACAAAAGAGTGCCGAAGAGTCGTCGTCGTCGAATATCAAACCGTGTACACGGGCGGCGGCATCTCCGCAGGATCTTGAATGGTTCGATAGAAAGGCACAGCAGCGGCATTCGGCGCGCTCGGCAGAAAGCGGCGCCGTACGAGACGAGACAATGGAATGGCTTGAAAAGCAAAAACGAGCTCCGCCTGCTCGAACATCATCGGGTCCGAGCGAAATAACCGTGCTAAAAGACGAAGTGCCCGAATGGCTTTTAGAACATCTGCCACGAAAACGCTCAATGATGATGATGGAACGTGAAAAGCAGATGGATAACAAAGCCAAAGTCTCATCGTATGCGTCCGCGTTGAAAGAGGAGCTCGCCGAAATTTTAAAGAAACCACTCTCACGGCAAAGCTCAAGTCCGGGTGAGATTTCCCTATTGAAAACGGACATCGTTGACTGGTTGGCTAGCCTTCAGACAATAAAATCGTTGTTGCCGCACGATCATGTGGGCGATGATGGCGTCCGAAGGCGTCCGCATCACCATCGGAATGGCAGCGGTGAGACACCGCGTTCACATTTGCCAGAGGATATGGTCTCGCAGCTTGGGACAAACGCAAAAGCGTCACTCGCTCGGACACAGCACCGATCATCGGAAGGAAAGTGAAATCCTTGACTGGATCGCTTATCCCATCAGCCGATTGCAGTCGCTTGGCAAGAACCCGCCAACGCAATCGTTAGATCGTCGTTCGACGGCGGAGACGACCTGTTTTAACGAAATGCCACAACAGAACACGAGAAACATTTCAGACCGGACGACAGACCGATTGCACCATCATGAGCAGCGGTCGGGCGGCGGCGGCCATGAAAGGGCAGCGCGGCAAAGAAGACTTCGGCATTCTGTGAGCGAAGTTGTAACAATGCCATCGGCGGGCGCTAACACATCGGCCAGCGGTGTTCCAAGCAACATTGAGCGCCTTTACGCTAAGCCGCATAAAGAGCGCTATCAATATGTGCCCAAGGACACACTGCCACTGCCACTGGCACCGCCCAAACTGCCTCCTAAGGAGTCGACTTTATCTGCTGTTGTAACATACAGCACTCCTGTTCCGAAAATGTCAACCGTCGCACCGGCGATGCGAAGAGACTCGAAGCGTGACCGCTCGCGCCGCCATCAGACACAGCGTTCGGCAACCGTTTCGGATATGACCGGCCATCGCAACGGGGCGCAGAAAAGGAAGTCCTCATCGGCGGAACGAGCCCCTCGTTCCCCATCGCCATGCAACGATCCGGCGTGTCCGCTCTTGCCCATCTGCACCGATCCACATTGTCGATTTCTTGAGTGTCAGGTGGCAAACCGCAGCGTTAGCACATCGGCATCCACAGCCAATCTTGGCAGGCATCAGCAAATCGCTAAGGCACAAATGCACAGAGTTCCTCCACACGCAACTTCGGATGAGTCGCCATCGCCATCGCCGTTGCCATTACCATTTTCACTAACGCCGCACAGCAGCCAGCACACCACAATTACAGTCACAGTCGCAGCCACAGCTGGCGCAAATTTCTACTTCGTCATTGTCACAACAACAACAACAAGGACAAATTCGCCGTAAATTAGTTATTTGCAATGACTGCCGCTACTGCGCGCCGCCGCTTAATTGCCAGAATAGAAAATGCCTCAACGCAACCAAATGCAATTCACTGCCGCGTTGTGCTGCCGACTTCAATCGACTTCGCACGGCACTCGTTCAGCCTCCTGCCACACTCGATGACATCGAGCCAGCGCCCGAAACGGAGACGGAGGAGACCCCGTCGCCGCTGGCGCAAGCATACTACGGCTCGAGCGGAATGCATTATCGCAGCAATTCGCAGCCGAATACGCTGCAGCGCGGCGACTCACACTCCTCGCTCTGGCACACATCCAACGACGCGCCGACGCCGTCGACTGTCGTCAGCAAGTACCACCATCAGCGAACAACTAATGGCGTTAACAGCGCCCATCCACCCTACGCCCTCCATGCCCAGCACGCGGCCAGTACGAATAATAAACTTATGAAATCGGCATCGGCTGCGTCGCTCAACTCACGCCGCCGTCGCCATAAAACCGTGCACTTCGGCGAGAACTTATTGCGTGAGGTGTGCCAAAACCGTAAGCTAATCAAAACCGAACAACTTCCGTCCGGATCAGCGCCGATGAAGGCCAACATACAGATGCTGTACAATTTCGTTGAAGGAGTTCTAAGTGCCTGGGTCGACGACGACGAGGAGCAGGTTCGATCCGGCGCCGAATCCGAACCGGAGAACGGTGCCATGGCAATCAAACCGATTCATCGTTGCAATCGTTTGCGCTACCAGTGCATCAAGCGCATCGTCGAGGAGGCCGCAGAGCTCCAGGGAACTCTCAAATTGGGCAATTCGAGATACCGTCATCGGCACTGGCGCAGCACAGCCAAGCAATGCAACGAAATGTTCTTGCGAAAGGTCAGTATCCAGTACATCTTGGTATTGCGAATTAATGACAAATATTCCCACTACTCGTTGCTTTGTCCTTGCGTGAACAAAAACCTCCCACACCAACATATGTATTCATACATATAGATATCCTAGCCGAGCCGTCATGTACCTACTACCATAGGCATGGCATGACATTCGAAATTCAGCTCAACCACAAAATTAATCGTGCTGAAGAAGGCAATCAATTTTCAATCAAAAAAAAAAAAAAAAAAAAAAAAAAAAAAAAAAAAATGTAGAACCAAAACACAGCAAATAATTCCCTGAAAATCTCCATTTTTGGCATTCTCTCCAAACAAAATTGTTGCGTCAATATTCTGCTCATGTCAGATTGGATGTGACACTAAAAATCGTTGCCCATTGTCGGGCCATTGACAAGGCCTGAAAATGGCTGAACTTTGGCTTTATCGCCTAGATTTTACGCACACATCCATTTTCCTTTAAACTCATATTCGAAAAATGCCGTTGATGCACTGTTGCATGATTTCACGAAAAACGTTGCTCCAACATATGGAACATTTAGATGTTGCACGATTGCTTGATTGCGTGTTACATAGGCTTGCGCAACGCTTTCGCGAAATCGATTTATACATGTAATTTATGCCTTATAGAATCTGAAAGTAAACAAAAAGAGGGTAATTACTGTAGTAGTTTCCTCATGAAAACAGTACTGGTTAGACAATATTTTCCCTTTAATAAAATTTTTTATACCTTTTCCGAAGGAAAGGGTATATTAAGTTTGGCACGGTGTATGTAACATACCAAAGGAGTCGCGGTAGATATAGACATATATATATATTCTTGATCAGGGTGACAAGAGGAATCGATCTAGCCATGTCTGTCTGTCTGTCTGTCTGTCTGTCTGTCTGTCTGTCTGTCTGTCTGTCTGTCTGTCTGTCTGTCTGTCTGTCTGTCGGTCACACTTTAGTTTTTCGTAATTTACTCCTAAGCCATGAAAGATATCATATTGAAATTTGGCATGGACTTCAACCAGGTAAATGTCCGAAAAACTGCATACAAATTTTTTTCGTAGTCCCTTCTTGGGTCGTGGGAAGTGGTTCAGAAGTTTCAAAAATCACGATTTTTAACGTTTTTCCTGGATAACTTTTTTACTATACATCCCAGCTTATTGAAAGAGGAGCTCGCCGAAATTTTAAAGAAACCACTCTCACGGCAAAGCTCAAGTCCGGGTGAGATTTCCCTATTGAAAACGGACATCGTTGACTGGTTGGCTAGCCTTCAGACAATAAAATCGTTGTTGCCGCACGATCATGTGGGCGATGATGGCGTCCGAAGGCGTCCGCATCACCATCGGAATGGCAGCGGTGAGACACCGCGTTCACATTTGCCAGAGGATATGGTCTCGCAGTTGGGACAAACGCAAAAGCGTCACTCGCTCGGACACAGCACCGATCATCGGAAGGAAAGTGAAATCCTTGACTGGATCGCTTATCCCATCAGCCGATTGCAGTCGCTTGGCAAGAACCCGCCAACGCAATCGTTAGATCGTCGTTCGACGGCGGAGACGACCTGTTTTAACGAAATGCCACAACAGAACACGAGAAACATTTCAGACCGGACGACAGACCGATTGCACCATCATGAGCAACGGTCGGGTGGCGGCGGCGGCGGCCATGAAAGGGCAGCGCGGCAAAGAAGACTTCGGCATTCTGTGAGCGAAGTTGTAACAATGCCATCGGCGGGCGCTAACACATCGGCCAGCGGTGTTCCAAGCAACATTGAGCGCCTTTACGCTAAGCCGCATAAAGAGCGCTATCAATATGTGCCCAAGGACACACTGCCGCTGCCACTGGCACCGCCCAAACTGCCTCCTAAGGAGTCGACTTTATCTGCTGTTGTAACATACAGCACTCCTGTTCCGAAAATGACAACCGTCGCACCGGCGATGCGAAGAGACTCGAAGCGTGACCGCTCGCGCCGCCATCAGACACAGCGTTCGGCAACCGTTTCGGATATGACCGGCCATCGCAACGGGGCGCAGAAAAGGAAGTCCTCATCGGCGGAACGAGCCCCTCGTTCCCCATCGCCATGCAACGATCCGGCGTGTCCGCTCTTGCCCATCTGCACCGATCCACATTGTCGATTTCTTGAGTGTCAGGTGGCAAACCGCAGCGTTAGCACATCGGCATCCACAGCCAATCTTGGCAGGCATCAGCAAATCGCTAAGGCACAAATGCACAGAGTTCCTCCACACGCAACTTCGGATGAGTCGCCATCGCCATCGCCGTTGCCATTACCATTTTCACTAACGCCGCAGCAGCAGCAGCCCAGCCACAACCACAATTACAGTCGCAGCCACAGCTGGCGCAAATTTCTACTTCGTCATTGTCACAACAACAACAACAAGGACAAATTCGCCGTAAATTAGTTATTTGCAATGACTGCCGCTACTGCGCGCCGCCGCTTAATTGCCAGAATAGAAAATGCCTCAACGCAACCAAATGCAATTCACTGCCGCGTTGTGCTGCCGACTTCAATCGACTTCGCACGGCACTCGTTCAGCCTCCTGCCACACTCGATGACATCGAGCCAGCGCCCGAAACGGAGACGGAGGAGACCCCGTCGCCGCTGGCGCAAGCATACTACGGCTCGAGCGGAATGCATTATCGCAGCAATTCGCAGCCGAATACGCTGCAGCGCGGCGACTCGCACTCCTCGCTCTGGCACACATCCAACGACGCGCCGACGCCGTCGACTGTCGTCAGCAAGTACCACCATCAGCGAACAACTAATGGCGTTAACAGCGCCCATCCACCCTACGCCCTCCATGCCCAGCACGCGGCCAGTACGAATAATAAACTTATGAAATCGGCATCGGCTGCGTCGCTCAACTCACGCCGCCGTCGCCATAAAACCGTGCACTTCGGCGAGAACTTATTGCGTGAGGTGTGCCAAAACCGTAAGCTAATCAAAACCGAACAACTTCCGTCCGGATCAGCGCCAATGAAGGCCAACATACAGATGCTGTACAATTTCGTTGAAGGAGTTCTAAGTGCCTGGGTCGACGACGACGAGGAGCAGGTTCGATCCGGCGCCGAATCCGAACCGGAGAACGGTGCCATGGCAATCAAACCGATTCATCGTTGCAATCGTTTGCGCTACCAGTGCATCAAGCGCATCGTCGAGGAGGCCGCAGAGCTCCAGGGAACTCTCAAATTGGGCAATTCGAGATACCGTCATCGGCACTGGCGCAGCACAGCCAAGCAATGCAACGAAATGTTCTTGCGAAAGGTCAGTATCCAGTACATCATGGTATTGCGAATTAATGACAAATATTCCCACTTCTCGTTGCTTTGTCCTTGCGTGATCAAAAACCTCCCACCAACATATGTATTCATACATATATCCTAGCCGAGCCGTCATGTACCTACCATAGGCATGGCATGACATCCGAAATTCAGCTCAACCACAAAATTAATCGTGCTGAAGAAGGCAATCAATTTTCAATCAAAAAAAAAAAAAAAAAAAAAAAAAAAATGTAGAACCAAAACACAGCAAATAATTCCCTGAAAATCTCCATTTTTGGCATTCTCTGCAAACAAAATTGTTGCGTCAATATTCTGCTCATGTCAGATTGGATGTGACACTAAAAATCGTTGCCCATTGTCGGGCCATTGACAAGGCCTGAAAATGGCTGAACTTTGGCTTTATCGCCTAGATTTTACACACATCCATTTTCCTTTAAACTCATATTCGAAAAATGCCGTTGATGCACTGTTGCATGATTTCACGCAAAAACGTTGCTCCAACATATGGAACATTTAGATGTTGCACGATTGCTTGATTGCGTGTTACATAGGCTTGCGCAACGCTTTCGCGAAATCGATTTATACATGTAATTTATGCCTTATAGAATCTGAAAGTAAACAAAAAGAGGGTAATTACTAGTAGTTTCCTCATGAAAACAGTACTGGTTAGACAATATTTTCCCTTTAATAAATTTTTTTTTTTTTTAATTTTTAAAATTTTTTTAATATTCTTTATTTTTTATTTTTATATAAAATCGATCATTATTTGAAGGGAAATCAGACTGTGACACATTTTCTTGGTCATCGTATGTAAACAAAGCCCTGAAAGTTGTTAAATATAAGAAATAACTATTTTTCTCTACAGATCAGATCAATTTAAAATCGATCACGAAGAGTGTGGCCGAGAATTAATTTGCGCTCTTATTTATGGTCATATCTCGTAAATCGTTGAATACTTTACTTTCTCGTCTTTAATAAAGTTTTAGCCATAGACATGGGGAGTAGGACCGTTGTTATAGATGACCCGAAAAAAGCTGCATCTAGTAAATAGATACAAAGAGCAAAATCTAAAAATTTCATAATTTTTTGCACATCTTTGTACCATTGGATGGCCAATAGCTCCAAAATCGGTACGAATTTTATGAAAATTTTTTTAATCAAAATGAATAGAAAATAAAACTGAACCATTTTCTTTGAGAACACCAACTACATCGATACAACTCCTTGATACCGTTTTGGTATAAAAAATTTGAAATTTGTTCCCGTTTCGTTATTAATACTATAAAAAATTTCCCTTCAAAAACACCATGGAATTCTCCAAAAAAAGAGTAGAAAATATTACGTCATTTATGCGAGTATTGTATTTATTCATAACTAGGGCTCGGATTTTGTTGACTTTTATAGTTTTAAAGCATACTTTATGGAGCACAAATTTTGTTCAACTCACCTAAAGTCAGGATTCAAATCGATTTTTAACTTCAATACTAATTTTTTTGAAATAAAAAAGCGATTTGAAGTTCAACTTCGCTTAACTTATTCGCAAATGTGCTGGTACGAAAATATTTTTGCACCATAAAGTATGCTTTAAATTTATAAAAGTCATTAAAATCCGAGCCCTGTTCATAACACTGTGCTAGTTCAAAAAAACCGACAGACGGCTTCCATATCTAGAAATACTAAGTACTGAATACAATAGTGATATTGTTTTTTAAAGCTGGATCCGAAAGTATGCAAGCATAATTTTGTTTACGTAAAAATTTACTTGATCAAAAGGGTTTGAAGCTTCGGAACTTCAGTTTAGTCATTTGCTCATTAATTTAAGACTTTTTAAAAGCAGTGTCCTCTTAAACTGAAACAAACTATCGCTACTTATTTCAAAAAATGTGATAAGCAAAATTTATACTTCTCCAAAAGTATGCTTCACTTTTATTAATAAATGTGATGGAAATGGAAAATAAGCACTTATAAAATACCATACCGTTCGATTCACAACGAAGTTGTTGCACAGGAATTCTACTAAATACAACGTACTTAACGTATCGTTTAGCTTCATATCTAGAAATACTAAGTACTGAATACAATAGTGATATTGTTTTTTTAAAGCTGGATCCCGAAAGTATGCAAGCATAATTTTGTTTTTACGTAAAAAATTTTACTTGCTCCAAAATGCGGGGTTTGAACTTCGGAACTCTCAGTTGGTAGTCATTTGCTTTCGCATTACACACGCCTTGTCAAAAAAACATCATTAATCTTAAAATTCTTTTTAAAAGCAGTGTCTCTTTAAACTGAAAAAACTATGTATATTCAAAAAATCGAAAGTCAAAATTTTCACTTCTCCTAAAAGTATGCTTCACTTTTATTAATAAATGTGATGGAAATGGAAAATAAGCACTTATAAAATACCAATTACCGTTGCGATTACAACGAAGTTTTGCACAGGAATTCTACTAAATACAAGTAATTAACGTAATCGTCATTATGCTGTCATATATACATACATATATAGCACCATGAACTAAATTTATGTACGTATTTTTTAATGAAGTTAGTTATAATTTTTAAGCCGCGATATCTCAAAAACTAGAGCCAATCTAAAAAAAATCGGTTGATGGGGCTGAATTCAGCGCCCTCCCCCGCCAATTATGTGTACAAGATTTGCCTCCATGTTGTCGGTAAAAAAAAAAGTACCAAATTCAAGCACAAAATATATCTTCTAAATATTTATATATATTTTATGTCAAGAAAACTCTTCCCTCTTGAAGACTTAAGACAAATTTTTTCGATTGAAAGTTCACGTTAATGCCGCCAGATAGAGAGATTTCTTCCAATTTTAATTTGTTTTTTTTTTTCAATTATTTTCAACCAAAAATCGTTTCAAAGAAATTTCTCTTGAACATTTCTCCATAGAAATTTGCCATCAAAACTGGCTCAGCTTAAAAGGATTATCTTACGAATGCAAGGACTTTTTGATAGCTCAAGCTTTGCTCCATATTGTACAATGTACATACATATGTTCCTTTGAATCAGGATCTCAATTCGGTTAAGCAAAATTGCCTCAGTCCGTTGGTATTTCTTCCTCAGCTACCGCCTTGCCCCTTTCAACCTGTTTACCCCACGGTTTGCCGTTCGAATGTGTCGTCGTTGTGTGGCTGATTTATAAAATCATTTCTGACAATTCGAAAATGTGATGATGATTGCAGCTACGATTATCGCATACGAATCGACTCGGATCGGACTGTTCCGATGGTCTCTTGATGCGTGATTCGAAATTAACATTTGCCGCAATCGAACAGAACTTATGAATAATTCCTGCAGCTTATAACAAATGCCAGTGTGAATGGCAGTGCGAATGCCAGAGTGTACAGAAAGCAATGTTATTTCTATCGAAGATGGAAAACAATTTTATTTTGTTTTATGTTATATTGGAAGGCGAGAGAGGAAAGCAGCAGAGCAAAAATCATAATGAATTCAATCATTGCGAATTAGATCGATGTCGTCGAGGACATGATATATGAAGGATAGGTATGTAGGATATGAAGGTGAAATGAATTCACACTGGGTAAAAAGAGAAATCGATAGAAAAGTAAATATACATATAATAAATGTTAAAAAAAAAAAAAAAAAAACAAATCAGCTTCTTTCTCAATCGAAAAAGACATAACATCAACATGGCCAACAACACCATTATGCCCATAGCTCCATACCACCCCATCACCGTGTCACACTGAATGTCCTGGACTTCACCACGAACCAATTGACCTAACGACACAGCGCGCAAATCGATGGACAGCAACGACCGACGATATATCCTCAAAAACAAAGCGACCCATACACACCCACCCACCCACACGCGCGCGCACATGCATACGTGCACATGTACAGTTGTATTTTATCTTTGACACAATGTATCATCAGCCAATTTGCCAGGCGATACTTGACTTGACAGATATCCGATGGCCGCCGTGCTGTCAGTCTATTACAAAAAAAAAAAAAAAACGAAAAAAACAAAAACAAAAAAACTGGATAGAGAATGTGAGAAAATGTGAAAATGACCGAGCTCCATTCAAGAGCAGTTCTCTATGTCCAGTATGTGTTTTTCTCCCTTTTTATTTTCGACGCATTCACATGCATATTTCGAGAAATTCTTCTCGCATACAACCATGCATACACACACATCTATAAATATCATCCCTGTAGGAAGTTTGGAGTAATTTGGTGGCCTGGCGAGTAATCCTCGAGTATAGGAAAAAGAACAAGTCAACGAGTAGAGACACGGACAGTAGAGACTAACTAGTGGCATGGTCAACATTAATCTAATATATTTGCTGCTCGTGAGTCAGGTGGCTCCGTGGCGTAGTGGATAGCGTATTATATGAAACCGTTTTATATCGAATGCACTAAATTGGCTCCGTTGTCTCTATTTCTGCACCTGTTCAAACGTGACGTGTAGACACCTAGGACACCTCTGTGTTAATGTTGACAGTTGAATGCATTGGCGGAGAAATTATATGGGGGTAGTACTGTTGACTTGGGGGTACTTCTGCAGTAGTTGAACTTTCTGCAGAGATCATAGATATATATATTATATATATATTAGGGTATACGTGGTTTTTTCGAAAGCCTATAGGTCAAAGTGTTTTTGAGAATTTTTTCAGATTTTTCGTAAAAGGTTTAGAGGTTGCGCTCAGCGGATTTGCCTCAAAAGCCCCACATTTCCAAATTTTTGGAGAAAGCTTCTTCATAATGCAATGCTTTTCAGAATTTTTAGGTATTAGTCGGTGGAAAAGTATACAATCTTTGTTCTCACTTACATAAACTGCAAAATATACCAACTTTATAGGCTATTTAGGCATCTTTAGTAGTAATTTTTACGAACAAAATCCGGCGTCAAAAAAAGAAGGCCCCAAAATTTCTTAATTTTATATGAAAATGGTTGAAAGTAATGATGCAATTTCAAAGAGTACGAATTCCTTTGTAATTTGTTAAAGGAAATTAGGATTTTACTCTTATAGTTCCAAAGCTATGTCCCGTTATCTTTTCCAAAACATTATAACAAAAACACGTTGCATACTTCCAGGCTTACATTTGAAAATTTTCATTGCCTATATGATAGCCAATCAATATTAAATAGACTCAAAACGTTCTACTATTAAATTCGGAAAAAAAAATTTTTTTTGGGACACCCTAATATATATGTATATATATACACGTGTGTTTAACAATAACTGAAAGCAACTGTCATGAGGCGAAGCAAGTCTTTTCTTCATTCGTTGTTCGTTTTTATGCTGAAAATAAAAGAAGCAATTAATTTTCCCTTGCATTTTGAATATGTAAAATCATACATATGTACATAGATATCCATATAGAAAAGAATAAACTAACGTTGATTTTTATTCATAATTATCAGAATCCTGTTTGTCAAACGATGTTTATTGATTGATTGATATATTCGAAAGCGGATTGTGTCTTGTAAGCATGAGGGCAGCCCATGAAAATTAAAGTCCCCCGCCGTGACTTGGTATTTTCATAAAAGGATGCACACTCTTACCCTGCGACCCCCTCATCCGACTGACTCACAGTGAAGTTAAAATGAAGAGTTTCTCTGTCTGAGCCAACAAATATTTACCTGACCATTCCCTGACTATGGGCCGTAAGGATTTTCATCTTCATGTTCTTCTTTATTATACCGCCACATTTGAACTCGGAATCTGTGTGAGTGAAATACTTGGTTTCCCATTGCGCAGAAATTCCTGCAAATATTCAACATAACACACAAACAAACATATCGAACCAGCTGTCGCACTTTGGAATGCAACTAGTTCCATACATTTGGATATGTTGAATATTTGCAGGACCTGCTGCGCCTTTCATTCTGTGCCATTTGAAACCAGGCATAAAGCCCAGCCATAGGAACTCTGAATTCCGGTGGAAGGATGCTAAAAACCATTCCACTAAACAAAAAAAAAAAACAAAAGGCTTATGGAAATATTAGATCATTTCTCTTGCTATCGAACGCTTAAAATTCGTTTGACTGAGAAACCAACGCTCCAAGCGCAAAGCTTCAAAAAGGACAGACCGGCTTACGACTTGCGTAACTTTTTTCCAAACGATGTTTTTTTTTGTTTTTCTATTCATTTTGCATAACGAAAAGGCTTTAAGAACTTTGAAAATTCCTCTAATAAAACCTCTCTCAAAGGAGCTTACAATGCAATAGGGCAGTGCTACCGAGAACCGAGATTTTCCAATTTCAAATGGTCCTCAGATTTCTTTCTGTTCTCAAGTGATGCGTACAATGCTAACACATACGTACATACATATGTATGGCACTGCTGGATATGGCTATGAATGGTATACGAAAATTCCGACAATGCTTTCGCCTATTGACTTGTCTTGAATACATATACATATGTATGTACATATATGTAGGTATGTACCTATATTGAAATCGTCGCCACATTTTGGTACTTAAAAACTGTAACTTTGAAGCCAGATAAGCTGAGATGTGTAAACTAAAATGATTTCTTCCCATTTTTGTTCTTACTCAAGGATAATTACAGAAACAGATGAATGCCTTTTGCCGGTTAATTTTGCCCACTGAGTGGGTTCTAATGGTCAAAAATGAAATGCCAATGCAATACGGTATGGAGGGATTTATAAGCAATTGAAAAAAAAAATAGATTCAAAATATATCTGAAAATATATCAATAGAACACACTATCGCTACCACAACCTCTAAAGCTTTAACAAAATATCGGAAAAAATTCTCCAAAATTATTTGAACCCATAAGCTTTAAAAATAAAAACACGTTTAACTATGGAACTGGAAAAATTCATTTTTTTGGACATAAAACTGACAACACTAGCCCACCGTGCACACAGCTTAAGCAGTTTCATAATTCGTAAATAAAATCTCTTTGCATTGCATATTTTATCTGAGGGACACGAGGTGGAATGGTGGTGTTCAGTGGCGTGTCTAGAGAAATACTGCTTTGATAGTGCTTATATTTTCCACAGTAGTATATCGAACAATTATAAGACATTAACCCAAAAAATTTTGGGGGGGGGGCTAGAGGAAGTTTAGAGAGTTATGGACCAAAAACCAAAAAATCCGAAAATTTCATAACGTCCGATTTTTATGAAAATTTATATATAGAATAAGTGAAAAATTCTAAAAATTTTAGCACTAAAATTTTTTCAAGAAACCGATTACAACTAGTCTAGTTAGGGTCTATTGTTCAATATACCACTGTGGGAAATATAAGCACTATCAAAGCAGTATTTCTCTAGACACGCCACTGGTGGTGTTCATCGGCATAGCTAAAAGCGAAACGAAGAAAATAGAAATGCCATTAATATGTATTTATGTATGTATGTTTGTATATATATATTTATATTTCATCGTTTAAACGTCGCTAATGCTGGCAATTTTCGTTATTGTTTTCACCCTATTCTTGAGGGTAGTCCATTGTTGTAACTGTTTATTTTAAGGGAAACCAACTACATGCAGGCAAATCCTTTCGAGCTCTGCAGCTCTGCGAATTCTAAATGACCACCTACATTACGTTGAGGTAGTCGTACGATGTGCTTCCTAAAGCTGTTATTAATTAAGTGGAACAGAGACAACCAACTTTTCGGACGAACGTGGCAAAGCATCCCTACTTCCGAGCTCTGCAGAACTACTTTGGAGAGACTTCTATGGTGACCACCTACATACGCTGGGTATCCAGTTCAGATACTGGATGTGCATCCTAAAGCAGTAGACTTAAATCGTCATTTGCAGTATGGATACAGAGACTCCCAATTCATACTTTTTCATAGGACGTACGTGCGGAGGAGCTATCGACTTTTATGGAATCAATGAGTAATCTTTCTAATTCAGGTTTTAGCAGAAATATTCTCGGCTTATCCATGGAATGGATAGTCATACGTTCCTATGGTCGGTAGGTTAATCCATTCACTGCATGGGTACTGACATGGTCGCGCAGACATATGAAATTTTTATTCGAAATTTTAAGATATTGTTGCGTTAGCAACGGTGACAGACAAAGTTTTTTTTAACCCCCAATAGTATGCTCTTGAATATTTAAAACAACAAAAAATCCAATTTTAGGTAACGTGAAACCTTGCTTAACCCTTTAAATACAACTTATTTATTGCTATAAATAGTACAAATTATATGAGGACTAATTTTTCACCACTATACGTTAAATGGTTAAATGGACATTACTGCTTTTCTTACTGCATATCTATATGTATACTTTTAGGTGCTAAAGTTCAGTTATCTCTTCTGACTTATCCTATAGGAATTTCAATTGATTTTAAATTAATTGCACAACTGATTGATATGAAGTGACAATTTATTTAAGCTCTGACTTTTTCCCATGGAGACTGATTTTTTTTTTTTTTTACATGGCGATATCCAACAGCAAAGTCAATTTTCCGAATCTGCATATCTCTTTAATTAGTTACATAAAAAACAGCGTAGAGTAAACTGATTTTATTTTAGTTTTTCTTGGAGTGATTTTAAAGTTCTTTTAAATTTAATTGAAAACTAAATACTTACATAAAATACCCCCTATAAATCAGAATAAAGCTTAGAAGATTTATCTGTAGATTTTATACAAGAGTAGGTCCGTCTTTCGAATTCCCATTTCACCTCACGTTTTTTTCACTTGCGCGCGGATTCGAGCCCGTGCCCTTGAGAAAGCTAAGCGCACACACTATTCACTTCGCCATGGAAAGATCGAACACAAGCGGATATAATATTAATATTATATTATAGTTCACATGAATGTTATCTCAATTAATCTCGAAACTGCTTGACTTCCAACGTACTGTACCTAGAACATACTTTAGTATCTATGGAACCCGCCAGTTTGTGAGACGCTAATGTGTGGAAAAATTTTTTTATATTATTTGGCTAAAATAATTTAAGCTCAATGTAGTTTGGTTTTCTTTTTCTTACGTTTTTTTTTTTTTGGGGGTTTTTCTTCGTACAATTCATACATTATCATCGTTTTTTTGTACTTACGAATATTACTTTTATTGTTCCTCCACCGAGTTTTTCGCCGGTATTTATCTTAATTATTACAATAATGAACATTATGCCATGGAAAAATTCTTCGCTTGGCCATTTAAGGGAGTTTTTATTCTGTCGAAAAAGCAGTCAGATGTCGTAGAACTTGAAATAAGTACTTGAAATATTCTCAAGCATTTCAGAAAGAGTGGAGCGGGAGAGAGAAAGAGATAGATATATAGATATATAGATATATAGATAGAGAGAGAGTAAGAGATAGAGAGATAAAGAGAGAGAGAGCGAGAGAGAAAGAGAGAGAAGAAGAGAGACAGATAGAAGAGGAAGAAAGAGAGAAAGAGAGAAGAGAGAGAAAGAGAGAGAAAGAGAGAAAGAGAGAAAGAGAGAAAGAGAGAGAGAGAAGAGAGAAAGAGAGAAGAGAGAAAGAAGAAAGAAAGAGAAAAGAGAGAAGAGAGAAGAAGAGAGAAAGAGAGAGAAAGAGAAGAGAGAAAGAGAGAAAGAAGAGAAGAGAGAAAGAGAGAAAGAGAGAAAGAGAGAGAAAGAGAGAAGAGAGAAAGAGAGAAAGAGAAGAGAAAGAGAGAAAGAGAGAAAGAGAGAAAGAGAGAAAGAGAGAAAGAGAGAAAGAGAGAAAGAGAGAAAGAAGAGAGAAAGAGAGAAAAGAGAGAAAGAGAGAAAGAGAGAAAAGAGAGAAAAGAGAGAAAAGAGAGAGAAAGAGAGAAAGAGAGAAAGGAGAGAGAAAGAGAGAGAAGAAGAGAAGAGAGAAGAGGAAAGAAAGAGAAAGAGAGAAAGAGAGAAAGAGAGAAAGAGAGAAAGAAGAAAAGAGAAAGAGAGAAGAGAGAGAGGGGGGGCGTAAACGTTTATTCTTACTCCTCAGGTGCGTGTATAGAGAATTACTTTGGTATGGGTTTTAGTACTTATTTGATTTCGGAGGGGGAGGACTGAACGCTCTATGGCCTGACCCAGCATACGCACCACAGTGGATCGGCTTCATACATTTCTTTATTTCAATAAAACTAAGGCAAAAACCAAATATCATAAAAATGGGCCACTATTATTTATGGATTTCGTTTATTTAGACAATCCTCTATAAAAAAAAACTGCATCATTAATTTTTTGAAATCATTTCTTGGAGAAATTGACTTTTTGCCACGATATAACAACTGTGCGCCGCTGACACTCCCGTTATTGGGGAAAAAATTCATTTTGCACGGACTGCACAAAAGTTCTTTGGTGGCCCTGCATCCCAACAATCATCAACAGTGTGGAGAGGTGTCATACAAAATTAAAATGAAGCGAAAACTTTCGTAGCGGAAGTTGATAAGACGCCAACTTTCCTTGATACCGAAGACCGCAAGAACAAGAGTTGCGGCAAAACTTTTCCGAATTGTGGTCATCGTTGATATTGTGGTATCCTTGCTTCCCTTATTTTTTTTTTTTTTTTTGTCTCGATAATTTCCGTTCGAGGCCAATGGTCTTTGGGCTTTAGCCTTTGCTGACAGCGCTGAATTCTGAGTGCTTTACATAAAATTATTTATGTTAATTGCATAAATTATTCATGAATAATAAATAATATACCTATATAAAACAAAAGAAACAACAAAAACAAAAACAAAAACAAAAACATGCAACGACGAGAGGAAAGGGGAAAATGCTTTTGTGCATCTAAAAACAAACAATTTAAATGGAAGATTTTAATTTGCAGAGACGCTCTTTAATCGAAAAAGGATGATGTGTGCATGTGCGTGCATGATTGTGTATCCTATGAATTAATTTATGTATGTATAGAGAGACAGCCTCGCCTCTGACAGCAAACGTCAATCAAAAAAATCTTTTTGAATGCAGCTGAAAAGCTCAATCGGATCCTAAAAGTAAGCATTAAAACACCATTTCACGTAATTCGACAGAAACCCCCGAATTGACCGACAACAACATCAAATAACACGGAATCAGCTTTTCGACCCCAATTACTTTGATGGCGATTCTGATGCCACAGCCATTGGCGCTACGATGAGCGAAAAGCAAAGCTCAAGCTCAACCATGAAAAGAAAGACAAAAATAAAATCAGAAAAATAAATAAACATAAGCATTAAAAAAAAATTATTTTCTTTTTTTATACAGACAAGACCAAAAGGACAAAGTGAACACAACAAGTAAAATCCCCTAAAAAAAAAAAAAAAAATTTGAAATTCAAAATTTCACACGAAAAATGAAACAAACCTATTCTAAAGGAATATGGCCCGGTAATGCTTTTCCTAGAAATTTTTCTCCACTATAAAAAGGGAGCATTCTAAGCGTCAATAAAAGAAAGAATGCGATGAACTTTGCTAAAAAAAAAATGTTTGAAATTCTTGATTCATTTGTGATCCCTTCCCAGTGTGCTTAGAATGGGACAAGTTTTTTTTTTTTTTTTTTTTTTTTTTTTTTTTTTTTTTTTAAATCCGCTGAGAAAAATTGCCCGAGAATATTTTGAATCGGGGCTGCATGATTTTCTAGTATTGCCACAGTTGTGGTTTTTCTCCAAAGCGAGCACAAAACGACCGGACAGACAGATGAGTAAAGGCATATCGGGGGCTGTTATGGAAACCGACACAGAATTGAATCAGAATCAGAATCAGAATTGAAATAATTCTTTTCAATTGGTATGGAATAGAACATTTTTTTTTTCGAGATAGCAAAATGATTTCAAAACGGAAAACCTGAATTTGAAAAACTAGTATAAAGAAAAAAAAAAAAGAAAGTATAGTGAAACTGAAATTTGGCGGCTGCCGTGTTAGGTGCATTTCCGTGGTATCAAAAAAAGACGTGCCTAAGGCTTCACCTTCCGTGTGTACGACTTTGGAACTTGAAAAATGAAAAATTAGCAGATCGGTTGGATTATACATCTTTGTGGTGGTCTCGATTTACGACCAGATTGTGCCAAACAAGTCAAAGGGTTTGTCTTATACTTGCCATCCGGTTTTTCATGACAACTAGTAAAAATCCGATCGCATATTTTGATCTGTCAAAAAATTTCTACGAAAATTTGAAAGTTAGTAATTTTAGTCCTTACGGCAACACAAGATCCTAGGACTATGACAATGATTAAAGGCATATGGCTGTCAATGAGAAACTTTCTAATATCAGGTAATTAATTTCAGACAAAAATAAAAATTGAATTGAAATTTTCTAATATTTAATGCGTTGAATGGATCGTTTGAAAATTGGGGTGAAATGAGTACAGGTATCCTTAAAAAAAAAAATATTTAATCAGAATTTCGAAATCGGGAAACTGACATTTAAAATATGCTTTAATTTAAGAAAAAGCAAATTTTGAATTTCAACATAAACATATGTGTGAAAAACTAGATCAATCTTGGCGGCTGCCGTGGCTTAGTTTGCATTTCCGTGGTATCACAACAAAACCGCTGTGCGTCCTAAGGGCGTCACCTTCCGTGGTGTCAGCCGCACTGTTGCGAAGCTTGCAAAAATGAAAAATGAGCAAGAGAATCGGTTGGATTATTACATCTTTTGTGGGTGGGTCTGCAGAATTTCACGACACCACGAGTTGCTGCCAAAACAACTCCACAAGCGGTTTGTCCCGCTAAGTAAGCCGCTTGGCCATGCCCGGGTGCTTTTCCATGACCTCAACTAGTATACATAGAAGCCTGAGTCGCATATTTATGCATTCCCTTTAGTCAAAAAAATTATATACAAAAATAATTAAGAAAATATATTCAAATATTTAAAGTGTTTATGTTCTACAAAAAAAAAAAAAAAAAAAAAAAAAAAAAAAACCAGCCGGGAAAAAGTCAGCACACAATCTGCCAAGCAATTCTGTCAACTAAAAACTGCTCGGTTTAAATCAGACAATCAAATCAATAAATCTGTTTCTATAACAACCAAAAATTAAAACAAATCTGATTTCGTAAATGAAAACAGTTTTAAAACAGGATAGGCCCATTTGCTACTGTTCCGGTTAAAGATTTTCGTTACGGATATCCTCTCAAAATGTCAAAATTTTCATACAAATTTTTTTGTTTTTCGGAACGAAAAAATTTAACCAGAACAGTAGCAAAATGGGCCTTAGTCTGTTTCTATAGCACCACAACGAAAAATGTGTTGATTTCAAATCTAATTTTGACAATTGTCAGTTGCCATAACACCCCCGATCGTTTGGTGGAATAGTTGTTTTTGTCCCAAAATCAGTTGATCCTGATTTGTTGTTTTTTTGTTTTTTTTTTTTTTTTTTGGCTTTTCTCACAGGCGAGTGTCTTCCCTGAATGGAGAGAGAGAGAGAGCAATTTTAGATAATTTGTAGTTGACAAAAAGGAGCCTTTCTCTGAAGTTCGACTCGAACGAATAACAATAACGATGTCCATAACACTCGAACAAGAGAGCACATGATACGTTCGAATCGGCGAAAATTTTTGTTCGAGTCAAACTACGAAGTAAAGGCCCTGTTAAAAGACAATCGGATGTTTACCAAATATACTATATTAATTTATGAAATCATATCGAAATAAATCATATTGCAAAAATAAAAAATAACATTTGCTTAAGAGATGAAGAAAAGACCAACTAGAACAAGACAACGTTCGCTTGCTCGCTATATTTTCGCAAGGCTTGCTTATGATTTTCACCAATGGCAGCCATCGAATGTAAAACCTCCGGTCTACGTGTCTGAATAAGCCTAGCCAAAGACTGCACCAAGAACTGGCGACCATCCTTGATCTCAGGTAGAAAATCCTGTCGTTGCGGTTTGGCATAGCTTAGCTGTGAGACGGCCACTTGATATCCCGTCGCATCATCATCATCATCATCATGATGAACGTTGTCAAGTGATGTTGTTGACGCTGTTGCTGTTGCTGTTGCTGTTATTGTCGGTGTTAAGTCATCTGGTGGCAATTCCAAAAGCTCCACAAGTGCTTCCAATAAACTTGGCCACAATTGAATGTATGGCTGAGCAAGCATAGCCGGACTTTCTGTTAGTATTTTCGATATTCCAACAGCAACAATTTTGCGATCGAATTCGGTTGAGACACTCGCCATATCCGGTATGAAGACACGGTCGACAACCATTCCAAACATATTGGCTTGAATTTGATCGATTAGCTCGACGAGTGCAGATGCACCTAATTTCGCTGTGTAATAGCAAAAGAAAACGATAATGCCGCGCAAATATTTCGTCGTCTTCATGACCGAAAGACGCTTGAAAATTAATGCGAATATTTGACGCATATTCGGTTGCAAATCATTGAATGGACAATAAGCGATCAGATTCTGCACTAAATAGAAGCCTTCGTGATCATTTATCTTCGATGCGATCATTTTCTGAAAGACTCCAAGTACACCGTTCTATAAGAAGAAAATGTAAGAGAACGTAAAAAAAAGAATGAGAGAAAGAAAATCCTTTTAAAAGTGAAAGACAACAAAATCAATTTTTTTTTTTCGGTTTGGCTTACGAGCTTTCCAGACGCAACAATTCGCGGCGATCCTTGTCGTATAAAAGCAGTTATAAGACGAATTAACGGTGCTATTTGATCGGGTTTGTCCCAGAGCATTGGCGCCAGCAAACAGGGAAATAGAGCCCAATAGGGTTCTGGTATTTGTGAGCCACGAATTTCCAATAATAATGATAACATTTGAAATACGTATGCCATGAACTCGATAACATCCTGCTTTAAAATGTCTTCGAAAACTGGGAATAATGCTTCCTCGAATGCGCTGACAGCGGCAGGTCCAGTCTTGCAAACGATTCTGAAAAATTGCAATATTGAACTCCGTTCGTCTTTGATCAAATTAATCTCACTTAATTGCGGCGGCGAATGTCTCAAAGAGATAGTGATTGAAATGCGGGCGTGAGGGATTTTTTGAAACTATCGTCAATATTTCTGTCAGACGTGAAAGCGCGACAGCCATGTATGGCATTATATCTTCCTGTAGCGTATTAAAACTTCGCAGAATCGCTATAAGGGCATTGAAGTAAAATAATTAAAAAGCTCCCTGGATATATGTATGTACATATGGTTTGTATAACCGTACATACCCTTCATGACAAATACATTTTCTTGACTTTCGGGTTTTGAGAGTACAGCAGACAGGCTGCTCAAAAGATCATTGGTCAGTGGTGCCAAATGTTGTCTAGTTATGCTAAAAGAAAAATCCAAAAATTAATTTTCTTGATAGCAAGCGTTGGTGCGCCATGGTGTGTGTGTTCAAAACATACAGCAGGAAATTGTTTGAATCGCGCATGATGAGAAATTTTTCAATACAACAAGCCGCATAACTATGAACGACGACGCTCTGTGAAAGCAGATGACGTATGAGATGTGGAATGCACGCGAGCAGGGTCTGTAGTCCGAGCAGACTACGGAATTCCATGATAAATTTAATGGCATCCGATAACAGAACAGGAATCTCGTTGACTAGAGCGAGAGCGAGAGAGAGAGATAGAGAGAGAAAATTGAAAGGAACAAATCTGTCGAACTCACCATTGGAACGCTCCAATTCGGGCATAATATGTTGGGCACAGAACTGCGGCAAGGGTACCATCTGAGAGATATTCGTTATCCCATGCTTTTGTGTGCTACCGCGCGCCGCTAAAGAGGTAACCAAATAAATCGCCGCATCTTTGTCTTGCCAATTAACTCTCGGATTCGCCTTATATCTTTCCAATAGCGCATCTAAATATTGCCCGAATATATCAAAAATTATCTCTTCGAAGTTTATGCTCAAAGTCTTGACGAAATCACAAGCCGCTCGACGTCGCGTATCAATATCAGAGCCCTCGATTTCACGCTGAATATATTCGTGGGGGCTATTCACGAAGAGTTCTTCATCGGATGGGCGAAAATTTATATTCGGTATTACAACTTTCTCAAAAATGCTTGCAAGATTTTCGGGATTCTCGAATACTCCACGATATTTATTACGTCCTGCGACGATCGAGAGGAAATGAAGCGCATTGGAGACCAACTAAAAAAGGATTTGATTTTATTTTATTAAATGTCTCGTTTTAATGGAATTCGAAAAGCTTTTTTTTTATATTGTATACCCAGCAGTAATATATGGACTGAGCCAAGTGTAGCCTTCGGTCGGGCCCTAATGTTACCGGTACTAGTCCCATTATAATTCCACTCCAGTCATTGGAGAAGGAACGCTCCGCAAAAATGTTTTTTTTTTTTTTTTTTTTTTTTGGTTAAATGTCGTACATTTTTCTAGTCAAATAATGAAAATAAAAAAACCCATTTCTTAGTTGATTTTCTGAGTTGATGAAAGTGTCATTAATAGATTACTCAAACCGCGAACTGCCATTATATAACTGGTAGGAATTGGACCGATCAAAGGCCAGTCCTTCTTGGGAAATTCACCAGCTCATTACTGCAGGGTACATATCTATCTATCTATCTATCTATCTATCTATCTATCTATCTATCTATCTATCTATCTTATTATCTATCTTATCTATCTTATCTATCTATTATCTATCTATCTATCTATCTTATCTATCTATCTATATCTATCTATCTATCTATCTATCTATAATCTATCATATCTATATATCTATCTATCTATCTATATCTATCTATCTATCTATCTATCTATTATCTATATATCTATATATCTATCTATCTATCTATCTATCTATATCTATCTATCTATTCTATATTCTATATCTATCTATCTATCTATATCTATCTATCTATATCTATCTCTATATTTTCCTTTGTAAAGCTTCCCATTTTCCCCTCCTTTGTCTATCTTACCGCATCGAATTTTGTTTGTGTGCTCGTCTTGACCAGCAATTCCCATACAGCGGTTACGAATGCCTGCATAAACGGTTCAAATTCTTCATCGTACTTGCGTGCATACATTCCAATAATCTTGAAGATTTGTGAACGCAAATGCTCTTGAATTCCAGGCTCATCGTTTTCGCCCGTCTGCAGACATGGTACATCGATTGTCAAAAGTCGATGGAACGTTGTCATCCATGTCGTAATATTATCTTCGAAGAATTCTGGTAAATCTTGAGCATTTAACGAATAAAATACTTTGCACACTAATACCAATGAATCGTAAATGCTATGCAGTGCCTCGGGATTATTTTGATGGACATTTGTTAGTGCCATATTCGCAAGCAATAGATCGGTCAACGGTTTTGCCATGTGATCCAAGACCAATTTGATTTCTTCCCATAATTTCTGCGATTTATATTCGTAACGGTAACGTTTAAATAGCGAATTCGCCGTATGTAGGACTCCGTTTATGACATGAAAATCGCCAGTCGCTAATTTATTCACCATTTCGTCAATCAATTGTGGCCATTTGTCTGGGAAGTCATGCTTTCCAATTATACTGACGGCATCGCTAAGCTGCTTCTGCAATCCAACTGGCGAACATAACATCAGCTCGACTATGAAAACTTTAATAGTTTTCCGATCCTCGCTGTTTATGTTGTCCGGTCCATCGTCGTCCTATATGGATTTGGGAATATGGAGAAATCAGAGAATGTGAAATGTACACACAAACATGTACGCATGAATGAAATGACACTCTGTGTCGAGGGTATATTGCGTTTGTGTGGTTGTGTGTAACACCCAGAACCAGTCGAGATAGCATAGAGATGACCAGCGTCACCAGGAGATTCGATTTAGTCATGTATGTCTGTCTGTCTGTCTGTCTGTCTGTCTTTCTGTTTGTTTGTATACAGTTTTCTAATCGAAGGAGTGGAGCTATCTTGACGAAATTTGGTACGCGTACTCGCAGGCACATGAGTAAGAAGAAGTTCGACCCGATCGGACCTTTTTTAAGGGTACCTCCAGTACTAGGGTCTGTTATGAAAATCACAAAAACCTGCTCTAAAACTGGAGTTTTTTAAGATATTTTGATGAAATTTGATAGTTTAACATGTTTAAAGGCAACTAATGTCATTTCTAAAAAATGTAAGTGGGCGTGGTCGAAGGGCGTTTTTTGAAAATTGTCTCCTACACCCGAAATTCAAATGGGAATTGAACGAAATTTGGCACTTTTGCTGCCTTTGTAGCCATAAACATCCTCCCAAAAAAATTTCTTGATCGGTCCATTATTAAGGGTACCTCGAGTACTAGGGTCTGTCACAAAAATTCCAAAACTGCCTCAAAATCGGACATTTTTGAAATATTTCAATGAAACTTAGAATTTGAGCGTATATTTTAGCCTCCGATTAGAATAAAAAAAAAAAAAAAAAAAAAAAAATTGGAAAAGTGGGCGTGGCAAAGGGGCCAGTTTCCATAAAGAAATTCAACAAAATTCGATATATTGGGCCTTAAAAACCTATTGAATATTCATTCTTAGTGGTTCTGTTTCTTGGGCGTGGTTTAAAAATCATTTGAACACGTGTGTCTGTCTGTGTCGAGTAGTTTATTGTCAGGCTCGCCTGACTATTAACACCCTTAATTGTTTATTTTCATAATCCACTTACATTGTGTGCCGCCCAATTGCGTTTGATGAAGTTCTTAAAGACAATTGCGCCAGCGACGCGAATCGGCATTGAGACTTCTTGGTTATTGATGAGTTTCAATAGGAGTACTGCATAATTCTTTTGCGATTCGATCGTTTCGAGCATTTTCTCCGCTGGAACGAGAAGATATGTATTATATCGATTTTATTTTAAAGTTCATCAATTTTGAAGCTGCCGTCATGTTTTGCCGAACATTTGTCGCGCAGGATTACCTGGTCGGCGGACATTAATATCAGGACTTAAGGTCTGTTGCAAGTAATTGGCCAATTGCTGTAAACTGCTTCCGTCTGTTTCCATTCTCGCTGCCACAACTGGTCTGCACTATTTGAATTAATTAAACCATCTGTCATCTGTCTGAGCACGTTTGCGATGAATTCGAATTCTCAAAGCTAACTTGATTTGAGTTTGAATTTTGCATAGCCAACTAGATGTAGTCGTTGTGTGGTATCCTTCATGTCGAAGGACTTATATTTCTGTCCTTGTCCAGTTCCATACTAGGCGATCATATATTACTATATATGTCACTCTCATAGATTTCGGGCGGGACATTTCGCGCCAGTTAGAAAGAGATGTTACTCGGCAGGCAAAAAAAGAGCGAGAGCGAAATACTTTTGGTGAGTACCGAAGTGAAAAATGCTCATTTTGGTGGGTACCCAAGACCGTGGTGGGTACCCAAGACCGTGTTGAAAAGAACCAAAATAGAAACGGCTCCTGAGTGACATATATAGTTATATATGCTAGGCGATAGTCGCCGGAGACATACTTATGTATTTTGTTTTGAAGAATAGAGAATAGAGTGGGCCGGGGAAGAGACGGGGGTGCTGTTCTCTCTCTCTCTCCTCTCCGGCCGTCCCTCGCCATAACAAAACAAAATGTGTCTCCGGTGACTGTCGCCTAGTATGGAACTGGACCTAGAGACACAGTTGCCAGTTTAGGGAAAATTTCCCGTATATAAAAAGACGCTTATGATCATTCGTGAAAACTTGGGGCACAAAAGTGGTCAGGGAAATTTATATGGGACCAAGTTTAAATTGAAGTGTGCAAATTTTGGCCTTTTTTTTTTTTTTGTTATGAAAAACCCTGCGAAGAACGAGTGCAAAAGTTGTGCGACAACATGGCGCAATTTTTGCCCATCAAAATCGATGTGCAATATTTGCCCGGCCGCGAATTTTTTTTCTCCATACCAAGAAATTTGCATAAACCGGAAAATTTGCGAGGATGCAAAAATTGCACAACTGCTCGAATCCCACTAATGTCACCATAGAAGGGAGCTGTTCATGTCCTTGAATCTCAATGGCTACTAAAATAATAAAAAAAAAAAAGGTTTTAGCGTCAATTGAATGTTAGCTTGCCATAGCGTAAAATATACCGTGCTCGCCTCACAATCGCGAGTTCGAATCCCCGCTGAGGCAGAAAACAATTGCACAATCGGGAAAGAGTTGGTAACTCAACAAATGATTTCTATAAAGTGTCATTTAGAGAGAAAAGAGCATGCGCTTTTTTTTTCGGCGTCACCAGTCACCAGTGATTTTTTCCAATCCCACGAAGGCGAAGTCACCCGGGACGTCACTGTCCGTTGGTGTACAAAATCCATACAAAGTGTCCTACAAAATGCAATGCATACCGGGACTAAAGTCACCCTCACGTCATCGGTTCTGTCAGAGAAGACTTTTAACAAAAATTTCCTGATTAATAGTCACTCTAAAGCTCTCGAATTCTTTGCGTGTTCCAAGATTTGCATAGCTCGGCTCTAACCCCTTGAATTTGGGTTAAAAAAAAAAAATGAAATTATCAGTCTCGTTTAAATAACAAAAAAAAAAAAGATTAGATGAGCAAAGTTGAGGCGTACTTTTTTTTTTTGGCAACTGGATGAGAAAACATGCATTCATGCCGTTTATCATATTCAATGTAAATATGTAAGTTGTTTTTTTTTTATATTTTTTCATTTCTTTTTTGGTTGTGCCAGCTCGCCGAAACGCTATCAAATGGACATACGAACGAAAATGTTAGCTCAAATAGGACGACAGTGCTTTTGGTCAACGTTACGGTGGCACACATACCTACATATAGCCAAAGAGTACAACGATTTTGATTCGTTGGTCGTCGTCTCTGAGGGGCGAACTATGCTCAAGCATGCGACGGACGGATGTGGTCCATTTCCCACACGTGTTCTTCATACTGTGCATACTTGCACATACATGTAGATATGTGTGTGTGTGTGTGTGTGTTTCTGCGAATGTGTATTGTGTGCAAATGGATATTCAGACACCTATGCATCACTCAATGTGTCGTATCTACTTCGGTAAATTCCTTCGTCAATCTGTTCTGTTTGCTTTCAAATGAAAGTAAGAATGGGCAATCGAAGAGTAATTTGAAGGAGGAGTCTTGGGAGTTAGTTAAGCGAACAGCGAGCGAGAATTAAGGATTTCGGGAATGCGAACGGTATGGGGTAATTTAATCGTGCCGAAATTCCAGTCGATATCTCATTCGACATATCCGATCCGCAAAATTTTCCAATTGTGTGGCATTGCCAATGCTCCTTTTTCGTATTGTGTTGGCATTTATTTGGCCATGTGGCAATTACCGCAGCTGTCAGTGTTTCTGCTGTTGCTGTTGCCACTGTGGATGAGACTATTGGGCAACATCCATCTGAATGGCCGATATAAAAATTTGTTTTGCCCAATTCTCCGAAATGTTTCTGCATCAGGTACCCTGAGGAGCAGCCATACAATCTTTAGACGCGTTCCTTTTATCTCTGACTTTCTCTTACTTCCCACCACCCTACCACCACATACATATTAACATGAATACGTACAAAAAAAAAAAAAAAAAAAAAAGTAGTCGAAAAAATACATTTCTGTACATACGTGTATGTATGTATAGCGTGTGACCAGATAAAATCCCAGCGGAAAATTATCTCCTGCATGACAAAGTCACCAATGATGTCATCGATGACATATAGGTGACATTGTCATGCATGACATCTTGGAGGACATGTCATCGTGGACTTGACTCTCATTGGCTACTGAAATTTAAATAAGGTTTTAGCGTCACTTCAGCGTTAGCATGAAGTGGCGTAGATGATGAGTGCTCGACTCAGAAGCCGAAGATCGCGGGTTCGATCCCTGGCAGAGGCGAACAAAAACTGTTAAAAAAAATTTTTTTTAATTTTCGAAACATTCAAAGAGAGGGCAAAGAAGAGAGTTATCACACTGGTTTCTATAAATATTAACATTTTGAAAGAAAATGCATTTTTCGCCATCGCATCCCCTCTAGCATGACCAGTGAAATTTTCTAATCTTCCGGTGATAATGTCACCGCTGAAGTCGCTGTCAGCTCCTGTGTAAATGTCATACAAAGTGTCACCGGAAATAGCATGCATTCCGGCTCCGAAGTCACTAGGACATCATCATGTCCGCGGGACATTTCCCGCTGGGATGAGCAACATAGAGAATTGAGGTGAAGTCACCCCTGCACTTTTTTTTTTTTTTTATTATTTTTTTTTTTTTTTTTGGTGTTTCAGTCTATTTTGGCTTTGGGATCTCATATAAAAAAGGGTTGGACAAACTTTAATAAATTTTCGCAGACTTTTCACCAAAATCCCTCTTTCCCCTTACCAAATAATATATTATTCTCAACGACTTTTGCAATATTGATGAGAAAAAATAAGGAATTGAAGAAATTCGAACATAACGTCTTTCAACGGTTAGCTGAAATTGGTCTGAAAGCCCAAAGAGGAGCATTTGAAAGCAATGAAAATGAATAGCTTCAAAGTCGAATGAACGTAATATAAATAATTAGTAAATAATAATTTATACACTTACACCAGGAGCTTACGATTGGATGATAGTTCGGGGGACTTTAAACCCCCGTCTCTTAATACAGGGAGATATGAAAGTGACACTACAAACTACCCCTCACGCAATAATTTTTTGCTTACGCGTCTGATTTCGAATACACATCAAAAGCTAATGAAACCGAGGCACCAACGGTCGATTTTGTTTGCTGTCTTAGTTTGTCGCTACTCTGGTCAGCGTTTGATGTCATAATTCAATTAAGAGTTCCGAGAGAGTAATTTTGAGTACAATAATTAATGGAATTGAAGGCAAAAACCGAAATGACTCAAACGAACGGACAGCGCCAAAAAAAAAAAAAAAGACTGAAACAGTTTTTCGCTGTTCTCCACTGAAATTGTGATTCCTGAATATTGCCTTCATCATCAAATATTCACGTTTATATTTGGACCGTTTATTTTTGAAAGTGGCGTAACTCCATTTTGATATTTTCCGGTTCTGAACGGCTTTGAGGGGAAATTGATGGCCATGGGTTAATTGAGTTTTTGGATTCGTTTTAAGCTCACCCATTTTAAAGATTTCGCAGTTTTGCGGGTGGTGGTGGGTGCTGGGCAATGGACATGCGCCACTTAATATCACGAAATAGAAAAATGGAGTTACACCACTTTTAAAGTAAACGGTCCATTTGTGTATTTTTTTTTTTTTTTTTTTTTTTTTTGGAGGGAAAGTTGTCGAATAAAACAAAACTGTGAACAGGGCTTTTCAATAATTCTCTGTATCAGCTTTGAAAATATGATTCACTTAATGAAGCTTGTGCGTCCACATTCCGTTTTGCCCAAAAAAAAAAAAAACAAAACAATTTGAGCATTCAATACAGCCCTTTCAGACGTCACACTTTTTCTGAATCTGAATGTCATAGATTTAAGCTACGTTAGGTTAGTGTGGCTGCCAGCATTAAGGGTGGCACGCTTAGAGGCCTCACATGGGCCCGTTTTGATACCACGAATAATGGGAAAACAAAGTAAAACAGAAACAGACAAAAACGACACAAACATCCGTGATCTCAGCTGGGATTTGAACTCAGAGCCTCGCGCTTCGTATGTTGGCATCTCAACCAACAACGACACAGAGGCCGTCTGCCGGGCCTCTCCATTTAAACATAAAAAATCGCCCATTTCTTAAAAAGTGAGAATGATTTTTATTTTTGGTAATCTGAGCGGAAATTATGCAGTGTAAATCGGGCCTAACGGACGCAACCGCAGCTGATTCGTTTAGAGGGAAAATTGCGTGTAAATATTCGTATGTACATATGTATGTATGTATGTATGTACATAAGAAATGTAATTCGAATCGATTTTGAGAGAAATCTTTTGATGAAAATTTTCATCAATCTTTTGAGTTGTTCACTTCCGTTTTTTCTTTTGACTTTGACATTGACTTAAGACTGACAGCTGTCAAAAAAAAAAAAAAAAAAAAAAAAAAAAAAAACCTTCATGCATGAAGTTCATGTTGTGTGTTGATTGGGATTTAAGAGCTGGGATTGGATTACGTGGCGTTTTTTTTAACGGCGATACATACATACATCTATGTATGTATGCATTAGGAAGGAGGACAAATTCTTCCCAAGAAAACGAAATTTTTCAAAAGACCTGAAATTAACAAAACATTTGCTTGAAGAAATATTTGATTGAACAAATTAAATGAAGACGATTAATTGAAAATCATTACCTTTTACCATTCATTATTTATTTTTTTTTCCAAATTTTTCACTTTTAGATATCTGACGATGATCGAATGAGCCTAACTACAGCTGTCTCTGATGAAGATGATGGCGAAAGTGTCATGGCGTCACCATACAAGGCAAAAGCTACTGGAACCGCTGCATCCTCATTCAATTGCACTGGCGCTGTTCGAAAAGCAGGGTAAGTGCAAAATTCAAGGACTGAGTAAATTGTATGCGAGTCAGGGATACTTTTCAGTCCATCAATAGCTGAATTAAAAAACAAGTAAGAAAGCTAAAGTCGGTCAAGCCCGACTTTGAAATACCAGTCGTCCGAAATTATGATGCACTATGTTTTTCTCTCTATTTGGGTCGTCGCATGGGAGGGCACATTAATTATTTCCCTACACCTTATTCGCCTGTGAACTGTCAAGTAATTTGAATTAGCCTTAACTTCGAAGTTACAAAAATTCATTTGAGCGTGAAATGGGCGCACATAGAAATTTTACTACACTTTCGATTGGATTTAGAGCTGGGTTGCGAATTTCGAGCTTCTACTTTTACTTACAATTACGATACCATTATTGTGTTATTTGTGGCGTGGCTCACGGAGGGACATCCTTTCCCAAGAAACAATTTTTCAAAAGACTTCAAATTAACAAAACATTTGCTTGAAAATATTTGATTGAGCAAATTAATTAAGACGATTACTTGAAAATCAATTACTTTTACCATTCGGTGTGGGTTTTTTTCCAAATTTTTTTAGGATTAATCGGATCCCGATGATCCGTGTGCCTAACTACAGCTGTCTCTGATGAAGCCGTTGGCGAAAGTGTCACAGCGGTCACCATACAAGGCAACGAGCGGACGGACACGACAGACGGACTGTCCTCAATTCGATTGCAGTGGCGCTTTCGAAACCTGGTATTGCAAAATTCATGGACAGAGTAAATTGTATGGCGATCAGGATAGTTTTCAGTCCATCAATAGCCAAATATAAACCCTACGTGGATAAAATAAATAAATAAATAAAAAAATAAAAACTACATAATTAACATTCACGACGCACAGTGCTTCGTTCCATAGACAAAAATCCAAAAAAAAAAAAATATTTTTATATGTTATATTGATGAAATATATATTTTCGGAAAGATAATAAAACAACAAATAGAATTATAGAAAAATATTAATGGTTTGACTCTTTAGATCACCACTAGACGGCGCTCAACTAAGACGATTTTAAGCAAAACTGCTTTAACAAAATAATAATTCGCTCAAGTCATTCACTAAAAATATCAAAAATTTATTTTTTGTAACATTACTTCAAATTCATTAATTGCTTTATATGTGGTTATATATATATATAAAATATAATGAAGCATAATTACATTAGTTTTTGCAAAAGATAACAAATTTTTGTGTTTAAAAATACAAAACATGCAACTACATGGTTAAAAAAAAAGAATATTCAAAGCGTGCAATAATAAATTTTCATTTTAATACATTATCATTTCAATAAAATACAAGGCAAAATAACAGAGCATACAAAGTTGTATAATAAAGAATTTCAAATTATGACTCTGTCAAATCAAATAAAAAATTTCTTCATATAACAATACAAACATAAATAACACTTTTAAATTTAGGTATTAAATCCATTTGAAACTTTTATAAATATTCGGCTGCAAGCTCGTTTTTACAACATTACACCGTGAAAAAAAGCTTCAATTTGACATTGTATCGAAAATATCTATTTTCGTGAAAATTATTCAAATTTAATTTTTTGACTTCTTCAATATATTAAGTATAATAAAAATAAATTTAAAGGCAAAGGGGCTTAATGTCATTTTGTTTTTTTGCTTTAAAAAAACACAAATTTTTGGTTGGATATTCAAAAATTACAAAACTTTATTGGAGTAAAAAAAAAAAAAAAATACGGAAAAACGGTTTTTTTTTTATTGCTATTTTCAATACATTATATATTCTTCTAATAAGTTATGAAAAAGTCAGACTTTTATCGAACCAACAAATAATGAAAAAGTTAGATTTTAAAAATGTATATTTTCATGATTTATACTAAAGTTTTCTTTGTAAATAAACATTATTAAGGGGGTCTTCTCATTGAAAACCCGTTTTTTGGACCCTTTTTAAAAAAATTCTTATTTGAAAACGCAAAGAATAATTTAAAACTTTTTTTATTTATTGTATTACAAAAGGTTCAAAGTAAATAAAAAAAGTTTTTTTGCCTCGATACGTGGGCTGTTCAAAAAGTAATGAGACTTCAAAGTTGGTGGTGAAAAAAAAGGTGTCGTCACGGCGGCCACGATTCCGGGTCTCCGGAGCGTCCGAAATGGAAAAAAAAACGGGGTTATAATCAGTATAGATGTAATTCTCGGGTGAACCTCAAGCTTAATTTTGTGATTTTTTTTGACAAAATGGCGGCCATTCAAAAAAAAATTTCAATTTCGGGATTTTTTTTTTGTAGTTTAGTGTAAAAAAGAAAAATAGTAAAAAAATTTTTTAAATTATGGTCGAGATTCACCCGAGAATGGTGACAATTCTGCGTCGATTCCATTTTGTTTAATGAAAATCGGTTCAGTTGAACTGGAGATATCATGGCCGCCAGTTCAAAAAACGTGGTTTCGAGATAAACGCGTTCAAAGTTTGAAGCAACGCAAAAATTACTCGTTTTAGCGCAGATCTTGCTCGACAAAGAAGGCTATATCCTCTAAACTATTTCGAATTTCAAAAAATCCTTTTAGGGGCATATTCACAACTACCCAAGCTATAAATAAATGCAAAAAAAAAAAAAAAGTCGAAAAAAAAGTTGCTCAATGAGAAAACCCCCTTAAATGCAGCCAAAAAGTATGCTTTTCAATATTTATGAAATGTGCATGCATTTATAAGTCTTTATCTTCGATGTTTTTCGTTGCAATTTTAGAAAAATGTGGCTGATTATTGAGTCTTAGAGTCCTTGCTTTATCTCTCTTGTTTTTTTGAACAGAACTGTCTGCGAAAAGACTTAAGACGCGAACGTGAAAACAGTAATAAAAATCTTACGAAATTAATGAAGGAAATATTATTTTTTGATAAGATCGCATATGTATATACTCTTCCCCCAATTTTTAAGAAATTTTTGGCAAAATATCCATTTTTATAGCCAAAAATAACTTTGGTGGTGGTATTGGCGGTGGGTGGGGTCAATTTAGATGAAACTTCGAAATTTTCTTAATTAAGCCATATTAGGGACTTGTGACAACTTTTATTGCCCTACGACACTTCTTTGTATTTTTGTCCATCGAATGTATGGGATCGAAGCACTGTGCGACATGAGCTGGGATTTGAACCCAATCCCATATAGGCAATGAATTTAACAACGATAATTTTTTCTCTTCTCAGATTCTTGTCGGTGAAGAAATGGTTACTACGTAAAAAGCATCAAATCGAACTGGCTCGTAAACGTGGCTGGAAAGGCTATTGGGTATGCTTAAAGGGTACCACTCTGCTCTTTTACCCGTGCGACTCACGCGAGGGACGCAGCGTCGAAGCGGCACCCAAACATTTAATTATAGTTGACGGAGCGATTATGCAGCCAATACCCGAGCATCCGAAGCGTGACTACATCTTCTGTTTGAGCACGGCATTCGGGGATGCGTACTTATTCCAAGCACCCTGCCAGGTGAGTCAAATGCGCGATAGGTTCATCAAACTTGAGAGAATTGAGAGATTCCCCTCATGTCCAGCTTTTCGAGGGCTTTCCTCGTATCTTGCAACAGGGCTTAGACGTTTATTTATGTATATATTCATTTAAGTAGTTTTTTTTTGCTTTTTGGGATCACTTCCGGTCTTCGACGAGTCCTTTACGAATAGAGACATTTACGTATGGAAGAAAATTTTACAAAGCATTACAAACATTTCCATTGGTTTTTGCTTCGCGGTTATATTGTTTACTAGGTACACATATACACTCGTACACATACTATCAGAAATGTCCAGCGGAAAATTATCTCCTGCATGGCAAAGTCATTATTAATCTCATCGATGACATATAGGTGACAGTATCATGCATGACACTTTGGGGGACATGCCATCGTGGAGGGATGCTGTTAATGCGCTTCAATCTCATTGGATAATGAAATTTAAATAAGGTTTTTGGGTCAGTTGAAAGTTAGCATAAAGTCGCGTACAGGATGAGTGCTCGACTCGGAATCCGAAGATCGCGGGTTCAATCCTTGGCTGAGGCGAACAAAAATTCTTAAAAATAGATTTTTTTAAATTACCAAAGTATTCAAAGAGTAACACAATGGACCTTCCTTGGTCTAAGTGCGCCAACTTCCTGGTCGGCGGCCCCTACAACCTAACCTAACCTATTCAAAGAGAAGACAATCAAGAGAATTTTCAACTGCCCAGTTGGCAAATTTTATGCTCACCGGATTGATCATTTGAACACATTCCTAGGCGAGGGGATAACATAGACTTTTCCCATCAGTCTTACACATCGACTTTGTTCGAGCATGGCCGCTTTGGGTAGGCCTACCACCCTATGCCTCTCATGAGCAAGCAGAAAGTGAGGTGTTCACAAAAGTTTTGCTTTTGCTTTTAAATTTTAGTTCAATCCTGAAAATATGCTACTTTTTGATAAAAAAAAACATACGCTATTCTTTGAACACATCACCTTTTCCTGCTCAATGACTTCCACGAGAACTAATGCCTATTGCCAGTGACTTTGGATAGTTTAAGTGATGCATCGCTTAGTAGAGGACTTCCCCTTATTTGCAACTGGGTGGTTTCTATAAACTGATATTTAAAGAGAAAAAGAGCGCAATGTGCTTCTCTCAAATGCCTTTTTCGCCATCGCACCCCCTAGCATGACATGTCACCGGTGAATTCACATTTCAACTCCTGTGCAAATGTCATACAAAATGTCCTTTGAAATCGCATGCGTTCCGGCTCCAAAAGTCACCCTGAACTTCATCGATGATCTCAGGGCGACATTTCCCGCTGGGTGCATACACTGAGCAAACTTTACCATGATTTTTTTAAAAGGCCGCATTGTTATTCACAGTCCTTTTGATTTTCGAGCAGAACGAAAATTTCAAAAGAAAAATTGTTGAGTTAACAACATTTTTGGTTGATTTAAAAGGAAAAATGTTTAATTACTTTTTTTTTCGTTGTGTATAATTCTCATTTGTTTTATAAAATAGGACATATAAGACATTGATTCATCTTAGAACTTTTTAAGCATTGCGAAAACAGTCACACGACGACGGAGTGACAAAATCGGATGAAGTCCATCCGATGGCTATTTTTGGGGTTATGTTCAGCAGAGGACTCTGTGGCCATTTGCTTTGATCGTTAATTAAATTTGTTTTGACATTTCTTCTTTTATAGGTATTTTAGAAAATTTTTTTTATTTTAAAAATTATCTTGTCATTTCAATTATGTCCGTGGTTAGTTCAACAATTTAAATTTAAATCCATTTTTGAAAAATAGAATTTCATTTCAACCTGAAATATGGATGATTCAAAAGGAAAATCTTTATTTTTTCCAACAAGAAAAATTTTAAAATGAAAATATTCCTTATTGAAGCCGTTTTGTATGCTTTTCCTTTTGATTTAACCAGTTTTCTGGTTGATTTTTTTCTCTGTGTATTTAAATACAATCATACAAAGCATGCTCTAGAAATCGAGTCCGACAAACAAAAAACAAAATTTCGATATTCAATGTGATATCGAAAGAAGTCTTTAGCAATTTCCAACTTTTTTTTTATCCAGATTCGATTTCGATTCGAATGTAGCATATTTCTTTGGTTCATAAATCGAATGAAAAATTTCTCTTATGAAAATCTTTTGTATTCATGCGAACCGACATTGAAGAATGTCGTAATTTTATTCTTGTTACGAAAGTCTTTAAATATCACTCAAAAAGAATCCAAAAAAAAAACAAAAAAATATATAAAAAAAAAAAATATATATATATATATATATATATTACAAATATAAGAAGGCGCAAAAAACATCGTACGAGAATAGCACAGAAAAAGGAGAACCTTCAGACTTGACAGCGCTGTGGAAGCTTACGAAATCCTTAAATAGCCACTACACGTAGTGTACTCACGGTAAAGATTTGAAAGAAATGTCCCTCAGCTTTTCAGTTTCAGCTAAAACACTTTTGAATTTTTAATGGAGCACCGTCGGGCATCTGAGTTAGCTAACAGAGGGCGGGTGGGAGAAAAAACAAAAACAAAAACAAAAAACCGACAGAAAGATAGACCTGCGGTGGTCCGTCGGTCGGACGAAGAGACAAACAAACAAATCAATGTGTCCCCCATGAGCCATTCATAACATGGCTTAACACGAATTCTCGTCTGCGGTTGGGGTGTTATGCACCGGCACTGGCACTGGCACCGGCAACGTCAACACTCTTGACTAAGAAAGAAAGTCAGCTAGAAAGCGGTTAGACTGTGTTTGATTTGTGGAAGCGCTGTGCAATGTGGAAGGAATGCAAAACTGCACACGACAGAGAGTGCCAGTTGAGTGATTGTATAACCGCAAATGGATGACCTCCTCAGCTGGCGCGCTCTGCGGTCTTGTAATTCGCTTCGTGCTTTTGAATTCAAATCAGGCTTCGAAAAAAATATAAAAAAAATAAATAAAAAAATATGAGGAAACTAGAATAAAGCGTTTTCCTTAAGCCTTCAGCAACGTGAATATATATGTATGTACATACTTATGTACATTGTACAGCTTTTGTTGACGTATTTTTGCGGTCATATTTTTTTCTATTCGCCTTTTGTCTTTTTATCTTTACCTTGACAAGGTCACAGGAAGACATAAAGGAGTAGCTTTTGCTCTAATTTTTTTATATTATTTTTTTTTTTTTTTTATTATTTTTATTTATTTTGAAATAATGCAGATTTGCGGTTTCATGAAGTTAAATATTTAAGTCTTTTCGCATTTTCCTCATTCTTTTTTCATTTATTTATAAACAGTTATTATTATTTTGTGTTTTTTTGTTCACAGGTCGAATTGGAAAATTGGGTCAATAGCATACATAGCGCTTGCGCAGCAGCATTCGCACGTCATCGGGGCAAAACTGGAACATTGCATTTACTGCAAGAAGAAATTTTCCGTTTAGAAAAAGCCATCGAATCGGTAAGTAAAAAAAAAAATTAAAAATTAAAAAAATCAAAACAAATTTTACAAAATAAAAAAAAGTAGAATAAAATCAAAATAAACATCCTTCATTTGCCAGAGGCGAATTATTATCCGCACAGGTGGGCACCTCGAACGATTTCAGTGCGTGCTCGCTTAATAATTTTTTCGCCTACTGGACTTGACTTAATATGGAGTCCCGAGATTATATCACCATGAGATTTTTGCATCAATCAGTTCTAGATCAGAAGCAGATGTGAATGGTTTTGGGGATTCTAAACCCTCCCCACCGAAATTTAATGCAGCATAGAGAAACACAGGCAAATAGACCCACGATCTATGAACATAAAAATTATAGAAAATATCCTGCGAACGCATCTGGTCAGAAGGATGTGTGTTCTTCTAGTAGTTCTCTGCATTAGATAGGCCAAAATTTCTGGCATATCAAATTTTCTGCTATTGGCGCGCTTACTATTCGCGTTCCGCACAGAGGGGATTATTCCAAAAGAATTCAGTCTTGTGTCACTGGGACTTTTATATGATGGTGTTGGGAAAGGATTCAGCCGTGTCATGGGCACACTTCAAAATTTTGTATCGTGATCATTCTTTGTGCATTCCTTTGTGATTCTTCGAATTTCTGAGGCGGCTTGAACCAACCCCCAAAACCAAACTCTGCGTAAGATCCAGCCGTTGAATAAGTGCAACTTTGGCAATTACTTATGTTCAAAAGTTGAAAAATCCCCTCACCCAGCTACTCGTCCTTGCTATAATTTTAGGGCAATGTCCATATGTATGCAGGTATCCAAGGTTTTCTCTGCCCGGCAGTAATTAGGCTGCTGAAATGACAACAAAAAAAAAAAAAAAAAAAGAGGAAATATTACAGTCTTAGCTTCGACGGATGATGATATTGCCTTTGAAAAAAATCCTAAAACTGAATGCTGGTTAATCAAATGGAGAAAGTCGCATCAGGGTTTGTTCGATTGCAGGATTGCCAATATATTATATATTTGTCAATATATCGTCGGTATATACATTGAGGGGACCTTCTGGTCTAGAGCACGAAAATTTAGGGTATTTTCATGATTTTTTTTTTTTGGTATTAAGCCAAATAAAAAACGATTTTCTAAGTATGCAGGCTTATTATATTCTTTATTGACAAAAAATAAAAAATGTTGTTGTAATTTTTTTTTTTTTTTGTATTTTAAAAATGGCGTTGAAATGGACCCTCTTTGAAAAAGTACCTCCGTGGTGTGAAAGATTTTGGCAGTTCTGGTAATCGAAAAAAAAAAACAAAAATATTTTATTAATCAGAATGAATGCGGCTATGGCAGGAACTAGAATAAAAAAAATTTTTTTTTAAATTGACAAAATGGCGCAATTTTTTATTTCAACCATCAAACACTCCCTTTTTTTTGACCATTTTTTTTAAGAAAAAATATGAAGTTCTTGAAATAAAAATTCGATTCTAGTTCGGGCCATAGCCATTGATGTTATGAATAATATATAAATATTCCAGACAAATCGGTTCGATGGTTTTTTTGTTTTCATTCACACCAGGTCAAAAAAAGTAGTTTTGAGATAAACGCGTTCAAAGTTGCTTTGATCAAGCGCGCTGCCTGTTGTCTCCACCTTCTAAAAAGGCTGTAGCAAAACAAATATTGTCAATATCTTCACGAAACTTTGCCAGCATATTCTTAAAAGTCTATTCTTCCGAAATATATATAAAAAAAAAAAATAAATTTTCAAAAAATTCTAGACCAGAAGGTCCCCTTAATCAAATGGAGAAAGTCGCATCAGGGTTTTTTCGATTGCAGGATTGCCAATATATATTTGTCAATATATCGTCGGTATATATATTGAGCATGCATTCTTGCAATGTTGCAATTGTTATGTTTCAACACATTCGATGACTTTTTTAATCGTTTTGGTACGATTGCAATACGATCGAATATTTAAGCTGGATTACGATTTTTGAAAAACTTTGAAAAATGATATATTTTTTTTTTTTTTTTGTGTCTGATGATTTTATTTCACCATTAGTTTGGCATAACCCTTTTTTTTAGCTGTAGTAGGTACAAAAAGTAATTAAGTAAACTGAAATGGCATAGCATTCGTGGCACTCTTTGAATGAAATCAATTATAGCCGCATTCGGGCATAAGCGCACTTCAAGCGAAATCCATGGAGATTCCATCCATCAGCTGTCGTTCTGAATGGCATGTTGTGGTCTTCCTTGTTGCTGCCGCTCTTGTTGTTGTTGTTGTTATTGTCTCTTGAAGGGCTTTCACGGGCCGAACACGCAATTTGCATTGTCCAACGTTTTATCGCGAATTGAAGAGGACGACAAATGAACGTCCGAAAATCAACAACGGAAAATCATCGCAAAAATCAACAAAACTTCCAAGCGGGCTGGAACTTAATGCCAAGCTTAGCTTGTCTCGTAACCTATCGTCCCGTGTCGTCTCTCTCTCTGTCTCTCTCTCTCTCTCGCTCTCTCTCTCGGTCTCTTTAACCGAGTGTTTCGGGATTTTACATTTGGAAAATCTATTTTCCGCTGCACAGCGCAGCCCAACACGGTGAAGAGCATTCAGTCTCGCTTCCACTTAAAAAGTCAACGCTCTGTTGAGATGCAAGCTAAATGAGCGGAATTTTTGGCAGAGTTAAATACCGGATACCAATAATTAAGGCTATTCAACATAGTCAGTCGAGTCCGATAATTAGAATTTAAGGATTTAACATAAATGTGGGGAAAAAATATTGAAAAACTTTTAAAAAAATAATTTGAAAAAAAAATTAAACATTTTAAATATTTTGCTTCTATTTGAAAATATTTAATTAAACTTAGAAAAAAATATTTCGATATTTTGCAAAAACTTTTTAAAGTGTAGAAAGAGGGGCTAGGTATATGTGTATGTGTATGTGTATGTGTAGAGACCTCGCATTATACCTCCATTAGTACTAGAAACAAACAAGAATCAGTATCCAAAATTGAGCTTTTTCTTATGTATTTTTACTATTTAGGGATCGGAATTTACACATTTTAGATTCCAGGACGCAAGACAAGGGAACAAGGTACACAGCGGAAAAAAAATTAGAATCGCACGACAAAAATCAGAATTGGATTTGTTTTCATTATTTATCTTCATATTCTTTCTTCGTTAGTTGACTTTATTTCTAAAGCTAGGCTTTTCGGTGTGATCTAGTCTTAAGTCTTTCAGGTTTGGTGGTTAGTTTTCTAACCACCTACTCTAAGTGGTTTGCAATTGATTTCTCCGGCATCGTTCGAAAATTTGGCGAACTTTTATACTCTTTTTTGAGTCCATGTTGATCTGATCGTTTGCGATGAAAAATTTGAACAATAGGTCCACGGTTAATTTTTTTCCATATAGCGATAATTTTATTTCAAAAAAAAAAAAGTCAATAACAACACTGTGACTTGTAATGAGCTAATGCGTTTCTCTCTCAAAGATATTTACCTTAAAATGTACATCCCATATCTTTGATTTATGTGCAGATCATACGCTGCAGCGTATTCTCCACCAAGAATTCAATTATGCGTGCCCAGTAATACGACTGAGGGCGCCCACATCTAAATGTGTTCCAATTTTGCTTTATCAGTGTGGGCATGGACCGAATCGGTGACCCTTTGGTGGAGTTCTAGAGTTATCTTTGTCTAATAAGTAATAACCAGAAAATTGCACGATACTCCCCGAATAGCCGTACCCAAAAGACCGGACAGAATACTGAATCGTAGTCTGGGGATCCTGGTGCCATTTTTACGTCTACGAAGATAAAGATTTGACTCCATACCCAAATAATGATTTGGTGAACATTTGGCTAAGGTCCGCGTATTTGCCAAAGCCCGTTAATCATAGAGATTCCCCGAAAGATTACCTTTTATCTCACAGTATGCAATCGAAAGCCAAAAGCACATATCATGCACTTTACCATACCGCCTTGGGCAGCTGCCAATATTGCCTATTCGGTAAGCCCGGCACTGTGTTAGAGAGCTGCCAGAAATTTGTAGCACTGCAAAATCAGGCTGATGAAGTCAATAAAAACAAAAAGCGAATAAAGCTACGATCGGTCATGGGATCGTAAAAATTCGTACTCAGCATCTCTCTGCAACATGAGCCCCCTCTCTCTCTTGCCCTCAATGAAGAAATGTTGCCAGCATAAGCTATAAGAAATTCCATGGGAGTGCTGGGTGGCGAGGTCGAGTTTTAGAGTGTCACGAATCCATAACAAAACAATAAGTGAATATAACAGTAGGTAACATATTTTATTATGCTATTTGAACTCAATCAATGTATTTTTCCTTTTTATTATTATTATTTTGTTTTTTTTTTTTTTTTCATATTTTTCTTTATTTTCATATGATTGTTATGAACTTTCCTCTTTGTTAATAAAAGACACACGAAAGAAAGTAAACAAAAGGAAATCCTAGCCGCGTGTTTATAGGCTTTCCATCTCTTTGAAATTGAAAAGAACCTTCCTGCCTACATAGGTATATGCATGCAAACACACACACACACGCATACCTATATAAATACGATAGATGTCAATGGCCGGTCTCGGTCTAGGTTGATTACCGTGGGGCGAAAACTGGCGGTGTGAAAAATCAAGTACAAAGCCCGTTAAAAGCACTTTTCCAGCATCAATATCATCATCATCATCATCATCATCCATCATTATATCAGCAACAACAACAAGAACAATCAAACACACATCTCACCCATCTCTTAAAATCGCACAAGAGTGGATCGGAAAGTGACAGGATACAAATACTACATCCATTGAGGCCCACAGGCTTTAGATGCTTGTTAATCTCAACTTTATTCTTTTTGATGCCAACGTCATTACCATCGATGGCGGTGACCATATTGAAAAGCTTTCGCAAATGTCAAATGTCAACTATTGTTATCCAATTGGCAGGTCTTATAACATATTTTTTTTTTTATGATCAAATTGAATTAAGTTTTTTTTTTCAATTTATATTTTTGTTATCTTCATCTTCCCCCTTTTTTAAAGTTTTTTTTCTGTTTTTTACTATTTTTTATAAAATTTTTTTTATTTGTTTGTTTGTTTTTTTTTTTTTTTTTTTTTTTTTTTCTGTTGAACTTTTTCCCTCCTTCTATTTATTTGTATGTCATCTTCTGGCTCTTACTCTTCTCGTACGTCTCTCGCCATGAGTCGGAAATTTATTCTTGAGGCTTCGCCATTCGCCGCCGAGCACATAGAATTTCCTTCGGGACAAACGAGATGCCTGAATCGAGTTTGAATGATTGGATATTGTTAACAAAGCAACGAGAGCTCAAGGGAAAACTTATCCAACAATGGGAAAGCGCTTTTTTCATATTTTCCTTACTTTTTCTTTTTATATTTCTTCCGTAGTTTTTTTTTTTTTATGCTTTCTCCCAAGCAACATCGCTCCCACCCCCACAAACTTTACCTAAGAAAAAAAAAAAAAGTTGAAAGTCCTCGGCAACATCTTTTGACATGTAGATCAAAGGTCACCGAATGGGAATATTTAACGTTAATTTAATATTTTTCAGATGTTCTTGTTTTTGCGTTGCTGTTGCTCTTTCAAAATCGAAAAATAGATTACACCAACGCCTTATAACCTTTTTTAATGTCACAGGCCCATTAGCACGTGTCGTCTTGCCGCAATTAGAATTGGCATAAATTGTTTAAATCATCAAAAAAAAAAAAAAAAAAAAAAAAAAAAAAAAAAATCAGAAAAAAATTTAATCGAATATCACCAACAAATGCCAGTGGCGTAGATAAGATAGCAAGGTGGTGATCACAAAGGGCAAGGGGTATATATTGCCTCCCATGTTTTACCTTCGTCTTTTCTTTAAAACGAAAAAGTTACCCAAGCTTATAACCTTTATTCTGTAAGGCCCATTAGAACGTGTGTACTTCGCAATGAAATTTTGCATGAATGTTTAATGATCAAAATAAACAAAAAAATAAACAAGTAAAAAAGCACATACAAATTTATGATATCCCGAAATAATGCCATGGCAATAAATGAGCAAGGTGTGTCACAAAGGGCAAGTGGCAATCGTCCCCCATTAACCATTTGTACACTTATTCAGTTAAACTGAGTATCGCAAATTAAGAAAATTTAAACCAATAATGACAGGTGCTTCCAAAAATGCTTTGATTAGGAATGAACGACGAACCCTAAAAGATAAGCCACCCTCAAAAATTAGTGTTGAAGCACATACATACGAATCCGAGAAATGAAGACAAAATAATATGAAGTGCTTGCTATGCCATTTTTACGACTCCCCTCAAAGATAGTAATAATTCAGTCTGAACCGATAGAAATGAAGAACCGAAGAAATTAGAAGATAATTGCAAGAAATGTGGAAAACGAAGAAAGAAGAACCGAAGAAATAAAGAACCGAAGAAATGAAGAACCGAAGATATGAAGAATTGAAGAATTAAAGAATTGAAGAAATAAAGAACCGAAGAAATGAAAGAACCAGAACAAGATAATGAAGAACCGAAGAAATAAAAAAAATGAAGAACTAAAGAAGAAAGAAATAAAGAACCGAAGAAATGAAAAAAAGAACTGAAGAATAAGAACCGAAAAATGAAGAACTGAAGAATGAAGAACCGAACAAATGAAGAAACCGAAAAATGAAGAACCGAAGAATGAAGAACTGAAGAAGATAAAGAACCAGAAGAAATAGAAGAACCGAACAAATGAAGAACCCAACAAATGAAGAACCGAAGAAAAGAAGAAGAAACTGAAGACCCGAAGAAGTGAAGAAATCAAGAAACGAAGAAACTGAAGACCCGAAGAAATTGAAAAGCCGAAGAAGAGAAGAATCGAAGAAACTGAAGAACCGAAGAAATGAAGAACCGAAGAAATGAAGAACCGAGATACTGAAGAAGTGAAGACCCAAAGAAATGACAAACACTTAATAAATAAAGAACCGAAGAAACTGAAGACCCGAAGAAACTGAAGACCCGAAGAACCGAAAAAACTCGCGTAGATCTGATGCTCTTTCCGACTTTCCGAAGTAGGGGCATTCCAGCGCCTTTTCAGTTGATGCCCAGGCATCGAACAAAAAATTTGGAGAGTGTCATTCATCTTATTCATTGAACCTTATTGCGCCACACATAATATTATATTGTGCAATATAAAATCTCTTGTGGTATGAATGCCAGTGGTCAAGAATTTTTCATTCTATTCATTTCTTTTTTATATCCTCTCTAATGATTCCATTGAATCTCTCATCTTTATAATTTGAAATTTCAATGTCACAATCGAAAACTGAAATTGACATTGAGAGTGGGTGTGTGGTCGGTCAAAAACACGAAACACAAACACGCACAGGCTCTGGCTCTGGCTCAGGCTCGGGCACATGTCCATTCATTGAATGCTGACATCGGAGAGTTGTGAAGGAAAGACAAACGAAGTGACACGAAGAGGAGACAATGGAAAATACACGTTGTGCGTATGTGTGCATTCATGAATGTCAAATGTAAGCGCGCACAAAACGCATTTTGAATGTCATTAATTTTTTGCGCCATAAAAGACCAAGACGACCGTATGAAGAAAAATGCCCAATGCTGAGAGGCATAGGCATTTAGGCGCATAGGCGTAGGCGGGCGCTCTTTTTTTTTTTTTGGCTTGGAACATTTGAAGCAACTGCCGCATAATTTATTGCATCGCTGAGTGCTGAGTCAGCCGCGAGTCGCGCATGCATACATTTTCACTTGGATTTCACTTTTGTTTTTTCTACTGCCTGGCTGGCATGCATGAGCTTGCCATACCGTAAACCCTCCCCCCCCCCCCCCCTCTCGCCTTTCTTTTTCAAACACGAGAAAGCTGAAAAAATTCACCGAAAAAGGAGAAAAGAAAACACAATGAAGTCAAGGAAATAATTACGACATAACTCAGGGGAGCTTCAAAATCTCATATTGTGATATCAAATTGCAATGAGCACCAAAGGAGCACCAACCTCAAGGATAACGGCAGCGGCAGTGGCGGCAACTGCAACGGCAACAATGACTAGGCAAAACACTAGGAGCATTGCGCAAGCATAATACACAATTCCGAATGCCGAATGCAGAATTCAGAATTCAGAATTGAGAACGAACCCCAGACCGCTGTCTTAGCGTTTGCATTATAGACTTTTCCGAGACATTGTTTTATGCTTACCTAAATACGGAGATACATGTGTGAATGTTAATAATTTTTATAAGTTCTTTTGTTCGTCTATTTGCAGCCATAGATACATATTGTATAAGTAGTATGCTAGAGCATTTATCTTTTTCTTTGCATGTTAGAGATGCGTGCGTTGCGCGAATTAATTTTCCACCATTCTCACATGTCACGTCATGCAGAAAAACTTTCAAGTTTTGCTATTTTTTTCATTTCAATTTTTTTTTTTTTTTTTCAACATTCTCATGGTGGTCACAAGACTTTTGGAATGAAAAAAATTTTTGGGAAAAGAAATTCGAAATATCGAGTCGAAATCCCTAATAATTTGTTATAAAAAATTTGAATTTTACTTCTGTGGTTCGAAAGCAGTGCTTCCCAGCGTAATACTCTTTCATAAAGCCGAGAGTATTGCCGCTTTTCTGCAGTAATGAGCCGGTCGATTTCCTAAGAAGGACTGGCGCCTTTGACCGGTCCAAATCCTACCGGTTATATGTATTATGGCAGTTCGCTCCATCAAATTTGGCTGGCCGGCGATCGATAATTATCAACGTGTTGGTCTAAGAGTTGCCGTTCGTACACGTTAAAAATGTATTACTATGGAGAAAAACAAATTTTTTTGTTTGAATATATATTTTGCTAAATGATTGACATTGATTGACATGCGATCAACTAACAAAAGGCAAATGAAACATGTAAATGCCTTATGATAAATTTCGTAGTTTATTTCGATTTTACGCTTCAATTTTTTTTTTTCAGTGCATTTGTCTCCCTCAAGCATGTGAAAAATTTGAAAAATTGTGCAAGCGGTCGTTTTGGTCAGCACTGTTCTAAAGCTATGTCGCATTATGGTCTCGAAAGCATTATCACAAATTTCGTTGCATACTTTATGGCTAAAGTTTGTTTATTTTTAACGTTTACTTAAATGATAAATTATTTTAAATTTATTTTTTGGGAACGCAGTCATATATGTTTTAAAACATTTTCACTTATATACAGGGCTCGGATTTTGTTGAATTTTATAATTTTCAAGCATACTTTATGGGGAAAAAAAAAATTTTTTTTCTTACCAATTAGTTAAGCAAAGTTGAACTTCAAACCGCTTTTCGAGCTTAAAAAAAAATTCATATTGAAGCTAAAAATCGATTTGAATCTTAAATTTAAGTGACCGAAATTTGTACTCCATAACGTATGCTTTAAATTTATAAAAGTTAACGAAATCCGAGCCCTTTTTAAATAACATTGCGGGTTTCGTGAAACATCGTTAATCGATGAGGTGTTTCATGAACTCATCGGGAGCTCGTGTATTTCCGTTGAGGCCATGTCACGCACTCGCTGCTTCCTCTGAAATGAAATTTAATCTGCGATCGTTTCGCGTAGGTCACGACACGGTACCCATCTCTAATGTAGATATTTGAATGGGGGGGCAAAAAAATGAAAAAAAACATTACGACTTATAATTAACGAAGCAAAGAACACATTCGGAATTCTGAACAACAATACAAAAAAAAAAAAAAAAAAACATGCCAAAAACTGAGAGCTTATCGTACCTATCACAGACACTAAACCAAGTTCAAATGTGTCAGCTCTAGAGAGTGCCGTTAACCCTTTTGTGGTCGACTTATTTTAATTTTCATTTACATGTATACAATCTTCATATGCATGTGTGTATATGTGTATTTAATGCGCTTTTGAGACTTTCAGCGTAGGTATGTATATTCAAGTTTTTAACTTTCAATAAATTTTGCTACCGTATAGAGCAATTAAGACAAAAATTTCTATTCAGAAAATTATGTTTTTTTTTCGATTGCATTCAAAGCGAAAACCTCTGAGCAGAGAAATTAAATTGCCTCATGGACCATTGGCGTCCACTCGTGATGGACTCCATTCTATACATACATATATCAAAGAGCTACAAAGTCCTTAAAAATAAATAAATAAATGAATAAATAAATATAAAAAAGCAGACCACAACCAACGTTACAACCACGTAGAAATCTGGCCATGAATTTACATATCAATGTTTTGTTTTTTCATTCTTTTTTCATTCGTAAGGATCGTTCAAAAGGTATATATACCTAGCAATATACTATAGAAGAAGTATGTATTCAAATTCAAAATGGCGCACAATAGCTGCCATGCTAATCCCTTTATGTGAATTCTTCTCAATTGCCCTTTAGCAATCATTGCATAACAATGCAAAAAAAAGAAGAAAAAAAATTAAAATTATGTTTAAACTCTAGGCTACGATCTCTTTTTAGCCGTGCATCAAATAGGCTCTAGATTGTCAAACGTTATTTGCAAAAACAAAACAAAACGAAGCAGAAAAAGTAAAGTAAAATAGAAATGTGTATGAAAACAAGAGCCCCAAGAAGATACACAATGAAATGGACAATGTTAGGTTGTTTCACTATAAAAATTGCAGGAAATATAAAAATATCAAATGTCCACCTGTCCTAACATGCTGTTTTTAACCCTTTCGCTACCAAATTCCACAAATTCCACTTAAATGCTCCCACAAATTAAAATGTTTTGTTCAGAATTTCTTTTTTTTTTTAATATCCGCATTCCCATCTAAGGTGAGTGGCTACTTTTAACCCATTCACTGCCAAGCATCCTCAGGGGTGCACAAAGAAAACCCAGTTGTTTTTGTTAAAAATCCTATACGGATGTCTTATCCAAATAGTTATGAAACGGTTAACCTTAACTGCTGTGCTCTAAGTTCAAAAATATGCTATGAATAAGCCCACTGAAGCCGTACTGATTTTATCAGTACAATACTGATTTTCGGCTCATTGTACTGATTGAAAATCGTTACTGATTCAGTACTGATTTCGTACTGATTCTTGAACATTTCTCAAATCAATTATTCTACGATAAACACAGACTCAAAATGTCTCACTCTTAAGTAGTATGGCTACGTGATATTTAATTTTCTCATCTTATTTTCAAAAAATTTATTAGACATATGGGGTACCAAATTAAAGGAAATCGATCCAGCGTTTTGAATAAAATAAGAAATGTGGGTGTTAATATGACCTTTTTCATACCAAAATGGCTCTCAAAGTCAAAAAATGTTTTAAAAAATTTAAAATTTTGACTTTGAAGGCTCAAATACCCTTGAAGCTGCAATAAAGTATAAGACTATTTTATACGCCTAGAAAGGTCTGACAATTCTCTGTCGAACTGCATTAAAATTTTTATCTTGGATTCAAACGTTGAGGCGTGAAAATTTTATTTCTGAAACAACCGCAAATTTCTTTCTTTCCCTTATAACTCCTCAGGGGTGCATTTTGGACCCCCCCACCCCCCTGCCATACGATTTTTAGTTAGTTCTGACCCCCTCTATCAGCTCCCGACCGGTTGACCTTCATAAACGGAACACCCTGTATATAAAAGTGTACTGATTTGTACTGATTTTTCTCTGTACTTGGCAATTTGTACTGCTTTGGTGCGAAAAAAATATGGTGGCCTTAGCTATGAATTTACATGTTATACCGAAAAAGAAAAATTCAAACGGGTGTATGTGAGGATGGGATTATAACGGCTATAGCAGTGAGTCTATTTACATACGCCTAAAAACTCAACGATCCTGCAATCGATCGATACAATATCAAGCCCCCCTCCCCCGTCTTATCAAGTTATCCAGCGCTATTGATTGATCGAGTTAGTTTTTCTTTTTTCAATCAGCCTTACATCCTCATAAATCCAATGGATGACCCACCGACACCCATCAATATTGAGCGGAAGAAAAAGTGCCGTAGAAAACATTCTCTTGAGTGGATTAAAGTCCTTGTTCTGAATTTTCAGCAACGGTGATCGAACAGACTCGAGCACACATCAAAGCCGTTCTCTGGTACCTCTATATAGCGAGATTCGAACTCCTCGGGTACCTCGGATCGATAGCCCAGACTCTCCACGCTGAGCCATTCCAGCCGGCCCAGTGCGCGTCTCTTTCCATTTCCATTTCCACGAACCACGAAGCCAATGTGCTGCCTCTATTGCATCTCCAGTTCAATCGCCAACTGGGTGTCCGTTCGAACATATTCCCATAAAAAGTGTCAATAGGAGAGAATGCATTGGCACGGGTACAGCTGGTCACTAGTACTGGTTACGTAGGAACTAATGACAGATTGCATTAGTCAGTAGTGATACTCACTGCAAGGATAATACACACATCTGTTTGTGTTTTATATATTAAAAAATTATATTATTCGTTCGAGAAAAAGCAACCCAAGCTGCTTACATACAACTGTGAAAGATTTTTTTTCCATTTTTTCCAAGGCACGTTCTATATTAATTTTGTGCTTTTTAAGTTCTTTTTCTTATTTCAAATGCGTTTGTATTCCATTGTCGTCCTTCCGCTCTGCTCTTCCCTAACGTTTATTGTATTATTTTTAACACACTCAGGTTATTAAAATGAAAATAAAACAGAAAAACAAAACAAAAAAACATTGAAAAAAAATCATAAAAAATAAAAAAAATATAAGTATATATAAAAATAATAATAAAAAGAAGAGAAAAGGAAAGGAAAACAACAAAAAAAAGGAGCGTCAGAGGACGTCATACGAAAATGCAAAGAATGCTTCTTTTTTACCTTTTCATTTACCCGCAAAAATATATTCACCCACTCAGTCTATTCATTTACACACGGTCATTGCACACACAAATATTTATGTAAGTAAATAATCAGATTCACATATTTATATATTTTCATATTTTCATATTTTATATTATATTTATATACCTACATAATTAAATAATATATAGTTTACATATACATATGCACATGTTCGTATATATTTATATTTTTATATGTGCATATGTATTGTATATCTATATTATATGTATATATGCCTGCTCTGATTTTCACGCTCCAATTATTTTTGCTTTCAATTTAATTCCTACTGTCGCTTCAATATAGTAGAAGGCATAGAGGCTAGGAAGATGTAGTCGACCGGTTGACGGGGGGTGTGGGGCAATGTGGGTCGACTGCTGTTCAGGATTCGTGTGAGATGCTACTGCACAATGTTACAGTGCAGTGTGGTGGGCCATGCCGTATCGCATGGTATGTGCATAGTGCGGTATTTGCGAATACTCACTGCATTTGCATTTAACATTACGGCACGTGCATACATGCATTTGTGTGAAAGCCTCGCAGTCGCCAGACGCCCTGTCGCTGACTTTCAGGTCCATTTCTGGCTGACGACGAAATTCCGCACAGACCGAGAAACAATTATTCCGATGCCACCACACTCATTTGTCCCTATAAAAAGCCTATAAAATACTGCAATAACAAAGAAAAAAAAAAAAAAATAACCATAAATAAATTTTTAAATAAATAGGAATTTTTTCCGAAAAAATTGTGAAATTCTTTATTCCTACTGACCTGTCATTGAATAAAAAAAAAAAAAAAAAAATATATATATATATATAGGTATATGGAAGTCTGCAAGAATCGGGAATATCATCGAGAAACCCTTAAAATATTGAACGTAGGAATTCTCATTTTCGGGGTCCCGGATTCGTCCAGTTGCTGGTGTACACATTTTGTTGGCGGCGCATTTCCTCTGGGGTAATAAACAAATACATATGTATGAACATATATGTGTGCTACGCCCATGGAAAAATTCCATGTTTGTATGATCGTATGAATGCGACATGTATGTGTTTGTGTTTGTATGAAAAAAAACCCTTTATTTCCTTTTGATTCGGCCAACTTTCGTCAACTGTGTGCGTGTGTGTGTGTGTGTGCGTGTGTGCATGCAATGCGCGCGCTAAAGGGACACTTCCTTCCATTGCATTCAACGAATGGTTTAATTGCATTGAATGCAATCGCAATTTTTCGACTTCCAACATTCCAATTATGCATGCATGCAGTTTGTAACATTGAAAGCGGCAGTAAGTTAAGGCTCTTTCCCCCTCTCTCGTTCTCGTTCTCGTTCGCGTTCACGATCTTTCGTCGAGCGCTTTTTAATCGTCAGTTCAAGTCCGAATCGAGTTAAGCAAATTTCCTTTGAGTTCTTTCAATGTGCCTCTCGGAGCCTTGAAAATAAGGACGTGATGCAAATTGAACCTACACAACTTTACAAAAGCATTTCTGTGTGACCCTGAACTATGGTATGTTGCTCGACGATGCAAAGTTTCTTATACGGCGCATTGTGTACGACCAAAAGTGGTGGTAACGCCAGGCAATAGGATGTTGAATTCGAATAAAAATCAAATAATCATTACAATTTACTGTTTATTTTGAATTCCAAATCATTTTTATTAATTTTAGATATTATCCGCAGCCCAATAGAAATGAGAGCGTAGGGTTATGTTGGGATGGAATGGAATGAATCTTCAGACTTATACTAAGATATACTAACCGAATTTTCTCTTAGAATCTCCTTCCTCCCTTTCATGCATAACGATTCCGATGATGCTATTCCTTCACAGAGAATTTTTTAATCGAAACTTCCGGTATAGAATCTACATCTCTCTCTCTCTCTCTCTCTCTCTCTCTATCCCTCTCTCTCTCTCTCTATCCCCTCTCTCTCTCTCTCTATCCCTCTCTATCCCTCTCTCTCGCTATCCCTCTCTCTTTCTCTCATCTCTCTCTATCTCTCTCTCTCTCTCTCTCTCTCTCTCTCTCTATCTCTCTCTCTCTTCTCTCTACTCTATCTCTATCTCTCTCTCTCTCTCCTCTCTCTATCCCTCTCTCTATCCCTCTCTCTATCCCTTCTCTCTATCTCTCTTCTCTCTCTCTCTCTCTCTCTCTCTCTCTTCTCTCTCTCTCTCTCTCTCTCTCTCTCTCTCTCTCTCCTCTCTTCCCTCTCTCTATCTCTCTCATCCCTCTCTCTATCTCCTCTCTATCTTCTCTCTCTCTCTCTCTCTCTCTATCTCCATCTCTCTCATTCTCTATCAAAAATGAAAAACTTCATATAAAAAACGCTTCAGAAAAGAATCAGAAATTTTCTGAAGTGGTTTTTTTTTTTTTTCATACGAAGTTTTTCTGTTTCATTTCTGACAGAACTGGAGATAACCCCTAATCTCACCCCTTAGATAGGTGATTTTCTTTTGCTTCTTCTCCATCAGTATTTGCCCCGCGGTCCATTTTAAGTCATGCTTCCGAATTGAACCCTAAGAAGCCACGAGCTCTTACGTCCTAATCCAATGTGTATCCTGAAAATGGTATTTAGGGAACCCACTCAAGCTCGGCACCCATTTATATATATATATATATATATATATATATATTATATATATATATATATATATAATATAAATATTTTATATTTTTTTAGAATATTTTCAAATCACTCTCCCTCCCCATTATTTATACCTATATTCCACTAGCTCTCTTTAATTAGGTTTAAAAAAGCCTTTATACATCCCAACAATATATTGATCGCGGCACCAAGACCGTAGAACCAAACCCTCCCTCTTATTCCTGTGACGAAGCGCACTATTTTCTTGAACCTTCTCGCAGGATAGGTGACTTCCTCTGTTGCTACAACTTGGCGCAGGCTTTTTGATTTTATAGTAAGTTATTTGAAATACGAGTAAGAAGAGGAGAAGTTTCCTTAATCGACCACAAAACGACCAGCAAAAAAAAAAAAAAAAATTACTCGGAATATATCTTATGAAAATGCAGAGTATTTTGTATATGAGAACTGACTTGAACTAGAGTAGGAATAAGTGATCTAGAAGAAGTTAAGGTAGCTACAAATTAAAAGCAACTGATACAAATGGGACAATTGACCTCTAATGGACCACAGGAGGTCTTCTCGTGGACCAGTCAATTGTGGTAGTGGTTATTTGTTTGAAAAGACAGCTAAAGGTATTGGTTGGCAAACTTAAAGTTTTTTTTTTTTTGGTATTTTTGTTACTAAATAGTTGGGTAGTAGCTGGAGAGTAGCTGGTGGGATTACTGCACAAGCAGAGAAAAAATATCACATACCCAATTATATTTTGCAGGCATTACATATGTAATTGGGTATGATGTAATTATATTTTCATAATTACGTTCGATTACATTTTTCATTACCTCCAATTATATATATATATATATATATATATATATATGTTATTGTATCAAATGGAAAAAAAAATTATTTCAATTACATATACAATTCCATCCAATTAAACATCTAATCGCCTGCAATGATATATGTAATTGTATCGAATCATATACATACAAACAAATGCAATTACATATTACATACATAATTGCGTCTAATTAAATTTTTGATCCCCTGCAATTTAAAATATATTTATTCTATATAACAATATAGAAAAAGGCATTCTCCACGATTGAGCGGAATATATTTCACGACGTCATATTCGTGGTCCACCTGTCCCTTGGAGTGCCTAAGGATTTTGAAAACTTAATCACTCAATTTTAATTTCTTACATACTTGCTACGAATTTACTCCTTTTATTTTATGCGGTCCAAGGTACACATACCAAAGGACCAAAGGTACACTTGCATGGTGTACCTTGAACCGTTTTGGATTGGTATGGTAAAAGTAGTTTTTCTATTTATTGGTAAGGAGGAGAAAAATAAATGACTCGTCATTTAATGTCGGAAGGATATGAGAGAACTTATATAAAAGAAAAACTAAAGAAAACATCCTGCAAAATTTTCTAGATTGAAAAATGTGAAATCCGGACCAAGGTACACACCTCTCCCCTACTCTTATAATTAATACCTTAAAGCGATCAACTGAAAAGTTAATTATCGAAATTGTTGCAACTGCCATCAAATAAAAACTTCCAGATATTTCCTTCATTGGCCTCGATTCCACAACGATGCAAAAAAAAAAAATAAAAGTAAATAAACAGAACAGCAGAAATAATAAATTGAAATCCTTATGAAGAAATCTGAAAAATTTCTTCAAAACGAGCATAGTATAACAGGTTGGCTGATAAGTCCCCGGTCTAACAAAGAAAAAACAATTTTTTTTTTGTCACAATTCGTTTTTATTATTCAACATAGTTCCCTTGAAGAGCGATACAACGATTATAACGCACTTCCAATTTTTTGATACCATTTTGGTAGTACTCCTTCGGTTTTGCCTCAAAATAGGCCTCAGTTTCGGAGATCACCTCTTCATTGCAGCCAAATTTTTTCCCTGCGAGCATCCTTTTGAGGTCTGAGAACAAGAAAAGTCGCTGGGGGCCAGATCTGGAGAATACGTGTGGTGGGGAAGCAATTCGAAGCCTAATTCATGAATTTTTGCCATCGTTCTCAATGACTTGTGGCACGGTGCGTTGTCTTGGTGGAACAACACTTTTTCTTCTTCATATGGGGCCGTTTTGCCGCGATTTCGACCTTCAAACGCTCCAATAATGACATATAATAGTCACTGTTGATGGTTTTTCCTTCTCAAGATAATCGATATAAAATTATTCCATGCCCCATTCCAAAAAAAAAGAGGCCATTACTTTGCTAGCGGACTTTGAGTTCTTTCCACGCTTCGGAGACGGTTCACCGATCGCTGTCCACTCAGCCGACTGTCGATTGGACTCAGGAGTGTAGTGATAGAGCCATGTTTCATCCATTGTCACATATCGACGCAAAAACTCGGGTGTATGCGAGTTAACAGCTGCAAACACCGCTCAGAATCATACAACACGTTGTTGTTTTTGGTCAAATGTGAGCTCGCGCGGCACCCATTTTGCACAGAGCTTTTTCATATCCAAATATTGATGAATGATATGACCAACACGTTCCTTTGATATCTTTAAGGCCTCTGCGATCTCGATCAACTTCATTTTACGGTCATTCAAATCATTTTGTGAATTTTTTTGATGTTTTCGTCGGTAACACCTCTTTCGGCGTCCACTGCGTTCACCGTCCTCCGTGCTCATTTCACACGCTTGAATTTTGCATACCAATCAATTATTGTTGATTTTCCTGGGGCAGAGTCCGGAAACTCATTATCAAGCCAAATTTTTGCTTCCACTGTATTTTTTCCCTTCAGAAAACAGTATTTTATCAAACACGAAATTCCTTTTTTTTTCCATTTTTTTCACAATAACAAAAGTTGCTTCACAAAGACGCCTATCTCACAAACTAATTGACTTACAGACGTCAAATTTTGACACGAATCATTTGAAGATTGCCACTATATAAAAATAATATGCATTTAATACTAGCGACGCCATCTATGTGTCAGACCGGGGACTTATCAGCCAACCTGTTATTATGACGCGCACCGGTTTAAAGGGTTTTTTTTAAAAAAAATTGTTTTTCTTTTTCTTTTCGTTTTATTTACTTGTTTAACTTCATGTTGACAATGCACTTAATTTATAAAATAATTTCTATTTTTTCTTACATGTGAAACAAAAATGTTTAATTTGACAATTCCTCGAAGATGTCAATCGATGGTGGTCGAAAATTTGGGAAATTTAAATATAAAATAAAATCAAGCCACCAATACGACCTGTAGCCGTATTTATATTTACAAAATTCATATCTACAAATTCGAAGGTCACTAACAAAGTACAAAAAATGCAGTGAAAAGAGTTTATTTTATTTTAATTATAAGTTTGTGGAAATTGAAACAGTTTTATTTTTATTGAACTCAATAAACTCGATTATCGAGTCAGGCAAACAATCGAATCCAATAATTACCGTTAAATTGACCAATCAAGCTAATCGCCTTTCCTGGAAATTCAACAAATTTATTTAACAGGCGCTCTCGATTTTTCGTCATATGTGAATGTGAATGTGAATATGGTGCATTCCGAATGATTTCTTCAAGTTTCCACATATTTTACACTTGAAAAGAGCAAGTTTTTGATGGAATCGAGACTACGAGACAACAAAGACTCACTTCATGGTTCATTTATTCATTCGTTCATTCCCATTCAATAGTTATCTGTTCAGTCTGATAGATTTAAAAGAATATATACATATACATATGAGAAAGAAAAATATTCAGCCAAATCGAATCGATTGATTTCAAATGAATAAAAACGATTTTTTGTTTTCTTCATTTTTATTTCTTCTCTACTAGGATCATAAGCTGAAGCATATGGCAGAGCTTCAGCAATCCGTTGTGACTGATCAAGATACACGGCATCAAATTCAAACTCAAATTCTACAGTGGGAGGAAAACCTGGAGCGATTGCATTGCGAACAATTCCGCTTGCGTTGCTATATGGCATCCCTGCAGAGCGGCGAACTACCGAATCCGAAGGTAAGCAAAAAAAAAAAAAAAAGAATTACATATGAACCTACAATTTAGATGGGCGAAAGTCGGTCCATTCCGATTTTTTGAAAGGCATCAATCTTCTAGGATTTCGAAAATAATATAAGAATAATAATTCTTTGAGATGTGAGCTGTTGGTGATGAATAATAACAATATTATGCCCTTCGAGTTATGTGTACATATGTGTATGTATGTAAGGGGGGGGCCTTAACAGTGAGGAGATCAGACTTATTACTCTTGCAATAACAAAAGATATTACCCCGTTCATTGAATAGCTAGCTCAAATGCAAATATTTAAAAGGCGAAGCCTTAAATATTTCGAAATTTCGAAAATTTCTCAAAATCTTCCAATGTTCTTATGTTTTTCGGCATGATTTGATGCTTAAATATTCACATCATTTTATCGCATATGAGAGATGGCATGGTATACATGCATGGTTCGCATAAAGATTCGCTCAATGGCTTTGTGGCAATGCCGAGTATTCCTGGCATATGAGCGCAAGGATGACAGTAAAACACAAAGTCCACATAATAAATTATTAAAACATATTTACATGCATGAGAGAAAGAGAGATAGAGAAAAAGACTACCCAGAAGAGCAAGCATCCTTATATGTGCCGAATGTTAGGAAGCAGGAGAACGGAATGGAACGAAACGAAACGGAAGGGAACGGAAGGGAACGAAGCCGAGCAGGACGACACGTCGTTGCGGAGACGAACTTTTCCCGTAGGATATTTGCCTAACAACACTCGGTTAACAACGCTTGTCTTCCCTTATACGCCTTTTATGTGATTTCCAAAGTGTTTATTCACCAATATGACTTTATCGCACTTTCTCACATACAAACATATATGTATTTTGTGTACACAATCTACCAACACCTCATTCGATACGAATTCGTGTTCGTGTTCGTTCGCGTGTGGAGTTTCGCAAATGCGGCGAACAAAAAAAAAAAAAAATGATTCTTTTTCTTCAAGAATTGAGTTTTCAGATGCGAAAGCTTATGTTTCGTCTAACGTCCGCAAAATGTCCGCTTGCCCCATTTCTTTGGCACTTGGGATATTGAACAGCATGCTTTAAAATCTTTAGAAATAACCAATGCAAGAATTTTTCGAAACTGAATTGAGCTGAAACTTGTGCGATTCTCTATGCTCCTATCGCCTTCTCCCCGCCGCTCCATCTTTATCTATCCATCCATCTGTCGTGCCAAACATCTACAAATTGCGTTACTCTTCATGAAAGACGCGTGGAGTTCTATTGTATTCAAAATTCGAATGTCAATTCAACTCAGTGTCGTAGAAATGGGGTCGTTAGATAGGGATTTAAATGAAATTCAAAGGAATGAAAATAAATGCGATTTGAATGGCACGCCAAACCAACAAAAAAAAAAAAAAAAAAATAAATAAATAAATAAAAAAAACATTGAATAGAATGCAATAAAAAAGACTTAAAAAAAAGACTTAAAAAAGACTTAAAGACACAATGATTCATGGCTAAACTTGAATTTAAGTAGACTTAACTGTAGGTCAATTGAAATTGCTCTTATAGTGAGTGAATTTTCTGCTGCACAAAGAGAGTTTTAAAGTATTTATTGAAACTTTGGACATTGTCTGTCTTGTAAGTCAGTAAGCGCTAAGTGAACTTGTGTAAACTTGTGTTCCGCTTTATGAAAATTTCATCCTGAAGTTATGCTATGCTTAATGCAATATCAGGTTGCTGAGAGAACTCGGAAAGCATTTCGAGCCTTCGTTGTGAATTTATTTAATATTCATAGATTATAAGCAGAGCTCGATTTTGTTGCTTTTATCAATTTAAAGCATACTAATGCAAATTTTTTACCACATTAAAGTTAAGCAATGAACTCAAAAGTTTTAACTTCAAAAAAAAAATGCATATGTTCATAGATTAAAAGTCAGATTTCAGATCTTATTTGCTTTTATCAATTTAAAGCATACTTAATGGGGCAAAAAATATATTTCTTACCAACATTTTGCGAACAAGTTAAGCGAAGTTGAACTCCAAACAGCTTTTGTAACTTCAAAAAAAAAATGCATATTGAAGTTAAAAGTCGATTTCAATCTTAACTTTGTGTGAGTTGAATAAAATTTTTACTCCATAAAGTATGCTTTAAATTTGTAAGAGCAACAAAATACAAGCCCCAATTATTGTAATCGAAAAATCTTGCAATTCCATACTGCGAAGGTAGTTTTTTTTTTTTATTTGAACTCGAAATAACACAATGAATGAGCCGATAGAAGCGTCTTATATAACATATAGAGCCATATACAGTCGAAACTCGCTATAATGAATTCCAAGGGACCGAAAAAAATTTCATTACAGGGAGAATTCGTTATAAGAAGAAAGAAGCTAATAAAAAAAATTGTAGCGAAAAAGCATTCAGAAGATTCGCTTTATTTTCATAATTTTTTATTTCAAAAATTAATTACGATAGAAAGATAAGACAAACGTTGGTTGATTGCCAATATAAGAGGGAATTAAAAAAAAAAATTTTTTTAATTTTACACAGAGAAAACTTTTTGCACAAAAAAGAAAACAAAAAGAAAATAATTTTTTTCGGTGTATTTAAAAAAAAAGTTTCATTAAAATCGAAAAGACGTTTTTTTGAGATAATTAGAAAAACGGTAAGTGCATTTAGATGCTCCCAGTACTAATTTCCAGTACCTACAAATGTGCGAAATTCAACTTCAAAACACAAAACACAAAACACGGCTGAAAGTGGCTTTTTAATACTAATATGTGTGATATACTTATGTGATATGTGTATCATTTATAAGCTGGGGAATGTTGTCAGAATCTCACGATCTGCAAATTCCAAAGCGTCTTTAAAATGCTTGTTGGCAATATACTTAAAAATGAATACTTTCCGGAAAAAAAATAAAAATAAATAAAATACAATAAAATCGAAAGAAATAAAAACAATTTTTTTCATTATCGCTTTTTCCCAATGAGATTTTCCATTTACCTTGTTTATTTTGTTCTTATTGTTGGTGTTTCTCTTCCACAGTCCTTGCTGACGCACGTCTCGCGGCCCACAAAGAACACGTTGAACAAATTGGGTGTGTTTACGGTTTCGTCGTTCCATGCATTCATTTGCGCGCGTTCGCCATCTTTGCTAAATAATTTATTGGCCGGACGTGGCGCCACCAAACGTCGACCGCCAATGCTGTCACGTTCGAACAGCGGCTCCAGCCGTCGCTCGATGCAGGTGAGTAGTATCCTTGGGACATTATTAGAGCTGGACGAAAACAAATTGTGATCGATTGAATGATTTTTTTTTCTATTTTTTTTTTTCTCACTGTTCTTCAAGTTGAATTATGACTTTCCACTACTTTATTCTCTTGCATTTCCATGTCATTTAAGCAAACCGATTCTAGGCTTTTGCTTTTATTTTCACTATTTATTTTATTCAAGTTTATTTAATTTTATTTCTATTTCAAAATCAATTTTTTCTTATAAAGTCCAATCATTTCATTCTGCAATCGTTTTCCCGTCTTTTTCGATTTATTATTCTCTCGACTCTTTGAAGATATTATGGGCTAGAGATGAACGAGTACGCCCAGTTTGCAATCCTCCATGACCTTCTCTCGTTGTACATAGATCAGAGACCTCCACGCCATAGAAAAATTATTCTCGCTCACTTCACACGTATGCCTTACGCTCTTTCTTTAGTCGGTAGCAATCGCCCGACGAAAACACTTCGAGCGGATCTGCGCATTTTTTTTTTTTTAAATAAAAAACACTTAAAAAAATATTTTATCAAAATGGAATGCAAAGCCTACATACATGCTTTGGGTTTTATGTGGGAAGTCATTTAAAACAAGGAATGAATCGTTTTTAAGAAAACATGTTGAAAGTCAACATTGTGAGTTCAATAAATTCCATGGCGTGGAAAGGGAAAAGGTTTTTAAAGATAAAAAAAAAGAATCTGTATTGCAAAAATTTAAACTGTGGATTTCAAGAATCGAAGAAATAGAAAATGTAAAAGTAGCTAAAATAAAACAAAATGATTTGAAAATGTCTTTGTCTAACTTAAATTCCGTATGATATTATCAAATATGGTAGACCTTTTTCAGATGGAAAATTTAATTGAGCGCACGCAATTAGTGTTAAAATTTTTTTCAGCGCATTCGCTCTCTTGCTCACTAGCACAAATGTCTTTCCCATTTTGGAAATTGCCTGTTGTAGATCATCAGATGCATATATGCAGATGTTTCATGAAAATGATTTTCCCATGAACAGAATTTCGAGATGCGATATTTTTTGCGCGCAAAAAATATTTGAAAAAATTTAACTTTTTTTTTTTTTCCGGAAAAATAAAAGGCAGAAAATAAAAGTTATACTTTGCCTTTTAATCATATTGAAATTGAATAAAAATATAGTATAAAAGGCATCCCGGATTTGAGTTGAAGAGGTCACAAGGATGACAATGACCAGAGTGAGTAAAAAAAGGCCGAAAAAACCCAAAAATAAGCGCTATAAAAAGCTCGAAAAAACAAGGAAAATATTCCAAAAAATATGCAGCTAAAATTTATTTTTTATTCAGTGGACTCATTAAAATATCGTCGGCTTAAAGTGTAAACCTGCTAACAAGCAATTTCAAAACTTTACAGGGTAAATAAAAAACATTTTTTTTTTTTTTCAAGACTTCAAAGTAGGGAAGGAGACCCAAAATATGGATGGTTTATTTTGTTCCTATATGAAGTCTCTTCTAAATTCGATTCTGTGCACCATACAATGTCTACTTGGAGTCACTTGTTGGTGTTAGCTGTGAACTTTTACCACAGTTGGACTTAGCAGTTTTACTCATCACCAATTTCTCCGTATATAGAATTTGAAATTAAAAAAGATTTTTTTTTTCCTGACGATGCAGTGTGCTTTTTTCTATCAAATGACATCGAAAAGTCGGAATCGGTTAAAAGTGAACTTAGCAGGTTTACACTTTAAGCCGACGATATATGACTTTTACATTTTCAAACCAAAAAATGTTGGCGCTTCTTGCTTAAAAGGTTTTTATACAATGAAAAAGATCGTAAGCGGGCAAAATTTTAAAACACACTCAAACGTAAATACGCGATCGAACGTATACGCCAGCATTGGACACAGCCCTTAAAAGAAAAGGAAAGCAATAAAGCAGAAATAAAATCAGCTGAAAAAACGCAACATTGTTGATTTTTTTTCGGAAATTAGGTAGGAAAAGGCATTTAAAATAGTACAATTAACCAAAATTATGGGAAATATGCACAAAAATTAGTTTTTGGCAAAAAAATAGCTCGCACTACTAAAATATGCAAAAATAGTATGACGTATGCAAAAACAAGCATTTATTCACTCTGACAATGACATTTTCCTCTTATCACTATATGAAGCCTTTTCGGGTCAGTTATCAGTTATAACTAAAAATCTTTCCTCCTTTCCTTGTCTTAAGCTATAACTTTGTTAGAGATAGGAAAATCAAATATTAAACGGCTTACGAGGTATAGCCATAACTAGGGCTCGGATTTTGTTGACTTTTATAAATTTAAAGCATATTTTTAGGGGGCAAAAAAATTTTTTATTAACATTTTTCCAATAAGATTAGCGAAGTTGAACTTGAAATCGCTTTTCTAACGCCAAAAAAATTTCTTTCGAAGCCAAAAATCGATTTGAACCGTAACTTTATGTGAGTTGAACAAAATTTGTACTCCATAAAGTATGCTTTAAATTTATAAAAGTCAACAAAATTCGAGCCCTGGCCATAACCGATAATGATCTATAGCCAGGGCTCGGATTTTGTTGACTTTTATAAATTTGAAGCATACTTAAAGGATCAAAAATTTTTCTAACTAACATTTTACGAATAAGTTTAGCGATGTTGAAATTCAAACCACTTTTCTTACTTCAAAAAAATTTATTTTGAAGTTAAAAATCGACTTGAATCGTAACTTTATGTGAGTTAAATAAAAATTTTACTCCTTAAAGTATGCTTTAAATTTATAAAAGTCAACAAAATCCGAGCCCTGTCTATAGCACTTTAAAAGGGGAAACATTTTGTATGGAAAAAAGAAAAGAAATTTTGAAAATTTCTAAGTATTTTTTATAGTATTTCAAAATACATAGAAAAATCATCGTTTTTTTAATGTGCTTTAAATCAATAACGGTAGATCTTGGGCAAGTGCTGCAAGAACATAAAACGTAGCCCTTGATATGAGGCAAGTGGTTCAAGAACAAACCACATATTCCTTGATATAAGATATCGCATATCAAAATTATGCATAGAGTTGCCTGGACACCCTGTATAACCTTAACTCTCGTAACTTCGCACCCAAAATAAGTTTTTCAAAAAACAATAGAAAGGATCTGAAGAAAGCAATTTTTTTTTTGTATAACATTTTCCAGTTTCCTAACGAAGAGAAAGAGAGAGAGAGAGAGAGAGAGAGAGAGAGAATATTTTTTTAACGCCATCTTTCCAAGGTTGGCAAAAACAAACAAAAAAGAAAAAAACAAAAAAATTTGGTCAAATTTGTAAAAATTTTGGCACATCGCCAAATAAAAAGGTGCTATGTATAAATGGACACTGGCATGAACATGTCCATAGACCACGACTAACTGTGAACATGCTGAATGCTGAATATATTGAAGGACAGAAGTTTTTTTTAATTTTTCCGGCTGAGAGGAATCTCATAAATTTTAAGTTTATGGATTCGTAAGAGCGGAGATAATAGCATTATTGGTTTGCATCGCATAGCAGAGCACAGCACATTGTAGCACACCGTTGCCACAGCAAATTGCGGACATAGCAAAATTGGAAATTAATGCACTCGACTAGAAACAAACGTATTTTTATGTCTAATTACAACCTCTAGCCAAACGTGTTAGATTGAAAGTCGTGCTCTCGCATTTATGCGCGCTTGGATGTGTCCATGTCCACACATATGCAAAACCATAGCTACCATGGTCCGGATGAATGCATCGGATTAGCAATATATTTTCATGGTTTATCCTCGTAGCCCGGACGAATTGAAGATAACAGAAAAAATTGAGCAAAAAAGCAGAAACAACATTTTATGTACGTATATATAAACCTTTTCGACCTCTCTCTCACTCCCTCTCCTCCTCTCTCTCTCTCTCTCTCTCTCTCTCTATATGTCGAAGGAATAATTGTGTGTTTTCCTTTACACATTCTGGATTATAAATTCGCCATTGAAGACCGAATTCTGTTTAAATCCATTTATCCGCATTTAAGTGCACTCGCAGCAAAATCCTGCTGCTCTATGCTTTCCACTAGGATTGGATAAAATTTACGAATAGGCGGCTTGGAATTGTCCTTTAAATATCGGTTTAGAAATTCACATTGAGACGGAGGAGGAGAATTTCGTGCGCTGTTTTAATTTTGAAAATTGAAGCCAACGGCATTTAGGGATATTTTGGCCGCCCGGGGAACTATGGAGGAAATGCGACCATAAATAAAAAATCCTTTATTAAAATTGAAATATGATTAATAACACAGTGTGACATACATTTTCGAGGGTAAGATTTGATACTTTCGCCTTTACGTTTTTTTTTTCAAATTAGCTGCTAATAAGAAAACGGCAGCCTTGGACATTTTTTTTATCCGAATTCCATATTTACCACTTTTTCGATTTATTGACATAGCTGTATCTCGTTAACCGTAAGTATTATTTATTTCGTATCTGCAGGAAATTTGTTGATATTGAAAAGGAGAAAAAAAATGTCTCTTAAGTTTACCCTGAAAAATGGCATCTAAAGGCTTAAAATTGCAGAAATTTCAATCCTCTACCGTACTGCGTATGAGTAATGTAAATTAAGCAACTCACATTACTCATACGCGGTAAGGTAAAAGATGGAAATTTTAGTTATTTTTAGCCACAACAGGTTTTTTCTGGATTAGTTTGTTCTGAATCTTTTATCTGCTATTAAATACCAACAACTTTGCTGAAAACACGAAACTTATATTCCGTACGGCTATCGAGATACAGCTATGTATGGTATGTCAAAAGTGGTAAAAATCGAATTTGAGTAAAAAAAAAACGTTCAAGGCTGCCGTTTTCTTATTAGCAGCCAATTTTTAAAAAAAACTAATAATGCAGGACATTTTTTCAAGTACTTTAAGGAGAAATTGTCAAATCCCACTACCCACACGATCACCAAAAAACCGTCGCACAGTGTAAATCTATATTGTATATAAAAATGGATGTTTGTACGTTTATAATCGATAGACGCCGAAACCGTTCGACCGATTTTTATGAAATACTTGAATACATACTGGATAGATAGTGGAATAGGTATATAAGTGTATTTAATACCACTAGATGAGATAGCTCACGAGTAATTGGTTAATTTTAAACCACTTATGCTAAAGTTGTGAAACGGGTATCGTTTCCAAGCTGATAACGCGTAGATATGTAAGTATATGTACGGTATAATTTTGAAAGAGTGACTGCTTTATTACGGTTTAAATCTGACCATGACCACCACTTGCGAAATTTTGCAAAGCTTTAATTTTCACTAGTTGAAATTGTTCTTTTAGCCAAATATAGTGCTCTATTTGGGTTAAAATTTGACCATGGGCACCATTAGGGAAATATTGCAAAATTTTAATTTTTTGGATTTCATCAGGGAGTGAGAGGGAAAGAGAGAGAGGGAGAGAGGGAGAGAGAGAGAAAGAGATAAAGGGTGAGAGGGAGAGAGAAAGAGGGTGAGAGGGAGAGAGGGAGAGAGGGAAGTTAGGGAGAGAGGAGAAAGAGAGAGAGGAGAGAGAGGAGAGAGAGAGAAGAGGGAAAGATGGAGAGAGGGAGAGAGAGAGAGAGAGAGAGAGAGAGAGGGTGAGAGAGGGAGAGAGAGAAGAGAGAGAGGAGAGAGGAGAGAGGGAGAGAGGGAAGGGAGAGGGAGAGAGGAGAGAGGGAGAGAGGGAAGAGAGAGAGAGAGAGGAAGAGGGGAGAGAGGAGAGAGAAGAGAGAGAGAAGAGGTGAGAAGGGAGAGAGGAGAGAAAGAGGGAGAAGGAGAGAGGGGAGAGAGGAGAGAGGAGAGAGGAGAGAGGAGAGAGAGGAGAGAGAGAGAGAGAGAGAGAGAGGGTGAGAGAGGTGAGTGGGAGAGAGGGAGAGAGAAAGAGGGGGAGGGAGAGGAGAGAGAGAGGGCGAGGGAGGGAAGAGGAGAGGGAGAGAGGAAAGAGGGAGAGAAGAAAGAGGGAGAGAGAAAGAGAGAAGAGAAGGAGAGAGAGAGAGGGGAGAGGAGAGAGAGGAGAGAGAGGAGAGGAGAGAGAGAGAGAGAAAGGGAGAGTGTGAGAAAGAAAGGGAGAGTGAGAGAGAGAAAGAGGGTGGGAGGGAGTGATAAAGAGAGAAGGAGGGAGAGTAAGAGAGAGTGAGAAAGAAAGGGAGAGTGAGAGAGAGAAAGAGGGTGGGAGGGAGAGATAGAGAGAGAGATATAGTGGGAGAGAGAGGGAGAGAGAGGGTGAGGGAGGGATGGAGAGGGGGGAGGGAGAGGGAGAAAAGGCGGGGAAAGGTGAGAAATGGCAAGAAATGGCGGAAAATTACGGGAAAATGCGGGAAATGGTGGAAAATGACAGGAAATGGCGGTAAAGTTGTTGATCACAAACATACAAACATCCACTTTTATATATATATGTAGATAAAAATACTGAGTTTCCATTAAATCGACTTTCAATTGGGGGCGTAGCAACAAGCGGCGGGTAACGCTAGTGAATAATAAAATTTTAATGCTTTACGACATATATCCATAAGTAAAAGCCACTTAATTCTCGGCCACACCTTTCGACGCAGATTTCAAACTGACTTATAGATAAACTATCAGAATTAATTACCCAAAAATCTCCTTGTGGACATTCCTTAAGCGGACACATACGGGACCGAAAAATATAGCCGCTAAACAGTGCGGTCCGCTTAAGAGGAAACTATTTCAGAAGCCGAAACGCTAGAGCATTGCCAAAAGGTGTCCGCTTAAGAGGAGTGTCCGCAAGGAGAGAGTACACTGTATAGAGACTCTCTATACTTCTCATATATTTACTTTCATAGACTGCAGTTAAAATTTTGTTTACATCTTACGTGTTTTTGCCGTTTAACTGATCAAGACTAGTTCACATCACAGCTTAGCTGAACAAGGATATCATAAATGCCCGGCTTTGTTCGATGCAATAAAAAGAAATAAAACTGAAAGGAAGTGACTTTTATCTTCATTCTCTGCTCAATTATTGTTGTGCTATGACAAAATTATATACATTTATCAATGTTTGCCGTTCGAATCGATAAATAATTGTCATCACTGGCCCAGAGTACAATTGCACCCATGTGTGAGATACATTCGTATCGCTTAACTCTTTATTTAAACTGAATCCAATCGAATTGTCGAAGAAGAAAAGACTACGTAACGTGTGTGTGCGCCGCACATGTCGCTCTTCTCTAAATATGTATATATATATATACAGTGTATATATACATATAAATACATACTTATATATATATATATGTACAGCTATTTTATTTTGCTTTCCTAGATTCCAATGAAAAACAGACGAGCCAAAGTTTTGCCAACCCTCGTTATGCAGTCATCAATATTTCAATTTACTAAATCCACAGAATGTTGCTTTCGCTCTGAAAGTGGCAAACTTTTTCATTTTTCCAATTTTCCTCCATCTCCGTCGTGTCTCGGCATGTTTTCGTTCTTCGGTGGTATTCCATAAAATAAAATTAAAAAAAAAAAATGGTTTCCTATTTTTTTTTTTTTTTTTTTTTGAGCTCTTCAGCTTTTCGTCTTTTTAGTTTTCCGTTTTTCCGATTTTCAGTTTTTCAGCTTTTCATTTTTTTAAGATTGCACATGTCGCATACGTAAGCACTGTCCTTAAATTCAAGGTTCGACTCTGAATTTTTATTTATTTATTTTTTCGACGGTTTACCTGATTCTCTGTGTGTGTGTGTGTGTGTGTTTGTATGTTTGTATGTTTGTGTTCGTGTGTGTATGTTTTTCATTTTTCTCTCATGCCGTTTTTTCCAGATGAACTCACGCGACGAACCGGAGAAGACGTTCAAAGTTGCCATGCCTGACAATGCTTACTCGACTGTTTACTTACGTGATGCCATGTCGGTTGAGGAATTCCTGGCAAGTGCATGCGCTCGCCGGAATCTTAATCCAATGGAGCATTTCGTACGTATTAAAAAGCGACGTGACATGGAGGATCACAATTACTTCGTGCCACACCGAAACGATTTGATTGAAAATTATGTAAGTGAAAAAACTACAAACTATGTTTATTACATACAAACGTGCATGTGCATCAAGCATATGCATGTAGATAAGACGAAAATACGTAGGTACATACATAAGTATTAAGTTCATTCAGTGGCGTGCACGATAATTGCACCTGGGGATGCAAATTTCTCGTCGTGTCGATGTCGCGAATATTCGAAGGACGAGAATCCCTTTAATCTATACCCTCTGGCTACGACACTGTAAATATGGATATAAATTTTAAGCCGGACATAGATAGAGTTGAGAGAATTATTAAAAAAGAAAAAAAAAAAATGAATAAAAAGACGCCTGACGTCGCATTAAATCACACACAAGTTGGTAATAATTTCACTGACAGCTGAAAAGTTTGTTTTTTTCTCTCTCTCTCTCTCTCTCTCTCTCTCGCTCTCGATGGAAAAGATGAGATTTAAATGGCATAAAGAAGTATCTGTAACTGCCAAAATAGTTAAACAACCATTGGATGTTGTTCACACACACACACAGCATATCGATCAATAGCATAACCGAGAAGTATGCAACATTTTTTTAATTTTGTGTTTTGTTAGAATGTTCTAAACGACTAAACTTAGCGAAACCAAACATTGTTTATATTGATAGGAAATTCGACTTTCATAGACATATATATATATATTCTTGATCAGGGTGACAAGAGGAATCGATCTAGCCATGTCTGTCTGTCTGTCTGTCGGTCACACTTTAGTTTTTCGTAATTTACTCCTAAGCCATGAAAGATATCATATTGAAATTTGGCATGGACTTGAACCAGGTAAATGTCCGAAAAACTGCATACAAATTTTTTTCTTAGTTCCTTCTTGGGTCTTGGGAAGTGGTTCAGAAGTTTCAAAAATCACGATTTTTAACGTTTTTCGTGGATAACTTTTTTACTATGCATCCCAGCTTATTGAAATTTGGTGTGTGTGTATAGCTACTATGTAGACTTAAGCTTTCGCTGAAAAATAAAAAAAAAAAAAAAATTGCGAAATCGCTATAACTATGGTCATCATCGTACACATTAGAAAAAAAACATTCTTTCTCTTATTCTCATATCTGTATACAAAAATGATTTTTTTTTTTTGCTTCTTCTGATTGTGTATTTTGCCGCCAAATAAAGTCGTCAACTTAAGGTTAAATTTTGACAAAGACCACATTTCGCGAAATTTTCCCTCTTTCTATTTAAATTTGACCATGCCCACCATTCGCGAAAATTTTGTACTTAATAATAATTTCGAGTTTGTGAAGCTAAGTACATCGAAGCACAGATAAGGTGTAAATAGATATCGAAGCTAGAACAACGAAAACTGCAGGAAATTTCGTTAGGATAATGTTTTAACATATTTTAGGCTGAGGAAAAGGTACTTATGTGTGCAATCGGCTTAGCCGATGTAAACTTCTTTACTTGTTTAAGATAATATCACGTCTAGAACAATAAATAAATGACTTAACCCTTATCCTGTATTGATGGGTGAAAATTGAGCAAACGGTTTTTAAGTTGTATTCTTTGCCAAACCAATCTTTTGTCCAAGTCATTCCAAATAACATGAAATATATGAACAAATGTTCCAAGTGCAGTAAATTGATCTGAAAACTTTCACTCTGAGATTCAAATTTCATGCAATGAGTGTAAATATTTCATACATATTTTTGTAATACAGGATAAGGTTTAAACGCAACTTAAAAAGTTACTGCAGAAACACATGTCGAGATCCACTGATTTCTCTCAGATATCCCGAAATTAGAAGCGCACGTTTTTTTTTAAATTTTTTCCTGATCAAAATGAATTCTTCTAGTCAGCTAGAAATAGCCGAACTTTGATCCCATTACTTAATGTTGCCCTACAACAATTGCAACAATCGCTCTTCCCTACAGGTTCATGCAAAACGAAAATTGCTGCTTTAAGGTAGTTAGTTTGTTAGTTCATTACTCCCGATTTCCGTTGGAAGTCGTCTGCTCCAATGTCTTTCGTTGGAAAAAGGATTCTTTGAAACGGCCAACATTTCCCTTATTATTTTTTTGTGACAGCTATGATGACAGAGGATATAGGTTTCATCAACAAACAAAATTTGCACCTGATATGATCATTCGGAAAAATTTCCGATGCATATCATTAATCACAATCATACCCCAAAAAGTATGCAACATTTTTTGAGTTTAGATTTTTTTTTACATATTTTCCATTTCTGCGGAGCGTAATGAAATTAAGCATAAATTATATTCACATAAAACTCTACTTTCGTGTATATTTTTGTAACACAATGGCATTTCTAGAACAACAACAAAAATCGTCCTATCCTTCCATAGGAGCATATATCGATCTTAGCAAGATCGTATGAAGCAGGTTTGATTTTTTTTTTCTTTTTTTTTTTGAGAAATTTTATATGTTTGGACTTTTGAATTATCACTCTGCGGCATGTCACCGAAACGGAAATCGTCGAAATCTGAAGAATATGAAAATGTTATGAATAGGGCTCTGGATTTTGTGGACTTTTATAGTTTTAAAGCATACTTTATGGAGCACAAATTTTGTTCAACTCACCTAAAGTCAGGATTCAAATCGATTTTTAACTTCAATACTAATTTTTTTGAAATTAAAAAAGCGATTTGAAGTTCAACTTCGCTTAACTTATTCGCAAAGTGCTGGTACGAAAATATTTTTGCCCCATAAAGTATGCTTTAAATTTATAAAAGTCATTAAAATCCGAGCCCTGGTTATGAACCCTTCAAAACCATTTCCGAAGCATTTCTACTCAATCATTACATATCGAGACAATTAATACATACATATTATTATTCTCAAATGAAAAAGGATAAACTATGTCAAAACTAGATAGTCATGGTCCATTTGGACCATTTTAAACTCTAGAAAGTTTTGCAGTTCATTTCTGTGACATCCGCTCTCTATCTTTATTAGTGTCCGAGATATGATTTTCGAAAAATTACTTCCTTGTTTTTAAGGATATTCAAGACCTAAATACATATGTGGGAGATGAAGAACCAAGACTCTCTAGCGCAAATTTAATGTTAAGCATAGACCTAAATGCATTACACTCAATGATATTTTTTTTTTTCGAAATTGCCTTCGGTGGTCAAATCACAATACTTAGAGTGGTATACATATATGTATAACCCTTTTTGTGTTTAAGTTAAAGCCGACCAAAAAAAAATTGTTGTTGAGACTTAAAGTGACGAAACTCTCCCAAGCAGGTAACATTGTCATTTGCTGATTTTTCAACTAAACCATTTTGGTCTCCCTTCGTTTGATTTTTTCATTCAAAGCAATGAGAATTTAATATTGCCAGTGCAAATTGAGTTAAAAATTTCGACGCTCATTAGCGGCAACAAAAAAAAAAAAAAATTGATCAAAATTGCCTGATCCCATTTATGTTTGTGTCCAATGCACAAGGATTTCACTGTGTGATTTAGATTCGAGCAAATAAACGATTTGGGATGCTGCTTGTTTACATAACAACGTCGATCGCACGGCAATCAAAGGGGCTTTAAAATGTACATACATACGTTCATATGTACATATATGTCTGTATCAAATTGTCATCCCACATTGCTTCCGTCCGTAACTGAATGTTGCGGTTCTATCTTTTTGGGATGCGAAACAAGGTTTTTGCGATTGCGGTTTTAGTAATGAAAATTCAAAAATATCAACAAACATTTAAAGACAACAACAACAAATGCCAAAAAACAAAAAAAAACCATAACGACTGCCCTGACTGGATATTACTTCATATATTTTTAGGTTTAAAAAATCATTATTTCGTTACACTCTTAAATCGAATTTAATTAATTTTTTTTTAAATTATGGGAGCGGGGCCTACTTGTAACAGGGGCAAGCATTTTTGACATACATACTTAATACAAAAGAATATTCGTTTGATTTTCAACCATTCCAATCGAATCCATTCTATCGTATAAGCGCGATCAAAATCCCGCCGGACAGTGCAGAAAGCGGCGTTATGCAGGAGCCGGGTAATGGATTTTTATACCCGGCACACTCTGTGTCGAGGGTATATTGCGTTTGTGTGGTTGTGTGTACCACCCAGAACCAGTCCAGATAGCATAGAGATGATCAGCGTCAACAGGAGATTCGATTTAGACATCCGTCCGTCCGTCTATCTGTCTGTTTGTATACAGTTTTCTTATCGAAGGAGTTGAGCTATCTCGACAAAATTTGTTATGCGTGAGTGGACATGAGTAAGAACAAGTTCGAGAATGGATCCGATCGGACCATTTTTAGGGGTACCTCCAGTACTAGGGTCTATTACGAAAATCAAAAACTAAAGTTTTCCAAGATATTTTGATGAAATTTGATACTTGAACATATTTAAAGGCAAGTAATACGATTTATAAAAATTGGAAAAGTGGGCGTGACTGAAGGGCGTTTTACGAAAATTGTCTCCTACACCCGAAATTCAAATGGGACTTGAACGAAATTTGATAGTTATGCTTCCTTTGTAGGCATAAACATCCTTCCAAAAAATTTCCTTCATCGGTCCATTATTAAGGGTACCTCCAGTACTTGGGTCTGTCATAAAAATTGCAAAACTGCCCCAAATTCGGGCTTTTTTTCAAATTTTTCCATGAAATTTAGAATTTCAGCGTATATTTAAGCCTCCGATTAGAATTCCAAACAAATTGGAAAAGTGGGCGTGGCAAAGGGGCAGTTCTCATAAAGAAATCTATCAAATATCGGTATATTGGGCCCTTTATGGCCTTAAACACCTCTTGATATTAGAAGTTATTTGAAGATGTGTGTCTGTGTCGGGTATTCTATTGTCAGGCTCGCCTGACTATAACACCCTTACTTGTTTTTATTGTTGATTCTCGTGAATATTGATAAAAATAGCTCTAATTTAATTTTTGCTTGCATTATACAAAAAAAAAAAACAAAATTGAAACTCAATTATATTAATTAAAATACAAAATTGTGTACATTTACTCGTGTGGATCTCATACACATTGGCAAAGGGCGCAAAGGAGTTAAAATAAATTACAAAATGTTACTATGGCCTTAAACACCTCTTGATATGTAGAAGTTATTTGTCGAGCATGCGTGGCTTGTCTAAGCGGCTATTCTGACTAATAACAGGGATACTTGTTTTTATTGTCTGCTTCTCGTGAATATTGATAAGAAATAGCTCTAATTTAATTCTTCTTGCAAAGACAATTAAAAGTTATAGTCTAAATACTATCGAGGGATCGGAAATATTTCGCTTTAGAGAGAATTCCATTTAGACGGAGGGATAGAGAGAGATAGAGAGGATTAGAGAGATGATAGACTATTTGTGTAGATAGAGATATCGAGCAGCGTGGTTGTAAGAGGAGATAATAGAAGAGATAGGAGAAGTGTTTTCGATTTGAGGTTTTAGAGAGATTTTTCGAAAGACAGATAGAGAGAGATATAGAGAGATAGAGAGAGATAGAGAGATATTTCGCTTTAGAGAGAATATTTAGAGAGATAGAGAGAGATAGAGAGAGATAGAGAGAGATAGAGAGAGATAGAGAGAGATAGAGAGAGATAGAGAGATAGAGAGAGATAGAGAGAGATAGAGAGAGATAGAGAGAGATAGAGAGAGATAGAGAGAGATAGAGAGAGATAGAGAGAGATAGAGAGAGATAGAGAGAGATAGAGAGAGATAGAGAGAGATAGAGAGAGATAGAGAGAGAGATAGAGAGAGATAGAGAGAGATAGAGAGAGATAGAGAGAGATAGAGAGAGATAGAGAGAGATAGAGAGAGATAGAGAGAGATAGAGAGAGATAGAGAGAGATAGAGAGAGATAGAGAGAGATAGAGAAGAAGATAGAGAGAGATAGAGAGAGATAGAGAGAGATAGAGAGAGATAGAGAGAGATAGAGAGAGAATAGAGAGATGATAGAGAGAGAATAGAGAGAGATAGAGAGAGATAGAGAGAGATAGAGAGAGAGATAGAGAGAGATAGAGAGAGATAGAGAGAGATAGAGAGAGATAGAGAGAGATAGAGAGAGATAGAGAGAGATAGAGAGAGATAGAGAGAGAGAGAGAGATAGAGAGAGATAGAGAGAGATAGAGAGAGATAGAGAGAGAGATAGAGAGAGATAGAGAGAGATAGAGAGAGAGATAGAGAGAGATAGAGAGAGATAGAGAGAAAGAGAGATAGAGAGAGATAGAGAGAGATAGAGAGAGATAGAGAGAGATAGAGAGAGATAGAGAGAGATAGAGAGAGATAGAGAGAGATAGAGAGAGATAGAGAGAGATAGAGAGAGATAGAGAGAGATAGAGAGAGATAGAGAGAGATAGAGAGAGATAGAGAGAGAGATAGAGAGAGATAGCGAGAGATAGAGAGAGATAGAGAGAGATAGTGTTTTACACATTTTCGACCGTAACAATCGAGTAAGGCTTTTGCACGATAAAATGTGTTCAAAATAGTGATTATGGAACGTAGTATTGTTGCCATATTGCCATATTAATATACATATTATAGTCAGCCTACATTTTTCGAGATTTTATGGTTTGCCAGGAGTTTCAGTTTTTAGTATTATACGAATTTTGAGTAAGAAAATTCTCCGGGTTTAAGGAATTGGGCATGAAACCTACAAACAAACCATTAGAGGAATTCTTAAAATTATTCTCAAATCATCTCCTGGCCCGTTTTTATTCATATTTCTCAAGTTTCTCTTGAAAACATTATCCACTTAAACCTCCAGTGACTGAATTTCAATTTCTCTTAATCGAATCGCCGGAGTTTTTCTTATGGGACTGTAAAGCACGTTCGATTGATTGCGCTTTCATACTCAAATTGCCATTGGCAGTTAAACAGCAAAAAAAAAAAAAAAAACATGAAATAAATAAATGCAATCGCTGCATACGCTCGATTCACTTTGGAAAACGGAAAATTAATAATTAACGATATGTACGTTTGTGTGCATTACCACTTTCGCTGCCAGCAGAATAAATCGACTTAAGTGCAGTGGCGAAGCGAGACATTTCGTCGCCCGGGGCTCTCGATTGGGGGCACAATGCATGAAATGCCGCCCTCTCCAACCGGCCTCTCTATAAAAAATACCTTCATAAAAATTGAAATATGATTTGGCACCCGTTGCGGCCTCTTCCTTTCGCCTCCCCCCTTCAAAACGCTACTGCTTAAGTGCATAAATGGTATAAAAATTCAATCATTGTCATTATTAAAAATGGAAATTTGATTGCAATTAATAAAGCTGTCCAATCGCTTGTCTGAATGCCTGAGTGCCTGCGATGCATGCCTCGGAGCCAACACTGACGACGCATTCAATTATTTATTTACACTTTAAAACACGTTAAGCTCACAGTTCTCATACTCCCATGAAAAGCTTCAGTAATTAGTGCAGCGATAAAATGGAATCTCCCAAATAAATACGAATTCGTTTCATGTAAGAATCATTAAATCCGAATTAAAATTAATAACTATAACTAGTTATTGCCTTTATTTTTTTATTCCTTATTCATTATTGAATAGTCATTTTGAAAATATATGATTTTTTTTTTTAGTCAATACACCGAGAGAAATAACAACAGTTATATCAACTACTTAGAACAGTTAAAGTAAGAGTGGTCAAATAAATGTATTCCGGATAAATGCACTGAAAAAGGCAGTCATAACAGTTTTATGTTCAACAGTTACGTCTTTATGTTCAAATTCGCTTTCGTTCACTTAGACGTATAAGTTCGCATCAACCTGATCAACCGTCTCCGGAGGCTTCGATAGCTCAGTCGTTTAAACTGTGACTCGACAGTCGTGAGCTTCGGGGTTCTATCCCTGCTGGCGGCCGGAATTTTTCGGAATTTTTTTTTAATTACAGTTTTTTTTTTTTTTTGTTCAGAGTGTAGTTGTTTTGGAAGACAAAAGTTTTCTCCTACATTTTTAAGGTTTTAATTTATTTAATTTTTTTTTTTAATGGTTCATTTTCAAGCAAAAAATTTTGGGAGTGAAACAATTCCTTAAGCACGTTCCCCAAAACTTGAGCAACCATAAAACTCAAGTGAGCATTTTGACCAACAAATTAAATTCGTTCGTTTAGCGTTAATGGTTAAGACGTTCGCCCAGCGAAGTGGTGGAGGTTAGCGGTTCAAGGCTCGGCCGAGGCGAGAAAATTTAAAGAGATCAAAGAGAAAAAGATTTAAATAGAAACAAAAATAAATAAAGAAAAATTATAATAATTTAATAAAAATAAAAAAAATATTAATTAAAGAAGATAAAAAAAAAGCCAAAGCAAAAAATAAATTTTTTTTTTCCCAGTCGCTGGTGACAGTTGATTTAACCGCGAGACAGTGATATCAACACCATCAGGTAGTTATATCCTTATTGACTGTTGAGTTGACCGCTACTACACATAAGCTAACAATTAACGGTGAACTCGGTTATTTTAACCTGCTTTTTCAGTTAATATAACTACATTTTTCTCTCGGTGTGTAAAACCCGAAGATCATGTATTATTTTTTGGTATTTTTTTTATTTTTTATATGAAAAATCCCTGAAGTATGCTTCGAAATATTTAAAATCCTACTCAGAACATAATAAAAGGTCTCAATTAGGACTAGGAATTCATCTAGATGGCTTCACCATCGCACACTATCGATCAATATTCATAGTCCGAACTATCGATGTCGATAGCTTCTCCCAGCATTAATCGAAAATTCAAAACAACCAATTTTATTCATTTTCAGGCATGCTCTAGAAATCGAATCCTCATAAAAAAAAAATTCGAAATTCAAAATAGGTAAAATTTTTATTGAAATCATATTGATTTTGAATTTATTTATGTATAAATTTTGTGGTTTTATCACCTCTATTGTTAGGTTGATAATTCGTTAATTCACATTTTTTATGTCAACTTTCTTTTTGTAATTCGATCAGGCTAGTAAATTACAAAAACAAAGTGAATTAAAAATAGGATGGACTCGTGAATTATTAAACTACTGATAGAGGTGTGAGTACCACTTTTCATTCACTACCTAGATTAGATTAGATTAGATTAGATTAGATTAGATTAGATTAGGTTACTTGGGCTGTCACAAACCGACACACTTAGACCTAAGGTCCATTATGATACACTAGATAGAGGTGAACACCTATCTCTAAAACCATTTTGAGCTAGCAATAAAACCAGCGATTTGGGTAAGAATTACCGAGTCCTAGTCCCTTGGGGATCGCATTACATATAACAGGTTGGCTGATAAGTCCCCGGTCTAACAAAGAAAAACACATTTTTTTGTCAAAATTCGTTTTTATTATTCAACATAGTTCCCTTCAAGAGCGATACAACGATTATAACGACCTTCCAATTTTTTGATACCATTTTGGTAGTACTTCTTCGGTTTTGCCTCAAAATAGGCCTCAGTTTCGGCGATCACCTCTTCATTGCAGCCAAATTTTTTCCCTGCGAGCATCCTTTTGAGGTCTGAGAACAAGAAAAAGTCGCTGGGGGCCAGATCTGGAGAATACGGTGGGTGGGGAAGCAATTCGAAGCCTAATTCATGAATTTTTGCCATCGTTCTCAATGACTTGTGGCACGGTGCGTTGTCTTGGTGGAACAACACTTTTTTCTTCTTCATATGGGGCCGTTTTGCCGCGATTTCGACCTTCAAACGCTCCAATAAGGACATAAAATAGTCACTGTTGATGGTTTTTCCCTTCTCAAGATAATCGATAAAAATTATTCCATGCCCATCCCAAAAAACAGAGGCCATTACTTTGCCAGCGGACTTTTGAGTCTTTCCACGCTTCGGAGACGGTTCACCGATCGCTGTCCACTCAGCCGACTGTCGATTGGACTCAGGAGTGTAGTGATAGAGCCATGTTTCATCCATTGTCACATATCGACGCAAAAACTCGGGTGTATTGCGAGTTAACAGCTGCAAACACCGCTCAGAATCATCAACACGTTGTTGTTTTTGGTCAAATGTGAGCTCGCGCGGCACCCATTTTGCACAGAGCTTTTTCATATCCAAATATTGATGAATGATATGACCAGCACGTTCCTTTGATATCTTTAAGGCCTCTGCTATCTCGATCAACTTCATTTTACGGTCATTCAAAATCATTTTGTGAATTTTTTTGATGTTTTCGTCGGTAACCACCTCTTTCGGGCGTCCACTGCGTTCACCGTCCTCCGTGCTCATTTCACCACGCTTGAATTTTGCATACCAATCAATTATTGTTAATTTTCCTGGGGCAGAGTCCGGAAACTCATTATCAAGCCAAGTTTTTGCTTCCACTGTATTTTTTCCCTTCAGAAAACAGTATTTTATCAAAACACGAAATTCCTTTTTTTCCATTTTTTTCACAATAACAAAAGTTGCTTCACAAAAGACGCTCTATCTCACAAACTAATTGACTTACAGACGTCAAATTTTGACACGAATCATTTGAAGGTTGCCACTATATAAAAATAATATGCATTTAATACTAGCGACGCCATCTATGTGTCAGACCGGGGACTTATCATCCAACCTGTTAGTAGCTTCCAAAATAAGAGAATCTTTTCCTTGAAATTGCGGGGCACTGCAGTAAAAGGTGCTGCGGAGATTCTTCTTCCTCGTCTAATAAGCAGTATCTGCAATAAATGGTAATACTTGAATAGTGCCGACGGTTGAATGGACCCCGAACCACACAATGCAACAGTGTTCCGATATATCAACTTTTATTATTTTCTTTGAATTTTTTTTTTTTTTTTTTTGTGTTTGTTTTGTGCCCCAAATGATATCATTATCTAGTATGGGCATTCTTTCTCTACTGCGGAAGTTGCAATCACTGATGCAAATGACAGCTCCTCCTGCTTCCTAATATTGTCGCTGTCGCTGTCGCTGTTGTATTTTGTCATTGCATTGTCTTTCTCCCATTTCATGGCAGCGTACAAATCGCGCACGCACACACACACAAACATGCACAAGCACGTACGATACACGTACGATCGTAAAAAAAACAACTAAACTAAATGAATTATTTTGTCTGTATTCGCACACAATTGCCTCATTCAGAGTGGAACCGCACTCCGCAAATGTTTTTAAGCCCATCTACCCATTTCAATGGAGTCATGCGAGGGTAGAGGGATAAAAGATAGCTTTACCATTCTCCATTCTTATTTACATATATGGTCTTTTGCTTTCAATTTGTTTGTCTTTTTTTTTTTTTCTTTTTTTTTTTTTTTTTTTTGTTATCGAAACAACGGCAGTCAGAAAGTAAAGCTGAAAGAGCGTCGTCGTCACCGTGGAAATATAGCGTAGATATCAATGCATTCTGCAGCAAATGATGTAGAAAAACCTCGATAAATATTTGCTTGCCATGATATGTCGATCTACACACATATATGTATATAACTATGCGAGGCTTATATGGCCCATAACTAGCAGCTATCGAACAATCGAATATCCCCTGAATTAAGGGAATTTTTTGGTCCTTAGCAGAGACTACTATGGGAATAAAAGTTTTTTGGGAAGATTTCTAGGCGACATTTTTTTGTTTTTAGAGACAATTCGGGGGAATTTCGACCTTATTTTCAGACAGTCTTGAGATATACCTATACCCAAAAAAAAAAAAAAAAAAAAAAAAAAAAAAAAAAAAAAAAAAACGGCTACAGTGCGGACAACGCAGACATAACAACAAATAAACGCCTATTTGTTCTCTCTCTCTCTTTCACTTTTCCCCTTCAATTTCGAGAAAAAATTTGGTCTTTTTCGTGCTATTCAGTGACTCTCTTTTGATTTGAGTATTTTTCTTGATGACATCAAGACATCAGCAACAATCGGAGATTGCAACTTTGGCTTTTTAAGATTTTATTTCTTTTTCGGTGATGTTTCGTCAAGCTAGTAAAAGGCGTGACCTTTTTTCCCAAAAACCGACCTAAAGGTCACGAGTATATAAATGGGTTCTCTCAGTGGCGTGTCTAGAGAAATACTGCTTTGATAGTGCTTATATTTTCCACAGTGGTATATTGAACAATTATAAGACATTAACCCAAAAAATTTTGGGGGGGGGCTAGAGGAAGTTTAGAGAGTTATGGACCAAAAACCAAAAAAAATCCGAAAATTTCATAACGTCCGATTTTGATGAAAATTTATATATAGAATAAGTGAAAAATTCGAAGAATTTTAGCACTAAAATTTTTTCAAAAAACTGGTCCTTTCTGGACCAGTTTGGAACTAGACCCTAACTAGACTAGTTGTAATCGGTTTCTTGAAAAAATTTTGACGCCAAAATTCTTAGCATTTTTCGCTTATTCTATATATAAATTTTCATCCAAATCGGACGCCATAAATTTTTCTCTTCGGGGGGATATCATAACCCGTTTCATTCCAAGGCATATCCTCCGTATGCCATGGCTTTTAAAATTCTTCATTTCATGTTGATCGGTTTAGCCCTTTCTGAAGAAATGCAATCAAAACTAAATGAACAAAATCAGACGTGCTTTATTTTTGCAAAATAATATGTGGGGGGAACAAAGTGTGGATCCTATAGATGTAAATGGATATGAAATGGAAGAAAAACATATCGATATATTGTGCCATGTGCCATCAGCCATCACACTTACACGGTTAATAGAGAGGAAACTAACAACAGCGAAACATCGGCTCCAAATAGAAAAAAAAATTATTGATACAGAAAAAACGATATACTCTTGACTACGCCGAGGGATTTTAACCCAACTTCTGTGGGAGCGTTGAGTTTCCTCTTACCTCACAACGTTGTCCGTTATTATTTTTCTGATTTAATTATTGGCGAAGCATAATTAGCAAAATTGCTAGTCCTGCGACATTCCGTTCCGTCCGGAAAAGCGCACAAAGCGAGTGAACTTTCCGTCACGGTCTTGAATAGAACGTTGATCGCTAAAAGTTTCAGAAATATGCGATGGTTTTATTTAATTTTTTTGCTGTCAACTAAAAGACAACTATGCTGAACTACCCCCCTTTGAACTTTCAAGCCGAAGTTATTTAATATTTTCTCTTTTCTCTCGTCCTTATTTCTCTTATGCTTATTTTAAAAATTCATTATTTTCCCTCAAAGCAAAGCCTTCGTTCGGTTTGTTGTTGTGTGTGTATTTAGTTTAAGGGTGTGCACTTCGAAGCATGCTTTTTCGTGGAGAGGATATGCATTTATAATGCCGAACAAAATATCTTTCAAAGGGAAAAGTTCTCGATTCAATCTTACCGTTCAGAACGCCTCAAATGGCAGACAGAGAAATAATATTTGTGGATATACATATAATGCAAACGATGGGTAATTTAATCCCAATCCGATGACTTAACCCTGAATTTATTTATTTATTTATTTATTTATTTGTTAATAGTCTATGAATAACAATTCTTTCAGACCACTTAGAACTAAAATTTAAAAATAATATTAAGAAAAAGCTTTAATCGATCTTTAGATAAACTGAAATCAAACGTAAAATTCGTTGATAAAGAGTTGCAAATCGTTAATCCCCTGTAAATAGGTGCATAAGAGGCATAATTAGTACGCCTCAACTCAGTATAAAACATGTCAACCTGCCTCAAGCATCTAGCAGGTACGTGAAAGTCAATGAAATGGAGTAGACATGGACAATCGATTCGCGCACTAACAATGTCAGCAACAAAAAGAATCGACAGCATAGAGCGTCTGGTTTCAAGAGATTTTAAACCAATTAATGCGCATCGCACTTCATAAGATGGCAAATGTTCCTCACGGTTTATAGCACGAATGGCCATACGAGAAAATGATTTTTGTACGCGTTCAATACGTGCAATATATGTATTGTAGTAAGGATTCCAAATCACGGACGCATATTCTAATTTAGATCGCACTAATGAAATAAAGAGCGATTTGAACGTATAGGGATCAGAGAAATTGACATGGTCGTAGGCAGGGGGGGAAGGGGGGGAGCGCTTGCCCGCCCCCCCTAGACTTAAACGAGCACGCCTAGAAAAAAATTTTAACAATAATTTGGAAAAATAATTTTTGCCGACACAGGACCTACGTTAAGAAACATTCAAAAGAGCTGGAAGAAGCCGTTATCAACATTTTTGCCGAAAACCCTCGCCGGCTAGCATTTGCCTGATGGCATTCCCCCCGAATAAAATCCTGGCTAGTCCCTTGGTAGTATATGTACATACATAAATAAAACAAAATTTTCTTAAAGTACTATTTAAAACAACAAGTGTTGATTTTTCATTTAATAAATTTTTTTCCCCCCCCTAATTCAAATCCTGGCTACGCCCTTGGAAATTGACACAATTCCTACGGATAAAACCCATCATTTGATAAGCCTTAGGGATAATATAATTAATGTGATTGAGGAACGTAAATTTGGAGTCAAAGTATACTCCCAAATCCTTAATCATATGGACTCTTTTCAGTGAGGATCCCTCAATAAGATAAGCAGTATTAATGATAGAGTTTGATTTAGCAAACGTCGCACAGGAGCATTTTTCTAAATTGAGAAACAATTTATTGGAGGTGCACCAATCAACAATGGTTTTTAAATCCTCTTGTAATGCAATAGAGTCAGTAGGGTTACAAATTTTTTTAAAGATTTTCAGATCATCCGCAAATAATAAACACTGGGACGATTTTTAAATTGTCCGTTTCGCGAAAAGTAATTATCTATTTTCATTCACCACCAAAAAGTATGCATATAAATATTTAGAATATATTTTCAATACTTCTTTTTATTCTCATAGTTATTCCCATTAAAACACATCTTTAGAAAGCCTTTCGGGGATGTGCCTTAGTTAGCCATAATGAAGCTTCATTGGGAAAATTTTAAAGCTATATAAATTGTTTTTTAAATATTTCATTGCATACATTTAGATGTTGGATTTAAATAGATTCTGTAAGCTTAATAAAGCCAAACGGACTGAGAAAAGATCAAAAGTAATTAATGTGGAAATTAAAACAATAAAAATCAATAGAGATTAAGAAAGAAATCAGATAACTGAAAATCAAATAATAATAATAAAAAAAATAATTTGTTTTTTTCTAGCTTCACAATCACGAATTCGTCGAAGTTTGTATGAAAATCCTGTACCAAGTCGAACTACATCGCTCCACGCTCGAACAAATGTGGGGATTCTCGGTCGAAGCGGAACTCATCGAGAATGCTGAAAGGCAGGACGAACTATGCTGCTATGTTAGCCGCGTCGAGGACAAGAGTGTTGCAATGCATAATGGTGAGTAGCGGGCCTTTGTCATATTATAATGTTATGAAAGTATTATCCGAAGACAAAGAAGAAAACAAAAGCTGGAAAATTTTAAACAAAAGCAATCACTCGCTCAAAAAGTTTTGTTCCATCGCTGCAAGACACATTTATACAATGTATTAGAGATTTTCAGTAATGTATACATACACATACATTGGGTCTTCGAGATGTAACAATACATCTTTTTCGACGGTTCGAAATACATATAGGATAACGATAGAAATGTTACATTGATATTGGTGCATATTGATATATTGATATATTGATATATTGATATATTGATATATTGATATATTGATATATTGATATATTGATATATTGATATATTGATATATTGATATATTGATATATTGATATATTGATATATTGATATATTGATATATTGATATATTAATATATTGATATATTGATATATTTTTACACGAATATACTGATATACTGATACACCGATATACGGATATACTGATAAATACTGATAAAACAATATGACATACCTATTGATTTGATCATATAATGATATATGTGTGTACATATGCATGTATGTATCTATGGATATTCGCAATATATCAGGGTGGATAACGATGTCGAGTTGAAAATTCCCATTAAAGAATATAAAGCATTTATAAAATTAAATATGTAACCGACAAAAAACACGCTTGTCTACGCTTCTATATAAAATGATCAAAGCAAAGAGTCAAACCTCATTAATGAAATTCTAATAAAACTGAGTGTATTAATTAAACAAAAAGACATTTTTAAGGGTTTTCTTTTTGTTATGCGCATATCTCGATGTCCTTACGGCGTTCATTTTTATTTGATACAAACTTGATGAGGAAATAACTCTCCCTGTGTTCCCCACCCACATCTAGTGGAAAGCATAGAAATGAACTCTAGTTGCGTAAAACTGGAGCATTTTCCAATTAAGGTTTTTTTAATTTAAGAATTGTGGTTCATACAAGCAATAAAAAGAGGATTGCAGCAACTAAGTTCGAGTGCAACAGTCTATGTTGTGCTGTGCTGTGCTGTGCTATGCTGTGCTATGTCACGCTGCGGGGGTCAGTCAGTCATCCAGCTATAGCGTGCGAATAAAACCTTGTAATTAAATTGAGCGCTCGAAAGTGCTGCTTCAATGTGAAGCTAGAGCGAGTGAGAGGCGATTTGTTGAAATGTGAATTGAATTGTGTATGCTTTGCAGGTCCCCTCTCATCCTCGATTCCTTCGCTTGAGCCCAATCTCTCTCAACCTTCTGGTTGACGGCAGACATTCAGAATACGAATTGAAAAGCGGAAGTCCTCATTGCAATTCTTTAGCTTAATTGTTATTTGTATTTATATTTTTCTCTTTTTCTGTTTTGTTGCATTTCTCATTCAAGTCCTTTTTTGCTTTCGTGTTTGCGGTCATGTACCCCGAACTACAAAAAAAAAAAACAATAAAAATAAAAAAGAATTAATATATAAATACATAAGAACTTCATAACTATTCGGAATGTATGTTTACATATGCAAGAATTATCTGTGAATTCAAATTTTCACTCGCAGGCGCATACAGCACGATATGAAGTGCTCATGGGTTACCCTTCCAGTCAGACCTTTGTGATTCTCCCGCTCTCAATTGAGAATATATGAATGAACAAAAAAACTAATAAATAAAAAGACGAAAATAAAGTTTATTAATAGGAATGTCGAAATATGGACGCGTCCCTTGTCCGTTAGCCATAATCAAAGATTGTGGACCCTGAGACCTGAGCAGAACCCCATAAACCAGGCTGAGCAATCGTGATTTTTTGCTATTTGGATTCATAGGAGAATTGATAGTAGCCCTTCGTTTGCTCTCAGGGAAATTTGCTGATTTCTACTCGGGGCGATTTTAGCGGACTTACTTACCTATGGTAATTTTTTTTGGTTTGTGGTATGGGCGCAATTGGTGTGCTCCGAGGAGTTTTCCAGTTTTATTTTTTATTTCTACTGTTTAAATCAAAGAATTTTGCATCAAGTTTTCATCAGCTAGGGAGCTGTGTCCAATAAATGGTAAAAAAAAAATATTTAAAAAAACATTTTTCCACTAGATGGAGTTATTTTTTGGTCAGTCTGTTCGTCTTGTCGTAGGCTCAAACTTTGTTAAAGATAGGGATATAAAATATTAAACGGTTTATCAGTTGTAGTCGTAAAATAAAGCTTAACAGTGCGCAACTTAATTCTCGGCCACACTTTTCGAGATCGATTTAAAATTGAGACATCGAATCAATCTAGCAACACCCAATGTATTTATAAGTAACATTAATTAAACGCTTTCAAAAAGTCCAGTCGAAATTTCGTTTACATTCCCTGACCTCAAAAATATGTCACAGTGCATTTATATCTCATCGATACAGGCGTATAAGAATTTTAATTATTCCCTAAAGTATTCTTCTTTTTTTTTAACATACATGTGTATGTATATGTCTAAGTCGATAGTTATAGTGTCTACTGTCAATCTCTACAGGACGTAAGAACCGCCTCTCCATCCCAAAATCACATCCTTGCCTAAGATTTTCTGGTTCTAAGACTCCAGTCGTCTTTTTATTTATTTTTTTTTTTTTTTCTTGCCACAATCGAATCTCTCAATAATGAATATCAGGGACCCCGTAAAGAATTGTGCTATCGAGAGAACTGGTCGGCAATGGTCCGGCTTATATGTACTAGGCAATTTCGATTGAAGAGTTGCCAACACTACACAGAAAAGCTGGCTACGAAAAATTCCAATTAATGGCGTTTGTTAAACTCGATTCATCGGTTTTTTAATTGTCCCAATTAAAAACTTCAAACAAATCACGAAATTCGGGAAAAGTTCGTAATATTAAATTTTGAACAAACATTTTTTTATGATTATCTATTTTGTTGTATTAAATACCAAAAGTATTAACACTTAACAAAACATTTGCTTGAAATTTTTGAAAGTGCATATAATTATTTTTCTAAAATTCTCATTAGCTTTATGCGGACTTACATACAAGAAGAGACAAAATAATCAAAAATTAGCTCACATATATGTGTATGATGTAATAATGTATAATTATCTTCCGTAAACTGACTTTGCAGACTCAAATTTATATTATGGAATATGTAGATATGGCATTTTTATACCCGACACACTCTGTGTCGAGGGTATATTGCGTTTGTGTGGTTGTGTACAACACCCAGAACCAGCCGAGATAGACCATACAAAATATATATAGAAATGATCAGCGTCACCAGGAGATTCGATTAAGACATGTCCGTCCGTCTGTCTGTCCGTCCGTCTGCCTGTATACAGTTATCTTATCGAAGGAGTTGAGCTATCTCGACAAAATTTGGTATGCGTGCTCACGGGGACATGAGTAGGATTAAGTTCGACCCGATCGGACCATTTTTAGGGGTACCTCCAGTACTAGGGTCTGTCACAAAAATCCCAAAACTGCCTTCAAATCAAAGTTTTTCAAGATTTTTTGATGAAATTTGATATTTGATCATATATAAAGGTCAGTAATATTATTTCCAAAGATTGGAAAAGTGGGCGTGGCAGAAGGGCGGTTTTCGAAAATTGTCTCCTACACCCGAAATTCAAATGGGAATTTGAAATTTGGCACTTATGCTTCCTTTGTAGCCTTAAGCATCCTTCCAAAAAATTTCCTTGATCGGTCCATTTTTAAGGGTACCTCCAGTACTAGGGTCTGTCACAAAAATCCCAAAACTGCCTTAAAATCGGACTTTTTCGAAATATTTTAATGAAACTTAAAATTTGAGCATATATTTAAGCCTCCGATTATAGTTCAACAAAAATTTGAAAAGTGGGCGTGGCAAAGGGGCAGTTTTCATAAAGAAATCTATCAAAAGTCGGTATATGGGGCCCCTTATGGTCTTAAACACCTCTTGATATTAAAAATTATTTGAACATGTGTGTCTGTCTGTGTCGGGCATTTTATTGTCAGGCTCGCCTGACTGTAACACCCTTACTTGTTAATACTTTTTGGTTGTTGATATTACAAATCGTTGTTTGAAAACCTTTATTGAGCGTTAATACTTCGAGTAATTGTCCCAATTAAACGATTTGTAAATATATATAACAAAAAGTGTGATAGCCTGAGTTTTAACAACGCATTTGTTGTATTGATTATAAAGTTGGTTGTATGTATTTACGCACAAAAGTCTTTCTGTGTAGTTGGCGAGGAGGCGACGGGGAGTGTACTCAATTCCGCTCCCCGTCACCTAAGTAATTGTCGACAATAGGGAAATTCATAAAAGAGGGTTTTCAAATTTAATCACAGCATCAGCTCCATACTAAGTGGCAAGGGGCGGCCAGAAAAGAGAGAGAGTGAGAGAGAGAACAGTACCCCTATCTCTTACCCGGCCCTCTCTCTCTCTGCCTCAAAACAAATTGTGTCTCCGGCGACTATCGCCTAATATATAACAGAACTAAGAAGCTATTGCCATTGTTTGCTTTAGTTCAAATCGAATTTTCCCAAGCATTCATTAAGCACTTTCCCCACACTTCGCCACATTTTTTACCCAACACAATTTACAAATTGAGTTGAGAATAAAAAAAAAAAAAAAATGGAAAAATTAAAACCATTTCCAAATATGCTGCCCTTACGTTTCTCTGAAATAAAAGTTACCAAATAGAAGAAGAAATATAAAAACTTCATTATCCCTTCTTAATTGATGCCAGACACCTGAAGTTACTGCAAATCTAGAAGTTCAAGACACTTTTTCTTGGTATAGGGGTAGTTTCTTAAGTGCAACGATAAAAATGAATTGTTCATTTGAGTGGTAAAGAATAAATGAGCTTTCAAAAATGAGTAAAAGAAAACAAAAATAAAAATAAAAAATAAAAAATAAAAAATAAAAAATAAAGAAAAAATTCAGAAGCGAAACGCGGCAAAGATTTTGTGTGCTTTTTTCCCCAGTTTTTCTTTAACCCATTGGAGTGCAGTGATAACAACATCAAAACATGGTGTTCTGTTAACTTTTATCCAAAGAAAAAGAAATTATTCTGTTTTTGAAAGTTATTCTTCTTTGAACGTGCAGACGTGAATAGACGTGAAAGACAAAAACAACCCTTTTTTTTAAATCCTTTGAAAGCGTCTAAAATTCATTTATTCCTTCTTACCCGTTATCCTTGTAAGCGTTTATTAAATCTTTAACATTTCATTACATCTTTCTTTTTATCAAACACCGACCCCCCATACCGCCCCCCGCCGTTGGCTTACGCTCGCAATTTAAATTTTCTACGTCTTTTAAACGTACGACGTCTCAATTCCTCAAATCAAAGTCTCGGATCGTTTGTTTTTTCTTCCTTACTTCTTATACTTTCCGACTTGCGTTTCGCTCGAACTTCGGCTTTTTTCGTCGTTTTACTTTTTTTTTTTTTTGTGTGTTTTATGTTTTTTTCGTCTTCTTCATCTTCTTCATCTTCTTCGTCTCCTTCATGTCACTCAAATTGCACTAGAGTCGACATTTGCACTTGAAGCAGCGTAGTCCTGTGATGATGGCAGCGTAAACGTTCCGCTGGAAGCGAAGTCATGTACGTTATCCAAAGAAGTGTAGCTCTCTAAAGTTGATGCCATGCTTCAAGGTACTCGACTTCAACTTCCATGTTCCGTGAAAATGTTTGCTGCTAGCTGCTGCTGCTGCTGCTACCTGTACCTGTTTCCTGCGTTCGTACAAACTTACGGCCCCCAAAATACATAGGCACACACTCGCACACATAGATATACATATATACATCCATGTGTGCATGTATAAAAATAAATGGTCTCAGCACAGTTGGAATTTTTTTCTCTCATGACAATATAACTTTTTCAATAATTGCATCTCAATTTCAGACATTAAGAGAGCAAGCACATTGAGGAATGACAGCTCATTTAATTTTAGCTTATCCTTAACGTTATTCAACCCAACCCAACCCAACTCAACCCAACGCGACCCAACTATAGATACGTTTCTTTGATTAACTTAACTTGAAAGAAGTGAACATTCATTGGATTTGCCTTTACAAGCTTTTTCAACCGAATTCATTTTTAGTCTCTCCTTAATTGAGTATTAATTAAGCTTAACGTCACTCGATCTGTTTAAAGTTTTATGGCATTATTTTGTTTCTTAACAGTTCTTATTCTAAATATCATTATTTTTAACTCGAATAAATAGACCAGGAGAGTACGCAGAAAACTGATTTCGAGTAGGGGGCGATTCTAGGCACTGCAAAATCTTATATCGTTGCTATCTTACCGTGCTCCTTTCAACTTAATCGCATTTCGGAGCGTAATGCGAACTAAATAAATCAACGCTTGATCAAATGCGTGACTTAAAAATTTACTTAGACTTAGACTTAACATTAACTTTAGATGACATAAATTCTTATTTTTATGCGATTCAATCAAATGAAATCGTATACGTCTGAGTAAACGTTGTCGAAAGTAGCGGAAAGTTGAATTATTATCAGGGCTCGGATTTTGTTGCTTTTCTAAATTTAAAGCATACTTTATGGTGTTCAAAATTTTTTTTCGACTCACATTAAGTTAAGAATCAAATCGATTTTTAGCTTCAATATGCATTTTGAATTTAAAAAAGCGATTTCAAGTTCAACTTCGCCAAACTTATTCGCAAAATGTTGGTAAGAATAAAAAAAATTGCCCCATTAAGTATGCTTTAAAATTATAAAAGCAAGAAAATTTGAGCCCTTAATTATTATAATGGACGAATGCTGAAATTTTTCCAAAGTCAGATGGTTCCCAAAAACAACAAGAAGAACTTTAATCTCTCCGAACGTTGTTAAGTGTCTCATTAAGACTTCAATTTGATCTCTTTCCCGGCTAGAAATTCTAACTCGGCGCTAACTAGTTTATGTCATGAGCATAGCTACTAAAGTTTAGCTAGCTAGCGCCTAGACCATATGTCAATCACTTTGTTTTACATAAGGATTTTCGCGTCCCCTTGACACGGGGTATAGGGTTAAGATTCTCACCTAGTTCGCACCTCATCGGTTACGATATCGCCTCTGCGCAAAGCTGACGCTCAACACACAAAGTACAATCTTAAGATTCCCACAAATTTAAACTAAGTGAGAATTATAAAAAAAAAAAAAAAAAAAAAAAAAACATTGTCTCAAATTTTCTCTCTCTGTCTAGCAAGGTCCTCGCTAGCGCCAGGCTAGACTTATCCTATCTTCTTATCTTGCACCAACTCTGCTTTACGGTTGCGAGTTCTTTGCTAATTGCGACTCAGAAAGCAAATGAAAACTAAACGTAGATCTTAACAATATGGCAAGTTGTTCCTTTAGATAAAAACAAACCGAAATTTTTCTCACCTTATAGTCATTTAATATTCGTAATGTCTTTCGATAGTCGGCTCAAGTTTAAAACCTTAAGGGGGGTCTTCTCATTGAAAACCCGTTTTTTGGACCCTTTTTAAAAAAATTCTTCTTTGAAAACGCAAAAAATAATTGAAAACTTTTTTTATTTATTGTATTACAAAAGGTTCAAAGTAAATAAAAAAATTTTTTTTGCCTCGATACGTGGGCTGTTCAAAAAGTAATGAGACTTCAAAGTTGGTGGTGAAAAAAAAAGGTGCCGTCACGGCGGCCACGATTCCGGGTCTCCGGAGCGTCCGAAATGGAAAAAAAAACGGGGTTATAATCAGTATAGATGTAATTCTCGGGTGAACCTCAAGCTTAATTTTGTGATTTTTTTTGACAAAATGGCGGCCATTCAAAAAAAAATTTCAATTTGGGCTTTTTTTTTGTAGTTTAGTGTACAAAAAAAAATAGTAAAAAATTTTTTAAAATTATGGTCGAGGTTCACCCACAAACGGTGACAATTCTGCGTCGATTCACTTTGTTTCATGAAAATCGGTTCAGTTGAACTGGAGATATCATGGCCGCCAGTTCGAAAAACGTGGTTTCGAGATAAACGCGTTTAAAGTTTGAAGCAACGCAAAAATTACTCGTTTTAGCGCAGATGTTGCTCGACAAAGAAGGCTATATCCTCTAAACTATTTCGAATTTCAAAAAATCCTTTTAGGGGCATATTCATAGCTACCCAAGCTATAAATAAATGCAAAAAAAAAAAAAGTCGAAAAAAAAAGTTGCTCAATGAGAAGACCCCCTTAATGTTTTTGCAAGAAAATAATTTTTTTCTCAAAAACCTTCATATCTTTTTAATCGACTAAAATTTACTCGATCTCTCTAAGAGATAACAAAATCATTTCTCTCCGATATAATAAAGCTTCTCTCGGAACGACAATTTTTCATCTTTGCAATCCGTCTCTGGAACCTGCTCTCCCATCTCAATTGCATATCACGAGTTACGCTATAAACTTAAAGGCTCAACTTAAACTGACTGTACACATCAACTTGGCTTAAGAAATTCTGATATTTTGATATTTTACGTATGTACAAAAACACAAGTTTTATATTAATAAATGCACAACAAATGTGTCCATTCCAAATATCTATGTTTGCCTGTACTATTCTATAACTGTACTTTTCTATAAAAGAAAGAAATATAAGGGTCTATCTCTAGTACTGTACCCCCTAATTGAAAAACTTCATAGGGGCTAACTCCAGCTCTGTCAGAACTGAAACAGAAATTAAAAACTTCATATAGAAACACAATTGAGAAAATTTCTGATTCATTTCTGAAGCGCTTTTTTTATATATGAAGTTTCTCATTTCTTCCAGAATTGGAGATAGCCGCTATTCTATGAATCGCCTGAGGCTTCTTTAAATTTGAATTGAAGATGGCGCTTTGGCATCGATCATATTCATACGCTTAAATTTATAATGTTTCCTTTCGTTAACTAAGGGGCTGTTTCCACTACAGACGCATTTAGCATTTTTCAGCATTTTTAAAAAATGCTCAAAAATGCGGCTTTGAATTACATGTAATTGTTGTTGTTCTTAAAACAGCATTTTTCAGCATCTTGAGAAAATGCGATAAAAATGCTAAAAACCGTCTAGTTTTCATTGATATTTTCTTCAAATTTTTAACATTTCAAAGCCTACTTCAAACAATTCAAATATTTTTCCGAACAAAAATTCAAATTTTCACAAAATGCTAAATGCGAAACGCAGTGGAAACGGGTCTAGCATCTTTAAAGATGCAAATGCTAAATGCGGTGTAGTGGAAATAGCCCCTTAAGCGAAAAACGCCAGCCGTTAAGTATGCAACAAAATTTTAGCTTTTCTTATCCTCTCTTATTCGCTGTGACATTTCTTGCTGGGACATATTTTATGCCTTTATTAGAAAACTTCGCCATTCTTTGTTGAATTCGTTAAACAGCTTAAATGTGTTTAGGTGTGCGTTCGATTTCCCGTCCGTTATCGTTTGCGTGTTCGTTTGCTGGTGTTGGTGTTGGTGCTGGTTCGGGTTCGGGTTTGGTGTGTGTTTTCCGTAAATTTAAAATGCAAATTGCACTTAATACAGGAGCATACGTACGTACCTTTTCGTAAGACGAACAGAATGGATTGACATGGAGCAAAGTGACATTCATTGAATGCATATTCAAAGCTGATTGAGTGTTACTTGATGTATTTATGTAGCCGTTTTTTTTTTTTTGTTGGTTGCTTTCACAAAAGCAAAATGAGATTGTAAGCTAAAACTTAAGTACACACAAAAAGCAAAAGAAAAAAAGAATAGAAGTGAAGTGAAGTGAAGAGAAGTGAAGAGAAGAGAAAAGTGCTTTTGAAAATTCCTTTTTCACTGTTCAAACAGAAGCTTCCATCAAAAAAGGGGGAACACCGCAAAAGGAAAATTGCTAACGTGACCAACAGGTCGCCAGGTTTTTTTTAAATTTTTTATTTTACCCGACATTCTGCGCTGAGGGTTTATTGTGTGTGTGTGTGCGAACGTGTGTTGTGTCCAGAACCACATGAGATAGAGCACTATCCGGCCATATGTCTGTCTTTCTTATGAAAGGAGTTGAGCTATCTTGAATAATGAAATCTTCATTTAGATATTTAATTTTCTCATTTCTCTTATTTTCAAAAAATTTATTAGACATATGGGGTACGAAATTAAAGGAAATCGATCCAGCATTTTGAATAAAATAAAAAATGTGGGTGTTAATGAGACCTTTTTCATACCAAAATGGCTCTCAAAGTCAAAAAATGTTTAAAAAAATTTTTAAATTTTCACTTTGAAGGCTCAAATACCCTTGAAGCTGCAATAAAGTATAAGACTATTTTATACGCCTAGAATGGTCTGACAATTCTCTGTCGAACTGCATTAAAATTTTTATCTTGGATTCAAACGTTGAGGCGTGAACATTTTTTTTTTTTTTTCTGTAACAACTGCAAATTTCTTTCTTTCCCTTATAACTCCTCAGGGGTGCATTTTGGACCCCCCCTGCCGTATGATTTTTTGTTAGTTCCAACCCCCTCTATCAGCTCCCGACCGGTTGACCTTCACAAACGGAACACCCTGTATGTATGTTATCGGGTATTGTATTTTCAAGCCCATACTGTACGAACAGTTTGTACCTTATAATTAAATATTAAAAAGCAATAACAAAAACATATATTGAAAGGACATCAAATTAAAATCGAACAATCTTCTATCATTTCAGGAATAATTAAAGGAGACGAAATTATGGTAATCAATGGAGCGATTGTGTCCGATCTGGACATGATGTACTTAGAAAGCGTTTTGCAAGAAGAACAATCACTGTCGATGATGATGCGGTGAGTAATGTAGAGCAGCTGCGCCAATATTTTGCCGGCACTTTTCAATCGAATATTTAAAACAAAATATTTTAAAAAATCCCCTTTCTTCTGTGATCAATAGAAAAATCATCGTAAAAAATCCCTTTCAAACATTCGAGGTGGATTTTGTATATGAGAAAAATCCCTCAATCTGGCTTCAGTGTGTTGTAAAGTGGCGAAGAACAAATTTTTCCAACCACGCGTTCTTCTCGACGATGATTCTGAAAGAGAATTTCACTATTTTCAAATTTGCACCCCTTTAAAAGTAACATTCAAAAAGAGGAAATTCCCCCTAAAATTTCTTAATATCAGTCAACAATAATGTATTGCGCCAGGGAATAAAACCCAATGACAACATTCGGTCAAAAAGCCTTATTTTTTGCTAGCCTTTCACTATTGGACGCCCCGCTTTCTGGAAATATCCTTTCATATTAGAGAAATGTTTTATACGACACTAGTTTACCCAACAAACAAGAATTTCGAACATTTTAAAGCAGAGGTCATCATATTCTATTATTCATTGATGCTTAAAACACTTCCTTTTTCCCTGGAGAAAAGTTTCTATGGAAAAAATTCCCGGAGAATATTCATTTAGAATAGGAGTGCTGATTTTGTATCTCTGTAGAAGAGAATTCGATTGATGGAGAAAAAATAAATTGAAACTGTTTATAGTGTACTCTCTGTTTGCGGACACCCCTCATAATACTCGATACTCAGTATATTTTGTACTCAATACTTACCACCAAGTAATTTCGCGGTATCGATACTTTAATGTCAGTATTTACTCATAATATTTTTCCTTGCATTAGTGCTGCAAATTTGAGGGGTTTTTCCCTTTTTGAGGGACTTTTTCGATTTCATTTTGAAATGGATTTTTCGTAAGCATTTTCCTAGGAAGGGAAAGGGATTTTTTAAAATTATCTAAAGGTTAAACCTGCGCCAAACTATTGGTAACACTGACAAGAACCAGTAATTCAAAAAGAAATGGCCAAGTCTAAGGTCTGGATCCATTTTACGCACTTAGATTCCACAAGCGCAAAGTGCCGCATTTGTTTTCAAACACTGAAGTAGTGTGTTACCTGTGTTATGATGTGTAAATACCAAGAATCATACAAATTTGCTTGATCTTGAGCAAGTACCTATCTACTACCTAGTATCGATACTTTTGGTTCGGTATTTTAGTGGTATCGATACTTTATGTCGATACATTAAATGAGTACTCGTATCGATACTTTCATGTTAGCGTTTCAACACTACTCATAAGCGGACATATTTTTCGGTCCTATAGGTATCTGCTTTAGAGAGAGAGCTCACTGTTATGGCATAGCTTTGTAAAAATTCTACAGGAGATATCTCCACTCTAGAGGATTTGGTTGAAGAAAGTTCCGACTTGAACTTAACTCAGAGGACACTGTTGGCGAGTACCTCATGGAGTTCTTTGTGCTTTTGAACTGACATTCATAGAACTGTCGTGGCTCAGTGGGTAGAGTGTGCGCCTAGCAATCCAAACAGCGCGGGTTCAAACCCCACTCTGGTGGGCGCCGATTTCTTAAAAAAACAAGGGGGCTGCGCCCCCCTGCTCGCGTCGCTTCGCTCCGCTTCGCACTCCCCCCTTTCTTTAAGTATTTTTTATAGTGCACCCACGATAGTTTTACGTTTCTTCATCAATGAAGAGCTAAATATTGCGATTAAAATGAGTCTCATTAAATAATAAAACAATACTGGGGCATAATTATAAAAAACTTTTAATGTGAGGGTTATTGAATATTGCATAATCAAAAATTATAATTTCACAATTTTAGAATCTTATATATAAAAAGCAATAGTTGTTTGTGTGTTTGTTTTGAGTTATCGATTTATCGATTTTTGAGTTATCGATTTATCGATTTTTGAGTTATCGATTTATCGATGTTTGAGTTATCGGTAGTTATCGATTTATCGATTTTTGAGCTATCGATTTTCTATGACGTCATCAAAAAGTCGGAAAAAAAAGGGGGTAGACAATATGCTCATTTTAATCGCAAAAAAAAAAAAAAAAAAAAAAAAAAAGGGGGGCCGGGCATCGCCGGAACATTTGTCCAAAATAAACTCGGGGTCACCAGATAATATATTTCGAGAAAGAAACACCGAGAATTTTGTTCAGTAGTGTAATATAGTGAGACGATTTGGTAGATTCTCAAAGAACCTAAAGACGAGCTGCCGCTTGAGTCGCTCTTTTGACGGAATCTGTTCAAGTTGAAAACTCCCAAAGATACGTAAAGTAATTTAAATCGTTCCGATTGGTTTTCTCCCGCTAAAGGTTCACATAGCATTACTTCACGGAGAAGACATACATACAGATGATGAGCATATTCCGATATTTTGAGTTTTTGTGCTTTTGTTTGTTGAAGGCTTTTATTTTGTCCCACACCGACCGACCCAACCCGACCGGTCTGAGCTTAGATGAATTGAACCGAACCGAACCGAACTGAACTAAACTGAAGTGAAGTGAACTGAGCTGTACTTCCACACTCAACAAAAGGTGCCACTGAATTTTCTTTAAAGTATCTGACACCTTTCACCTCACAATCTTTGCGAACAAAATTTAAGAGCAACACTTTCCGCAATATCTGCATTGCTAACATGGCATGAGGACACATAGATGACGGCATGGAAGCAAGTGCATACAGAGTCCAACGTCGCCTATTCCCAATCGTTCGCTCGTTCGTTCGCTCATTTCAGTTCCTTACATCCGATATCCTTCGCAATAAGTGGTACGTTCGTTCCTTCGTACGTATGCACGTTCATTTGTTCGCTCCTCAGTCGTTCGATTGCGTTCGAAAAACAAGGAACTTTGGCAACATCCATTTCCGCCACTCGATATGGATGTTTTGTGTGTTCCGATAAGAAGGAAACAACCTTATTCATTGGCTCTGACATTTATGTACATATATCTAAACGAACAATATTTCGTATTGGGAATATATTGCACTATCTATCTTTGCATTACACATACATACACTTATGTATGTATGGGGCCCCAATATCCTTCCAACAATGCTTTTATCTATTTGTATCACCTTTGTGTTCCCATAATAAAATCGAGTCTTCTTTGTTTCGGGATATTTGTTTCGTTCGATTTGGTTTCGGTTTTCGCTTTGGCTTTGGTTTTTGTTTGTCATTTTCGTTTTCATTTTATTCTTCGGAAAATCTATTGAAATTTCGTATCATACTATGTCCTTTAAGATGTCATTCCATTCCATTCCATTCCATTCCATTCGGTTCGGTTCTTTTCTTTGTTTTCGAGATTTTCCGCTCTTTTTGTTTTTCTTTTTTATACCTCAGAGAGACGTGTTCGAAAACACTTTGAAAATATGTACATATAAATATGAATTAATATTAGACTATATATGTATGTATATTGTTCTGTACTAAACCCAGTAGTCAGCGGAGCCACCACAACACTAGCGATTTCACTAGTCACTGGGTGTCGGGGATCGGTCCCTTTCCTATCCAAGACGCTGGCGAATTTAACATTACGATCTCATTGCCGGGGACAGGTCGTCCTTTTATGCGCCACCTTTAGCCAGTCATTTCGCTAGCGAAAAGGGGCAGGAAAATGGCCTAGCACCAGCGACGAGAAAAAAAGAAAAATTTCATTTTTTGTTTTGAATTTTTTTAAATTTATTTATTTTATTAATTATTATATTTTTTTGTTTATCTATTTTTTATTTTAAATCTTTTTTTTCTTCTCTTAAAATTTTCTCGCCTCCACGAGCTTCGAACCGCTGACCACCAGATCGCTGGGCGAACGCCTTAACCATTACGCTAAACGAACGAATTTAATTTCTTGGTCAAAATGCTCACTTGAGTTTAGCGTTGCTCAGATTTTGGGAAACGTATTTAACGAATTTTTTCACTCCAAAAATTGTTTACTTGAAAATGAACCATTAAAAATAAAAATAATAATAAAACCTTAAAAATTTAGGGGAAAATGTTTGTCTTCCAAAATAACTGAATTATGAACAAAAAAAAACTCTAATTTATAAAAAAAAGTAAAAAATTTAGGAAAAATTCTCGCCGCCCGCAGGGATTGAACCCCGAACCTCCCTGCTATCGAGTCATAGTTTGAACCACTGCGCTATCGAACGCTTGACGGGCAAATGATCAGAATGCGAGGTAAAAGCAGACAACAGCAAAAACAATCATACGCAGCGAATAGGGAAATGTGAGCTGAGGCCTATCTACTCTTTCAGGTTCATGTGGTAGGTGAAATGGCTAGTCATCAAGGACTGGCACTTTGGCATGTCACAAATATCGGGGGCGACCTACTGACTACTGGGACACATTCTTTCATTCATTTGAGTGTGTGCTTAATGTGTCTGATTTTCGCTAGTGTATAGAAAATTAATGAGCATGGCTGAAACGCATTCTCGAGTTCATTGGCGGAGTCATAGGCCCCGTGAGTCCTTTGCTCCTCCGAATTAGTTTAGAAATATCCATTTCGACAATGGCCTAATGAAAATGCTGCATTTTCTCAACTAAATAAGTAATGTCATGTCACCTTAAAAGGACATTTGTGAATTTGATACACATTGATGTTCTCAAATTTTTTTCGAATCGATTTAGGCGGTGGTGTGTTCAGCTTTTTTCTCTACTCTTCTGATCTATGATTTGAAGCTAACATTGTTTTTTTGTCACGTCTCGAATATTCAACTTCCCAAAGCTAGGATCATGGAATTTGTTTTTTTTTTTCTTATTTTAATTTAACTTTTCTTTCCCTTCTTTGGGGACGTATCAATTTTTAGTCGAAAAATTGTACCTAATGAATTTTTACGTTGCTTAAAACTGATCCTGTTGTTCGTATCATTGCCGTGGTCGGCCTCCGTGGCGTTATTGGTTGAAGTTTCAACTTACGATTAAAGAGGCTCCGGGTTCAACTCTCAGCTCGGTTTTAATTTGTGTCCTTTTTTCTGTTTCTTTTCTTCTTTATTTTCCCCATTTGCCGTGGTATTGTGGCAGTTTCAGGGTACGACTTTGTGAAATGTATAGGTACTGAGGAACTAGAGAGTGGTTTTTGTTTTGGGGCGATGTTACCTTGGTATTGTTGTTATTAATTTTACTAATGATAATTATTTTATTTTATTGCAGCTCATCCCGGACAGAGCCTCCAGATCTAGTGGGCATAATGCGTGTCACTGATGATATGATCGATTCACTGGTCTGTCCTCCTCCACCATCGGATCCACCCGTTATGAGCGAAGAGATGATATCAGGATTGATTGTTCCAGCACCGGGTTGGAGTAAGTATAACTTTTACTCGGTAACACACCCGCCTCTCTCCCTCTCTCTCTCTCTCTTCTCTCTCGCTCTCTCTCTCTCTCTCTCTCTTCTCTTTTCTCTCTCTATCTCTAACTCTTTGTGGGCGTGCTCTTCGGGGCCTAAAATATCCTTACTTGTTTTCGACATGGCCTTTCACAAGGTAACGATAAGTAACGAGTACTTAAAAAAAAAAAAAAATTTAATCCGCCTGATTCGAAATATTCCCGGGGAATTTTTCGCTGCGGATTTGAAAAAAAAAACCCCACTCTAAACACACTGGCAAGGGATTATACAGGGAGCAAAAATTTCAAACAGTTTTAAGATCATCACATTCTTTCTTTAATTGACTCTTAGAAGACTTCCTTTTTTTTCGCAGGGAGAAATGTCTAGGGACGAAATTCTCGGGGAATATTCATTTAGAATTGGTCCAAATTAACGAGCGAAAATTATAAGAGCATGGAGCAAAAGGGGCCACTAATTGTTATGCCGCCGGGCTTGCCAACCATTAGCTTTGATTTATCCCAAATAAGCCCCATCCTTTCCTACATAACATTAACAAAAAAATAAAAAAAAAAAGGCTATCCCCACCAAAGCATCAGCATCAGCATCAGCCATCATCAGCGTCACGATAAATGTCTGTGTATTTAGGAGAACGGGATTTTTTTTTTTAGCGGTCTTCTTGCAATGATAAACTTTGAGAGTTTTGCGTACGAATTTTAACCCATTCACTGCCGAATTACAATCAGATGGTCCCACAAATGAAAATGAAAATATATCGGTTGAAAATTCTATTGGACTGTACTATCCCAATTGCAGTGGAAGGGTTAAAAGAACGAAAGAGAAACAGGACCCGCCGAATGTGTGTTGTACATTCTAAAGCAATCAAATGTAAAATAATTTATAACCACGAGAAAACAAACCACGATCCTCTCCTCTCAATGCAAAACGTTTTGCCATTTTGCTTTGCGTTTTTTTTTTAATTTTTTTATTTTTATTTTCCGAGGCTGTAATTAACGTTAATAGCGGCCAAACAAGCGCACACACACACAGAACCAAACACACTCACGCACAGACACATCCAGCTACTAACAGGACGTTAACATTGGCCGGCTAAAGGTTCGCTCTCAGTTGAATTGCGGCCGGATGGGGGGAGGGGCGGTCATTTGGGCGCAACTCTTTTGTACTCCGTGCAGAATGTTTAAGTGCTCCATGCACACAATTGCTACAAATGTTGACGTTCCCAAACTGAACGGCAAACGCGTGGGCATGACTTTTGCAATCGTTTAGCGCACAGCGAAATAAAATATAAAAAAATAAAAATAAAAAGAGGCACTCCTAAAACACTTCAAGCACTTCCGCCGCCACCGCCGCCGCTCTAGACGCAGTGCAGCGATTTCTTGACGAAATCACAAAAAATTCACCTTCATCTCGACGCACTAAATCTGCTGTTTGAATAACCAAGGGTGTCATATAGCCTGCGATGGATTCAAGACAACAAGAACAGTTCCTCCGCTCACAATTTTTCAAGATCGAAATAAAAACAAAGCAAAAAGAAAAAACATTACCCATTTTCGCAATGGAAATAACAAATTTAAGCCATAAAATATGCAATATATTTTTATGATAATGGTTTTGGTTTGGAACATAACGAGAGCATAGCTTTAGAACCAAAAAAATTAAATGTTAAATTTCTTATCGAAAATTATAAAGGACCTCAATATCTTTGAAAGTGCATCATTCATTTTCCTCATTTTCGGTATCAAGTTTAGAAGATATGAAGCATATTTTTTGGAGACTTCTGAATTCTGAAAAATTCTTGCAAAACAGCAAACATTTTTGTGACCAATTTATGCCAAATTTCGTACATTTGTACTGTATACGCACGTCTACTGCAGCATATCAAAACTGAGAGCGTCAATATCTTAAAAATATATGTACACAGCCCGATTCTGAATATACTGGTACCCGGGGAACGAATTCCCGGGGGATTTACTTTTCTCGAGACTAAAACTCTCCTTTTCCAAACAGATAGCGTAAGGAAAATGATGGGCATGGGTCAAATACCTATTACGCATCAAATTTTTTCCCTCAAATATTGGGGCAAAAAAATTACCCTCGGAAAATGTAAATTCCCCGGGAATTCGTTCTCCGGGAATATTCAGAATCGGGCTGAGAATTTTATTTTCATACAAATTTTTTCTATGCTAGATAATACTCGGAGGTATTTTTTTTAAATCGCTAGAAAGTGGCGCGAAAACTAGAGTACACTGAAAAAAATAATTTAATTTTTATTTTCTCTTTTGTGAAAAATTTTTTCTCAATGTAAAATTTCGTCTTTATGTCTTAATTCGTTTTTGAGACATGTGCCGTTTTTCGAAAATGTGCCGTTTAATAAAATGGGACTTTCAAGGACACTGGGCAATAGAAACCTAAAAAAAAAAATAGGTTTCTACAGTGTTTTAAGGTAGTAAGTACCTACCTATCCAAAAATCAACAAAACTTCAAAATCCCGATTTCCTTCCTGAGTCGGCAAGACCCTTTGTAATTGATGTTAATGGAAACTTGAGACTTTTGCCTCAATGTGTCGAAAAATGTGCCCAAAATATGTCAATAAGGCAAGAATATTTGGATTTAATCCACACAGAAAAACCTCCTGCATTTTTTTGGAAAAATCTGGGGAAAAAATCTCATAAACGATTGTGCCTGATTTCGAATAGCGCAGGAAATCTTGCGCATGAATTCTTTTAAATATCGAAAACATAAATTCATAATCGGCGTTGCCAATTTTCATGAAACTTCGTTTTTCTCCAAATTCCATTAAAAAAAGCCCAAATTTCATTATTCCAGGAGGACTTCTACTTTTTGCGAAAGAAATTTTTTAACGCCGAACCACTGTGCGCCCTATTATTGGATTTAAATAGTTTCTGTTTCTGCTTTTCTCTCCTCCTATGAAACCTATAGGGAGCGAAAGGGTTAAATGTTACGCTAAAAATAAGAAAGCCTAGCAACAAAATCTATAACTTACTCTAATTGTAGCCTAAATTAGTGATTGTTGAGTAACGAGTGGACGCAATAATGTTGCCACATGCTGCAATTGTTGCTGCAATTATTGATGTTGAACAAAAAAAAACAAACAAAAAAAAACTACAAAAACACTCGTAAATAGTTTTTTGTTCTTCGTAATTTTTGTTGCCACAAACTCGTGTAACTCATGACTGATGACTCTGTGACTGCGCGAGCCACAACATCCATACTTCTGTATGTATGTATGTATGTATGCATGGGTATACCAGTGAATTGCCTACTGGCTTCGGTTTGGCTTGACCCGGCCACCGGTCTTTCTTGGCCGTAGTGCTTCAACGTAATTTTCTCGTTGCATTCGAAAGTTTTCCTTCTTTTTTTTGAGGATTTTTTTTTTTTTTTTTTTTTTTTTTTGCAAAAGTTTCAAGATGTCGACAATTTTTCTCTGCCACTTTCACGTGTCAGCGGCTACAGGTCTTCGCTGCCTCAAGTACTGCGGGGAATTTTTTTATTTTTTATTTATATTTTTTATTTTTTTTTTTTTTATTCGCCGTGCTGCCATAATCCGAGGCGTGATTAATAAAACTTTCGTAATAGAAGCAAACAATCAAGAAGGCAAGTAAAGCTCAGTTTGTTGGCTGATGTTTCCATTGTTCGTTCAGTTTCTTACTTCACATACCTCCATACCGCTTCTGGCCATGTTTGGTTTTTTTTTTTTTTTTTTTTAGGGGGATGCGTTGTTTGTGCTTTGCGTTTCTTTTATAAAATTCGCTCATTTGCGATTTTGGAGTTAAAATTTCTCGAAATTGTTATTTGATAGTAGCACGCCTTCGAGTTCGAAACCTAGAGAAACCTGAAGAAACCTGATGTAATAAAACTTTCGCGGGTTAACGCGAAAAAAGTTTCGGTTAAGCAAAATCCTTAGGCCCCAAAAACAAAAAATGAAATACAACAAAAAGTGTTTTCAACACGAACAGCGATTGGGTGCGAAAAGGAGAGAAGAGAGTGACGAGGATGTGAAGAAGACTTGGGTTTTTTTTTTTTTTTCTTTGCAATGAAAATTTTGTTCATTATAAAGTGTAAATATACACAGTCCTTAGATTGGATTGAAAAACATCGCAGGCAAAGTGCACGCAGCTGCCGGGTAAAGTTTCATTGTAGCAGAAAATTTTAAGAAAAAAATATAAGCCAGGTTTGATTTGAATCTTATTAGAATGTTTCCCATTTAAAGAGTTTCTTAACTCCGCACAACCATTGACAACAACTGACTTTGCTGACTGATTAAAGGAATGAATCAGTTTTTTATAATTTTTTTTATTTTTTTATTTTCCTTTAATAAAACTTCACAATCCGTCAGCTTAGTGCTGCTGCTATTGCTTTGAACTCAGGTGTACGCTCTCTCTCTGGAAGTGAATCGTTATTAATTTTCTCGTTTCTTTTTTTTTTTTTTGCTCAATTCACAGATGGCGCGGGAAAGGACTTATTTTCACCAGAAGCTGAAAGCTCACCAGCTCCATCTTCAGTTGAACCGGGAACCCAAGCTACGGTACAGGGTGCGAAATCCACTTCCCGAACGAGCAGCTTCGAAATTGAAAACCTTCTGAAGACGGCGGAGCAAGTAAGCATTACGTGCAACAATCATTTTACAATACATACATATATACATATGTATGTTTATACATTTGTTCATACCCTGCAGTAATTTGACCAAGTCCCGGAACTGTAACAAATCCATTCTCCTTCCAATTCTAGCATTAATCCGCTCAATCAACGAGATGTACATATGACTCTAGTGGGTCTTTTTCTTTAAGGGGGTCTTCTCATTGAAAACCCGTTTTTTGGACCCTTTTTAAAAAAAATTCTTATTTGAAAACGCAAAGAAGAATTGAAAACTTTTTTTATTTATTGTATTACAAAAGGTTCAAAGTAAATAAAAAAAAAATTTTTGCCTCGATACGTGGGCTGTTCAAAAAGTAATGAGACTTCAAAGTTGGTGGTGAAAAAAAAGGTGCCGTCACGGCGGCCACGATTCCGGGTCTCCGGAGCGTCCGAAATGGAAAAAAAAACGGGTTTATAATTAGTATAGATGTAATTCTCGCGTGAACCTCAAGCTTAATTTTGTGATTTTTTTTTGACAAAATGGCGGCCATTCAAAAAAAAATTTCAATTTCGGGCTTTTTTTTGTAGTTTAGTGTAAAAAAAAAAAATAGTAAAAAATTTTTTAAAATTATGGTCGAGGTTCACCCGAGAATGGTGACAATTCTGCGTCGATTCCATTTTGTTTCATGAAAATTGGTTCAGTTGAACTGGAGATATCATGGCCGCCAGTTCGAAAAACGTGGTTTCGAGATAAACGCGTTTAAAGTTTGAAGCAACGCAAAAATTACTCGTTTTAGCGCAGATCTTGCTCGACAAAGAAGGCTATATCCTCTAAACTATTTCGAATTTCAAAAAATCCTTTTAGGGGCATATTCACAACTACCCAAGCTATAAATAAATGCAAAAAAAAAAAAAGTCGAAAAAAAAAGTTGCTCAATGAGAAGACCCCCTTAAATTTATTTAATTGTTGTCAATTGTTTTGTTGCAAACAGACCGGTTTTTTTTTTTTTTTTTGGGGGGGGGGGGCAAGGTTTATTAACCCTTAAATGCATAAGAGACAAAATTATCCCCACATTAGCTTCAGGCGATATTGAGAATTAAAAAATGTTTTAAATCATTTAAAATTATTTGGAGACGAGTAAATAACCCTTAAGCGTTAAAGGGTTAATATATCTTATTAAAAAAAAAAGGGAAGAGATTTAACTGGGTTGAACGAAAATGTCATTCCAAAATATTTTTTTATTAATGTCGGGTCGATATATGGACCCACAATGGCGGATTTTCCAAGTAAGCAACATTGGCAGCTGCCAAGAGAGGTAAATTTTTAGGGGCGAAATAAAAGGATTAATAACACAAAGGGCGAAAATGAGGGCTATTCCTTGAGGCGGCAAATTGTCTTCATCCGCCACTGTGGTCCAAGCTAATAAAGATTGAAATATTTATTCATTTCCGGGACGCCAGGGTTTGGTGTTCTGCCTTTTATTAAATTAGCCTCCATCTCCTTCTCCATATTACTGCGGGGTATGTATATCTCAACAAACATACTCAGGTGTGCGTATTTGTGTGATAAAAAGATTAAGGCTTCGTTTTTTTTTTTTTATTTGTTTTTTCCAACAACAAGGTTCAATTATTTATAGCCTACAGAGTTGTGCTAGAATCTTTATATTGAAAAGTGTTGCCTTTAAGAACAAAATGTTGCACAACATTCTGAACAAGAATGTGTTATTTTCATTTTTTTTTATTTTTTATTTCTGCGAATTCATTTGTTCGGTAACACTTTTATTGGCTTGAACGCAACTTTTTTTTAAAACCTTTAACGCATAAGGGGGAAAATTTTTGTAGCCCCACATCAGTTGTTTGATTTATGGCAATGTTGGAAATAGAATTTCTATAAAAAATAAATAAAAGCAAAAAAAACTTACACTTTATATTGACCTCAAGCTCGAAGAGACTTCTTTCTCAAAATATTTCTATAAATTTGAAAAATTGTGCGGTCACAGATTTATCCGTTATGCGTTAGAGGGTTAATAATTCATGGTCAATATACATTGCTTTCATAAATATTTTTGAAGATTCCAATTTTCAGTCATAGTGTTTTGTAATTTTTTTTTTTTTTTTTTTTTTTGTTGAATTGTTTTGTTGAATTTTTCATTGCAATACAGTTCATATTTTTACACTTTTACGTGTTATGTATGGAAATTTTGCTTGTGCATGTACATATTTACAATTTTATATTTATACGAAATATTCTTTTATATTTAAAATAATTTTTTTCAATTATTTTATGCATGGGTTTTCTTTATCTCGGCTGATTTTCACAATAAGAAGAATGAAGAAAAAATTATTTCCAATTCATTAACCCACCTTCAATGAGATCTCATAGAGCTGACGAGATAGGAGCAGCACCCTTAATAAAACGTTGGAGTTCGAAATTCGGAAAAAATAGATTCCGATTTATCTACGATAAGATAAAAATTCAACGCTATTGTGTGACGAAATTATTTGTATGAAAACCATGCCACACCGTACGCGTACGTGGGCGTACTTCCCAATTTCTTATTAAATATCTTCACTGATTTCCCGTATTTAGGCTCATTTTGATTTATTTGTTGCTATACACGTTGGTGCTTCCAGCATAGTATCACAAGACGGAGGGGTGTCACTTCGCTCCACTACACAGTGTACCCATTTTTGCCTCATGACATGGGCATGGACAGAGATCAGCGAACCTGGGTCGAGTTCCGGTGCTATCCTCACCTCAAAGATACCACAGTCCGCACGTAACTCCCCGAAGGGTCGTACCCAAAAAGGACGGGAAGAATACTAAAACGTATTCCGGGGAGCTCCGGATCCCCGTGGTACCATTTTTGCGTCATAGATAATGGTGTAAATACAACTGTAACTAGTTTAGGTGAACTACTCCAATAGTAATTGCAGTTCGTATGGCTAACTCTGCGTACATTCCTCAAAAGGTTCCTGCACTCCCAACTTGACCCCATACCCGAACCATGTATTGGTGGACATTTGGCTAGGGTCCGCGGGTTTTCCAAGCCCGTAAATCATAAATGATTCCCCCTGCGGGAGAGAACACGGAGACAACGGCCGAAAAATTTTGGTATCTGCTTCGCGTCTACTTATGTAGGTTAAAATGTCTCTCGGCGACAAAAGAGTGTCTATTAGGTTAGCTATTTTAACTATAGGTACACTTTTCTTAGTCCCAAATCGAATGTCTCGCTCTCTCTCTCTGTCTCTCTCTCTCTGTCTCTCTCTCTCTGTCTCTCTCTCTTCTCTCTGTCTCTCTCTGTCTTCTCTCTCTCTTTCTCTCTCTCTCTCTTTCCTCCTCTCTCTCTTTTCTCTCTCTCTTCTTTCCTCCTCTCTTTCTCTCTCTTTCCTCCTCTCTCTCTTCTCCTCTCTCTCCTCTCTCTTTCCTCTCTCTCTTTCTCCTCCATCCCTCTCCTCTCTCTCTCACCTCTCATCCCTCACTCACTCTCACTCACTCTCACTCTCACTCTCACTCTCACTCTCACTCTCACTCTCACTCTCACTCTCACTCTCTCTCTCTCTCTTCCCCTCTAAGACTCACTTCTCCTCCTCACTCTCTCTTCCCTTTCTCTCTCCTCCCCTCTCTCTCTCTCTATCGTTCTCACCACCTCTTATCTTTACCCTCTCCCCGCTCTCACTATTTCTGTTTTTGTCCACTCTATCTGTCGTTACCCTTTCTCTTTCTCTCTCTCATTCTCCATTTCTGCCCTCTCCCAGTCCAACATGTTCCCCGGACTGTTAAAAAGCGCTCTTCTTTTGAGTATTCACTCACGAATTTCTTTCTTCTTTTGAGCCAATTTTAGATTTGAACAAAAAGAACGGAAAAGTACCATTCTTTTTTTTTTTTTTTTTCCAAAACGTTCAATGAGAGCGGCTCAATGATTGATATTTTTCATTTAAATTTCTGGTCTTTTTTGTATGTTCTTGTGAGGTTTTTTTTGTTTTTGTTTTTTTTTTTTGTTGAAAAATCCTTTCAAAGGCCCTCTTAACACTGGTGCTCGCTGCACTCACTCAGTGACACTCAAGCTGAAGGCAACAGTTTAGTAGATACACGGGACTATGGTTTAGGGTTCTCGTGTTATTTTAGTATTTTAAGGTGACAGCAAAATTAATTCTCGTGTTTCTTCTACCAGCGTTGTAGACAATGGGCGTGGAAATGGTTGCAGCATCAAGGCATCAAGGGGCTATATCGCCTTAAATGACCAAAAAAAAAAAAAAAAAAAATATTTCCCTTGGAAAAATGGCTTTAAATATTGTTTGCGGGTGAGAGAGCTCTCACTCACGCAGTTTTCTGTTAGAATGAGATTCATTGGTCACTCTCCTACCCCATCTAGTCCTGCCATGGTATATATTCTTCAACGTATCTTCATCGCGTGCTTGCACAGCCATTGCAATTCGCAAGAGCAACTACTTAACTGTGGATGCTGGCATGTGGAAGACCATAAGACGTCTCGCACATAAATATGTACCGCTAAGAACATATATTTCATATAAATATGTGCATGTATTTGTTGCACATATGCCACAGCTTATCACAATTTGTACACAGTAGCAACCTAACCTATTCAGTTTCTTGAATTTAAGGAAATTTCAAATTCTAGCGCGCACTGCTTGCCAAGGAAATTACGGCTGACATTGCTGAAGCACTTGAAGGCGCAGCGCATAAAATAAAATTAAACAAAGGAAAGCACAACCATCGCCTATAAGACCGTCCCAAATCCCCTATCTCTCTCTCTCTCGAACTCTTTCTCTCTGTCGTTCCACCTGCACTCATTCCAGTGCAGCCGTGCTGAGTACCACTAAAAGGTGACTTAAATTTTATGCTCGCATAACTCTTTTATGTCTGTCATTTTGTTGGAAAACACGGTAGAAACCGAAATTTCAACACACACACGATGGCTCGACTTAAAATGGGTCGCGCACAAATTGGGAAAATGTGCCCCACTTTTACTGCGTATTTAATATGCCGCATTAGGGGCATTTTTTTTTTTTTTTCTTCTCTTTTTTATCTCCACTTAAGAACCAATTCAATGAACCCACGACCAGCTATGGTCCAAGGTTTGAAAAGCTTTTCTCCCTTAGATGTGCTCAGGAACGGATCATTAACGTTCCGATCACTTAGTTAACTAGGGACTCCAAAAGTTTAATAACAATGGGTTAAGTACGCGAGCTGTCACATCTGCCAAAAGCCCATAAGGTACAACTATTTAAACATTCTCAAAGAAAACGGAAAAACTAATTCAACGGACCAATTTAATGGCAGACATCTAACCCCTGTGTGATGGGGTCTGATGTCTATAAAACGGACATTTTTCTTTATACATATTTGCAGGGAAATTTCCAAACCGAAACTTTCCAAGTTTTTTTAAACAATTATACGAAAAATGGAAGCGTGATTAAATTGAGAATTATTTTGAAATATTCATGAGTGGGCGTGGTCTGTATATGCAGGGGCGTAGCGAGGACTAGCTAGACTAGGGCGAGATGAACTAGCTAGGCCCTACTTATAACATTGTTTTATAAATACTTACGAACTATGTCTGTATCCTTCAATCCAATAATGCCCACTTATATCGCAGTCGGATTTATGCTTTAATATGGCTCAAAGTCCTTTTAAATCGTTCATTCAATTGACTTCATGCGAGGCTCCTTTGGGAGCTAGGCCATCGGCGATGGCCCACTTCGTCCACGCCTCGCTATGCCATTGTGTCTATGACGATTGCTTTTCGATCGCATTTTTTTTTTTTACCCCGTATATGGTGGGGGAAATATCATTCCTCCCCCAATAAATTTTGACTAATATCCTGTTAACCCTTTAACGTGTTACGCACAAATTTCATGCCGCATAGCTTAAACGAATTATTAGCAATGTTTTAATTAATAAACGTTAAAAATCGTACAAATTATGCTGGGCGAATTTGTCCCCACTATTTGGTCTAAGGGTTTACAGAAACGGGAGGTAAATTTTTTCTACAAAACTATTTTCTCGTGTTCCTTTCTGACTCCTCCCGTTTCGGATGGGGTTTTCATTCCTTGTATTGATTTTTATCCCTTTTTTTTATTATTTTAAGTAGAAACGCTAGACAAAATTGCGCATTTTTTAACCCATTCAAATGTATTTCTTTTTTTAACAAAAAAAAAAAAAAAAAAAAAAAACACCATTTTTTTACAAATCTACTCTACTCTTTTTGAATATGTAGAGGTATATGAGGAGTTTTTCATAAAATTTAAAATAATTAATAATTATTATGCACACAAAGAAATAAGACGAAAAAAGCGAACTTTTTTTTGTACCAATCGCACACATCACGAGATAACTATTTCCTGTTTGCTCTTTCTCTTTTTTCTCTCCTTTTTATTAAACTCTCCTTTTTAATAAAATTTTATTCACAAATTCTTCGCACATGCAATTCTACAACAACAACAACAACAAAAAAAAAATGAAAAATAAAAAACTTTATTGTATCCCCCAAAATCCATGTCTAAAACTTGCATTACTTTCTGACGATTTTTGACGACCAAAAAAACGCACACACGCGCGATACACAACAAAATATATATATATATATTAAAAAAAACCCACACAACAACACATACATACATTGTCGAAACACACCTTAAGGTTACCGGATTTTGTCGTTCACCTCAGGAAACGCGAAAATCTAGCCCGACCGGGTCGGTCACATCGTCAGTGTCGAATGCGGCCCACACGCCTTCTCGCCAGCTAACCGATGCTGAAAAACTACGGAAAGTCATCATGGAACTTGTCGACACGGAACGGACCTACGTTAAGGTAAGAGAAAAATATAATGTAAATAAAAAGAAAAGAGTTGAACCCCCATAATATATCGTGATAAAGGAATTATCTACTCTTATATCCAAAAAAAAATGAATTCCTTGGCCAATCGAGTTGAAAGTTTCTGAATGGTATAGACACATAGGATGATACAAAAAAAAAAAAAAGGGGGCTAATATTCTTATGGTTTCGTTCTACAATATCTTAGGTCCTGGAGAACAGTTTAACCCTCATATAGACAAAGGAGGTTGTGAATTCGCCAGTGCCAGGCCATCTGACCTCGCATAGACCGAGTATTGCGCTCCATCTCTCTGCAAATCTGTGCCCGCTTCGATGATTCATAAAGAGAGCGAGCGTTCCGTGTTCCGAATCGTGTCCTTGATTTAAAGCTTAGAGTCGTCATCGTTGGTTTATCATTATATTCGACGCCTGTTTTCCATCTTTTGAGTAATGGGGTTTTTTCCGGCCGGCTTACTAGTCCATTTTCAGGTTAGTCGGGCGACCGTAGGCTCTCCAGTGTAGAGACATTATGCACATTTATATAGCGAACCGCTTGGTCCAACACAGACGTCCGGTCACAGCCGAACCTAACCCGGTTGACAGAGGCTGCAAAGAGATGTGGTTTAGGTTTAGACAGTGACCGCTGTAAATACGCTGATTGGACGTATTCAATTTCCACATGGTTCTGTTGACGGAGTGAACTTTCTCCGGCTTGTATGGTCCGCGGGAGGTATTTCATTTCCCTCCTACCACCCTTATCCTCTACGTTGGAGGGATCTCTAGAGATAACAAGCGCCCCCGAGGGTACTGTGTTTTAATTTCTATTATTTATTTATTAAATTTAATCTGCAACATACTTAGATGATATGATGGTCCTTTTTGCGCCCCTTTTCACTTCTTTGGGTATTCAACTACTATCGAGCAATTAGAGGTACACGTTTATCGAAGTCTCCCTATATATGTACATATGTATATTTTCCCCACCATGCAACTTCACTCCAAACTCGCAACAATTTTCAGTTGTAACAAGTTCTTCACATGACCTTTTAGATCTATTTATGAGAACTGGTTTCGTAAGCATTGATGCCACAATAGCCCAAATTTCCGGCCCATTTAATATGTTGAGCAACAAAATTGTTCAGTTCGAACTTGGACCGAAAAACAAAAACCTCAATTAGGTAAAACATTTTGAAAAAGGTTCAATTTTTTAAGGTAAGTAGCTATCTACTTTGGAAATAACATTGTCATTATCATTGACTGGATTTAGGATTTGATCGGTAAATTGATACTTAAAGTATATTCAGTCCACATACCATACTTACTTATAAGTATTTGTACCGAAGAAAAATTCCTCTCGTTCAAGTCATTGTCTATTGTATATTTCCATGACTGCGGCCTCTTCCTTTTCATATTTTTTTTTTCTGCGATACCCACATTTTATAGATACCTAGCAAAATTATTGTCCCTCATAATTAGGTTTCCATTGAAATTATTTTTATATACAATCTCGGGGCTGCAAAAGGATTAACCTGACCGCTGAGTGCTTGATTTAAAGTCAGTTCTTCCGAGCAGTCTCTCTTGGTGGAGTGTGCTATAAGCCCATTGTCATATACTATGATATACAGTCCTATCGAGGATAACGTACAGGGTACCGCGAACGCGAAATGCGATTTGAAAAGAAAGGTGTAAAAAAAAAACTTTTTTAATTAAATACATTTTTTTTTTGGTCTATACCACAATCAATTTGGTCAATTCCGAGAGCACAAGGACAGGTAGTTTTATAAAAAATAAAAAAATCCTTCGTTTCTCTAATTAATAAATACCTAATACCTAAAAAAAATTTGAATTTTTTCAACACATAGAAAAAAATCAATTCAAAAACAGAAATAATTCTTAATCCTTTTTATAAATGAAATCCTCGCGTTAACCTAAAAAGACGCAAAAACATAGCGCTATATTGGGTTCCTTTGAAGAAAAAAAAAAAAAAAAATTGGCCATGGGCGGCAGTTTGTCGCCAACCACAAATATAGCCGGGGAAGCACACTATCACATCAATTATTTATTTCCATGGAATATAATTACATTAATATTTTCTGGCCATGTCATGCACAAAGGATAGGATTTTTATTTAATTTGAGAATCTAGCAAAACGCTTCGGGGTGCCTTGTGACGTTCGGTTTTCTTTTTATTATTATTATTATTATTATTATAATTATTATTAATTCTTCTTTTTTGTTTCTCATAGTGAAAGAGTTGCTATTGCTGCTGTAGCATAAATTTTACAATCCGAGAGAAAAGTGAGTCCATTTAGTAGATGAAAGCGAAAAGCTCACTCACTCCCTCACTCACTCACTCACTGCGACGGTGCTCTACATATATTCTCCTCTTTCAGTTCTCATTGTGCAAGTGCATGTGAAAAGAAGCCAAGAAATAATTGGCCATCTGAGCAGGATGCCTGTGGAAAATTAGACATTTTATATTGTGCGAGTATGTGCGTCAGGCGCGAAGGTATCTATGTATGTATGTATAGAAATATGACTGATATGATTTTAATGCGATCAACGCTAATTGGGATGCTAAAGTTTCTGCTTTTGAATGCTTTTGAACGCTTCTCGATGCCGGAGGCTTTTTCACTGAATTCTTTTGTGAATTATCAATAAATGACGTTCGTTTTTGCTTCTCACCCCCTCTTCGTCCCCTAATGCCCAATATTGGATATTACAACTTCTATTCGAGGATTACATATTCTGCCTTCATTACCGAAAGATGCTGGGCAGTGAGAGTGGCGATGGAGCTTTCCAGTGTGAGAATATTTGTTTAACCCTTTCACTGCTTTTGCCACAATATATGTACATATGTATATTGCGAAGAATCAAAAATTTCCCTTACACAAAAGGGATTTTTCGTTATCATTTTTCTATAGAAAACAAGACAGAGGATTTTTTCGGTTTTTTTTTTTTAATACCTGTGGTAAAATTTGCTGACAACATTGCCCTGCTGTGTGTATAGACTAGGGATGGGCGGTATTGGCAAAAATATCGACTTCGATAATATCAACCATGAGACCATTATCGATATTTATTTATCGCAAAAATATATCGATATATCGATTATTTCTATTCTGCATGGCTTTCTTGAGCAAAATACTTTTTTTTTTTTGAACTTCAAAAGTATATTCGATTCCGATAAATCGATATATCACTCAGATATTTCGTATCGATGTTTAAATAATATCGATATTTCGTAGTACCTATCGATATTTTCAGCTCATCTCTACTAGGGACTCCCTAGCATCGACTAAGCAAGAACGTTGCCTAAAGAACTGGGTGTGGTAATGTAGAATACGAAAAAATTGAATATCATTAGTTAATCTCCCTTTACCCTCTACAGGGATCTACATACATAAGTATATGTACATATGAATAATAATAGTGTGCTTTGATTTTCTAAATGATCTCACCATTTTTGTTGTTTCCCTTTTCTTCTACAGCATTTAAACAATCTGCTGGAAAACTATCTTGAACCAATGAAACGCGAGACATTCCTTTCGAACGCTGAAATTAATGCACTCTTTGGTAATATACACGAGATTGTCACATTCCAGAGGCAGTTTTTGCAAAATCTTGAAGAGGCACTTGAATTGGAGCCAGAATTTCATAAATTTGATCATTCGAGCCAATTCCGGGTAAGTTTTTTTTTCCCCCCAATTTATATGTACATACATATATGTTCACATATCACAATGATTCTCGCTTTTATTTCACAACAGAACGTCTTATTTGCTATGGGTTCGGCTTTCCTATACTACGTAAATCACTTCAAGCTTTACTCATCGTTTTGTGCCAGTCACAGTAAGGCGCAAAAAGTTTTGCACCCAAGTAAGTCGATAAATAAAATATTTCAAAAAAAAAAAACACATATCGAATACAATAATAAAAAAAAATATTTAAAATAAAATATTTAAAAAAATAAAAACATTAAAAATATTTTAAAAAAAATATTTAAAAAAAAATTTTTTTTATATATAAAATTAAAACGAAAAATAATTTTAAAAAACAAACAAAAAAACAGAAGGTAAAATCAATCTTACAAAGCAAGCAAATGCAAAAAAAAATTAATATAACACAATAAAAATTTATTAAAGTAACATAGGTGTACCATACACATAAGGACCGGCTCGTGTTAAGGACCATTTGTAATTTGACCATCTTCCAACTATAAAGTTCGCATGTTGGTCTACAAGTTGAAACTTGTCCTTAAGTAATATCGTGGGAAAAAAAATTCGAAGACATTCCTGCAATATTGAGAGCAATTTAATCTGAATTCTTTTGTCACACTTCACTGTGAAATTCTCGAAAATCTCAATTTAATCTGCAGGCATAATGGAAGTGAATTTTTTTCTTTCTATGCTCCATGTGGCACATGTCAGGCTAATTTTATCAACATGTTCTTTTTTATAGCCCATACTCAAATGCCATCTACTTAAGTGAATTGCCCATATGGAACACAAACGAAAAAAAAAGTAAGAGCTTGATAGTCAAGCGAATCTGACAGTACACCGAGAGAAATAACAACAGTTATATCAACTACTTAGAACAGTTAAAGTAAGAGTGGTCAAATAAACTGTATTCCGCGTTAAATGCACTGAAAAAGGCAGTCAAATGAACAGTTGAAAAACAGTTACTTTTTATGTTCAAATTCGCTTTCGTTCACTTAGACGTATACGTTCGCATCAACCTCTGATCAACCATCTCCGGAGGCTTCGATAGCTCAGTCGTTTAAACTGTGACTCGACAGTCGTGAGCTTCGGGGTTCTATCCCTGCTGGCGGCGGGAATTTTTCGGAATTTTTTTTTAATTACAGTTTTTTTTTTTTGTTCAGAGTGTAGTTGTTTTGGAAGACAAAAATTTTCTCCTATCAATTTTTAAGATTTCAAAATTATTTAATTTTTTTTTTAATGGTTCATTTTCAAGCAAAAAATTTTGGGAGTGAAACAATTCCTTAAGCACGTTCCCAAAACTTGAGCAACCATAAAACTCAAGTGAGCATTTTACCAACAAAGTCTTTAATTTTTCTTAAAATATCTATGCTTAAGTATAAGTTCGCATCAACCTATCAACTCTTCGCGAGGTTTCATAGCTCACTTGTTTAACGTGAATTACAAGTCGTGACTTCGGGTTCTACCTGCATGCATGGCGAGATAATTTCGAATTTATTTAATTACATTTTATTTTAAGAATATTTTAGAAGAAAAAACGTCCCTACATTTTTAGGTTTTCAATATTTAATTTTTTTTTAATGTTCATTTTCAAGCAAAAAATTTGGGAGTGAAACAATTCCTTAAGCACGTTGCAAAATTGAGCAACCATAAATTCAATACATTTTGACCAACAAATTTTTTTATTTATTTATTTATTTATTATTAATTGTTAATTACAAAATTTAAATACCACAATTTTCTTACATAACTTATGTAGAGGTTAGTTATAGTAGGACTCTTCAGCTACATCATAGCAATGCTAATTTCCTGGAGTTCTAAGTAATTAATTTTTAAGGAAAATTTGAAAAACCTTACAAGAGTTGACCAACAAAGTGTTCAGTGTTCAGTGGTTCAAGGCTCGGCCGAGGCGAGAAAATTTAAAGAGATGAAAGAGAAAAAGATTTAAAAAGAAACAAAAATAAATAAAGAAAAATTATAATAATTTAATAAAAAAATAAAAAAAATATTAATAAAAGAAGATAAAAAAAAAAGCCAAAGCAAAAAATAAATTATTTTTTCCCAGTCGCTGGTGACAGTTGATTGAACCGCGAGACAGTTATATCAACACCATCAGGTAGTTATATCCTTATTGACTGTTGAGTTGACCGCTGCTACACATAAGTTAACAATTAACGGTGAACTCGGTTATTTTAACCTGCTTTTTCAGTTAATATAACTACCTTTTTCTCTCGGTGTACGATAACCGACACAAATAAATGATAAGCTGAAAACCCGAAGACTCCATCTATTAAATAAAAAATTATGTACTTCAGAATTTCAATACAATTAAGAAGCTTCAAACTGACACGAACGAACTTTTTGAAAAATTTTGTTGATTAAAATGATGGAAAAATAAAATTGAGCAAACCCCTTGAAAAATACCAACTGCCAACGTGTGTTCCTTAGCATCGTTTTGATAATCTGCAAAGATGAAAAAAGAAAAAACCATTTTTTTCCCCCGAAATCAAAAGAAAAATTAAAAATTTACCCTTTAAATATTGCATCAGCTAATCGAGAGTTATTGAATGCGCAGGGTTGCATCTGACTTTTCGGCTTGAATTTTTCATGAGGAAAGATCAAACCGATTTCGCTGATAGCGGCTGGTTTTCTGCGAAGGTGGAAGGTGGACCGGCACCGACTTCGAAAGTGTAGAAACTTTGGAAGACTTTGAAGAATTTAAGAGCAATGGATATAGCCGTCTCTCACACACTTTACAAGGTTCCAGATAACTTACTTACTTACTAATATTTTATTCATATCTGAGTCTGGGCCATTAAAAAGAAGTCGTAATTGAAGATTTGAGAGATCATTTTGGCACCAAAAAAAAAAAAAAAAAAAAAAAAAAACTTTTATTAATTTCAAGATATTGCTTGCAACGCTGAGCCTTTCTCTCAGAACAATTTTTTTTTTTTTTTTTTTTTTTTTGGTACTAAAATACACGCACGCTCTCTTTAAAGCATTTGAAGTCTGCTCATGCCTTAATTTTCTGTTTTTTTTTTAAATCACCGCGTGTATCGCTTTACATTAAGTGATGAAAAGGTAAATTGCGTTTTCCCGTTAGCGAAACACAGCGCCCACCCAGTAGCGTAGTAAAGGGGGACCGGAGGGGTCATCCGCCCCGGGTGCCAAATCATATTTCAATTTTTATATATGTCTTTTTATTTAGACTAGGGGGGTGGGGCGGCATTTTGTGTAGTGTGCCCCCATTGCTCCCCAGGCGCCGAAATGTCTCGCTACGCTATTGCGCCCACCCCGAGAACCTAGACGAATTGTACTATAACTTTAGCACTCCGATATGTGTAAGCCTAAGTGTAGGCGTGTATATGTAGGAGTTTCACAAGTAACACATGCACAACGATACATACCTACATATATGTACATTGTGGTCCTCGCGAATGTATCTACATGTACATGATGTTTGTACGAACATCAAGTGAAGCCAAGGAGCATTTCCTCGAGTTTCCAAAAGGCCAAGTGAGCACATTCCCTGGACCGGCAAACTCTTTGTTCTGGTCTCTTGTATATTGAATGTTTCTGTGTGTGCTGTGTGCTGTACGTTGTGTGCTTTGTATGTTCATTTCTGCAATTACTTATACAATAGTGCATTTTGTGCTCCACGAAGCCTGGTGCAAGCAAACAGAGTCTTTGTGACTTCAATATACAAACAAACGACGATGCGCTTGCGAATGCTTCTAAGTGCGTTCGCTCGCTTCAGAAAGTTACGCATATATACGTATGTACGCAATACGTATACATGTAAACATTTGCATACATAAGCACATTTATATATAACTACATATGTAATATGAAGTTCCGTCAAAACTGCGCACATTTCAACATTGATATCCAGCTTACAAAAAGATTTAAATTGGATAAAAATAAGATGAAAGATAAACAAATTTTTCGAAAACGATTTCAATCTCTAAGCGATCGATTCAGTTACTCGATTTATAAAGAACTGTTTGCTTAAATGAAATTCTATATACATATATATATATATGAGTGAAAAGAAAAATATTTAACCTTTAAAATGATATACCATTTGCTCCAATCGATGCATCAGATTTTGAACTAAAAACAAACAATTCAAATGGGCAAAAAAAATGCTTTTTTAAAGATTTTTTCTCATTTCAAAAGATTTCAATCAAATGTTGAAAAACCTTCTTAAATATTTTTAAAACAATTTTTTTCTTTCATTTCATTAGAGGGCCTGTTATTTTGAGTATTGATGCCTCAGTTCGTCACCCACACTAACCTAACCGAACGTTATCTATTTTGAGTAAATGGGAAATTTTATTTCATCAAAATTGGTTGTGACACAAACATGGCGTAAATAAATTAATTTATATTAGTGTAATTACTAATAAGTCTTTACAAATTAAATTTTAGTGGACGTCTGACAGCAGAACGTTTGCTGTCCGTGTGTTTTTATAAACTTTTCCTGTAATATTATGCTCGTTTTATTTTTTTCTACTCTCCTATGCAACGAGCTTTCACATCCTCTTTATTGTTATTTTTTCTGTTTTGTTTTTTTTTTTTTGTTTTATTCTGTTTCCTGTAAACTGATTAAATTTATCGCAGGCGAAGTTTCAAAATCAATTGCTTAACCGCACGCCATTCAGTGCCATTAACATCAACATCCATTAACGTGTGGCCTTTGAGATCCTTACGCAGAATTCTATTTAACTTATTGAACAAAATAGAAAGCCTTCCACAAATACATAAATAAAGTGGCAAAGCACCCAGTAGTCAGCGGAGCCACCACAACACTAGCGATTTCACTAGTCACTGGGTGTCGGGGATCGGTCCCTTTCCTATCCAAGACGCTGGCGAATTTAACATTACGATCTCATTGCCGGGGACAGGTCGTCCTTTTATGCGCCACCTTTAGCCAGTCATTTCGCTAGCGAAAAGGGGCAGGAAAATGGCCTAGCACCAGCGACTGAGAAAAAAGAAAAAATTTCATTTTTTGTTTTGACTTTTTTTAAACTTATTTATTTTATTAATTATTATATTTTTTTGTTTATCTATTTTTTATTTTAAATCTTTTTTATCTTACTTCTCTTTAAATTTTCTCGCTTCCACCGAGCCTCGAACCGCTGACCACCAGATCGCTGGGCGAACGCCTTAACCATTACGCTAAACGAACGAATTTAATTTCTTGGTCAAAATGCTCACTTGAGTTTAGCGTTGCTCAGATTTTGGGAAACGTATTTAACGAATTTTTTCACTCCAAAAATTGTTTACTTGAAAATGAACCATTAAAAAAAAAATAATAATAAAACCTTAAAAATTTAGGGGAAAATGTTTGTCTTCCAAAATAACTGAACTATGAACAAAAAAAAAAAACTAATTTATAAAAAAAGTAAAAAATTTAGGAAAAATTCTCGCCGCCCGCAGGGATTGAACTCCGAACCTCCCGGCTGTCGAGTCACAGTTTGAACCACTGAGCTATCGAACGCTTAACGGGCAAATGATCAGAATGCGAGGTTAAAGCAGACAACAGCAAAAACAATCATACGCAACGAATAGGGAAATGTGAGCTGAGGCCTATCTACTCTTTCAGGTTCATGTGGTAGGTGAAATGGCTAGTCATCAAGGACTGGCACTTTGGCATGTCACAAATATCGGGGGCGACCTACTGACTACTGGGCAGTACAGTGCAACAAGGAATGTGTTCTGTCTGCATACATACATAGGGATACTCTTTACTAACTTATTCACGTGAATGGGATAATTTCATTTGAAATTAATGAAATAAAATCGATTATTCACAGAGTAAAGTGAATAATGTTTTCGTAATTTTCTGGTTTTATTTAATTTTCTATTTTTTATTTTGCTTTTTTATTTCATTTTTCTTAATGTGGATTCTCGATAGTTTCACATTTGAAGGAGTTCTCTCGTTACGAGTTAAAGCGTTAAACGGTTCATTCATCATTTTTCTTTACATCATTTTAGATGAAGGTAATCATGCACTTCAAGAGTTCCTTGCTGCACGTAATCCCAAACAACAACACAGTAGCACGTTGGAATCGTATTTAATCAAACCAATTCAACGCATCTTAAAGTATCCTTTGCTATTGCAACAGTTACGAAACCTGACCGACTCACGCGCCGATGAGCACTTGCACTTATGTGGTGAGTATCTGATCGGCGGCAAATACATGTTGGTACGCTTAAAGCTCATTATGCAGCCGGAATGTAAACGAAAGTGTAGAAGCATATACATACCTACATGCATACATATATTTAGTTGCAGTAATCCCCTCGATAAATTGTTGTAAATACAATCGAAAATGTTAAGGATTTTGTTAAGGATCTGTTGTCATTTCAGTTTCGAAATATTTGTGTACACACAGAAAACAAAAAAAAAAACTGAGAACAAAATATCCCAATTAATGGCGATTGTTATAGCCCTGCAGAAAGTGGAACTACCTACTGCAGGGAGTAGTCACTAGGACTCATTATACAGCAAGAATTTTTTTTCTACTTCGCATTGAAAGCACAAACCGTAAAGAAATCGTCAAACTCACTCTCTGTAGAACTCCTTTTAACTAGACATTGTTGGGTTCAAATGGATCTAGTCCCTCTGCAGTCACATTTAGTATAACAAACTGCCGATATCTAACCTAGTGACATTAGGTCTATACCGAGGTCTAGTGACTTTGTTGAAATTGACCTCAAACTTTCTGCAGGGAGATTTTGAAAGATGTTTTCTAATACAATCATGACCTAATCAGTTCTCAACCCGAAGAAGGATTTTGTGGAACCGATGAGCGACGATCTTTACCTATTTTCCTTGAATTTGAGTTTTTTTATACTACTTAAATAGTTCAGCTTATTGCCGTCTTTTTCGTTAATGATTTTCTGGTTTCGATAGCATTCGATTAGCAATCGATTTCATCGCTTAATTTCTCTAATTTAATTAACATTAACAGAGGCACTCAAGGGTATGGAAAAAGTGGCTGAACACATTAACGAAATGCAACGCATCCATGAAGAATACGGAGCTATATTCGACCATTTGTTCCGGCAGCATCAGAAATCCTGCAAGCAGCCAATTGATTTGAGTCCTGGTAATTTATTTTCCAGCTTTAGAATTTGAAAAAATTTCAATATTTTTAAGGGGCCTCCGTCTAAGCATTGCATGAATTTTTTGGTTTTTTTTTTGTTTTAGGTGATTTACTGTACTACGGTGGCGTGGAATGGCTAAATATATCAGACTTTTTGGGTAAGATCAAGAAAGGCCTCGAATTGCATGCAATGTGCTTTGTCTTCAAATCAGCGGTTGTGTTCCTTTGTAAAGAACGATTACGTCAAAAGAAAAAGCTAATGGTAAGTTCAGTGTAGAAATGAAGGAAAACCAAACAAATTATTGATTGATTGATGAATTTTTCGATTGATCAATTTAGCGATTGATTAATTGACTTTACGATCGAATGGTTAATTGATTTTAAGATTGACTGACTGATTTATCTGTTTAGCGATCAGTTAATCTATCGATTGATTGACATTATGCATGATTGATTAATATGTTAATGCAATGATTAATTTTATTGACTAATTTGTTGACCTTTAGATTGATTGATTGATTTAGTTAATTGATTAATTAATTGATTGATAGATAGATTGATTGATTTTTTGATTGATTGATTACTTGATTGATTGATTGATTGACTAATTCATTGATCAATTCATTGATTGATTGATTGATTAATTTGTTAATTCTTTGATTCCTTGATTGATGGATTGATTGATTGATTGTTTGATTGATTGATGGATTATTTGATTGATGGATTAATTGATTGATTGATTTTTTAATTCTTTGATTGGTTAATTGATTGATTGATATTTTGAATAAATTAATTTGTCAATTTTTTCCAAATTTTTTTCAGGGTGTCTCGAGTAAAAATGCACCGAATGAAGTCGAAATAATACGGTATCAAGTTCTAATACCGGTAACCGAAGTTCAGGTGCGCGCTTCATCGGCCAAGGACATGGACTCACATTTCTTATGGGAATTGATACACTTGCGTTCACAGCTGCAGCGCAGATCGGAGAAAGTTTATGTGCTCTCGAACAGTACGGCCGACTTCCGGAATGCGTTCCTCAAGACGATACGACAAATAATACGCGAGAGCGTACGTAACATGTCAATTCCAATGAAGGGTTTCGGAAGTTCGGGCTCTGTGTCTGGCATATCATCGCAGGGAGGCGGAGGCTCTGGCAGCTCACAGACCTTGGAGAGGCCCAAGCAGCAGGTTGGAAACACTCAACTACTGCGCATAAAAGATTTAAGCTTAACTCAAATCATGTATTTACTTACCCATGTTTTATTTTTTATTTATTATTTAATTATATTTGTTTATAATTTTTTCTTTTTTTGTTTTTTTTTTTTGTTTATCCGTTTTATTTGAATGGTTTTTTTTTTTTTTTTTTTGTAGATAACAATAATGCAAGGTTCACAAACACTGGGTAAGCCTAAAAAGAAATCGGGTTCTCAGCGTCATTCGGCCGGAAATATCGATTACGATAATCTATCGGGCAGTCAGGAAGCCGACGACGTTCCAATCACACTTCATCATCAGCAGCCTGTGCAGCTGCATTCAACGGGTTTTCGAAGCCGAAGCAGGACTGTTGGCGATGCAGTAGGTAAGATGACGATATAGTTGTTGCCTATATATGTATATATATATATAATTATACCTTATGGCTGCCATTACAGTGCAGCTGTATGTATTGGAACGCTATTTATAATTGTAATTGCTGTGTTCTTTCTTTCTTTTTTTTTTTGGTTTTTTGTTTTTAAATTTAAATTTTTGTGTTTTTATTTTGATTTTATGCGGCTTTCTTGTGCATATAAAATCGATATCGATATCCTTGTGAAATTGTCACTGCCTCCTTCAGAATTAACGTCTTCTTCTATAGAGCCCCAACTACACCAGAAGCTACCGCAGCAATTCTATCAGCAACCACAGCAAATATTGCATCAAAGTGATATTGAACGCATCGACTCTGGCACGAAATCCGAAGGTGAAGAAGATTCCCAGCATGGCACAATCAAACCAAAATCCTCGTTGGGACGGACACCCAATCACCTGACATTGAGGTAAGGCGCATTATTTTGCCAAATTATTCTCTTGATCATTTTCATTTGAGAGAAAATTTATCCTTTTCTTTTCATATTGAAAACTTGAATCCGGTTTCGGTTCCATTCCGTTCCGTTCCGATCCGATCCGTCACCTTTTGGATGTTCTCGAAAATGTTTAGTACGACATCAACATTATCGGTTGGGAGCACTGGCAGTCAAGCGCGTCTAATTCAGTCATCCCATCCTCCATCCAGCTATCAACCAGTACTTATGAAAGACCTAGGTAAGACGCAATCCATTACCAAAGACTTATCGTCCCCCCAGGCAGAGACTGCTTCGGCACAATTGCAAGCGTTCATTTCATCAAATGAAACGGGAGAGCGACAGGAAGAATTCGCATTTATGTCCGATTTACAGGCTGCTGCGAGCATTGCAGCAAATTTTAATTTAAGTATCACTAACAGTAACGGTAGCCATTTTAAGACTAACAGTAGTAACGATGAAGACACTCCAACTCAAATTCAAAATCAAAATCAAAATCAAAATCAAAATCAATCTAAGAAAAATGACGGTGATAAGGTGATTGCCAACGACACTAGCGTCGTGGCATGTAGCAACATATATTGCCCGAAACGATTGCCGGCACGGCAATCGCCAAAGCAAGATATCGAAGTAATAGAAATATTTGCCAATGAATTAAGCCAGCTAACAGCTGCGCAACAGGTATCGGTTGTGCACCAATCAGCGAAACAGTCTTCCATAAAATCAGGCGCAGGCCCAAATCGATCAAGTTCCCAAGCGAACGGCAATGGCGATGGCGATGTTGATGGCGATAACATCAAAATGATGGATAAACATTTATGCGATCTCGAGCATGAGCAACTGACCGAAACGACATGTGACATCGCCTCGTATATGGCAAATCTCAGGGAGAAAACTCTAGAGATACGTGACAATGAAACAGACGGTAACGATCAGCAGCAGAACGATTCGAGCTTATCGCCCGAACCGCAGACTATTGTTGAGAATACCCAACAAACCGTTGTGGCCGATATCGAATCGCCACCACGCGTTCCAACCGAATCGGATAGTGCTGGCACAACGACTGGACCATCGGAGAAATCGGAGGACGAGTCCGAAGATGGGACGTCATCCGCTTCGCATCACGTTGTCATCGATAAGAAAGTGGATAAAGTCTTCAGATCGAAATCATCGGAAAAATCACAAAAAATCCAAAATTCTGCTGCTGCTGTGGTGGTGCTGCTGGATCGACGACGACTAAGGGAAAGGGTAACAAATCATCCGGCAAAGCATTCACATATCACCAGATCGTTCCAAGTCGCAAGGTAATTCACCAGTGCGAATAATCAAAATTAAATCTCCGCGCACAAGTATTAGCGATCAAGGCAAACGTTTGAGTGCCAATTCAAGCCGAGACTCTTCACAAGATCGACTCTCAGGGGGCGGACGTACACCAAGCCCAAGACGCAGCTCGGAGGGAAGCAGTGTTGGCGGCGGTGGTGGTGCTGGTGGTGGTGGTATTTTAAAACGATCAGCAAGCCCATCAGCCGGGATACTAAAACACACGTCTAGCCCAACAAAGTCCAAGAGTCCCGATCGTAGTTGTCTTAAAAAGCTAGCTCCCCAATGCTCTAACATTGAATCACTCTCGCCACATATGTCACCGCACAATAGTATTGATCGTTTATCTCCAGACCGAAGCAGTTCCAGTCACATTATTTGCCAACGACACTCGCCACGCAACAGCTTCGACAGTCGTTGCTCAGAACCTAATCTCGAAATGCCTAAATCGGTTCTTAAATCTCCTCGAGGCAGTTTCGAATCACGTTCGCCCGATCGTAATGGATCTGGTGCTGGACCAGTTCAAGGCCGCAGACGAACCCAGTCCGCGCACGGCTATGAAATCGGACAAAAACAGCCAACTGAAGTCTACTATCAATACTATCCCATATACGATAATCAGACCAGTAGCGATCACTATGTATCGATCGCACCGACATCGACACGATCGAGCAGCCAGAGCGCTGCGCCAACAATAACACGCCGTCTCAGTAAATCGCTCGAACGATCAACTTCGCGCGAAAGTACCGGAAGTAGTTCCTATTACTATGGCCTGTCACCCGAACAGATCTATACGGTTAATTCAGTACCACCCAGTGGATCAATCGCCGGTGGCGGTGAAGATGGCATGCCTCCGATGCGCTCGCAATCCGCTGAAAATGCCTTCCGACACTATTACTACGATCCGAATTCACACCAACAACAACAACAACAACAACAACAACATCAAAATCAAACTGCTGCATTCGCCCAACAGCAATACCAACAAATGCCATCGGTATACCATGAACCGTATTGTCCACACGATCGAAGTGCTGCCGTTCAATTGAGCTCATCGGCACCCGAGTACAATACGTGCATTGATTGCCTTTATCAGACACGGCCATCCTAGCAAAGAGCCCGCGTACGTCAAAGCCGTACGCGGAAAAAGACTCCAAGAGGAGGCAACTCAAGTGTTGTGACCAACGGTGGTCCGGCAACCGGCAGCGGAATGTTTCACACCGAAAATAACGGGCTGCCGGCAGTCGTTGGACCCAACGCAGCTGGAGGCTGTGTTGACTGTCATGATTTCTACGAGATTCACGTTTAAACTCTTTAGACAGCTTCTTCGCAAAAAAGAAAAAAAAAAAAAAAACACAAATTCTCTAAAAAAAAAAATGTATGCCGAATGGAATAGGTACAACATCATATCACCAGGAATATCCTATGTCAAACCATGATGCAAGAAAACAAGATAGCGCCACTTCAGTACCGCTATTTTGAGGCGAAAATTTAGTTTGTGACGTCACTGAGCGAGAAATTGTTGTTGTTTCCCATGCTATTCAAAAAAGTAAAAAGCCGGTTTAACATGGGAAACAACAACAACGAATCGCGATTTTGAGTTTGTGACGTTTCCTCTCTCAAGTGGCGCTATCTTGTTTTCTTGTATCATGTGTCAAACCATAAATCGGCCTATAAATCGCAGACCCTATTCAAACGTTGAAACAACCAGTGCCGTAGCAACCATAGGGGCAAGAGGGGGCTTTTCCCCCTCACGCATTTTTGTTTTTGCCCATGAATAAAATTGAAAAAATATTTTTTCCCCCTCACGCAAAACAGAATTGCTACGGCACTGGAAACAACGTAGAACAACATCTTGAATTCCATTTAAATTCCGGTGATTTAGAAAAACAATATTTAATATTTTCAAGCGAGTTCAATGTGCAATTTTTTCACACACCAAACTTCCAGTTGTGTCTCTTTTGACGAGGGCGTGCGATTTATTTATGATTTGTACACCGATTTTTCCAAACACGTTTTGCAGCGAATTGCAATGCGGACCATGTGTTCATAGCTCAAACCAATAAGGACCGGACCGTATCAGACCTTCGGTGCGTGTTTAGATGTACCCAGTATACTCGTATTCTTGTAACTTGTAGAAAGGTTCATAAATTCAAGGCTTATACATACATATATCGAGTGGTATTTTTTTTTTTTTTTTTTTTATTATTCATAGTGAAATGCTTAACTGGTTACATCTCAAGGACATCAAAACGATATCTCGTTCTTCAATCCCTTACAATCAGAGTTTCCTCAATGAAAAACTCGTCATGATTTAAATTGATTTACATCAATTAAAAATTCAAAGAATAGATAGATGCATATGCATATCGTCATACATACAAAATTCTTCGACATACATACATACACATAATGTATATGTATGTTTGTATCTATGTATGTATGTGTGCATCTACCTACTCTAATGCAAAACGGTGTAGAATGCGCGTTCTTACCTCATTTCTTGGTTTTTAAAAAAAAACAAATTACAGGGTAAAGATCTAATGTAATAAAATAATAGATATTGATTAAATAATTTAAGAATTCAAAAAACGTATAAAAGGACAGTTCTGATATATACCTACATACTTATATATCTACGCATATATTCAAACATATACAACATTATATACACTAGTCCTGCATTGAATGTGAACAACTCCATTGCGAGACTTGCGTAGACGATTGCGATGCACATTTCCACAAATGCATGGGGGAAAAAAAAATTGCCTGAATATATGGAACACGCAATGCTTTTATATTGCGCGAGCCGTGTTTCATACTCTTCGGGCAACGTTTTTCGGAGAAATCATTCAGCAGTTTTATCATGACTAAATAAATATAGATTAAAAAAAAAAAAAAAAAAATTTAAATGCATAAAGCACAGCAATGCAATTGTGAGAAGTTTTCGCAAAAAAAAAAAAAAAAAAAAAAAATTGTTAATAATTGAACATGTCGCACACTAATCACAAAACCGGCATAATTCACACAATTTTCAAAGCAATTTTTCATATGTGACTGCTTTATAAGGCAGGAAAATGAGCACATGGAAAATAAACCCTTATATTGCTCTGGGTACATTCAGCAGACTCAACTGTTGTGCAACTATTGTGCAACTGTTGTGCAACTGTTGTGCAACTATTGTGCAACTGTTGTGCAACTATTGTGCAACTGTTGACTAAAATTCGGTCAAAAGGTGCGCTACCAACTGAGCTTTGACAGCATGTTGAATGCGTGGGCTCTATTGCCAAAAAAAATAAATAAATGTACTACGCTCAGTCAATATGCTGGACGAACATTTATTTGGCCGAATACCGGTTGCCGAATAACGAATATTTTGTTGCTACTTAAAAATTTCTGAACTCGAACAAAGACGGCTTTCTGCCTTCCTATTCCTATTCATGTTTATTTTCATTTCTAAATGCGGCCCCAGTTGCGTAGCGAGCCCAGCAAGGCACGATACCTGATTGCACTCACACATTTACAGTATATCATGCTACCCCTGCAAGCCGGATACGCGTATTAAACTAGGTTACTCACTAGTTTTATACACGGATTCTTTCCGTCACACGTAAATGGGCGAATATAGATTTATACTTGTTTATCTTGTGTACGTGTACCAGCTGTCGCAATCTGTTGAATAAAATCATTAGCATGTGTGAGTGTAGCATGATATTTCGTGAGTGGGATAGTGCAAACAAGTATCGTGCTTTACAGGGTACACTCACACATGCTAATGATTTTGTTGAAAGAGTGTGAGAGCTGCTATTCGTACACAAGATAAACAAGTATAAATCTATATTCTCCCATTTACGTGTGACGGAAAGAATCCGTGTATAAAACTAGTGAGTAACCTAGATTAATACGCGTATCTGGCTTGCTGGGGAGGGTGTTCAAAGGGGACAGCCGCCCCCGGGCGCTAAATCATATTTCAGTTTTTATGAAGTTGTTTTTTATTGAGGCCAGTTCGAGGGGTTGGCATTTTCTGCATTGTGCCCCCATCGTGCCAAAATGTCTCGCTACGTCACTGTAGGGCTCCCTGAATTTTCTATAATTTTAAGCTATATCATGGCGAATGATAACGAATACCGGATGGAATGTATCCCCTCTTTGGTTTGGTTTGGTTTATATGGTTTTGACGACACTGCGACCTCTCCAATATTTTGACTTCTCTGAAAATCAAAATAAATAGTTTAACAATAATCCAATATGGAATGGATAAAAACTAATCAAAAATAACAAAATTTTATATGTATGTATGTATTTTCAAAAAAAAACGGATATAAGTAATAGAAATATTCTGACAAACATAATTCCATAGTTATATTTAAACAATTTAAACATCAAGATTAATATTAACATATACTTAACATGGGCTTCAAAGCAGTAAAATCAAAATTTACAAACTATAATCGCTTCAAGATCGTATTTCACAATTCAATGTCAAACAAATGAGAATTCAATCGAAATTGAAAAATTTTAAAAAGAAAATAATTTAAGGGCAAAAGTTAAAATCAATTTTAAAAAATATATACACGTAAGAATTAACGAAAATCTACTAACATAAACAAAAAAAAAAAAAAAAAAAACGAAGGGAAAATTAAACAGTCTAAGCAATATTCAAATTAAAACCAATTCATATAAAGAAACCTCAAAGGCTTCACTATTCAATACGTATCTCAGTGTGACGCGTTGTATCGTAAAGCCCGATATTGTTGCCTGGATCGAGCATGCGACCACGACTGAAAATTTATCAGAGAATTTTTGAATCGATATGACACCCAGTATGTATACTATACACTATAGGTACAGGTAAGGGCATAGCGAGAGGAAAAGCGCTTATATTCGCCACAATGGTATATTGAGCAATGGCAATATTTGTTTTTCAAAATACTGATTACAACTAGTCTAGTTTGGGTCTAGTTCCAAACTGCTCCAAAAATGACTAGTTGTAATCAGTTTTTTGAAAATCCAAAATTCTTCGAATTTTTCACTTTTTCTATATAAAAAATTCGTATGGGCTTTCCACACTTCTCGGCAATTTATGAAAAATAAATTTTTTCAATTGCGAAAAACTGAATTTTTCACCTAAGGGGCTGTTTCCACTACAGATGCATTTAGCATTTTTCAGCATTTTTAAAAAATGCTCAAAAATGCGGCTTTGAATTACATGTAATTGTTGTTGTTCTTAAAACAGCATTTTTCAGCATCTTGAGAAAATGCGATAAAAATGCTAAAAAAAAAAAACCGTCTAGTTTTCATTGATATTTTCTTCAAATATTTAACATTTCAAAGCCTACTTCAAAGAATTCAAATATTTTTCCGAACAAAAATTCAAATTTTCACAAAATGCTAAACGCGAAACGCAGTGGAAACGGGTCTAGCATCGTTAAAGATGCAAATGCTAAATGCGGTGTAGTGGAAATAGCCCCTAAGTGAAAAAAATGAGGGACCCAAAAGCCCAAATAATAATAAAAATGAAATATATATCGCACCCTTGCTAATAAATCGGGTCAATTCAAAATTTTTTTAATCAACTTTTTTATGTTCGATTGCATTTTTCTGTAAGAAACCCAGCACCTACAAAATTAACGCTTATATTCACAGATGCAGCAATCGATTGCGAGTAATATAAATTTAGAAAAAATATTATTTCTCCTTAGTTTCAAGAGAGATTGAATGATTTTCGAGAAATGCGAAATTTTGAATTGTGCCGATTTAGTAGCAAGGGTGCGATATGTGGTCAAATGAAAAAACAATTATAAGTTTTCATCGAAATAGGACGTTAGGAATTTTAAAAATTTTTTGCGGTTTTAATCCAAAACTCTCTAAACTTCCTCTGGCGCCCCCCAAAATGTTGTTGGTTAATGTCCCATAATTGTTCAATATATATCATTGTGGCCAATATAAGCACAACCAAAGCACTCTTTCTCTCGCTACACCCCTGGGAACGGGATATGTACGAATTTGTTGGTTACGTCTTATATTTATTTAACTGCATACTTTAAGGATTCATTTTTTACATTTTTTGAACAATTAATTTTAGGTTATGACTTTTTTGGTGGTGGCCAGACGATTAAGGTTCATACTAGGTGTGTGTTTTTTTTTTTCTAAATCCAGAAGAAGGAAACAACTTTGTGGAAGATATCAAAGATGGATTTCATTATATGAAATGACGACCTTGACATCACTTGACATCACTTCAGGTCGCGGTACATAAGACGTCACAATGAGATACGTTAAGAACTAATTGTTGAACCAAAAGTTGATTAAAAAACAAACAAGAAGAAAAAAATGAAAAAAACCAATTTTAAATCAAAATCAAATTAAAAATCAAAATTAAAATGAAATTACCAAAAATAAAAATAAATACACGTAATATGCAGCGTACGATTGCGTTCTTAATAACAGGAGCGGAACCATGCCATCATACAATATGTCAAAATGTATGTCATTAAATCATAAAATACCATTAAATTCTAAATATTAATTTCTCTACTTTTCTGGGTTCCTTTGGTTCTACTGCTGTTTTAAAGCACGCAGCTGTACTCAATAATCTTAAACAGTTAATTATGAGAAAATATTTCTTAAGTGATTTCAAACTCTTTGGGCTAATTGCGAAAATCTATTAATTTTTTTGTTACTTATTTTTTTTTTTTTTTTTTTGCATCGAAAATACTTTGGTATAGACAATATTATATTGTTATGAAAGAATTTGAATAATATTTACACTATTCGATGAGTCGAAAGAGATTGAGAAAATCTTACATTGTTCAGGTGTTCTGTAGTTTCCCTCATCAAAATCTAGCAAAGTTGGAATCTTTGAACACAGCGGCCAAAATGCTGCCTACAGAAGCGATGAATCGTAACACATTTTGTAGGCCCATGGGCGGTAATGCTTACGACCTCATATAGCATCCTAGTATACTTTTGTGTACGAGCGTGTCCGTTTTGTAGAGTGAACGCCTACCACCACCTTATAATGTAAGCTATTGGCAGGCAGTTCGCCTACAATCTTGTATACTTTGTAAGCTATTGGTAGGCAGTTCGCCTACAATCTTGTATACTTTGTAAGCTATTGGCAGGCAGTTCGCCTACAATCTTGTATACTTTGTAGCTATTAATATTCAGGTCGCTTACATTCTCGTATATTTTGTAGGCGGTAGGCACTGTTGGCCGCTGGGAACTGTCACTAAATGTGCACTGCGACAAAGCATATCGAGGAGTCATTTTCATATCATTTTCAAAATTCTAAAAAGTTTCATATAGCCATTATATGTGCTAATTAGCAAATCACACCATTTAAATTCCACTGGTTTAAGCGATTTTAATGAAATTCGCAACGCATGCGAACGATCATTTGAATTCTAATTTCTATTGCAACTTCGCACCCACAATCACTGGGCTAAAATAGTGGCGCAGTGCGAATTCTCAATGCACGAAATATTTTCATTATTTTCTTTAAATTATGATGATGATGATTATGAAGTTCATATTTCCATTTGTTCGAAATTGCATATTTTATGGAGCTATTCCAATGAATTTTCATTTTTCCCTCAACATGCAAATAATTAATCGGTTTTTATAGAATCGATAGTCTGCGGATTCATTAGCGGATTTTCTCAGACATATGTATACTAACAATATCTATAATAACGGCTAAGACGATAAAAAAATGTCGACTGCAGTTGCCGAAAGTACTTGTTAAATACAGTAAATCCCTATATCCAGTTTTGCTAGATTGTCTATAGGTCAATTTGAAATCGATCTCAGAAAATGCGGCCGAGAATTAAGTTACGTACTTTTTACCTCTTACTTGCAGCAATATGTTCACATTTTAATTTTATGTATCTATATATATATGTATATGTATATATATATATATATTATTTTTTTATTTGATAGTTTGAAGAGTTCCATAAATAAATCATCATATACATATAAATATATATTATATAAGATTTCGTGAAAAATCTTCAAAATAACCAAGAAGAAACAAATAAAAAAATCAAAAATCAAAAACCGAAATTGAACAAATTTAACAATGAAATGGGGATATACTCATGTCCTTTCGAAAAAAAAAATATCAATAATATATAATAATAAAAATAATCCTATTAAAAAAAATATACATACAAAAATAATCAAAATATGCCGATTTATATATAAATTTAACCAGTTAAATGACTTCAAAATCAAAAATGTGAAAACAAAAAGAAAGATTACAAAACCGTTCAAGTCCATTTACATTGAAGCATAAAAAGGGAATAACCATATTGTACTATTAAAATACTATAACACGACTTTGTTTTTTAATTAAGAGAATATATGTAATAACAATAAGAACACGCTGGTTATAAACAGGTTAACGTATACGTAAAACGACGATAACGCATCGCGAATTTCCATGCCATTCGAAATATTTATCCATGACCTTGGAGTCCAACGGGGGAATAATGGAGCAACCACGGAATCTCGTTTTTACACAGAAATGAAATCGAGGAGAAGCCACTCGTTTTTTTTTTTTTTCACTGTTCGGCACAATCGATCTACCTTTTTTCCACTTTCTTCTATTACTATCGATATTTTGCGGCCTTAATAATTGAGAACGCCCCTGAATTAGTTAGTGTGAACATTTAAATGTTTTGTTTTTGAATGTTTTCTTTTTTTTTTTTTTAATCTTTTAGAAAGTGCTTGAAAAGCAACATTACAACATTCAAAAGACTTTTTAGGCATATGTATATAAACATATTTATATCTAAATATCGAAATGTTTAAATTGGTTAATTTAAAAAAATATATACATATATTCATTGATAAATAGATAACCTTATTAATAATAATAAATAATAATAATAATAATAATAATAATAATAATAAATAATAATAATAATAATAATAATAATAATAATAATAATAATAATAATAATAATAATAATAATAATAATAATAATAATAATAATAATAATAATAATAATAATAATAATAATAATAATAATAATAATAATAATAATAATAATAATAATAATAATAATAATAATAATAATAATAATAATAATAATAATAATAATAATAATAATAATAATAATGCAGCTTGGCAACGTCGATTGAAACACGCGATGCATGAAAGTGTGTGCATGCGCAAACATGAACACCCAGCAGGAAATGTCAGCCGTCAATGATCTGATGACATTTCTCTGCTGATCTTAGCGAGTCAAAAATGGAATAAAGAAAATTTTTTCTCATTCGTTTGTTATGCCATTGAAAAACAAAACAGAAAGAAAAACCAATTAACAAAATAAAATTATCGATTATTCACCATTGGTGTGTGAACGTAGTTTCGGCTGTGATGATATCGATAAAATGTGCTTCCGACGCTGTCAAGTATTGATTTCTAAGTCAAATACATTCTATTTACATACATATATATAAACCACAAATTAAAAAAAAAAAAAAAAGGAAAACCTATGCAACGCATTTGATTTTTCGGAATTAACTATTTCTCTGACTCTTTTATGCGACATAGTTTTTTTTGCAAGATCAAAATTTATTACCAAAATGTGGATACAGTCGAGTTTGGATGGAGTAAACGAAAACACTTTTATTTTTTCCCAATTCTCCGTTGCACAAAATTCACAACCTTAAAGTACACTTTTTTTTTTTACCCGCACTCATCGTGCTCAATTTCCAAGCACAGAATGCAATGAACACTTTTAACCCTCATTAGCCCTCAAAGTTTTGAACGACATTTGAAAAACGGAAAAATAAAAAAATATTCACAAGTAATATTTCGCCCTTTCAAGCAAATTCAAAATTCAAAAAGGGTCCATTTTGACCCAGTAGGACTAATTAGGGTTAAGAAGAGCGTTCTAGCGATGAACGCAAAGCGAACTTTGATTGTATTCAAGTATATAGCTCTGCGCTCGCAAGTACAGATCTTGTTTAAAATAGGTAATAATTGCACAAAATTTGCACAATTAGGGGTACTCAAAATGCGTTTGAATCGTTGTCAACGCATTCAGCCTGCATTGCTTTCATTCAGCAGACTTAACATTTGTAACTCAACATCTTGAGTAAAAGTCGCTAAACAGATTTGGCATTCAAAATTAGGATCCGTTCAGTCAACATGTTGCGAACGCTGAGTAGGTTTCGCACCATTCAGCATAACAGTTGCAGAACAGTTTAGTCTACTGAATGCAACGATTGACATTGCAGTGAATAACCCGCGGCCCGCCCTTTCCCACATCTACACACTACAATGTGACCATTGTGGCCATTGATAAATTGGAAAATAATTCTTGAAAGCAAAAATTTATAGTTAAAGAATAAAATTGTAAAGTGATAGTGCACGAGTTATTTCGTGTGCGTTCGTTCAGCTTGCTCAGTTTAGAACACTGAATTCAGCTGGGTTCGAACAGTAGGGTTTGATCACAGCAAATTTGGTTCGAACAATAGGGTTTGATCACAGCAAATTTGGTTCGAACAGTAGGGTTTGATCACAGCAATTGGTATTGTCTGACACATAGGCTTTTCTGGGCTTTCATTAGGGATATTCACAATGAAGGTGGAATTCTATCGGAAAATGTCGAGCTCGAAATATTTTCGATTTTAATTCGCTTGCACGGATTAGTTGAAAATATACATATGTAGTTATTTTTGAATGATGTTTATCGCTAGTGCGTGACGAATTAAAATCCAGCGTATTCAACGTCCACATTTTCCGACAGAGCTCCACCTTCCATGTGAATACCCCTATTGATTTTATTTGTTGATATAAATTTTGACGTTGGAACGGAAATTGCGCAAATCAAATTGAAAGATTTCTTCGAAAATTTCGGTGAAACGGTAACAAAGTTGCCAGTGGGTGTCAAGGATAGCGATTTGGAAGAGGAAATATCAAAAATTAAATGCACAATGCTCACATTTATCTTTTCAACTGGATTGTGAATTGTAAGCTATCAGCTCACATTTGAAAATATGTATCTTTTCTCTGCCCAAAACTCGACTGTAATATTGTTTTTGGAATTCTATCCAAACCAAAGAATATAAGTTTGTTTATTTGTTTTTTTCTAAAGATAAAAACATTTTTCAGTTGGCATCGCTTGTTTCAATTTGTGTGCAAATGTGCAAAAAAAAAAAGATTATGTGAAGAGAATATTCCCCCATTTAGTTCCCTTTGAAATAAAAACCACAAACAAACAAACATAAAACAAAAATTTCACAAAATAATATCCCTTAATGTGCACTCGAAAACAAAACAAAACAAAAAAAAAAAAAGGATAATTTGCATTAAAAGTGAAGAAAACAAAATTTTGCTTTAAGATTGCGCAAACATATAGGAATGAGAAAATTTTTTCAACCGATAAAGTACCTTAAACATACAACATTATGTCTTATGGTTTACACACCTCTCTCTCTATATCACGTTTCAAATCTTTATCCTTCGTATTTATCTGCTATATTACAATTAAAGAAAAAATAAATAAATCCATTTTGCTTATATTGTTATATAGCATAGCTGGCACGTCCTTAATTATTAACCCTTAACCTTTATATTTATGTATTTATAATTATATTTTTCAAAATTTAAAGCATCCAAATCAAAAAAAATTCGACACGAGCACAAAGAATGTTGCCAAATTCGCTATCATCATCCTCATTGCGATTTAGCTGTAAAAAGTGGATCATTTTTTTTATTTGAAAAAAAATTTTTTCCACTGTCATTATAGCATTACTTTAAGGACGAGAAAGTTTTATAGACGTTCAGTTGAATTTCATAAAAAGAAAATTTTTTTTTTTTCTGTTTTTGTTCACAGCCCTTTGAATAGCAAAGTTGATATTTATATAAATATTTATAATAAATACCATATATGATCAAATTATGAGCTTTCATCGCGAAAGCAATCGAGAGCAAAAGGGGTTAATGCATTGTAATAAACAAAAAAAAATATATATTTATATATTACCGAGACCGTCGTCGTGAATACCCCTATGTTGGCATGCGTTCTTTTGATACATCACGAATGCGATATAAACAATCAAAAATACACTCATGACTTAAAGTAGTTCCATTTTCTAATTGAAGCCAGCAATTCAATTAATGCATTATTATTCCAATCCAGAAGAAGTCTCCCTCCGCTCCCATTTGAAACGATATACATAGACAGAAAAAAAAATAAATAACCGAAAAGTAGTTAACACATAGTTACCGAAATTTTCTCCAAGCGATGTCAACAATTCTTCTGATAAATGAACTCAAAAATTATTAATACTTTAAACGAATTGGCAATTTGGAAAATTATATACAGGGGTGTCACAGAATCCGATAGCTATCGGAATTGGAATTTAAGTGGACTGAATTTTCTTATATATAATATTTCAAAGACAGCTGGATAAAATAGGGTTCTGTGTAATTAAGAACCGATAATAGTTCCGATTCGAAACCAAAAACAACAAAATTTTGTAAATTCTGTATGAAATTTTGATCGGTTTTTATTCCGATTCCGACAGCTATCGGATTCTGTGACACCCCTGATAATCTTTAAGTTTCGGATCATAGTTTAGGTCTTGAACGCTCTCATCATCTCTACTGCATTATATTATTAGGTCAAAAAAAAAAAAAAACAAACATCAAATAATATCTCTCAAATACATACATACATAAGTATATTTTAGAAAATCATTAAAAACCAGAAAACCTGCTTTTCTGATCATTATAAAAGGAAAGAAAACAAAAGTCGAATTACGAGCAATTTTCCTTTAGCTAAATTTCTAATTCGAAATGAACATCACATATCGATATTTTGAGTTAGCTAATATACAGTAGAATCTCGATTATCCGAACAACCAATATCCGTATATCCGATTATCCGGTCTCATTTTTCAAGGTCATCTTCACCATTTTAATCGGAAACATTTTCCGATCAAAGTTTTAACTCTTTCATATCGGCTATGGCTCGAATAAAGTCTCATAACACGCAAAGTATTAAGAAAAATATAGTCAGAAGAAAGAACGAACAACCCTGTAGGCTGACCCATCAGTAATGAAAGGGTTCAATTGCAAAGGTGGCTCAATTTTTTGCTATCGTATTTTTTAAATAAGGTAAAAAAAAAAGGGTATTGAAATCTGATTATTTTTCTTTAGACTTAAAAATCGATTATCCGGATTTATCCGACATATGGATTAACTCTGGTCTTTCTTGTTTCGGATAATCAGGATTTTACTGTACATACATACATGTATGCGGTAGAATCTCAATTATCCGAATATCGATTATCCGAATATCCGAACTCATTCCTAACGTCTCTAATTCCCGGGTCTATAATAAAATTGGTTTTAAAATGCAATTAATGTTTGGTTTGACTTCGATATCGACTATCCGGATTTATCCGGCAAACTCTTACCTTACAGCTATAATTCCCGGGTATATAATAAAATAGGTTTTAAAATGCAATTAATGTTTGATTTGACTTCGATATCGACTATCCGGATTTAGCCGGAGAACTCATCCCTTACAGCTATAATTCCCGGGTCTATAATAAAATAGATTTTAAAATTGAAATATTCTTTGCTGTGACTTTGAATTCGATTATCCGGATTTATCCGGCGAACTCATCCCTTACAGCTATAATTCCCGGGTCTATAATAAAATAGATTTTAAAATTGAAATATTCTTTGCTGTGACTTTGAATTCGATTATCCGGATTTTATATTGTACGGAATACCACTGGTCTCATTTGATACCGATAATCGGGATTTTACTGTGCCTCCATTGACTTTACCAAAGAGATTCGTCGATTTTCATCCATTTGGTCCGTGAAAATTTTTAAATGACTCCCAAATTATACGTATTATTATTCACCTCCTTTTATCTTCGACACACACGCAATGTAAATGGGGCTTTAGATTCAGACCTGCTTGTACCAGAATCGGAAAACGTAACCCAGTGTGAACGTACAGAATAGAGCGATAGATCACAGGCGTTTAAATATCTTTCATATCATACATATGTACATGAAAATATTTTTTTCTTTAATGCCTGTCAGATTGCTATCATCATTGAAAAAAAAAAAAAAATTTTTTTTTTTTTTAAATCACTTTTCTTTTGCGCGCTCTCTGTATATATGTAGGTATATTTAATACAAAAGAAACAATAAAAAATTATTTATTAAATATGTTAACTCATAATCAATCTGCCTTTCAGCAAGCATCCCATACAAAATCTATAATTCATGCGGTCCCCGCCCATTACCCATTATAACTCATCTCAAAAACCAATTGGCATATTTCTTAAAATATATATTAAATCAATTATGTTAAATTTTCGAAAATCAATTACACTGTGTATATATTTTACAAGAAAAAGAAGAAACAAAAAAACCACAAAATTTAATTCTTTTTAAGCATTTTTTCATATGATTTCCATATTTTTTTCTTTTCATTTATTGTAGGGTCCCCGGTGTGGAAACCACGAGATATGATTAATTTAGGCGATGCACAGTCAACAACACGCAAAGACGATGCGAAAAACTGAAACAATGAATGCATGATGAATGTTTGAATATTGAAGAAAAAAATGTTCTCGAACTTGCCAAATCATTTTCGAATGTAACTATTATTTAAAAATAATATTTAAAAAATAACAATAACAATAACAACAAACAAAATACTTATGTATATGTACGAATATGTATCTGTCAGCAGAAATAGGAAATAACTGCCCAAGGGTCGACTCAAGCTACCGAACAAAAATTTCTTTTCCCGGAACATACATACATACAAACGCTTTTGACGCTTTCAAAAGAATCAATCAAATTTTGTCCCAGAAATCTTTGGAGCACAATTTTTCCCGCCCCCCCCAAAATCAGTCAAGTCCAGCGTTAAGGCAGTTATTCCCTTATCGTTACAGATGTACCTACTTCTTAAGTTCTTCTTAAAAGTTAAATGATCGTTTGAAAAACCAAAATGAAAATAGCCGATCGAGAAATTAATGAATATAATTCGTGTTTCATTTAGGGGTATTCACAATGGTTTCGGTAATCTTTCTTTTTTTTTTTTGTCATTTATTGCTCCTTCATTCTTCTTATATTGATTTCATTTCATTTCATTTCTATTTCGCTAGTCTTACAGATTAAAAAAAAAAAAAACCATTTAAAAAAAATAAAATATTTACGAGTAGAAAAAAAAAACTAAAGAGTTGCGAGACCTGTGGGAATACCCCGCGATTGATTAATATTTCAAAATGTTGAACAAAATATAATTAAATTAGTTAAAATCTTTTTTACAAAATTTCCTAAATTTTTCAACTACTTATAATGTTATTGCGCAAATGTAACTGCTGTACTGAAACTTTTTTCTCTATAAGATTTGATGCAACCTAGAGCAAGCTGCTGACTTTACAATAATGTAATAATGTAGCACTGTTTGGTTTAAAAAAAGCGCAACAAATCCTCCTGTGCTATGTGAAACCACCAGGTAGATACATATTACAGACTGAAATGAGTCTTTATTTGTGACTGAAAACTGCTGGTGACCTTTTTAAAGCAAGGCGATTCTTCATTTTTCCGCGTTCAGATAAGAAGACTTTTGTTGTGTGCTTTTCCGATGAGATAGGAATTTATTTTACCCATTTTTATCCAATTCCATTCGAAATTTCTAAGCTTTTTTTCAGTACAGCCTGACATATCAAGCAATTAACGAAATTTTCATATTGTATATCACTTAATGCCCTTATTATGTATTCACAACCCGAGTTGAGTCAAGTCTACTGGAAGGCAACACAACTTAACTTCATTATCTGATTATCGGCAAAGCCGATTGTGCTGAAAACTTAATCAGTTGAATTCAATTATCCGGATTTATCCGACTTGTATATGGATTACCTTTGGTCCTGCTTGTTTCGTATAATCAGGATTCTACTGTACATACATACATGTATGCGGTAGAATCTCAATTATCCGAATATCCGATTATCCGAATATTCGATTATCCGAACTCATTACTAACGGCTCCAATTCCCGGGTCTATGATAAAATAGGTTTTAAATATTTCCTATTGAAAAACCGCAAAGCCGATTGTGCTGAAAACTTAATCAGCTCTCAATTATATGACTACGCGTCGAATGAGCCTAGTCTCATCTCAATATCATACGTCGTTCCCGAGATAATTGAGACAAAAAAACGTACATACGTAAAAAAAAAAAAGAATAATACAAGCATCGAAACGTGGAAATATGCAAAAACTGGCGATTCCCAAAATCAAACTCAGAACATTAAACTTCCTCTTGGAAGTTAATCTTCATTTTGCGTATTTAAATGTGGCGGCCTATCCCGGGGTCCGCAAAACGCGACCACTTCCTTCATTTTGTTCGATCACTTGCATCATCCGAGGTAAGTCCTACAGCCTCTAATTTCCATTTTATTGTGTCGATCCAACGCTGTTTCGGACGCCCTCGTTTTCTGCAATCTTGCATTTCCAGTGCGTAGTCTTTCTTTTCCAAAGTCTCCTCATTTGCTCTCAGGACGTGTCCATACCAGCGTAGCCTTGTTTCTCGCATTTTTCCCAATAATCGGCGCAATTCCATATTGGCTACGGATGTCCACGTTTGGCACATGATCAAGACGAGTCAGTCCGACTATTCAGCGAAGCATCTTTGTTTCCATAACACTAACCTATCTTTCTGCTACTTTCGTTGCGGGTAGACATTCGGTACTATAAAAGAGCGACTGGCCTGATGACTGTGTCCTCTGGAAAGATAATCAAAATACCGAAATAATACCGAAAAAGTCTTCAAAGTACAACTAGTTTGAGTATATTTGCCATACTTAATCAGGGCATAAAATTGAAAATATTTTTTTTTTTAATTGAAAACAAAATAGAAAAACGGCTTAATCAGAGAAAAAAACCAATTGTTGAAAAATCTGGCGAAATTATAGCTTTATACTAGGTGTAAAGGCAAAAGAAAAATCGTTCAAAAAACAAAAAAAAATTAAGAAAAACATATGAGATTTCTGCAATTATTCGTAAATGGTTTTCGTCGATGCATTTGTCGTCTCTCAAAAAGACTTGTTATGAATTTCAAAAGCATTAAATGAAAAAAAAAACAATTATAATCAAATAATTAAATAAATAAATAAATAATTAAATACTTACAAAAAGAAAAGTGTGCTCGGAAAAAATCTGAATAAATTTTTAGTATAAAAAGAAACACTAACCAAAAAAACAAAAAAAAAAAAACGAACAGCGGCTATTAAGTTTACAAAACCCATCAAAAATCATTTCGAAAATTTATAATTAATATACGTTAGCAAATATGTATATATATATATGTATATATATAGATATGTATCTATATATATGCATATATAGTTATACCATTTATACATATATAAGTGCTCTAAGATGTGAAAAGAATCGAAAAAAACAAGAGTATAACAGAAACTTAAACAAAAAAAAAAAAAAACACAGACGATCAAAAATAGGAAGGAAAATAAATTGCATACATACAGTAATATGTTCTGGAAATCCAAATAAAGTTAAGTCATCAAAACGAATAAAATGAGGAAAACGATATTAAAATCTTAATGAAAAAAAAAAAAACCAAAAACAAAAAAAAAAAAAATTTAAAATTTTTAAAAATAAAAACACTGAGCAAATCTAGTTCATGTGCGAACACACATACATCTACAATATTTATCACAGAAGTTAAAAGACAAAGCAGAAGAAAAGAAAACTATCTGTCTGTCTCTTTATCTGTTAGTAGGAAGTCTTGAAAATATTTTCATTTTCAAAATTAGAATCGACGAAAAGTAAAACAAAAGCAGTACACAAACAAAAATAAAAAACAATTTTTTATTTGTGTATGCAACACAAGAAAAAAAAAACAAAACAAAAGGAAATAAAAAAAGGAGAAAAAAATTTGTTATAATTTTTTTTCTCTAATTTGTTTATCAAAATATAGTCTATATATATATATATATATATATATACATATATATATTTTAAGCCGACGAATTGTAAACACTTACACTATTTAATTAAAAATGTAGTTAACTTGATATAAAATGAAAAGAAAACAATTAATTAAATCGCGAATAGCATAATTTGTTGCTATATATTTGCAGTGGCTGCACCAGCCGCTACAGAGAATGAGGAGAGCTCTTCTGAAGCTCACAATGTTAAGAGATTTGAAATTAATTCCATACAACAAAAAACAAAATAACAAAAAAAAAAAAAAAAAACAAACAGAAAACAAAACAAAAAAACGATAAACAAACGAAAAGGCAAAACAAAAACAACTTCACGCACGCATGCATACAATACATACATACGAAGAAGTAAAACGAGAATAAATTCAAATTGGAAAATGATTAATGCCTGCTTTCCAATAGCGCGCAGTAATCGTTGCAAATATTCAACACATGCAAATATATGAAAGCAATTCCAATCAACTGCGCTTCGATGCAAATATTCAACACATGCAAATATATGAAAGCAATTCCAATCAACTGCGCTTCAATGCAAATATTCAACACATGCAAATATATGAAAGCAATTCCAATCAACTGCGCTTCGATGCAAATATTCAACACATGCAAATATATGAAAGCATTTCCAATCAACTGCGCTTTTACCGTGCAACTGTTTCCATATGCTTGAATGTGTTGAATATTTTCAGAAATGGCTGCGCTGGATTTCATGGACTATTATTAAAACCAAAGCATTAAGATAAAGACGAATTGAGGACGAATCCTCGGTATGAGAAATCGAAATATTTCGATAAATTTTTTTTTTTTTTTTTTTTTTAATTAAGGTCACAAGACTTACAGTTGCCTTCAAAAAAAAAAATGGGAATGATTGCAAGCGACATATTTAGATTTCTTGAATGGAGCGTTCATAATATTCTCTGAAAAATCCGTAATATTTTATATATACAGTAAAGTATTATAGTATGAGAATCTATGGTGATTATCAGGGTTCGGATTTTGTTGCTTTTATAAATTTAAAGCATACTTTATGGGGCAAAAATTTGTTCTTACCAACATTTTGCGAATAAGTTGAGCAAAGTTGAACTTCAAACCGCTTTTCTAATTTCAAAAAAAAAAAAATCATATTGAAGCTAAAAATCGATTTGATTCTTAACTTAATGTGAGTTGAACAAAATTTTTACTCCGTAAAGTATGCTTTAAATATATAAAAACAACAAAAGCCGAACCCTGGTGATTATATAAACAATAAGGAAGAAAAATAGGATGGGAGGAGCTTTAAAGATTCGAAGAAAATTTAAGAAAAGAATCAAATAATTCATTTCAAATATTTTCATTTCGAGGTCCTATGCTCCACTGGGAGTCAATGATAACAGAAGAAGAATATTTTAATTTCGCAAAAAAAAAACAAAAAAAAATTGACTCTATATTAGAGTCATATTATGTTGCTGATCGATCATATGTAAATATGTACTTTGTTACACAAAAATAAGAACAAAAAACACTCCTTATTTAAACAAAACTAAACGCATGAACACGATTAGTTTTATTGCAAGAGGTTTTTTTTTTTTATTATTTATGAATGATGAAAGACATCTAAGCGTTTCCATTCTAAGTTCAAGAAAATTTATACAGAATTTTTATTTATTATTTTTTTAATTATTCCTTATACTTATATTAGCGTATGCGGCATGGAGAACTAAACAGAGTTCCAAAAAGTAATCCGACATTAAGGAGAATTCATTGAGAAAACGTCAGAGCGTACAAAAAAATAGAATAATCAAAGAGCCCTTTTATTGAATTTGTTGGGCTAACACATGTTGATGGATAGATGTCACCAAGTACCTGTATTTTCAAGAATTGTTTTGAAAATCCCCTGTTTTTTTTTTTTTTTTTGTTTTGAATTCTTTGAACCATTTGGCTTCCACAATTTTGGTGCTTAATGACTAGAGCGTGTATTTTTAAGCATTTATAAAATTGAAGCGTACTTTATGGGGAAAAAAATTTGTTCAATTTACATAAAGTTAAGATTCAAATCGATTTTTAGCCTATTTAAGACTTTTTCAAAGCTAGGAAATCCCCTTGAAGTTCAAATTCGCTACTTATTTCTAAAATGGTAATAAGAAAAAAAATATCCCCCCCCCACAAAGTATGCTTCAAATTTATAAATGCTTAAAAATACACGCTCTATTAATGACTTCAAGAATAGATAGGTTTACTGGTTCAAGCTGTTCTTTCGATCTCTCTCTTTCTATCCATCTATCTATCTCTTTCTCTCCCTCTCTCTCTCTAAATTTCGAAATATTGAGTTTAAAGAAAATGTTCAATGGATCGCGAAATATGTGCGGTAGAGATTATTGCATCATCTATAATCAGCTTTGAATTTTTTTTTTTTTTTTTTTTTGCTTCGAATTCGTATATGACCATTTCCATTTTGCCGCACGTGGCAGTCGTTGGTACGCCTTTAATGTAAAAAAAAAAAAAACAAAAACAAAAAAGAGAAGTATCCATCTTTTGTTGCTCCTTATCTCAGTTATCTGACAGTATTTTGGTTGTTGGGCCACCAACTCCCGTAATAGCTGGAATTGACATGCTTATGTAGTATGCCACGAGCGTCCACCAAGACGTTGTTCTTTGAACTGAAGCTAGTAGTACATATCTATATGTTCGAACAATGGTTACCATTACCTAGATGTCTGTTAGCTGAAAATGGTAGTACATGTATATCTGTATATATACATAAGTGCGAGCTTTGCCCGGAGATTTTAATCTGGTACTACGGGAGACCTGGATTGCCCAGTCCGGTCAGTTGAGTTTGGCCCGCTTGTGGGTGTATCGTAGTGGCTATGGTTGATACCCAAACATACGCGGTGGTCGAACAGTGGTTCGATTTGGAGTTGCAATTAACTAACCGGGTGCAATGACCTATAGAATAGCAGAGGTTTTAAATGTTTGTCCAGACAAAACTCTTTCATTCTGATACCGGAGGAACTGTGTCCGATGGGGCAATGGTAAGGCGCATTGATCCTTCCCCACAATATGTAACCGTGAGTAATACACCGATAGGTACCGACTTACGTAAAATCACAAAGTACCTTGTTTGTACTATAATTGGCGTAATACCTGGGATCTGGCAAATGTGCGGTGCGTTGTGGTGTCCTTACGGAAGTCGTTTTTCTCTTTACCTATTAAAACGCAAAAGTCTGCGAATACAAAAAGGAACTTCGCTAAAGGAACTTCGTAAGAAGTGACCAGAAATCTAGCAACCTTAAGATCATATAACCAGGGCTCGGATTTTGTTGCTTTTAAATATTTAAAGCATACTTTATGGGGCAAAATTTTTTCTTACCAACATTTTGTGAATAATTTTAGCAAATTTGAATTTCAAACCTCTTTTCTAACTTCAAAAGAATTCATATTGAAGTTAAAAATCGATTTCAATCTTAACTTTATGTGAGTTGAACAAAATTTGTGCTCCGTAAAGTATGCTTCAAATTTTTGAAGTCAACAAAATTCGAGCCCTGATCATAAATTTTGATCCACTTGCGAATTTTGTATAAACGTGGTGAAAAATTTCTTCATGAAAAATTCCTAGATATGAATTTAGAATGGGGTTAAAATATACTTATAATAAATAATTTTTTTCCTAATAGAAATTTACCCTTTATAAATGGCCAAAATTTATCTCAAAATATACTTTTTTCATTTCCTTAAGCTAAATAAATTTACTGGAAGAATATGGAATAGAATTAAATATATGAATAAACTTATTTCTCATGCCGCCGATCGAATTCGAAAGTCTTAACCGGTTATCTTGAAACAAGCTTTGATACCTTGTTAATTACGGACGCGTATGTATGTATAGCAATATAGTTAAACAAAAACAAAAAAAAGAAAAAGAAAAAGAAAAGACAAACAGAATCTAAAATTTTTAGCATAATTAAATTAATCAAAAATCAAATATAAAAAAAGAAACGTTAAATGAAACAGTAAAACAAATAAAATAAATATGTGGTGTTATTAAATGTTCAACAAAGCAAAAACTTTTAAGATATTTTAATGAATCAGTGGAAAACTGTTTGACGAAATTTTTGAACTCGAAAAAAACATTAAAAAAAATAAATAAATAATTGAATCAAACTGAATTGAATTGAATTAAATAAAATCGAATTAAATGGAATTTTAAATGGACTCTTTTTCTCATTATCAGGGCTCGGATTTCTGTTGCATTTATAAATTTAAAGCATACTTTATGGGGCAAACATTTTTTCTTACCAACATTTTGCGAATAATTTTAGCAAAGTTGAACTTCAAACCGTTTTTCTAATTTCAAAAAACAATCATATTGAAGTTATAAATCGATTTGAATCTTAATTTTATGTGAGTTGAACAAAATTTGTACTCCGTAAAGTATGCTTTAAATTTATAAAAGCAACAAAATCCGAGCCCTGCTCAATATCGTTTGAACTTTTTGAATACTTTTCTTTTACATTAATATATTAATATGAAAGTCCCCTCTATGTTGCATTCGATATTTAAACATATTTCGATGATTTAACATCCAAAAATTTACGCATACAAGCATAAACATAGAGCCACACACACACACACGATTGGATATATCAATAGTTGCTAAGATCACTAGGAACTTTTTTTTATTGTCTGCAGTACCTACTTCACTGTTTGTGTGCGTTTTTGTTTTTGATTTTTTTGGAATACATGAAGTATGTTCAATAAGTAAATAACGTAACGCTACTTGGTTCGTTGTGACGTCAGGATTTAATTGAATTAATGACGTGCATAGTGAATATATAGGTAAGTTTAAAATCCCGTCAAGCAATGTATCATTGTATTTGTGGTAATTAGAGCGTCCCCCAAATCGTTAAGTTACGTTAAGTTACGTTAGAATAAATTAAAAATTTTTAGATTAATATCGTTTTTACTTTCATGTAATTGTTCTTAATTTTTTTTTGTTTCATATTTTTCCAATTTTTCCCACTTTTTTTTTTTTTTTTTTTTTTTGATAGTTTAATTGAACTAGACAATTAAAAAAAAAAAAATGTAATGCATATTTAAATTATTTAAGTATAAAACGAAGAAGAACACATAGGAAATGGCATAATTAAGACAAAACACAAAAAGATATTAAAAGATTGTTAAATAATACAAAAAAAGAAAAAAACAAGAAAATAATTGAATCAAATGGTTGACATCAAAATTGATTAATAATTAATTATAATAAAAGAGAAAAGAAAAAAAAACACAAAAAAAATATATAGGCAAACAACACTTAAAACATACGACGTGCAAGTATAAAACAAAACAAAAAAACAAAAAATCCACACATTAAAAATATAATTGTGCAAATAATGGCAAATCTAACATTTTAACGTGGTAAAATAAAACCCATTTACTGGAATCTACCAATTAAAATGCGTCTTTTTTTTCCAACTATTCATCTCTTTAGAAACTAACCGAATTATTATCTTTTGTGTAGCCCATGTTTCCCTAGAGTATGTTGAGACTATTTACGCATCTCTGAACCTCCAAAGGACTAAAGCGACTGATCGGTTGAGGATCGCCATTAATATTGCCTCAAACAAATGAGTCTGCGTCATACTGTGCAAGGAACATGCTCCGCTATTTGCTGCTCTGACTTACAAAGCCTGTAGAGATCTTCGTTTTTCACTCTCATCCTTTTCAACTTGATACATCAGTCTACAGTGCCCTGTTAAAAGCATGGAAAAAATATTTTATGCCGCCCCTATGATGGCACTACTTTCCCAAATCTATGAGGAATCGCCCGCTCCTCAAAGTGCCACTCTGGGCATTTTCCCGGTTTGCCAGCGCCCTAAATTGAGACCTGGTTTAAAGTTCAGTGTAGATTTTGATATTGTTTCTGCATTGGTTTAATGTAGCCTCCGGCTCGGATAAGTAGTTAGTCCTGGTATATATGAGGGTTTTTAGCTTGCTGCATGCACTTGTGGGCTCACCAGTATTCATTTAGGCTTCTTCTCATCTTCTGATCAGGTAATTCCTGAAACTATTACACTAGTTTACAAAATTAAACTTTTTGTTTGTTGCCGCGATTTTGTTAAGAGTTTTCGATTAGGGTGTTGTTGGTGACATAAGGAATATTTTTGAAAATTTTTTCTCAGCTTTGGTTTTGGAATATTTAGAATTGGGCTGATAACACTGTGCGACATTTTAGAGGTCATGTTTTGTAAACAAAAATTTGACGACTGTTTTTGAAAGTGCTCGGTGAGTATAACGACGCCTCATACTCAGTTTTGTCAAGTCACCTCTACTTTTTTTTAAGTAGACTTCAAAAAGTGGGGCCGAGCATTAAATTACTCACTTACTTATGGCTATATCACGTAACCCGTTCAATTTTTTAATTTCCTTTATATCACAATTTATAGCTCTGAACTCATTTTAATTAGTTTTAGCACAAATCGACCCGAAAAAACTATATCTAGTAGGTGCAAATTGCAAAAATTCCTAAAATTTGACGTATTTTTTATCATATTTTTTTTTTTTGTATGGCCTATAGCTCCCAAGCCAATAAACATTTTTCCAAAATTTTTTAATGCAGATATAGAAAGATTATAACTTAACAACTTCTTCATATACACGAACTGCATCCGAGCAATACTTGATACCGTTTTGCCGGTGCAAAGTTGAAAAATTTTTATACCAAAAATCAGAAGCAAAAACGCAAAATCACCCTTTGGGTATGCACGAAGTTTTTCAATCCACAACAAATGGTTCAAAACCACAGAAACACAGTGCATTGGCAAAAATCAAAATTTTTATTGTCACGAAATGTCCCAAATTTGGAATCATTGGAAGGAGAATTCCTCCTCTAAGAGACAACCAAAATATTTGAACCGCAAACATTTTTATGTGGATGTTACACCTCTTCAAAGTCTTTGCCAAATTTGAGTGGGCGTAGCAGAAAAAGTAGGTGTGGCAGCGTTACGAAGTCCAACTTTGGGGCACAACAGTAAGCTATATTCCGAATTTGACGACCGTGGGTTCAAAATTGTGGATTTTGGAAAAACCCGTTTTCTGTTTGAGGGGGTTGGGGTGGTTCGATTTCGAAAATTTTTTTGGAATCTCGTTCTAGGGCAACTCCTTCTATGATTTCCCGAAAAATGTATGGAAACTTCGGCGGTAAGTTGCAATCTTTTGAGCCTCCAGCACACTTTGCAATGAATAAATTTTTAATATTTCCACGGGTAAGGAAAATGCAAAAAGTGCTTCAATTAGGGGGAAAGCGTCGAATTTTCCTGGAATTTTCTCCATGGGAATTTTCCTTAGGATATGAGGAACGATTTAGAAATTAAAAATTTTCAAAACCCCTGTAGGAAATGTCATTTTGAGACAGTTAAAGCCGAAAAACAAAACTTTATTCAAAAAAATATAACGGCTGTATTTTCCCGCCAAAATAATATATCCAAAAAAACTTCAAAAAATATCAAAAAAAACCAAAAATTTCAAAACCCGAAAATTCTCAGTACTTTCCGAGATATAACCACTTGAAATTTTGGCATCTACCTTCTGCTTTTCCTGTTCGCCTAGTGAATCAGACGAATTTTTGAACTGAAAAACGCATTTCTCGGGCATCATTTTTTCTCGAAGGCTAGAATTTTTTTTCGAGAACTTCGTCGGTAAGTATGCTAGCTCAAATATATATGTTTTCCCCCATTCGGAACATCTTTTGTATTTTCAAATCTTATAAATATGATGACTTCTGCTTAAAAAGCTTCAAAATACTTAGTTCCTTTGTATTCACTTTCCGTTTGTGCAGTTCTGTTATGAAAAGCGAAAGAAATAGATCAAAGACTTAAGACGCGAACGTGAAAACAGCTTGTCAAAGGCTTGTATATTCGCTAAGTCGAGTTCAGACACCAACTGTCATAGCGAATACACAAACCTTTGCGATGACACATTTCGTACACCAAATGATTTAGCCTAGATACATTTTGTGTCTTAGCTAGGCACGTTGGTTTTGATGCGGGTCTGCGCTATGGCAGTTGGTGTCTGAGTTCTGTTCTTACGTCACGAATATCCAATAGTGGACTTTGATGGGCGTAGCACAGAAAGTAGGCGTGGCAGCGTTACGAAGTTAAACTTTTCCGACTTTGGGGCACAACATTAAGCAATGTTCCGAATGTGGGTCCCGTGGGTTCAAAAATGTGGATTTTAGAAAAACCCGTTTTCTGTTTGAGGGGGTAGGGGTGGTTCGATTTCAAAAATTTTTTGGGAATCTCATAGATCTAGAGATTGAAACGTCCATGCCAAATTTCAAGACCCTAGGGAAATTCCTTCTATGATTTCCCGAAAAATGTATGGAGTTAAGCACTCTGCGAAAGAAATAGAGCAAATACTTAAGACGCGAACGTGAAAATAGCTTACCAACGGTTTGTGTATTCGCTAAGTATAGTTCAGACAAAGAGTATAGAATCTATACTCTTTGTGGCACGTTTCCTACACAAACTAATTTAGCCAAGACACAAAATTTCTAGACGGTTTTTGAAAAAAAAAATTTTTCTTAATGGTTCCTTTGGTCCTAAAGAAAATTCCCATGGAGAAAAATCCTGGAAAATTCCACCCTTTCATCCTATTTAAAGCACTTTTTGCATTTTCCTTACCCAAGGAAATATTAAAATTTTATTCATTGCAAAGTGTTCGCAGACTCATATTGAAGCATACTTACCATTGAAGTTCTTGAAAAAAAATTCTAGCCTTCGAGAAAAATTGATGCCCGAGAAATGCGGATTTCAGTACAAAAATTCTTCTGATTCACCAGGCGAACAGGAAAAACAAAAGGTGGATGCCAAAATTTGAAGTCGTTATATCTCGGAAACTACTGGGAGCTTTCGGGTTTTGAAAATGTTGGTTTTTTCATTATTTTTTGAAGTTTTTTTGAAATATTTTTTTTGGCGGGAAAATAAAGCCGTTGTATGTTTTTGAATAAAGTATCTTTTTCGGGTTTAACTGTCTCAAAATGACATTTCCTACAGGGTTTTTGAAAATTTTTTTTTCTAAATGGTTCCTCAGATCCAAAAGAAAATTCCCATGGAGAAAATTCCTGGAAAATTCCACGCTTTCCCCTATTTGAAGCACTTTTTGCATTTTCCTTACCCGTGGAAATATTAAAATTTTATTCATTGCAAAGTGTGATGGAGCTGAAAAGATTGCATACTTACCGCCGAAGTTTCAAAAAAGATTTAGTTATCGAGAAAATCATATGCCCAGAAATGCGGATTTCAATTCCAAAAAATTCGTCTGATTCACTAGGCGAACAGGAAAAACAGAAGGTGGATGCTAAAATTTCAAATGCTTATATCTCGGAAACTACTGGGAATTTTCGGGTTTTGAAAATTTTGGTTTTTTGTTATTTTTTGAAGTTTTTTTGAATTTTCATTTTGGCGGGAAAATAAAGCCGTTATATGTTTTTGAATAAAGTATCTTTTTCGGGTTTAACTGTCTCAAAATGACATTTCCTACAGGGTTTTTGAAAATTTTTTTTTTCTAAATGGTTCCTCAGATCCAAAAGAAAATTCTCATGGAGAAAATTCCTGGAAAATTCCACGCTTTCCCCCTATTTGAAGCACTTTTTGCATTTTCCTTACCCGTGGAAATATTAAAATTTTATTCATTGCAAAGTGTGATGGAAGCTGAAAAGATTGCATACTTACCGCCGAAGTTTCAAAAAAGATTTAGTTATCGAGAAAATCATATGCCCAAGAAATGCGGATTTCAATTCCAAAAAATTCGTCTGATTCACTAGGCGAACAGGAAAAACAGAAGGTGGATGCTAAAATTTCAAATGCTTATATCTCGGAAACTGCTGGGAATTTTCGGGTTTTGAAAATTTTGGTTTTTTGGTTATTTTTTGAAGTTTTTTTGGAATTTTCATTTTGGCGGGAAAATAAAGCCGTTATATGATTTTGAATAAAGTTTCTTTTTCGGGTTTAACTGTCTCAAAATGACATTTCCTACAGGGTTTTTGAAAATTTTTTTTTTTCTAAATGGTTCCTCAGATCCAAAAGAAAATTCTCATGGAGAAAATTCCTGGAAAATTGCACGCTTTCCCCCTATTTGAAGCACTTTTTGCATTTTCCTTACCCGTGGAAATATTAAAATTTTATTCATTGCAAAGTGTGATGGAAGCTGAAAAGATTGCATACTTACCGCCGAAGTTTCAAAAAAGATTTAGTTATCGAGAAAATCATATGCCCAAGAAATGCGGATTTCAATTCCAAAAAATTCGTCTGATTCACTAGGCGAACAGGAAAAACAGAAGGTGGATGCTAAAATTTCAAATGCTTATATCTCGGAAACTACTGGGAATTTTCGGGTTTTGAAAATTTTGGTTTTTTTGTTATTTTTTGAAGTTTTTTTGGAATTTTCATTTTGGCGGGAAATAAAGCCGTTATATGTTTTTGAATAAAGTATCTTTTTCGGGTTTAACTGTCTCAAAATGACATTTCCTACAGGGTTTTTGAAATTTTTTTTTTTCTAAATGGTTCCTCAGATCCAAAAGAAAATTCTCATGGAGAAAATTCCTGGAAAATTCCACGCTTTCCCCCTATTTGAAGCACTTTTTGCATTTTCCTTACCCGTGGAAATATTAAAATTTTACTCATTGCAAAGTGTGATGGAAGCTGAAAAGATTGCATACTTACCGCCGAAGTTGCAAAAAAGACTTTAGTTATCGAGAAAATCATATGCCCAAGAAATGCGGATTTCAATTCCAAAAAATTCGTCTGATTCACTAGGCGAACAGGAAAAACAGAAGGTGGATGCTAAAATTTCAAATGCTTATATCTCGGAAACTGCTGGGATTTTTCGGGTTTTGAAAATTTTGGTTTTTTTGTTATTTTTTTAAGTTTTTTTAGAGTTTTCATTTTGGCGGGAAAGTAAAGCCGTTATATGTTTTTGAATAAAGTATCTTTTTCGGGTTTAACTGTCTCAAAATGACATTTCCTACAGGGTTTTTGAAATTTTTTTTTTTCTAAATGGTTCCTCAGATCCAAAAGAAAATTCTCATGGAGAAAATTCCTGGAAAATTCCACGCTTTCCCCCTATTTGAAGCACTTTTTGCATTTTCCTTACCCGTGGAAATATTAAAATTTTACTCATTGCAAAGTGTGATGGAAGCTGAAAAGATTGCATACTTACCGCCGAAGTTGCAAAAAAGACTTTAGTTATCGAGAAAATCATATGCCCAAGAAATGCGGATTTCAATTCCAAAAAATTCGTCTGATTCACTAGGCGAACAGGAAAAACAGAAGGTGGATGCTAAAATTTCAAATGCTTATATCTCGGAAACTGCTGGGAATTTTCGGGTTTTGAAAATTTTGGTTTTTTTGTTATTTTTTGAAGTTTTTTTGGAATTTTCATTTTGGCGGGAAAATAAAGCCGTTATATGTTTTTGAATAAAGTATCTTTTTCGGGTTTAACTGTCTCAAAATGACATTTCCTACAGGGTTTTTGAAATTTTTTTTTTTCTAAATGGTTCCTCAGATCCAAAAGAAAATTCTCATGGAGAAAATTCCTGGAAAATTCCACGCTTTCCCCCTATTTGAAGCACTTTTTGCATTTTCCTTACCCGTGGAAATATTAAAATTTTACTCATTGCAAAGTGTGATGGAAGCTGAAAAGATTGCATACTTACCGCCGAAGTTTCAAAAAAGACTTTAGTTATCGAGAAAATCATATGCCCAAGAAATGCGGATTTCAATTCCAAAAAATTCGTCTGATTCACTAGGCGAACAGGAAAAACAGAAGGTGGATGCTAAAATTTCAAATGCTTATATCTCGGAAACTACTGGGAATTTTCGGGTTTTGAAAATTTTGGTTTTTTTGTTATTTTTTGAAGTTTTTTTGGAATTTTCATTTTGGCGGGAAAATAAAGCCGTTATATGTTTTTGAATAAAGTATCTTTTTTCGGGTTTAACTGTCTCAAAATGACATTTCCTACAGGGTTTTTGAAATTTTTTTTTTTCTAAATGGTTCCTCAGATCCAAAAGAAAATTCTCATGGAGAAAATTCCTGGAAAATTCCACGCTTTCCCCCTATTTGAAGCACTTTTTGCATTTTCCTTACCCGTGGAAATATTAAAATTTTATTCATTGCAAAGTGTGATGGAAGCTGAAAAGATTGCATACTTACCGCCGAAGTTTCAAAAAAGACTTTAGTTATCGAGAAAATCATATGCCCAAGAAATGCGGATTTCAATTCCAAAAAATTCGTCTGATTCACTAGGCGAACAGGAAAAACAGAAGGTGGATGCTAAAATTTCAAATGCTTATATCTCGGAAACTACTGGGAATTTTCGGGTTTTGAAAATTTTGGTTTTTTTGTTATTTTTTGAAGTTTTTTTGAATTTTCATTTTGGCGGGAAAATAAAGCCGTTATATGTTTTTGAATAAAGTATCTTTTTCGGGTTTAACTGTCTCAAAATGACATTTCCTACAGGGTTTTTGAAATTTTTTTTCTAAATGGTTCCTCAGATCCAAAAGAAAATTCCATGGAGAAAATTCCTGGAAAATTCCACGCTTTCCCCTATTTGAAGCACTTTTTGCATTTTCCTTACCCGTGGAAATATTAAAATTTTACTCATTCAAAGTGTGATGGAAGGCTGAAAAGATTGCATACTTACCGCCGAAGTTTCAAAAAAGACTTTAGTTATCGAGAAAATCATATGTCCAAGAAATGCGGATTTCAATTCCAAAAAATTCGTCTGATTCACTAGGCGAACAGGAAAAACAGAAGGTGGATGCTAAAATTTCAAATGCTTATATCTCGGAAACTCTGGGAATTTTCGGGTTTTGAAAATTTTGGTTTTTTGTTATTTTTTGAAGTTTTTTTGGAATTTTCATTTTGGCGGGAAAATAAAGCCGTTATATGTTTTTGAATAAAGTTATCTTTTTCGGGTTTAACTGTCTCAAAATGACATTTCCTACAGGGTTTTTGAAATTTTTTTTTTTCTAAATGGTTCCTCAGATCCAAAAGAAAATTCTCATGGAGAAAATTCCTGGAAAATTCCACGCTTTCCCCCTATTTGAAGCACTTTTTGCATTTTCCTTACCCGTGGAAATATTAAAATTTTATTCATTGCAAAGTGTGATGGAAGCTGAAAAGATTGCATACTTACCGCCGAAGTTTCAAAAAAGACTTTAGTTATCGAGAAAATCATATGCCCAAGAAATGCGGATTTCAATTCCAAAAAATTCGTCTGATTCACTAGGCGAACAGGAAAAACAGAAGGTGGATGCTAAAATTTCAAATGCTTATATCTCGGAAACTACTGGGAATTTTTGGGTTTTGAAAATTTTGGTTTTTTTGTTATTTTTTGAAGTTTTTTTGGAATTTTCATTTTGGCGGGAAAATAAAGCCGTTATATGTTTTTGAATAAAGTTTCTTTTTCGGGTTTAACTGTCTCAAAATGACATTTCCTACAGGGTTTTTGAAATTTTTTTTTTTCTAAATGGTTCCTCAGATCCAAAAGAAAATTCTCATGGAGAAAATTCCTGGAAAATTCCACGCTTTCCCCCTATTTGAAGCACTTTTTGCATTTTCCTTACCCGTGGAAATATTAAAATTTTATTCATTGCAAAGTGTGATGGAAGCTGAAAAGATTGCATACTTACCGCCGAAGTTTCAAAAAAGACTTTAGTTATCGAGAAAATCATATGCCCAAGAAATGCGGATTTCAATTCCAAAAAATTCGTCTGATTCACTAGGCGAACAGGAAAAACAGAAGGTGGATGCTAAAATTTCAAATGCTTATATCTCGGAAACTACTGGGAATTTTCGGGTTTTGAAAATTTTGGTTTTTTTGTTATTTTTTGAAGTTTTTTTGGAATTTTCATTTTGGCGGGAAAATAAAGCCGTTATATGTTTTTGAATAAAGTATCTTTTTCGGGTTTAACTGTCTCAAAATGACATTTCCTACAGGGTTTTTGAAATTTTTTTTTTTCTAAATGGTTCCTCAGATCCAAAAGAAAATTCTCATGGAGAAAATTCCTGGAAAATTCCACGCTTTCCCCCTATTTGAAGCACTTTTTGCATTTTCCTTACCCGTGGAAATATTAAAATTTTACTCATTGCAAAGTGTGATGGAAGCTGAAAAGATTGCATACTTACCGCCGAAGTTCAAAAAAGACTTTAGTTATCGAGAAAATCATATGCCCAAGAAATGCGGATTTCAATTCCAAAAAATTCGTCTGATTCACTAGGCGAACAGGAAAAACAGAAGGTGGATGCTAAAATTTCAAATGCTTATATCTCGGAAACTGCTGGGAATTTTCGGGTTTTGAAAATTTTGGTTTTTTTGTTATTTTTTAAGTTTTTTTGATTTTCATTTTGGCGGGAAATAAAGCCGTTATATGTTTTTGAATAAAGTTCTTTTTCGGGTTTAACTGTCTCAAAATGACATTTCCTACAGGGTTTTTGAAATTTTTTTTTTCTAAATGGTTCCTCAGATCCAAAAGAAAATTCTCATGGAGAAAATTCCTGGAAAATTCCACGCTTTCCCCCTATTTGAAGCACTTTTTGCATTTTCCTTACCCGTGGAAATATTAAAATTTTACTCATTGCAAAGTGTGATGGAAGCTGAAAAGATTGCATACTTACCGCCGAAGTTTCAAAAAAGACTTTAGTTATCGAGAAAATCATATGCCCAAGAAATGCGGATTTCAATTCCAAAAAATTCGTCTGATTCACTAGGCGAACAGGAAAAACAGAAGGTGGATGCTAAAATTTCAAATGCTTATATCTCGGAAACTACTGGGAATTTTCGGGTTTTGAAAATTTTGGTTTTTTTGTTATTTTTTGAAGTTTTTTTGGAATTTTCATTTTGGCGGGAAAATAAAGCCGTTATATGTTTTTGAATAAAGTTTCTTTTTCGGGTTTAACTGTCTCAAAATGACATTTCCTACAGGGTTTTTGAAATTTTTTTTTTCTAAATGGTTCCTCAGATCCAAAAGAAAATTCTCATGGAGAAAATTCCTGGAAAATTCCACGCTTTCCCCCTATTTGAAGCACTTTTTGCATTTTCCTTACCCGTGGAAATATTAAAATTTTATTCATTGCAAAGTGTGATGGAAGCTGAAAAGATTGCATACTTACCGCCGAAGTTTCAAAAAAGACTTTAGTTATCGAGAAAATCATATGCCCAAGAAATGCGGATTTCAATTCCAAAAAATTCGTCTGATTCACTAGGCGAACAGGAAAAACAGAAGGTGGATGCTAAAATTTCAAATGCTTATATCTCGGAAACTACTGGGAATTTTTGGGTTTTGAAAATTTTGGTTTTTTGGTTATTTTTTTAAGTTTTTTTGGAATTTTCATTTTGGCGGGAAAATAAAGCCGTTATATGTTTTTGAATAAAGTATCTTTTTCAGGTTTAACTGTCTCAAAATGACATTTCCTACAGGGTTTTTGAAATTTTTTTTTTTCTAAATGGTTCCTCAGATCCAAAAGAAAATTCTCATGGAGAAAATTCCTGGAAAATTCCACGCTTTCCCCCTATTTGAAGCACTTTTTGCATTTTCCTTACCCGTGGAAATATTAAAATTTTATTCATTGCAAAGTGTGATGGAAGCTGAAAAGATTGCATACTTACCGCCGAAGTTTCAAAAAAGACTTTAGTTATCGAGAAAATCATATGCCCAAGAAATGCGGATTTCAATTCCAAAAAATTCGTCTGATTCACTAGGCGAACAGGAAAAACAGAAGGTGGATGCTAAAATTTCAAATGCTTATATCTCGGAAACTGCTGGGAATTTTTCGGGTTTTGAAAATTTTGGTTTTTTTGTTATTTTTTTAAGTTTTTTTTTGAATTTTCATTTTGGCGGGAAAATAAAGCCGTTATATGTTTTTGAATAAAGTATCTTTTTCGGGTTTAACTGTCTCAAAATGACATTTCCTACAGGGTTTTTGAAATTTTTTTTTTTCTAAATGGTTCCTCAGATCCAAAAGAAAATTCTCATGGAGAAAATTCCTGGAAAATTCCACGCTTTCCCCCTATTTGAAGCACTTTTTGCATTTTCCTTACCCGTGGAAATATTAAAATTTTACTCATTGCAAAGTGTGATGGAAGCTGAAAAGATTGCATACTTACCGCCGAAGTTTCAAAAAAGACTTTAGTTATCGAGAAAATCATATGCCCAAGAAATGCGGATTTCAATTCCAAAAAATTCGTCTGATTCACTAGGCGAACAGGAAAAACAGAAGGTGGATGCTAAAATTTCAAATGCTTATATCTCGGAAACTGCTGGGATTTTTCGGGTTTTGAAAATTTTGGTTTTTTTGTTATTTTTTGAAGTTTTTTTGGAATTTTCATTTTGGCGGGAAAATAAAGCCGTTATATGTTTTTGAATAAAGTATCTTTTTCGGGTTTAACTGTCTCAAAATGACATTTCCTACAGGGTTTTTGAAATTTTTTTTTTTCTAAATGGTTCCTCAGATCCAAAAGAAAATTCTCATGGAGAAAATTCCTGGAAAATTCCACGCTTTCCCCCTATTTGAAGCACTTTTTGCATTTTCCTTACCCGTGGAAATATTAAAATTTTACTCATTGCAAAGTGTGATGGAAGCTGAAAAGATTGCATACTTACCGCCGAAGTTTCAAAAAAGACTTTAGTTATCGAGAAAATCATATGCCCAAGAAATGCGGATTTCAATTCCAAAAAATTCGTCTGATTCACTAGGCGAACAGGAAAAACAGAAGGTGGATGCTAAAATTTCAAATGCTTATATCTCGGAAACTGCTGGATTTTTCGGGTTTTGAAAATTTTGGTTTTTTTGTTATTTTTTTAAGTTTTTTTGAGTTTTCATTTTGGCGGGAAAGTAAAGCCGTTATATGTTTTTGAATAAAGTATCTTTTTCGGGTTTAACTGTCTCAAAATGACATTTCCTACAGGGTTTTTGAAATTTTTTTTTTTCTAAATGGTTCCTCAGATCCAAAAGAAAATTCTCATGGAGAAAATTCCTGGAAAATTCCACGCTTTCCCCCTATTTGAAGCACTTTTTGCATTTTCCTTACCCGTGGAACTATTAAAATTTTACTCATTGCAAAGTGTGATGGAAGCTGAAAAGATTGCATACTTACCGCCGAAGTTGCAAAAAAGACTTTAGTTATCGAGAAAATCATATGCCCAAGAAATGCGGATTTCAATTCCAAAAAATTCGTCTGATTCACTAGGCGAACAGGAAAAACAGAAGGTGGATGCTAAAATTTCAAATGCTTATATCTCGGAAACTGCTGGGATTTTTCGGGTTTTGAAAATTTTGGTTTTTTTGTTATTTTTTTAAGTTTTTTTGAGTTTTCATTTTGGCGGGAAAATAAAGCCGTTATATGTTTTTGAATAAAGTATCTTTTTCGGGTTTAACTGTCTCAAAATGACATTTCCTACAGGGTTTTTGAAAATTTTTTTTTTCTAAATGGTTCCTCAGATCCAAAAGAAAATTCTCATGGAGAAAATTCCTGGAAAATTCCACGCTTTCCCCCTATTTGAAGCACTTTTTGCATTTTCCTTACCCGTGGAAATATTAAAATTTTATTCATTGCAAAGTGTGATGGAGGCTGAAAAGATTGCATACTTACCGCCGAAGTTTCAAAAAAGACTTTAGTTATCGAGAAAATCATATGCCCAAGAAATGCGGATTTCAATTCCAAAAAATTCGTCTGATTCACTAGGCGAACAGGAAAAACAGAAGGTGGATGCTAAAATTTCAAATGCTTATATCTCGGAAACTACTGGGAATTTTCGGGTTTTGAAAATTTTGGTTTTTTTGTTATTTTTTAAGTTTTTTTGGAATTTTCATTTTGGCGGGAAAATAAAGCCGTTATATGTTTTTGAATAAAGTATCTTTTTCAGGTTTAACTGTCTCAAAATGACATTTCCTACAGGGTTTTTGAAAATTTTTTTTTTCTAAATGGTTCCTCAGATCCTAAAGAAAATTCTCATGGAGAAAATTCCTGGAAAATTCCACGCTTTCCCCCTATTTGAAGCACTTTTTGCATTTTCCTTACCCGTGGAAATATTAAAATTTTATTCATTGCAAAGTGTGATGGAGGCTGAAAAGATTGCATACTTACCGCCGAAGTTTCAAAAAAGACTTTAGTTATCGAGAAAATCATATGCCCAAGAAATGCGGATTTCAATTCCAAAAAATTCGTCTGATTCACTAGGCGAACAGGAAAAACAGAAGGTGGATGCTAAAATTTCAAATGCTTATATCTCGGAAACTACTGGGAATTTTCGGGTTTTGAAAATTTTGGTTTTTTGGTTATTTTTTTAAGTTTTTTTGGAATTTTCATTTTGGCGGGAAAATAAAGCCGTTATATGTTTTTGAATAAAGTATCTTTTTCAGGTTTAACTGTCTCAAAATGACATTTCCTACAGGGTTTTTGAAAATTTTTTTTTTCTAAATGGTTCCTCAGATCCAAAAGAAAATTCTCATGGAGAAAATTCCTGGAAAATTCCACGCTTTCCCCCTATTTGAAGCACTTTTTGCATTTTCCTTACCCGTGGAAATATTAAAATTTTATTCATTACAAAGTGTGATGGAGGCTGAAAAGATTGCATACTTACCGCCGAAGTTTCAAAAAAGACTTTAGTTATCGAGAAAATCATATGCCCAAGAAATGCGGATTTCAATTCCAAAAAATTCGTCTGATTCACTAGGCGAACAGGAAAAACAGAAGGTGGATGCTAAAATTTCAAATGCTTATATCTCGGAAACTGCTGGGAATTTTCGGGTTTTGAAAATTTTGGTTTTTTTGTTATTTTTTTAAGTTTTTTTGGAATTTTCATTTTGGCGGGAAAATAAAGCCGTTATATGTTTTTGAATAGTTTCTTTTTCGGGTTTAACTGTCTCAAAATGACATTTCCTACAGGGTTTTTGAAAATTTTTCTTTTCTAAATGGCTCCTCAGACCCTAAAGAAAATTCCCATGGAGAAAATTCCTGGAAAATTCCACCCTTTCCTCCTATTTGAAGCACTTTTTGCATTTTCCTTACCCAAGGAAATATTAAAAATTTATTCATTGGAAAGTATTCTGGAGACTCATATCATATCATATATTGAAAATTTTTCTTTCCTAAATGGTTCCTTAAATCGCGTCTTAAGTCTTTGCTCTATTTCTCACGCTTTTTATAACAGAACTGTCTGCGCAAAGACTTAAGATGCGAACGTGAAAACAGTAATAAAAATCTTACGTAATTAATGGACAGCCCCTAATTAGAAAATCGTAAGTACATATGTATGTATGTGACTCACAACTCCAAGGTCGATTGAACGTACCCGAATTGCAATTCTTTCAATTAAAATATTTAAGGAGCACACAAACGAAATCCATACGCCAAGGTTTATTAAATGCTCTTAAAATAATTCATAAAGATTTCAACGTATATATTTATATGTACGTTTATTTGTAATGGGATGAGAAAAAATTCTACTTCTTTGTGATGGTATGTATTTAAAACTTATATTCATATCGATGATTGCATTCATGTGTTTATGTGTTTATGTACACAAAACGTACATAACTTTAAATTTATCTACACCTTTATACATATATCTTAGTATATATATATATATATATATATATATATATATATATATATATTTATTTACGATATTTTTCAAATATATTGCAGATTTTACGTTTTATATAAAATTTCCTTGTACATATGTATACATGTGTCGATAAAAATCATATATATATACATATATATAGATGTATATATTCCTACTATATATATATGGATATTCCTACGTATATTCCAATGTATATCGATAATTTCTACGGTTGTACAAGTTAAAGTTGATCTAAAAAGACGGTATGTGGAATTCAGGTCTTTATATAGTCGTGAACGTAAGGATAAAAAATGATGTGCCACAAAACGGACGGTGTTTCATACTGAATTTAATAAATGGTTGCAAATGGATAAAAAATAAACGGTCTAAAGAAAAATATAGAAATTCCAAGTAAGGGGAAATTTTCTTAACAACTTTTCTTCCCATCATTGTATCGGTTCACAATTTTGGGCGATATTCTACTAGATTAAAATAAGAATGTTATTTAACATACAACACTACAATATCTTTATAATTTCGTTTATATATAATATAATATTTTCATATAAGTGTGATATTTATTTATATATATATATATATATTAAAAACTGTAGGTATCCTAAAAATTTTGTATCGTCACATATTGCTTTCGATTTCGATTCAATGAACTCGTGTCTGTAAAATGTCTTGATCTCGTTAAAATAAAAATTGAAAGATTTGCGAGTTTTTCGTTATCAATCAAACTTAATTTAAGAAAAAAAAAAAAGAAAAGCAATCGAATAAGCCTTCAATGTGAATAGAAAGGATTTCATACTTCGTCATATTATGAGGGATTATTAAAAAATACAAAAATTAGGACAACAGAAAATATTTGAATTCAGCTCCTGAAAGTATACATTACATTTTTTTTTTAATTACAAGTAAGCCTTCATTTCATTAATTCATTAATGTCTTTTGAAGATCCGTACGAATCCCAGAGTCCTCCCCCAAGATGTGTTCAAATGGGCATAGAAATTAGAGTGACCAGATTTTTCAATATCAGAAATATTCCCATTGCTGAATTCAAATATATTCTTTTGCCTTTAAAAATATCTTTTTGTTAATTTATCCAAAAAAAAAAAATTTTAATTATTCAATTCTCAATCAGAAATGAATAAAAATATTTTTTTCCAAAATTCAATTTCTTGTGCATTTGAAGGTGGGTTAAAAAGCGAATTCCGTAAAAGTAAGGAATCCGACAGTGCAATTTTTTTTTTCTAACTTTATATCCTATCAAATATTATTATATTTATATTGTATGTATATCTATAGGCTTATGAATATAATTTTAATTAAAATTAATTTCCCTCGACTTAAGAAGATTCCATTTTGAGCCTTTAATTTTTTTTTATTTTTATTTCTTTCAGTGTAACTCATTGAATTCACTTGGCATTTTGTGATGTGTTTGCATTCTTGTGTGCGTTTGTGCAAAAAAAAAAAAAAAATAATAATAATAATAAAAACAGAATAAAACTAATTACTTATAAACAAAAAAAAAAAACGGTTGTTATTGTATATTATGGACGGTTCCGTAGTTTCCAGCAGGATGTGTAGTAAGAATGCTCAATGAAAAAAGCTCCCATTTGGATCGAACGAGAACGATTTTTTAGCATTATGAGATGATTGTGTCATTTTAGGTGCTTTTTTTTCCACTGCAAGCGCATTTAGAATTCGCATATGTGCTCGTTTCTACTAGAATTTGCATGAAAAATTTCGTTTTTAACCCATTCAGATCTGGAAGAAAGTACAATTAAGTGCAGCTACGTTGAACAACGACTCGCTGAGCCTTTCAGAATCTCTTTCGAACAATTTTATATAATTTTAAGACCTTACCAATGGAAATGAATTAAGGCATTAAGAAGATCCGCAAAAAAACCCCCCGAAATACAATAGGGGGACTCATGCAAGGTCGCAAAATGTCTTCGTAAATTTTCGGGCGTTGAATGTACCTACGACCCTTCGAAGACACTTCACAAAATTTATGTAAATTTCATTCTTTTTCGAATAAAGTCCAATGAATCCAATTCACCTCATTTTTTTTGGTTCACAAAATTCTCTTAGCGACTTCTGTAGATCAATTTGAAAAAAATTTTAGTCGTACACAAACGTCTGAAACGTTCTAATTGGGCATATGCCTTGGCTTGAAATGGGTTAACAATAAGCTTTCAATATTATTGCGATTGCAGCAAAGAGCTGGAAGTGATTTTAGGATATTCTCTGCATTTCATGGAATGACCTACATACATACATACATGTGTCTCGAATGCCTTTGTACGGTGAGTTAGGAAAAAAGGAAGTCCTCTTAAAGTTTAACTTAAATTTGTAACTATTTTATAAAACTTAAAATTAAAGCTAATAACACTAATGTGAACACTTTCTCAGCTTAAAATCAAATCGTTACGTAAAAAAAAAAAAAAATTTAAAATGTAAATAATTAAAAGGATTCTGTTACATTTTTCATGCTAAGTCTACGTTTCATTATGTGTCGTTGTGTTTGTTTGCTGTGATTATCCTCACTTATAGTTTTTTTTTTGTTTTTTTCTTCCCTAGATTTTGATTTGCATATGAATTTGTATAGAGATCGTTGCTCTTATTGATTCTATGTGTTTTCTTTCTTTCTGTGTTTTGTTTTCGTTTTCGTTTTTGTTTTACTTTCGTTTTTTTGTTCTGTTGATCTGGCTGTCTTATTTCTCTTTAAGCTCAAAATGAATCTTCTGAAATATGTCCTAGAAACGATCCTTCGACGTTGCGCTGTACTCGAGCTCGTTCAAATTTTGCATCTCTTGTAGTTCTTGGAATTTCTCATGGTCTCTTATGTGGGCATAATTCGCTGAGAGGCACATAAGATAATGCACCAGACTGAGTATGACCAAGAGAGTGGCCAGCGTTGCTAATATGAACATAACTTCGGCGTTCTCGACGCCATCTTTGCAGAATGCTTTGATCTCATATTTTTCACAGACTTTCATGTCCTCCAGCTTCGTGTTTGGCGGAAACATGAAATCTGAAATTAAAAACGAGAAATTTTTTTTTTATTTGCGATTGCGTAAGAGAAACAGAAAGTACTTAAAATTCAACACCAAAAAATGTATGCATTTGAATAATTTAAGACGGATTTTTTTTGTTTTTAAGACCTGCCAATGGAAATTAATAAAGGCTTTGAAAAGATCCGCAAAAAAATGAGGAAATACAATCAAGAATAAACAAGATTTCGAACTGTCGGAAATATTCGAATTATTTATATGCATACTTTTTGGTGCTGAGTTTAAATACTTTCTGTTGCCCTTGTGATAACCAGGGCTCGGATTTTGTTAGCATATTTTATGGGGCAAAAATTATTCTTATCAACATTTTGCGAATAATTTTAGCGAAATTGAACTTCAAACCGCTTTTCTAACTTCAAAAAAAAAAAAAAAAAAATTCATATTGAAGCTAAAAATCGATTTGAATCTGAAATTTATGCGAGTTGAATAAAATTTTTGCTCCATAAAGTATGCTTTAAATTGATGAAAACAACAAAATCCGAGCACTTGTGATAACGGTAGCGTGTTATAGAGAAAATTTCAATTCGAATTGAACTTACGAAACTGCGTCAAATCTATGCAACTGAGAGAACGCTCCACACTCGAGCACATATTCCAGAACATTGTGTAGATGAATGTTACGATGACGAGGAAACACAGAATCAGTGTCCAAACGAAATTCAAAAAATATGTAAGACCCATCAGCTGTTATATTTAAATTGAGAAAGAGAAAGTTAGTGTGTGAGAGAGGAAGCGATAAGAAAACGTAGGTACAAATAAAAAGAACTTGAGGAAGGAAAAGCGAACTTCGTAATACAATACCCGATGCAGGCATATTTTATATGTTTAAACATTTTTTTTAAAACAGACCCTAAGACCTAAGAAACAATTAGGAAAATGTATTTTGGAAATTTTTAAAGCCAGGTAGGGGCTCATTTTCCGGTTTTCGACTAATTTTTTTTTTTTTATGAAAACACAGCCCTTTTGCCACGCCCTCTATTCCAATTTTTGGGGAATTTTATCGGAGGATTAAATAGGTATAAGCTGAAGTTCTAAATTCCATTGAAATATCTCGAAAAACTCCGATTTGGGATTTTTGTGACAGACCCTAGTACTGGAGGTACCCCTAAAAATGGTCCAATCGGGTCCATTCTCGAATCTGTTCTTATTCGTGTCCCCGCCAAAACGCATACCAAATTTCGTCAAGATAATATCAACTCCTTTGATAAGAAAACTGTATACAGACAGACAGATATTGCATTTTGTTTATAGTCAGTACATATCTATGGGACTTCACTGACCAGTAATAAGGTTTCAAGGGGCGCCACCCACCGTGTACCCATCTTACCTCATCAGTGGATATGGACCGAATCGGCTAATCTGGGTGGGAATATCGATGCTATCCTTATCTTAGAAATTACCAACAGCCACCGCGATACTCCCCGAAGGGCCGTACCTAGACGACCGGGCAGAATACTATTAGGTAACTCTGGGGCTCCCGGTCCCCGCATACCATCATGTTATCTCTAGATAAAGGTGTGACTACAACTATAGCCAGTTTAGATGCAGCACATCCATTCTAATTATAGGTTATATGGTTAAACCTTTCGTATATTGCACACACAAAATACTACCAATTTATTGGATTCCATACCCAATCTGTCTTCATTGGTGGAAAGTTGGCTAGGGTCCGCGGGTTTGCCAAGCCCGTAAATCATAGTTTCCCTTTGCGGCAGACAAACAGATGGACGGACATGGCTCCAGCGAATCTCCGGCTGAGGCTGATCATTTGTATACATATATACAGGGCTCGGATATATATGCATTTATAAATTTAAAGCATACTTTATGGGGGAAAATCTTTTCTTACCAACATTTAGCGAATAAGTCTAGTGAAGTTGAACTTCAAACGGATTTTCTACCTTCATAAAAATTCTTATTGAAGTTAAAAATCTATTTGAATCTTAACTTTATGTGAGTTGAACAAAATTTTTACTCCATAAAGTATGCTTTAAATTTATAAATGCATATATATCCGAGCCCTGCATATATATATATATACACTTAATCGATCTCGAGTCGTTCTGTGTGCTACACACGTCCGCACAAACGCAACATACCCTCGACACAGAGTGTGTCGGGTATGTATAAAAAGATGCGATAGCATTAAGATGTAGCCCGGCAATTAGCCAACAAGATAGGCCATTATAATTCACAGCTTGACTGAACAAAGAGCGGATGAAATGAAATTTCCTTTAACGGTGACATATTCCGTTAAAATAAAAAAAAATAATAATAAAAGAAATTTATCCAACGAAGCATGAGTCAAAGGAGAAGAGCGATTTCGAAGAGAGAAACGCGGGGGGAGAGAGAGAGAGAGAGAAGAAAGGGCTTTTCATTTCACTTACCACCGCGCACGAAATGCGTCCGCCGACTCTGGAACGCCATGCTCGATAGACCTTGTAGCGTGTCGCTCCCGTTGCTAAGAAACCGACGAAGAGAATCATAAATCCAAGTGCAGCCATGCCAGCAGCAATTATGACAAAAATCATTTGAACCGCTTCAATCCTATGAGAGATTAAAAATGGAAAATCATTTTCGGTTTATCTACATTTTTTTTTTTTGTTTTTTTTGTTATATGCAGGGCTCGGATTTTGTCGACTTTTATAAATTTAAAGCATACTTTATGGAGTACAAAAATTTGTTCAACTCACATAAAGTTCAGATTCAAATCGATTTTTAGCTTCAATATGCATTTTTTTTTTGAAGTTTGAAGTTAGAAGTTAGAAAAGCGGTTTGAAGTTCAAATTCGCTAAACTTATTCGAAAAAGAATGGCAAGAAAATTTTTGCCCCATAAAGTATGCTTGAAATTTATAAAAGATATGATTTAATGCCAATTTTGTTGCGTGCGTCTCGAGCTTACCATATTAAACGTAGGTGAAAAACCTGGTCCATCATAATCACCGTGAGCGATGCTCCACGATACATTGTGCCACAAAATATTCCAACGCCCAGTAGGCACATCAGCGTCGCAATCAACGTCGCGTAAGGAATGCGCGCCATGCACGATTGACAGCAGTCCCCTGTCAGAAAAAGAAATATTATTAGGAATGAAAAAAAAGAGCGAAGAGCGAGATAATGAGAGAAATTGAGGATCTTTTAAAGCATTTCTCAATTGTTTTAAAGTCCAGCTAGCAAATAAGCGTGAGCTTTAAAGTTTTTCAACAAGCAATAATAGCGCATTCTACTGCTCGAAAGTAAGCACGAAAAGTTCCATTTACCGCATCTTTGGATTCGGGCCTTAAAATTACTCATATGTATTTAATTTTAAGAAATTCCTCGCAACAGTTCAATGTCCATCCCCAATAAATATATGTACTCGTACATACATAATTGATCAATTGTGATTCTCTATGCCCAAGCCAGCCCAAGCCAGCCCAACTGAGCCCAGCCCCATCATGAGTTCTAATTGAATCTATTTCTTAAGACGATGCGAGCGCAGAGAGGAGCGTTTAATTATATCCACACAATTAACTCGCAACTGAATGGAGTCAATTCGCGGGTCGTCGATGGTCGTAGATTGTGGTTCAAAAGCGCGCTCAATCTTCGAAGCGATTTGCCCTTCGCATCAATTAAAATAAAAAAAAGGTCGATTGTCTTCAACTTTAATTGACGAGTGCGTGCCGAAAAGTTCTCGGCAAAAGCAATTTCTTTTTTTTTTTTTTTAATATACATAGGTACATATTTATGTAGGTATGTACACTAATAAAAAAATATTTAGCGATGGAAGAAATGGAAATTTTAAATTCTCCGAGTTTTTGCCTCATTACCCAGAAGCATTATTATCCCTGCTGCTGTGTGCTTCCTTCCTTCCTTTCTCTGGGTAATCAGCTAGAATTCTTTCTTCATTCATTAAGCAAGCATTGAGGATAAAGCCCTTGGCTGTCTTCCTTCAGGGGTAAATGTCAATTCATTTGAAGGAATTGAAGCTGCCTAAGCCTAAGGCTTGTCCTTTCATCTTCACTTCACTTCACTTCACTTTAGGATATTGAGTGCGTTTGAATAGGATGGATTGCCTTTACCGATAAGGCTTCGTCCAGAACCAGTCGATTTGAGAGATATCAAAGTGAAAGCCATTGCTGCTCGCCAGCGGGGGGGGATAGGCGCACCACTATCGTGAGCGACGACAACGTCGACGACAAATGGGCGCATGAGAATGACGAAACAGGCAAATAATTGATACGGTTTTAGATAAGATAGCAAAGAAAATATGTATTCTAGAAAGATAGAGTCGGAAGGTCGAACGAAAGAGAGGGGAGCTGGAGTAAACTGTAAAGGTAGAGGAGGGGCATTTTGGCAGTAAAATCTATTGGCTTGGAACGTTTATCTTCGCAACAAAGCACAGGTGAGGAACTACATATGCGCATATACACACACACACACATGTATGTATGTCTATCCGTGTGTGCGTGTGCATACACATATGCATATATGAATTAAGGTGCGAAAAACTGTGAAAACAGACAATCAAGTTGATGATGAAGAAGAAGAAAATTATTAATTTCAAAAAAAAAAAAAAAAAAAAAAGCAGGAGAAAACAATGTTATAACGGTCAGCAGAGTGATATAAAAGAAAAAAAGAGAAAAGAAAAATTGAAAAATAGCAAAAGGAAGAAAAGAAAAAAAAGCCAACAAAACCACAAAATTCGTGAAGACAAAAGAAAAACGAAGGAGAGCACAACACAAAGCACGAGGTGAGACCATGAAGAGTCATTAAAAAGAAGTGCACACGAAAGCTGGCTTCCGAAATTCAGTGTTGTTATTAAGCTGTCACAGAACTGTCACAAAGCTGTCACATTCGTGACGAATGACATTTGCAAAACGGTGCATTCTCCTACCTCTCTCGTCCCCATGTTCCGTATAACGGTCCAAGGAGTGGTCCGAGCGGTATGTACTTCTGCGTCGGTTCGCTATTCCGCTGCCACCGCCGCCACCACCACCGCCGCCACCACCGCCGCCATTGCCATTATAAGGATTGTTGTTATAGGCACGCGTCAGAACGCCGCCATCGTCTTCGAAGTTCGTCTCGAGCAAAATCTCCTCGCGCGGATCGCGTATACGATCGCGATTGTAGTTCGATTTGTTCAGGGACGGCATATTCTGCTATGCGGTCAATTCTATTCGTCCGCCCTCGATGATTCAAATAGCTTGGACTAAAAAATTTTTTCACTTTTATTATTACTATGTATTTTTTTTTTAATATTTTTTTATTACTGATTTTTCGGATCAGTTACAGTTCGCTACAGTTTGAACGCGCCGCGCGCATCGATGATTCACGATCACCGACCTATGACGTCACGGTCACACAGTCACTTTTGAAACAATTCGGCCAGCGGGAATACAATTACAAAAAAGGCAGAAACAAGACAAAGAGTTTGTAATTTCGTAATTTGTTTTTTTTTTCGTTTTTTCGTTTTCTCGTTTGTGGCGAGCGCCCCCGGAAGCACTTCACCTCACCTCACTCGTGAGCCCGAAAATGCAATCGCATGCAGCAACTTGTTGCTCCAGCGCTTTTGATGTGTACGCGACCTGTTTTCGAACTGAATCAACCAGAAAATGACAAATGGGCATGCTCACTTGCGCGCTTGTTCGCTTGCTCGCTCACGCCGCTGCCATGGCAACGAATTCGGGAGAGCCAGCAAGCGATAATGTGAGAAACATGAAGAGCACTGATTGTTGGATCAATCGAGAACCCGGCAGGAAATGTGTAGTCATCGAATCTATTATCGAATGGCAAAAGATTGCACAAAACTATCGAAGAAGCAACGATAAATAATTATAAACGTTGCGTATCCCAAACATAGCACAGTGGGATTGCTTCATGCATATTTTGGCAAAAAAAAAAAAAAAGCAATAAATAAAAAGAGTGTTCCTAGGGTCATGAAGCTTTGGCAAGGTCGATTATTTTAGCCGAGTTAAGAAAAGTTCAAAATATGGTCAAAATCGGGCAGTCCCTAAGGAGACCAATAGCGAAAATGCATAGCTATTGCTATTTTCAATTAATTTAATTAAAAAAAAAAAACAAGTAAGAAAGCTTAAGTCGGTCAAACCCGACTTTCATATAGATTCCTAGCATCCCGATAGTATTGACGCACTTCGTTTTGGCTTTCCGTACGGAATTTACAAAAAATCTACATTTGTGGGCGTGCGCGGCAGTGGGCGGAGCGCCCAGATGTCTTCCATACACATCCGATACATGGTGGTTAACCAATATTTTAAATCTGAAGCTCCTACGCCTTTCCATACGCCAGTTACGATAGACCATTATTTGTGGGCACATTTCTGGGCGTGGCTGCAGGAGGAGGACGCCAATTTTGTTTTTTTTTTGCACAGGACGCGTCTCTTTTGGTAATTTACTAATGTTCCAAATATCAGTGATGTGTATTGAGAATAAATTCATTTGTGGGCGCAGCAGTTGGCGGATATCATCCAATTTCACTTAGGATCATACTCGGGGCCGATATATGTACATATGTATGTATGTGCCTGTGTGCCGAATTTTGACGTTATTTGTCCAGCCGCTTTGAAGGAGATCCGAACACAGGCGATCGGACATCGATCCTGATCAAGAATTTATATACATTTGTCCATATTTATGGAGCTTAGTTCTAGGTGTTACAAGATCCGCACAAAACTAGTATACCCTGCATACCCTGCATGGGTATAAAAAGGGGGTTCATATATAGCAGTTTCTGTGCAATTTGCGTATAAATTTTAAAATTGAGTGATAATTAAAATTAAATTCAATCAAGTTCCTTCAAATAACAATCCATGCACGGGACATGCCTCTTAAAATAGTCCAATTAAGCCCATTCTCGAACATGGTCTCACTTATGACCCCGCCAATACGCTAAAATTCGTTTTCATTGTTTAACTGCTTTGATAAGAAGACTGAATAAAGTCAGACAGACAGACTGACAGATGAATGTACTGACAGAAACTTCATTAAGAAAGTTCAACTCCTTCGTATACATATAACAATTGAAAGAAAGTCGTTACACGAACTTCCATTAAGCTCGAAACTGTTTTAGTGGGCGTTATCTAAGGTCAATATTTCCAAAACCAAAAGAAGAAAAAAAATTTCATTAGTTTCTATATTGTTTAATCGCACTCGTCTGATTGTAAATGTTTCTTACTGCTTTCGAATATTATTTTAAAGACAGCAACCGAAGCAAGAAGCAATCAGTTTGATTGCACAGCAACATACTTTCATGCATTTCCAGTGACTTCAGGCCCAAGTGGGGTGAACGACATTCGCAAAACGTTCCGTGAGCCCATAAATACGGAATGATAATCATAACTATGCTTCGCGCCACCCAGCCCTATCCGACCACATTGCATCGCATCGCATCGCATGGCATCGAACCGCACCGACGACATGCCGCGAATAGAAATCGCACGAATCTTCGTAATTTTCGCGAAGGAACGCGCTCAGCCGCGGAAAATGAATTACAAGAAGGAATGAAAACCGGAAAAGCCAAGCGGTTGACGCCAGGGGAAAACTGGCAAGCCGGCCCAGTGGGCTACGAGAGCTAGGAGTGGAGAGAGAGAAGCGGGGCATATGAGAGAATTAGAGTCGTCATTTCCGCAATGCGCAATCCGAAAGACGAAATTAATAACAATTAAGGGTGTTATAGTCAGGCGGACCTGACAATACAATACCCGACACAGATCATGGGTTGAATATTTTTTTTTTTCAAACAGCCCAGGCCAGGCCAGGCTAGGCCCTAAGATCGCTGCCATTAAGAAATTTGAGAAATTTAATCGCCAATACGGTTATCGAATTTCGTCAAGACACAAGATACGCAGAATTGTCACCAATCTCGGGTGAACCTCGACCATAATTTAAAAAAATTTTTTACTATTTTTTTTTTTTACACTAAACTACAAAAAAAAAAAATCCCGAAATTGAAATTTTTTTTTGAATGGCCGCCATTTTGTCAAAAAAAATCACAAAATTAAGCTTGAGGTTCACCCGAGAATTACATCTATACTGATTATAACCCCGTTTTTTTTTCCATTTCGGACGCTCCGGAGACCCGGAATCGTGGCCGCCGTGACGACACCTTTTTTTTTCACCACCAACTTTGAAGTCTCGTTACTTTTTGAACAGCCCACGTATCGAGGCAAAACAATTTTTTTTATTTACTTTGAACCTTTTGTAATACAATAAATAAAAAAAGTTTTCAATTATTCTTTGCGTTTTCAAATAAGAATTTTTTTAAAAAGGGTCCAAAAAACGGGTTTTCAATGAGAAGACCCCCTTAACTCGGCTCCTTCGATAAGAACAACGGACAGACAGACGGTCTGTCTCGACTGGTTCTGGGTGTTGACACACGTACGCACAAATACAATATAGCCTCAACACACAGTGTGTCGGGTATAAGAAGAGGAAGAAAGCCTCAAGTTCTTAACGAGTTAAAGAAGTTTATGCCTAAGGTGGGAGAACATCGAGCGTCGACCGGAAAAGAAGTGGAAATTTTGAATGCATTTCTGGGAAATTGAATGCCACTCACCACCAGCAGCGCAGAAAACGTCTTTGAAAGCGGTTCAAAGAAGAAAAAAAAAATAGGAGTTTATAAAAAAAGGATAAAAAAGTATGACGCCACAAAGGATTTGCGATTTGTAAGCGACGATTTTCAAAAGGGCGCAATATGTCCTTCGTTTTTGTTTTTGATGTATACGGAAAATAAAAATTTTCAAAATCAAAAACGTTCGATCAATGAAAATTTCGTTTTCAATTGTTCCCTATAATTCTCACTTAATTTATCATAGTCATAATATTGAGCAAATTGACGCTCACGCCACTGTTAGCTACAATAATGGTTTAATGGTCAAATTCTCCACATTCAATTGATCAGCGTTGCCAGTTACTCAGGGATTTTTCCGACTCTAAGGTTAATTTTTAAAACTTTACGAATTTATATTAAGTAATCGTTATCACATCTCTACAATACAGCATAAGAGGGATATTTTAAAAGTCATCAAAAAACAATAGCAAAATCACTGGCCGTTGAAAATTCACAAACTTTCCTCTTAATCCCTACTTGCTTGATCTAGTGGTGTCAGTTAAGGGGGTCTTCTCATTGAAAACCCGTTTTTTGGACCCTTTTTAAAAAAATTCTTATTTGAAAACGCAAAGAATAATTGAAAACTTTTTTTATTTATTGTATTACAAAAGGTTCAAAGTAAATAAAAAAAATTTTTTACCTCGATACGTGGGCTGTTCAAAAAGTAATGAGACTTCAAAGTTGGTGGTGAAAAAAAAGGTGTCGTCACGGCGGCCACGATTCCGGGTCTCCGGAGCGTCCGAAATGGAAAAAAAAACGGGGTTATAATCAGTATAGATGTAATTCTCGGGTGAACCTCAAGCTTAATTTTGTGATTTTTTTTTGACAAAATGGCGGCCATTCAAAAAAAAATTTCGATTTCGGGCTTTTTTTTTTGTAGTTTAGTGTAAAAAAAAAATAGTAAAAAATTTTTTAAAATTATGGTCGAGGTTAACCCGAGAATGGTGACAATTCTGCGTCGATTCCACTTTGTTTCATGAAAATCGGTTCAGTTGAACTGGAGATATCATGGCCGCCAGTTCGAAAAACGTGGTTTCGAGATAAACGCGTTTAAAGTTTGAAGCAACGCAAAAATTACTCGTTTTAGCGCAGATCTTGCTCGACAAAGAAGGCTATATCCTCTAAACTATTTCGAATTTCAAAAAATCCTTTTAGGGGCATATTCACAACTACCCAAGCTATAAATAAATGCAAAAAAAAAAAAAGTCGAAAAAAAAAGTTGCTCAATGAGAAGACCCCCTTAAATAGAATGTCAACATTATTCTTGTAAATTCCTATAAGGTATCTCCGGATAACTTTATTTTGAGCAAAACATTCCCCTATAGGTTGTACATAAGGACCTTATTCAGGACCTTTTCATTTATTTGCTTTTTGTTTTTTTTTTTTTTTTTGACAATTTTCAAAGAGTGCTTATATCCGGAAATGGGTGTTTACTTGATATTGCCCTTATCGTGGTCGGTTAATCGTTTCGTTGGCTCACCCTAAGGTGCTATTTATGTATGACAATTTCATCTATGGTATATACACCAAGCTGAGATCACTGATGACTTTGTCTTGCAAAACATATTTGCCTGCTGGGACATTGATTTCCATTGACCTGTAGAAAATCTATCTTGCACATCCAAGTATAGGGAATTGCTAAATAAAGTACTTTCGGGAACTGTTGGTACTCAAAATTTTGTTTACATTCGATGGCTTGGAAAAAAAAAAATAAGTATGAGTGCCAATTATCGGCTTGATTACTTTAGCCATTTGGGAGAGAACTTCTGACGGAAATTTATTGCTCGTTGGGTAGACACTCGCAAAAATTGCAGCTGGAGCAGGATTTTCTTTTAATTTAAAATAGAATTAAAATCCGTTTCGAAAGGGTTGAGAGCACTTTGGGGGTATTAATAAAAATTACGCCGCACCGAAAAAAAAAAAAATCCACATAGAGAATTCGGAAAGAGGCTAAAAAAAAAATACCCCCATAATTCCTCAGGCTATGCTTAATTAAATATTTAGATATGCATATGAAACGGAAAGTGTATTTAAAAAAAAAATGACGGTCTTAATCCAATTAACCTTTCCTTCCTTCCGCTCTCCCAAGCAAACCATCCCTATAAAAAAAAAAAAGAAAGAGAGAAAATAATTCTTACTAAAATCCCACAAAGCCCCTTTAAGTCTCTATTTCACAAAACGACGCAGTCTAAAATACACACACACACACACACACACACACAAACACAGAGAAATCTTAACCCATAGATGACACGACAACAGAACGCCACAAGCGCCCATTAGCACTATGTGGCCACGAAGAGTAAATAAAAGGATAAAGGGCCACTTTTCTGCATCACGAATTCTCTTGGACTTTCTGAAAGCAACAAAAAAAAAAAAAAAAAAAAAAAAAATCATGCGAGATCTGACAGCGTCAAATACTGGAGTGGAGCATTCGTTTCATGGCATTGCCACCAACCGCACAATTGCCTCATAACTCTCTTAAAATGTAGACTGTAGGCCGTCCTAGGCAGAGAGTATCGCAACATATGCTGTTCAGAACGGAGCAGCATAAAAAAACATGAACGAAACGATGACAGCAAAATATCAGGCAATGTGTCACACTGTGGCATGCTTCACAAAAGCCTTCCTGCGGGACGCGGTCGACAACTGGAAATGACAGCAAACGGCAAGCGGCAGGCGGCAGCCGGCAAGCGGAGAGATAACAATTTCATATCGCTCGGTGAACGGTGGGAGGACATACATAGCTGCACTGCAACTGGAACTGACAATTCATTAAACGCTCAGGCTCTTTAGTCGCGCATTACGAGCGCGCTCAGGCTTCAGTACGACAATCTAAAATATATCCAGCACATCAACGACCATATCATGCCGAGAATGTTACTTTTGCGTTATCGAAAAATGGGAGGGACAGGGAAGGCAAAGGATGGCAAGTGAAGGGATGGGACGGCAAGAGAGAAAATGAAGAAAGGCAAATAGAAAATAAAAATGGCACATTCAAGCAAGGGATGCGCTATTTTAGTGCCATTATGAAAAGCATTTAACTATGCGGAAAATTTCTTAGCACCGCACTCAACAGTCAGCTTGTTGAGGCGGAGTTCGACGCCCATACGTTTAACACTAACTAACTAAATGCGCTTTAGAAATAGAATATCTACATAAGAAATATGAAACCAAATTGAAAGGCTTTTAAGCCATTTTTGTTCTTTGTCGACATGTATGTAATTCTTCTCTTAGTCCGCATATGTACATATAATATGTACATACGAGTATGTAAATATAAGAACAAGAGCTCATTAGCAAAAAGCGAAAAAGTGCTTATTCCTTTCTTTGCTATTTTAGACATGGAAGTAATTGTGACTCTGGGATAGCGTAGGGAATGCGTGCTATTCTCTTGATGCCATGCCAGGCTCCGAGTTTCGATTCCCGGCACAGGCGAAACGGAATGTCGACGTCGGCACACTACATCAAAAGACAAAGACGACTCACACAACACACAAGAAAAACCCCTCGTGCTATCACAACAGGCCCGGTATACGGCCTAAGTGGCAGCCACTCCAACATACATACATACATACATACATATACATACAAACATGGAAGTAAATTCTGTAGCATATCTTTTGGCTACTTTTTCCTACTTTTCCTTTTATTAATTAATTTTTTTTTTTATGTTTTTGCTTTGAAAAAAACTTTGAACGTACCAAAGAAAATTCCGATAAAACTCTTTTTTGCTTTGGAAGCACTAAATTGCATTTTTTTTTTGTACGCCTTCAGTTATGCTTGCTCTTTTGTATGCGGCTTCATTTGATCCTTTCAGAGTCTTAATCTTATGGCAGGAATTGCAAATGTGGTCTCACGATAATTCGGACAAACAGTCTAGGAATGGTGTACGACTATTTCGAGCATTCAAACTAGTGCAAGGAGTTATGTATGAGCAGTTATATTTTTGTAGCATACTTACTGGGTGATCATCACCAAGGTATCCTTGAGAAAATAGGTTTTTTTTTTTTATTTGTTTCGTTTTAAAATGACTCAGGAATTAGTTTAGGGTTTTTAACTTTATCTGGAGACGGCGGCTGCGTGGATTCTCGCGTTCCTTTTGGTCAGCCATTAAGTATGTTAAAAATAATTTTTTTTTTTTTTCATCGATTCTTTTGCCTTGTCCTGGTTTCGAACTTGTTTTATGAATTTACTGTACATGAAATTTGTAGGAAAATGGAGAGAGAAAAATTATCCATATCCTTTCAGGGGCTCCTTTTTAATTGGGCTTAAGCACTGACAGCAAAAAACTGAGCGGCTTTCACATTTTTGCATTCTCGCATTTTAGCCTCTGTTTTTTTTTTCAATTTTTTTTTTTTTTTTTTTTTTCATTTTTCATATTAATGTGACGCATCCTTTGGGTTTTAATTTAATTCTTTGAAGCTCATTTGTGCGTAACTAATGCAGAAGAGGAAGGATTTTTTAAAAGGATTTTTTAACTGAGAGATATTGTTAAGATTTTAATTGAGCTTAAAGGACTTCCGGCTTCCCTACTTCCATTAATGGAATCCTTTTTTTGCTTTCGTGGAGGCTTTATTAAAATAAATCCGTGGAGCCAACAGAAAACGGTCTAAATTAAAGGTAGACGCAAAGAGGGAGGAGAGTGCTAGAGTGGGCGAGGGGGAGAAAGGAACATAGAGAGCGAGGTCGTATCAAGCAAGTTAAGTCATTTTGTTGTGCGTGACGTAAAACATTTTTGAGTAATTCCTTGAAATGTAAAGCCACACGCAAACAAACGCACACACATATAAATATATATATATATATATATTTATATACAGACACACGGTAAAATCTAATCCTTTTCAGATTTTATGCTTGACACGTTGTTGAGAATTCTCGGAAAAGTTTTTTGCACACAGCCCGCCGTGCATTCGGTTGTATTGGCACGTTCAACGAAACAAGTCGGGCGGCAGTCATTTGACAGGTTTCTTTGGAGTGCCCTGAAGTATGCTTCAGAAATTGCGTTCCTGCAAATTCGTTGACTACGAACTTAACGAAGAATCACTCAATTCCAAAATTGTGTCAGTATGCGCAACAAGAAACCTCATCCAATTTAAAATACGTCGAAACAATTCCCTCCTTTCGCTCCGTCCGTTCTTTTGTCGATTTTACTTTAATGAATTTCTCGATTGTTTATTCATTCCGTGTGTTCTCTGCCTTGACTGGAGGGTCCTTCTTCTTTTTCTTCTTTTTTTTATGCTTTTTTTTTTTTTGTAACAGAATTTCATGAAAAGCAACAAGAAAATATTCATCCCCTTCAATTATGCTTCTAAATTTTCAATATTTACATATCTACGTCCTATGGCCCTAAAGTCTTATAGCCCTGTACTAAGCCCTACAACCCAACAGCGCAACAGCTCATTTCTTATTATGTACATCGAATATAATAAAAAGGCATTTAGTCAACTGCCTCATTGTTCATCATGAGCTTTATAGCCCGCTCAAAAGTATGCAAAGAAAAATTATGCTCCATATCCATGAGACAAGAATATATACAAATATATATATATATCTATGTATAAAAAACAAATGGACTGAAACTTGAAAAGTTCTAGGTAATTAAAATGAAGGAAATTCACGAAAACATTAAGAATTTATGGGGGGGAAAGATAAATATTAAGCATACTTTAAGGCGCTTGGGAAAAAGGAACGTAGTTTTTTTTTATCACACTTTGTTCGACAGCCAAGACCGCGGAAAATAATTTTCGTTTTTCAATAAATAAAAAAAAGCAAATGAAATTCAAAAGCCGTAGAGTATGCAAGGAAAAATTGATTTAACTTTTTGTTTCAAAGTTACTTCGACATAAAATAATTGCAATTGTCCCCAATGGAATGGAACGGAAACAGGGGAATAAGCTATAAACTGTTATGGTCTTATCAAATTGAAATGAACCCAGAAAGCAAGGCTAAGGATAAATAAGGTAACGGCAAGACGAATGGTGGCGGCTTTAAGAAGGGACCCCAACGCAATTGAGAGAAAGGAAATTAGATTAAATCGAAACTTCAGGAAGAAGGAAAATGGCTGAGAAAGTTTTGTCCCAATTTTATTAATTTTTTTTTTGTTTTTTTTGTTTTTGTAATTTCGATGAGCATGTCTGCGGCGCACTACCGCATAAAGCACACAAAAATTCAAGTACCGAAAAAATTAAAGCTTTTCATTCTGTCATTCTCGAATTTGATTGAAACGCTTGAAGTGATTTCTCTCACCAAAAAGAAAAAAAAAACATTTTTTTTTTTTTTTTTTGTGATGTTCTGTAACAATTTTCCTAACAACCTTTGGGGGCATACGACCGCAAGAACGCGATGGATACTGCTATAAGAGTGAAAATATTGGGACACATAAAATAAAGGAAAAATTCACGGCATGCAATATAACAAGCCCCTGAGCCCCTCAACACCCAACCGCAATTGCGCGTGAGCCCAGGAAATAAATAACAACAACAACAACAAAACAAAAACAGCAAGATTGCGAGGGTACAAAGCGTTATCATCCGCTTATGGGGAATCTCCACACAAGGCTCAGCATGCGGACATACAGCACGCACACGCACGCACACACACACACATACTGTGTACGCTGTGAGGGTCGAGGTTGAAGCCGAGGCAGAGCTTTTACTTGAGGTTGAGATTGCAGAGGCTGTGGAAAACTAAAGTGTTCCCCATAATGATGATAATAAAATCAAACAACTAATACAAACACACTTAATACCCGCGTAGATGTTGTCGGATCAAGCGAATCGAATGCGAACGGAACGAAGACGAAGACGAATGCATGGAGATGGAGTCACACCGCCATTCGGCATTTGATGGCTCAGGGTTAACGCTACGGTTTACCACATCAATGCGGCTACAGAAGGTACTACTATTGAGGCCTTTCATCTCGCATTTTGATAAATGGAAATCGCTACAGCGCGAACGCTAGCGGATGCGAATGCGGAAACGGAAACGGAAACGAAAGCGGAGACATGAAAACATTTCAATAGGTATGCCGCCTATTGCTGCTTGCTTTGACAATGAACAATGAACATCCAAGGGGGTGTGAGACGGGCATCGAGTCAATTCCGCGATTCTATCTATTACGTGAACGAATGTTTACTTCGCAATCACTCACACCAGAATCAAAATCCACCACCCCTTAAGAAAAAATAAAAAAAATAAAACACACCACCTCAAATCATTTTAAGGACCATGCAAATCCGAGCCGATCATCATCACGTTCAAGTTAAAATGTCAAAGCACACTAACATAAAAAACCAGAAACGAAATATAAGCAAAATAATGAAGAAACAGGGAGTCTTCTGGCAAAGAAGTCATATCTCGTGATCCCTAACGAAATACCAACTGAAAAAGTTCAAAGAGAACGGTTCAGAGTAATATTTCTGTGTAAATAATCACAGAGAATAGCATGCTTCTAGGCATATTATCCATGTAAATATGAGCAGATTTCCTGGTTGTATACTTTTTTTATTCCGTTTTCAATTTAAGGTTTTTTTATTTTTTTTTTTATTATGATTTCAAGTTACCTATCCATAAAATGTTTTTGTCACTTTCAAGAAATGACTGCAATCATTCGGGTAACAGAAAATATTTAAATTTAACACCTAGAGGTATGCAATATAATATTGAAAATCGAAATTATATAGTTTTAAACCATTTTTTAATGGATAATTGAGGTACTGAGGAGATTCCCACAAATTCTACAAATTGTTCAGGGGGGAAAATTTTTTTGAAAGCGGGAAAATTTTCAATTTTAATAATAGGTATAGGGCGATTCCGCTATACACGATTTCCGATAATAATTTTTTTTATTTACGATAAAAGTGGTTTTTTTTTTTTTTTTGTCAATAGTACAAAGAAGAAAGTCGAAATTTAATATTAAATTTATTTATATTTGATTTAAGGGGGTCTTCTCATTGAGCAACTTTTTTTTCGACTTTTTTTTTTGCATTTATTTATAGCTTGGGTAGTTGTGAATATGCCCCTAAAAGGATTTTTTGAAATTCGAAATAGTTTAGAGGATATAGCCTTCTTTGTCGAGCAAGATCTGCGCTAAAACGAGTAATTTTTGCGTTGCTTCAAACTTTAAACGCGTTTATCTCGAAACCACGTTTTTCGAACTGGCGGCCATGATATCTCCAGTTCAACTGAACCGATTTTCATGAAACAAAGTGGAATCGACGCAGAATTGTCACCATTCTCGGGTGAACCTCGACCATAATTTAAAAAAATTTTTTACTATCTTTTTTTTACACTAAACTACAAAAAAAAAAGCCCGAAATTGAAATTTTTTTTTGAATGGCCGCCATTTTGTCAAAAAAAAATCACAAAATTAAGCTTGAGGTTCACCCGAGAATTACATCTATACTGATTATAACCCCGTTTTTTTTCCATTTCGGACGCTCCGGAGACCCGGAATCGTGGCCGCCGTGACGGCACCTTTTTTTTCCACCAACTTTGAAGTCTCATTACTTTTTGAACAGCCCACGTATCGAGGCAAAAAAATTTTTTTTATTTACTTTGAACCTTTTGTAATACAATAAATAAAAAAAAGTTTTCAATTATTCTTTGCGTTTTCAAATAAGAATTTTTTTAAAAAGGGTCCAAAAAACGGGTTTTCAATGAGAAGACCCCCTTAACTCCATATTTCATTAATGGGCGCGTTTGAAAATAATACTATTCAAAAATCGTGACAAAACTTTAAAGTCATACTTTTTTAAACTGTCACAAAACAGCCGTTGCCGACAGTTTGAGGTTACATTTTGCCGACCAAATTGAAGTGAGAATATTAATTTATCCTCGCGTTCCAGAAAAAAAGTTAATATATTATATGTTTTGTTATTTATTAAGCATTATTGATTCCTAAAATACATTGTTGACTTGTTGTTGCACCCGCGATACAAAAGGTGTAAAAGTTAATTTTTTTCACAGAAATAAAGAGCTAACATTCTGAAACTTTTTGAAAGTAAGAAGAAACAAAAAGTAGACATAAATTAATCGTTTTTAAGATTATAGTGATTGCCAGGTTAAAATAATCGATAATTTAAATTGGTTGCACCCGCGATATTGATTTCAGATCGCGGGTGCAACTTTTTGTCATTTAACCTCTTTGTGCGATTTACTACATATTTTGTTATTTTGATATGCCCTGACTATATATAATATGATATATGCTGAAAGCCATTGTCAACAGTGTCCTAGAATTTTTTTTAGGATTTAGCTCGCAGTCACTCTAAGAACATCTTCTTTAAATATTTGGCAAAAATAGAAATTAATGAAAAAATGGCCATGTTGGATGAACAGTGGGCGGGCTGAAACATATACCAAGCATTCAATCAAAACATTTCTTCCAATTTGAAGAGACTCATAGCATTTCTGTGGTGCGCACCTCACGGTCTCATTTTAAATGCAAATTGGTTTTGAAGTCGCCATAAAAGCCCCACTAATACAGAAAGTGGTTGGAGTGATGACGACTTGGAGCCTCTTTCAAATCTCAAAATACGAAAAGAAACTGTGCATCCTGATATATCTGTGCCTTCAGTTTCGGATCAGAGAAAATCTTTATTACCCCTTAAAAAGAGATGGAGCGTTTTCGATTTTAACAGTTAATTCAGATACTGGATTTTTTAAATGACGACACTCCATCAACGTCTTTTCAAGCTTCAGAATAATGACGATGAGCATGCCCTGAAACTCCTACTGTCGAAATTTCTGTTTTAAACAGATATTTTTGCGATGGTTTGTATGCCCTCGTACAATTTCTCTGCAAAACCGGCAAAAAAAAAAAGACTGGTTGCACCCGAGCTTAATGGAGCGAACTGTCACAATATAACCGGTAGGAAATTGGCCAGCTCATTACTGCAAGGTAGTGTTCGTTAATAAGGAATTTAAGCCCAATTGAAGTAGTGAACTGCACAGCCAAAGCGCTGGACTTCGTTGAAAGTCAAAAAAAATTATTTTAAAAATTTAAATACTGAATTTTTTTTATTTAAAGTTAAAAATTTTTGAAATATTCAATAAACATTTTGGTGAATTTAGCCAAAAAAAAAACAAAACCATCAATATAAATGTTTGACGTATTACAAATATATGACTGCATACTTTAAGGATGACTTAAGTGAAAATGTATCTTTCAATCCATTTGAGAATTTTTTATTTATTGTTACTGTAACTGTTTGTAAAGATAAACGTTTTTTATGATCCCATTTTTCTTTTTTTTTAGAATCCTTTGTGAACGACTTTCCGACTTTGATTCCTCTCGATTGAGAACGTTTTGTTAAATCCACAAAAAGTGATTGACAGATAAATGAATTTTGTTCGTTTTAAACCGACATTCACCTCCACCCCATTTTATATTGGATTGCCTTAACTGGTTGAAACACTCACATGCATAGACACTGTGTGTGTGTGTGTGTGTGTGTGTGTGTGTGTGTGTGTGTGTGTGTGTGTGTGTGTGTGTGTGTGTGTGTGTGTGTGTGTGTGTGTGTGTGTGTGTGTGTGTGAAGAGAGGCAGAGAAGAAGGGAAATTGAAACATATCCATACATGCACGTCAACCCATCATTTCATCAATTCGATTCGAAAGCATATAGGATTTAGGTTGTGTGTGTGAGTGCGTTTGTGAGTGGCATCCAATTATCTTGAACGCCGGAAAGTATGCGAACGTTTTCCATAGTAGGTAATATGGGATATTTGAGGATTTTCCGCAAGACAGAATTCGGACTTGACGTTGATTATTTGTGAAACCACAAAGTCATGTTGGATTTTTAAACGTTCTTTAATAGAAGAAAAGAAAACGATTGTGAGGGGGCGCAAGAGAGAGTTTGATTCGGGATTTGATTAATTTTATGATTTCCGAATTCTTTCGTCTCTTCTCTTTAACCTAATTGCTTTGAAAATATTGTCGATATATGTATTTCGATTAAGGATAACACAGCCAACGAGAAATAAAAATCAAAATTAAAGTGTCAGACGCATCGGTCTCATTGTACATATTTGTGTTTTCGGGGGGTCGTTGAATCCAATTTGGAAGCCTTTAATATATAGCTAGCTGTATCTGGTCTAAGCTTAACCATAACTTTTTATGAAGTTACGGCTGTGTGATTTTAAAAAAATGATCATCTGGGGGTCTCAATACGTTTATGATTTGTTTTCGGGATCTCTGAACCCAAATTTGAGGCCTGTATGGACCCCATCGGCTCCAGATTCAGGCATAATCACAAAAAGCATCGTCGGTCGCGGTTTGTCGGTTTCTTTTTTGTTATGATCAGAGCTCGGATTTTTTTGCTTTTATAAATTTAAAGCATACTTTATGGGGCAAACATTTTTCTTAAAAACTTTTTGCGAATAAGTTTAGCGAAGTTAAACTTCTAATCGCTTTTCTAACTTCAAAAAAAATTCATATTGAAGTTAAAAATCGATTTGAATCTTAATTTTATGTGAGTTGAACAAAATTTGTACTCCATAAAGTATGCTTTGAAATTATAAAAGCAATAAAATCCGAGCCCTGGCTATGATGATGACGAATTCTAGACCCGATGGTGCCATACAGACCTCAAATTTGGGTTCAGCGACTACGAAAACATATTGTTAGAACAGTGAGGCTCTGTAATTTAATTTTCGCAAAAGAGAAATTCCATTTTTCAAATTTCATTTAAAGATTTTACGAGTATTAGAATGCCAATGCAATCACATGCTGTGCAGTCATTGATTACGTATGCAAGTCCATGAGAGAGTTTCGAATTACCGTTAGGTAATTATAAGCAAGTAGGTGACGACATGAAGAGGTCACGTACGTACACGGTACACGAAGTCGGAATGTGTGGTTCTATTTGGCTTCAAAAGGACCTACCGACTGATCGACAGTGTCCCTTGGATATCTACGTGCATACATGTACTATAAATTATAATTTTTATATGCAATGATTTATAAGAGTGAATAAAAGCGAAACCGAAACCGAAAAATCCCAAAAAGAAATTTAATTATTTAAAATCGTGGTATGCAGTGTTTTAGGAAAACCGACAAGCGTATCATAGCTTATCTGATTATGAAATTACGGCCTGTAGATTAGGAGCACCAGCGTAAAAATGAAAATATGTTTTTTTGCATGTAAAACCTCAGGGGTGCATTTGCGACCTCCCTCCCATACAATTTTTGGTCCGTTTGGACCCACCTATCACCTCCTTAAGTTTTTTCGATTGAGTTTGGAGCACCCTGTATATATTTATCTATATCAGTGTTGTGCAAGCCCTATGATCTCCAAAAGCAAGGAATTTTTGGCATTTGTGTTAGTGTCACACCGATAGTGTACGATAAAAATTCACGTTGCCCCTAGGAACACCCCGTGATTAATATTTCAGGTAGAGGTAGAGAAACAATCGATAACACTATCGATACTATCGATGGTTTAAAACTATCGAAAACATCGATGGTTTTTGAAGACTATCGATAGTTTTGATTCATGGACATTTACATACTTTAGCATTGGAAAGGTGGTGCTGGCGGTAACAAAGGGCTTTCTTTTTTTTGAAATAGACAGATTCCTAAAAATGCCTCTATTTAGATAAGGGCAAGAGCCGCTCTAAAATTCATCTTTCGATTATCAAAATTATCCATTGTCAAAATTATCGATTGTATTATCGATAATAGAAACTATTGATGCTGATAGTGATGTTGGTGATGATAATGGTGATGATGATGGTGAGGTTGGTGAAGAAGGTGATGATGATGGTTATGATGTTGCTGATGATGATGGTTATGATGTTGGTGATGATGATGTTGGTGATGATAATGGTGATGATGATGATAGTGAATGATGGTGATGATGATGATCATGGTGATGGTGAGGTTGGTGATGGTGATGATGATGGTGATGATGGTGATGTTGTTGATGTTGTTGATGTTGTTGATGTTGTTGATGGTGATGATGATGGTGATGATGATGGTGATGATGATGGTGATGGTGATGATGATGGTGATGATGATGGTGTTGATGATGGTTATGATGGTGTTGATGATGGTTATGGTGCTTTCGCATACTACGATGAAGACATACTGCTGAAAACTATAAGCTTTCATTAGGTTATGAAAAAACTTCGGCGTATCCACAAAAAACCCTTTGGCTCTCATTTTTACTTTCGCTTTGGTGGGCGGGACACGCCTATTTAAAATTAAATCAACAACGTTTATTTCCTTTTAGAATTGTTTGTCCTAAAGCCTGGCCTTTCACTGACTTAGAAATACGTATCAGAATTGTGCGTGGCACACCAAATTTTAAACTTCAAGATGTCCTATAGGATATTTAATCAATACAGAACAAAAAAACTTATGAAGAACGAAATGCAGAGCTGATGACGTTTTTTTTCGACGTAAAAAATAAACAGCCTAGAATAACGGTTATTGGGAGCGGAAAAAATAAACAGCCGAGAGTAACGGTTATTTTTGGACGAAATAAATTAACGGCCCTTAAAACCCGTTACTTAGAGACGTTTACGGATAAACGTTATAACCGTTACGGTCCCTGCTATCTACTCTTTCAGGTTCATGTGGTAGGTGAAATGGCTAGTCATCAAGGACTGGCACTTTGGCATGTCACAAATATCGGGGGCGACCTACTGACTACTGGGATATCTACGGAGCATAGTTCTATGTATCTGTTACAGGATCCGCACAAGACTAATATACTCTGCTTACGCTAGGTACAAAAATTGAGCTATAGCTTTTGAACGTCACCGATTAACAGAGTTGCATCAAATTAATACGGACCCCTCAACTCGACGTAACCCAAAAAATTTTTGGGTGTTAACGAAACGTAAAATGTGAAACTGTTGACGGAAAGTGGTCGGCATACAAAAGAGAATAAATTTTTTCCCCTTCTTTTTTTTTCTTTGCAAGGAATGGGAAACGAGCAATCTATGATGACAAACAAGCACGACAATCGACTTTAAAACGGCAGCAGAAATTACAGCCAGCTCTCAGCTTTCGGCCATTTTGGGCTACTTGACTCTGGCTGGCTATGGAACGCGACAAACAATGATTTCGTTGCTACTTGTCCGATTGGACAAGCTTGCCGCTTCAGCTGCTGCTTTGTAACTCGAGCCGGTGAATGGCCAAGCCCCCGTTGAACCTTTGAAATCTCGAAGCGGCGTTCCCCATAACAAGTTCTTCTAGTTGTGTGTACGTGCGAGTTCGTGAGTGTACGAGTGTGTCCGCTCTTTGTGGGATGCTATTATCTCATAGTTATGCATGTCTGAGCCTCAATGCATTTGGTTTTGCTTGCGTTTCGTTTCGGTCTTATTTCTATACACTACATAGTCTGTCTGTGTCGAGGCTATGGTGCGTTTGTGCGGTTGTGTGTTACACCCAGAACCAGTCGAGATAGACCATATAAAATATATATATAGAAATGATCAGCGTCACCAGGAGATTCGATTTAGACATGTCCGTCTGTCCGTCTGTCCGTCTGTCCGTCTGTCTGTCTGTCTGTTTGTCTGTCCGTATGTCTGTCTGTATACAGTTATCTTATCGAAGGAGTTGAGCTATCTTGACGAAATTTGGTATGAGAGTTGACATGGACATGAGTAAGAACAAGAACAAGAATGGACCCGATCGGACCAATTTTAAGGGTACTTCCAGTACTAGAATCTGTTATGAAAATCACAAAAACTGATTTAAAACCAAAGTTTGTCAAGATATTTTGATAAAATTAAATATGTGAGCATATTTTAAGGTACTTACGAATTTTAATATCCCAAAGTTGGCGTGGCAAAAGGACGTTATTTGAAAATTGTCTCTACCACCCGAAATTCAAATGGGACTTTAATGAAATTTGTCATATATGCTCCCTTTATAATCACTTAACATCCTCCACAAGTATTTCATTTTTCGTTCCATTATTAAGGCTACAACAAGTACTAGGGTCTGTCATAAATATGCCAAAAACTTCCCCAAAATCAGAGTTTTTCGAGATATTTCAATTAAATTTCGATGTCGAACGTAAGTCTACTTTTACATTGGACGATTGTCGGCCAACAGCACTCACCGATTTTTGCGTTTGTCGGCAAGGGAGGAGAGACGAAAGTGAAGCGGTCAAAATCGTTTGTACTAGCCATGTCGTCGATTTCCATGCCGATTTTTGACAGTTGCCTTTACCGCCGTTCGTAGAACGGAAAACAGTTTCAAAGAATTGTTCGAATAATTTTTTATGAAGCGTCTGAATCCATTCTAATTTAATTTATATATTTTAAAATGCGTCACAACCACTTATTTTATTACTTACTTACTTAATTCGCATAAATCCAATAAACGAATGTCATAAGAAAAACACAACAAAGTATAAATCGGTTGCTTGCAAATCGTGTAGTGTAGAAGCGAACACCGACAGAAGACAATTTCAAAAGGGAATTTGAAAAAATCGTTGTGAAAATCGCGTCGATAATCGTTCAATGTAGAAGCCGACTAAGTAACAGGTTGGCTGATAAGTCCCCGGTCTGACACATAGATGGCGTCGCTAGTATTAAATGCATATTATTTTTATATAGTGGCAACCTTCAAATGATTCATGTCAACATTTGACGTCTGTAAGTCAATTAGTTTATGAGATAGAGCGTCTTTTGTGAAGCAACTTTTGTTATTGTGAAAAAAATGGAAAAAAAGGAATTTCGTGTTTTGATAAAATACTGTTTTCTGAAGGGAAAAAATACAGTGGAAGCAAAAACTTGGCTTGATAATCAGTTTCCGGACTCTGCCCCAGGAAAATCAACAATAATTGATTGGTATGCAAAATTCAAGCGTGGTGAAATGAGCACGGAGGACGGTGAACGCAGTGGACGCCCGAAAGAGGTGGTTACCGACGAAAACATCAAAAAAATTCACAAAATGATTTTGAATGACCGTAAAATGAAGTTGATCGAGATAGCAGAGGCCTTAAAGATATCAAAGGAACGTGTTGGTCATATCATTCAACAATATTTGGATATGAAAAAGCTCTGTGCAAAATGGGTGCCGCGCGAGCTCACATTTGACCAAAAACAACAACGTGTTGATGATTCTGAGCGGTGTTTGCAGCTGTTAACTCGCAATACACCCGAGTTTTTGCGTCGATATGTGACAATGGATGAAACATGGCTCTATCACTACACTCCTGAGTCCAATCGACAGTCGGCTGAGTGGACAGCGATCGGTGAACCGTCTCCGAAGCGTGGAAAGACTCAAAAGTCCGCTGGCAAAGTAATGGCCTCTGTTTTTTTGGGATGGGCATGGAATAATTTTTATCGATTATCTTGAGAAGGGAAAAACCATCAACAGTGACTATTATATGTCGTTATTGGAGCGTTTGAAGGTCGAAATCGCGGCAAAACGGCCCCATATGAAGAAGAAAAAAGTGTTGTTCCACCAAGACAACGCACCGTGCCACAAGTCATTGAGAACGATGGCAAAAATTCATGAATTAGGCTTCGAATTGCTTCCCCACCCACCGTATTCTCCGATCTGGCCCCAGCGACTTTTTCTTGTTCTCAGACCTCAAAAGGATGCTCGCAGGGAAAAAATTTGGCTGCAATGAAGAGGTGATCGCCGAAACTGAGGCCTATTTTGAGGCAAAACCGAAGGAGTACTACCAAAATGGTATCAAAAAATTGGAAGGTCGTTATAATCGTTGTATCGCTCTTGAAGGGAACTATGTTGAATAATAAAAACGAATTTTGACAAAAAAAAATGTGTTTTTCTTTGTTAGACCGGGAACTTATCAGCCAACCTGTTATACTTAATCCTCCGATTAGATTTAAAAAAAAAAAAAAAAAAATTCGAAAATTGGGCGTGGAAAAAGGAGATTTTCATTTACAAAAATCGGATTATGAGACTCTTTATGGCCTTACAAATCACCAGAATGAGTAGGTACTTATTGTATCTTATTGGTCCTTGTGTTGTGGGGGCGTGTTTTCAAAAAAAATTTAAAATTGTATGTCTGTGTCGGGGTATTGTATTGTCAGGTTCGCCTGACTATAACACCCTATTTTTTCGATATTCAATGGTTTGAACATGGTCTGCACTAGCCTCCATGTCATTCGACAGTTGTGATGACAGTTTATCCTTGCTTTCTTTTAAGGTTGGAAAGACATCAAAGTCGCTGGCCAATGAGTAATGGTTGTTGGGGCTTTCGAAGCCATGCATGGAATGCCATTTTATCTTTTGGAACGGGTTATTGGAACAACAGTGTTTTTGTCGTTATTGGAGCGTTTTAGCCGCATTTCGACTTCAAACGGCCCATATAAGACAAAAATCATGTTGTTGGTTCCATTCTCAAGTACATATTTCGCATCCTCCCAAAACAAGGCATTGCAGGGACTTTGATTTTCAGTTGAATTCATGATTGTCAAGGCTTCGAATTGACTCGGGTCTACGATCAGCCGTATTCTCCTGAATATCGGCCCGGGTGATTATTTACTGTTCTCAGCACCGTCAAACATCTCAGTGTGATTTTTGGTCAATATGTGATCGCCGAATGAGGCTATTTGAATCCAAAACTCGATAATGTACTACCAACATCGTATCTTAAAAATCGTTATAATGGTTGTAGTCTCGAGAACTATGTTAGAATTCAAAACGAATTTTGGAATTGTGTTTTTCTTCCATTCCTCTTTCGGCTCACTCTGTTATGGCTCTTTCACTCCGATTAGATTTTATACCAATCAATAAAAAATTATTCGATTTTGCTGTGGAAAAAGATTTCAATACAAATCATTATGAAGCCGTTTATGGCCTTCACAATCTCGTGAGTTTTTTTAGATAACGTATTTTATCAAAACTAGATCCTTTTTGTGCTTTTTTTCAAAAAAAAAAATTATGCTTGTATAATATATGACGCCTGATCTAAAACTAATTACGTTTCAAGTTTTTGCATGATCTTGAGTTCCATTTATAAAAAAATATGATATACTAGCGTACGCTTTTCTATTTAAGGTCTTTCACCAATGTGTATGTTTGTTCGGCTTTCAACCATCATGCGAAATGGCCATTTTACTTTTGGAACGGAAGTCTATGCGATTCGAAATCCCAACTAAAATACTTGCTGGAGAATATTATAATTGTTGTTCAATTGCTTGCTATTTCTTCAATAAGAAATATATTGAATATGTTTGCACAATGTACTTACATACATACATATACAATAAACTATTCAAATTCAAACGAATTCAATTTCAGTCTGGAAGCTCACATGATTGCTCGTTAAATATGGCATTCCTTCACGTTTTTATTGTATGAACTTCAACCGTGAGGTTGTGTATTTTCTTTTTTTTTTTTCCGACTTTATTGGCATGTTAAGTCGTATACTCCAAAGGATTTCACCCTTAAAAAGGCCCAAAAAAAAAAAAACAACAACAACAAGAATAACCACATCAGCTCGAATGGTAAAGGTAGAAAGAAAAGCAACAATGAATATGAGGGTCGGCGTTTGGGGGATCGGCTTTGTTGAGGAATTGAAAATGGAGAATTGAGGCCACGTTCAGCGAGTTTTGTAAACAACGTAGCGTCGTATGTTTGAATGTATGTGAATACGTGGGTGCACAAGCACGTTCACATACATATGTACATATGTATTGCATTTTATGCATAAAAGGCTCATTGAAGCCACCTCATTGTTGTATTACAAGTAATTAGGGCAATGTGATGAAACCCCATAGAAATGTCATCGAGATTTACTTTCATTATGTACCTACATGGGATTCTTTTTTCCTTCGTCTTCGTCTTCGTATTTTTTTCTTTTGGTTTATTCAAGATAATTCGAAATTATTGAATTATGTGTATGAGTTTTTAAAGTTTGACTTACCCATTTTCGTTTTTGTGTTGTTTGACTGTTTTGAAAAGTTGTTTGCTCGTGTCGATTCGATGAAGCTTTTTTTGATTACTTTAGAAGCGTTGCACAATACGCGCGATAATACAAAAACAATAAATTATAGGAGGACGAGGGCAATCACAAGCTGCGGTTAAATAAAGTTAAGACCCAGCTTTACGTGAAGCGTGAGTTCAACGGGCCAAAAACAGCTCTCCGAACGTGAATAGAAAAAGCAAATTCAAAAACAAAAACAGAGTAACAGCAGCAGCAACAGCAACAAGAACGCCAAACAGCAAGCTCGAAGACAGCTCCAACTAACGTAACGTCTTACCGCCGACGTAGTAAAAACGTGTTTTTGTGTTTCGTTTACCTTTTGTTATTTATTTATTTTTTTTTTTTCTTTCTTCTTTAACTCTCAAGCACTCATACATATGTCGTTGTTATATTTTCTTTTTTAATTTTTGAAGTGTCTGCATAATTGTATTTAAAATTATGTCTGGTTCGGATTAATTTTTTTAGAGCTTCCTCTGGTTTTTTTTTTTTATATTAATAATGAAAATTCCGCTTTTTATATTTTTAGAAAATCTTCTTTTTTAGCAATTTAGTTATTTATTATTATTATAATAATTTTTTTTTTATTATTAAAATTAGTTGAAGCAGTAAACTTGTTTTTGCTGTAAGCTCGACTTAGATTGCTGAAAGACTGTGCCATATATAACGACTGTGCGAAGCGCAACAGAGAAAACAAACACTACCGCCAATTGCAACAGAAAGCGATAAGCAGTAGGGATGGGCTGAACATATCGATGCTTGGAAAGAGGCCATTTACACGTTAAGACATTTCGATAATGAAACACACTTTTTGTGGGCTAGGGACGCACGGGGATATGGTATGGTAGCGTTTTGTTCTCTTCCCCCTGCCTCCCTTGCCAACGAAAATTTGTTTCATTATCGAAATGTCTTAACGTGTAAATAACGTAAAACGAGATTTTCTTAAACATCGATACGAAATTCATGAGTGATATTTTTTATTTGGATATATCGGAAACCTATTATACAGTAAAACTTAAATAGCTCGAAATTCTACAACTCGAAGTTTCTATTACTCGAACGGAATCGGATGGCAATAGCGAATATTTTTTATATAAAATTTCGTTTCCCTAACTCGAAGTCTCTATAACTCAAATTATTTCTTTGGATAATTGGTGATTCGAGTTTTGGAACGTTTGACTATACATAAAATCCAATATCGAAGAACGATATTTTTGCAGTAGCGTAACAAGGGGGATCGAAGGGGGAAGCCGCTCCGGACGCCAAATTATATTTTAATTTTGATAAAAGTCTTCTTAATATAGGGCGGAGGACGGGGGTGGTATTTCGTCCATTGGGCCTCCAATGTGCCCCAGGCGTCGAAATGTCTCGCTACGCCAGTATATTTTGGATCTCAAACTGTGTGTGTGTGTGTGTTTCGAGGAGAGAGACGCTTGTTTGAAGTTCAAAAAATGTATTTTGTTCAACTAAAAAATTGAGAATAAAGAAAATGGTCGATAAATCGATAAATTATTGCGATAAATAAATATCTAGAAAGTGTTCAGTCGACATTATCGAATTTGATATTTACATGTACGATCTGTGGAAGGAACACCAGGAAAGAAAAGCAGTGCCGCAGCAATTCTGTTTTCCGTGGGGGAAAAAATAATTTTTTTCAATTTTAACGTCTATTTTAATTAAAACCATATTACATGCACGATTTCAATGCAAACGTTTAACGGACCTTAAGGAGTCGTATCGAATGAATACTTTTTTAAAGCGTGTTCGAAATAATCAGCTGTTCTTCTAAGAGCTATTTTATTTTATTATTTTACATAAGAAGATCTGGGAAGAGTATTTATTGTAATTTTTGATTTTGTAACAACATTTACAATAAAATCAGATAATGTTTTTTCAATTGTCATTAATTTTTTCTCCTTTTTTATTTAATTTTTATCATGGGCAAAAACAAAAATGCGTGGGGGGGCGAAATCCCCCTCTTTCCCCTATGGTTGCTACGGCACTGAAGAAAAGGTAAGCAAAGTAAGTTAAACATTCAACATAACTACCCAATACGTTAGCAATGTCCCGTTGGGACAATACGCGAGCAATCCCTTATGCAGGGTTGAAACTTTACTGCAATTGCAGTAGATCTACTGCGTTTTTTTTTTTTTTGAAATTTTTGACATCTACTGCGACACTGCGAAAAACTTAAAATCTACTGCGATTTTCGTCCCTGGTGTCACTCGTTTTTTTTTTGTCAAACCAAACTCCTAACGATATCTACCAAAAAAGTACAAATTGTGGCTATACATTATCAACACCGCAATTCTATTTGTAACAAAGATGCTATTGTTGTCCTTGTTTAACATCTTGGATTTTCCATTGAAGCTTATATGTCGCGATATTAACAGTTTGACAGCTGATATAACAGAAAAAAATCTTGTCAAAAGTCTTCGCTTCACATTGGAAGACGCACAATATGGAGAAATATTTACATGAAATGTACTTTTTGTTTATTTTTTCTTTTTATTTGAAAAGAATAAAATACATAGTTTTGTTATAAAAAAAAGATTTGTAATGATTTTTATCTTTACTGCGCAAAATTCAAATCTACTGCCCTTTTTTTTTGTTAAAACTGCTGCACTTTCTACTTCGCAAGGTTCCAACTCTGCCCCTATGTATCGCGCATGCATTGGCAGTGGGAGTGAAACTTCACTAGAAGATGAATTTAAATTATGAACTCATCATAAGGCTTTGGCGCAGAAACCAATTTGAAATGGTAACAACTCTTGTATTCCCGACGACGTGTGTGTGTGAGCACGAACGAAAAATTAAAATGGAATTCGATAAGCTGTTGAACAATGTTGACGTTCGTGTAAACAGCCGCAATCACAGCGGAATCAAGTGCCGTCTGAACGTGACATTATACAAAACCGATTGTTTTGCCCATCTCTAATTCGCTAATGTAAACAAAAAACTGAAACGATTTTCTTCGTCGTATTCTAATTTGAAGAGAATATGGCTGCTCGGAGCGAGTTGATTGCTGCAGTAAAGAAAATTCCTTCGCTCTACCGGAATACTGTATCAAATGATTACCAAAAGCACGAAGATCAATGGCATAAAATCGCAAGAAAATGTGGAATTCAGAATGGTATACATACCTACATTTTATATTATACATCATATATAATATATGTGTTATATATGTTAATGAATGGAGTTTTGTATGAAAAATTGTCCATCTTTTCGCCTTTTCAATCTGTATTCACTTTTTATGAATTGGAGAAATACCGTTGATAATTACTATTTTTTTTTTTTTCTTTCAAAGGCAAAGAGGCATATATGTTATGGAACAAACTGGTAATTGGATATATAGACTATCTTCGAGATGGTAGCAAATTTGACTATGCAAACAATATGATTTTTATTCAATCATACTTGATCCCGTATGAATTATATTTTAATTTGAATGTCTGCCTTGGTTGCTCAAGAATTCTATTTTTACAGTAGCGGTGAATCGGATTCGGATGAGCTTGATGAGGATGAACTTCAGCGAATTATCGATTCGGATTCCAATACATCTTCATGCGATTCTGAAGCGGAACAAGTCGAGCACGTCGCATCTACTAGTCAGGATAATAACACATGCAGAAAACGTGCAAAACTTGATGAAACCGTACAAGTTAATGAAAATGAAACTAATGCGACAGCAGATTCCTCCACTTCCTTCGAAAACTCCTCAACCATCCATTCAAATATATCTAGTCTGGCTGGTCTGTCGTCGATGCAACTAATCTTTCTCGGTTATGCAAAAATTCTTGAAAGTTTACCGCTGTCGACGCAAATTAGAACTAAACATATAATCGCCCAAATTATAAGCGATGCGGAAATTTTTGAGTTGGACGACACCCAAAGTTCACTGGATTAAGATTTGATTCCTATATAAAATCTATTTAATAGTCGAAAAATGCATGCTCGCTTTTGTAAAAGCTGAAATTGTATTAAATAAATAAATCCCGATTAAGAAACTCAATTGTTTCAAGAAAAATATATTGATGATCGTGTAACGCTGTCGTCAAATCGCCAAATCGATTTACCATAAAAGTTTACCACCAAAATCTCTGCATGTTTTTAGTGTACGTATTTTTCGTGTTAACCTCCCTTTTAAAGAAATAAATAAAATGTTTAACTCTAAAGTTATTAAAAATTTCACTTACTAAAACAATTTACTTACATACCATCACTGTTGCCAGTTTAGGGAAAACTCCCGAAAAAGCCGTGGAGAAATGGGGACTTGAAAGAGGCAAATCAATTTTAAAGGAAAAAATTGTTCCACTCAGGGAGAAGAAAACAAATTTCCTGCCATAAAGTAAAGTTGCGATCCTACCTTCAAAAACGTCATGGACAAGCACTTTCGAAAATTCCTATGGGTTCTGCTGGAACCTTTAGTTTTTATTTTTTGCATAGAAGTTTGTATGAAAATTTCCGAAGGGAAAAATTCCAAATGCATTTTCAAAACTGCATGAATTCCTAAATTATTTAAATACATATTAGTGGTATTCAAGCAACAGTGCAAACGCAGTGTGCAATATTTGCACTTGTCAAATTGCGTACAAAAAAAGCAGTGCAAATATTGCACACTGCGATTTGCACTGTTGCTTGAATACCACTATTATGTTATCATCTACTTTCTCGTTTACCGTGATACTAGTTAGTCCCTAGTACTCTCGGTATCTATACTCGTGCACTGGTTCTTTTTCCTATACGCGAGGACTAATCGCTAGAGCCCCAATTTACCACAGTCTTCTACAGGGCTTGAAGTGCAAACGATCCAACGGGAAAATACGTAATACATAAACTTTCTAACTTAACGATTCATTTATAAATTCAAAGAAGTGGAACTATGCATTACCAGGTTATCGGAATTGTAAGGAATATAAGATTTTTGTTATATTTTCTACCAACAACAATCAAATTGAAATGTGCTTACAGTTTGAATTACAATGGTAATGCACGATTTTTCTAGGACATCGCTAACATACCCAGCAAGAAACTGCTACCGCAACTCACTAACACATATGAGCAAATGTTGCAGTTACTAACATCAATACATGTTCTGTAAATAAATTTTTTCTAGTGTTGAATTTTTGCGATAAGTAACCAGTAAATTCTTTCCAGTCTCCTTAATTGGGATAAGCCAAAGTGTTGCTCATGAATAAAAGCAAAATTTAAATAATATGTAGTAAGGGAATAAATCGCAGAAGTACTTCAAAGTACTACTTTGAAGCAAGTATTTAATGATGTACCCATTGATTTACTCATTCCTGCATGTCTCTGATGTTTATACAGCAATAAGATATGTCGCCATTTAATTATTTCAAAAGTTGCAAGCGTCGAGCACGTTCTAAGTATTGAAGGAATATTATGAAACTAATATGCTTTAAAAATCTTTAAGTACTTATGTATTTATATATAAAATAATATTTGGAGATAACTTTTTTTTTTCATTTCAAATAATCGAATGGTAAAGGGTGGGTTGCATGAAAAAAGATTTCCATATCTTTTCTATACTCATAACTAGGAATTAACTAGTTACAAGTACTGCGATATTTCCGATATATTCAATGTGCCAGAAAGAGACAAACCTATGCACAGATTCGTGCAACAGAAAAAGATGGTTGCTACATGTACGCAGTGTGTGCAACATTTTTTCAGCAACATCGCGGTATAAATCTCCTCTTGCCCATAAGCGTGTAACGAAGAAAATACCGCAACATCTGGTACCCGTATCGGGTACGTAACTAGTTATATAACTGTTACGATTCTTGGTGGGTAATGGGTAGTTATGTTGAATGTTTAACTTACTTTGCTTACCTTTTCCCGTTGGGGAGCTGAACACTGCAAACACTGTTGCACCTAACCTAACCATACTACAAAACAAAACGAATATACTACAAAATATTTCTTTAGATTTTCAATGCAAAGAAAATTGGTATACTTTCGGACTAAAATATTAATTCTAATTTATATGCGGTATACTTTCAGGGAATATGCTTCTGGGAAGCAATTGTCGAATGAAATGATAAAACCGCAGTTATAGCCAAGCATCAAAATAAAACCCCAGCTATAAGCGAACATCATCAAAATAAAGCCCCTATTATATTGAGCATGATTTGTGTGATTAAAGCATGCAGTGTTTTTTCGAGGAAAAAATCCCTAAAAGTATGCCAAGGATTTGCTCAAGCCACAATAGATTAATCGAAATAACGTATTTGAGCATTTGAATTGTAAATTTCTGTAATTTAAATGACATGGAATGAATAGTGAATGTGAGAATGGAAAAGCCATCAGATTGGAATTCAGTGTCTCAGCAAGAGCATGCGTTCGAAGGTCTCTCGGACATGTTCTACATGAACGAGAAACGCGACCACTTAATACATGTTCGGTTGAGTAAAAGCGGATTAAGTTTGCAAAAAGATGCGAACAAACGGGAGAAGCATATAAAACTTTGCGATATCGTCGGCGGCCGCTGTATTATGCGTATGCAGAAATCGAGAAATCTTTCGTCCAGCTGCGGCTGCAGCTCATTGTCTTCATGCTCCGTTGTAAGTACGGCCAATAAGACGGAAAATTGCATAAGAGAGCGCGAACTGAGTGCATATTTTCATGTCTTCGCTTACGTTTTGAAAACGAATTTGCGACATATCATACGACGTGAAAGGACCGTTTTGACGCTGCGATTTTGTTCTTTCGATACATTCGAGGAAAATATGAACGAAGCCGAGAAATGGAATAAGACACTGTTCGTGTATAAAAACGAAGCACTCTGTTTGAAAAACAATTTATCGTTGAATACATTGCGACGTCGGATTTTATTGTTTCTTAATCCAAAGTCTGGTTCTGGTAAGGCGCGACGATTATTTCATATGTACGTTGCGCCTGTATTCAATGAAGCCGATCTATTTTATGATCTGTACGTAACAAAGCATATCAACTATGCAAGAGATTTTGTTCGACAAAGGGATCTCTCGGTTTGGTCAAGTGTGGTTGCCATTGGGGGAGATGGACTATTCTTCGAAATACTCAATGGTTTGCTTAAACGACGCGATTGGAAATCAATAACTCAACGTTTATCACTTGGAATAATACCATGTGGCTCTGGCAATGGATTGGCAAAATCTATTTCCTATATATATAAGTGAGTAAGATGATGACGATAATTAATATTTTTGTAAAAAAAACCTATAATCTTGAATTTCAGTGAACCGTATGAGCCGAGACCGATATTGGGAGCAACTCTAACTGCAGTTGGCGGCTATACGGCACCAATGGACGTGGTGCGACTGGAACAACGCAACCAAGTAGAAGAACGAATCAATGCAATAGACCATTCATTTTAATTCGGGGCTTTTTTTTTTTCTATAATCTTTTAGGTTTTATATTCATTCCTTTCTGTGGGATGGGGATTAATTTCGGATATTGACATCGAGAGTGAACGTTTACGTTCATTGGGATATCAACGTTTTACATTATGGTCATTGCATCGTTTAATCAGCCTACGTACATATCGTGGTCGTATTTCATATTTAGAAAAAAATCCAAACGATGATGCCTGCTCCATAGGGGCCCAATCAATCGCCGCGACTCACTATCAAAGAAAGGATACATTTTATAAATCAATGGATTGCATTCATAATAGCAATTTTGGAAAGACCGATAACATCTCTCTTGGTACTTCACTGACCCGTTCATTTCGTTCTGGACTTGAAAGTTGGCGTTCAGTCGATTCATGTGAAAGTATGTACTATTCGGTTGCAGAGAGTGTCTATCAAAGTATTCGGAGTGAAAACGATGCATGCCACGATGATATATCGATTGTAACTAGTGAGAATGGTGATGTTCTTTATGGACCAACTGCCATGAATTTAACAATAGACGATCCCATACCAAGTAATTGGAATGTTGAAGAGGGAGATTTCGTAATGGTTCAGGCCACATATCAGACTCATTTAAGTTCGGATTGTTTTTTTGCACCCATGTCAAAGCTAAATGATGGAACTATTTACTTGGTCATAATACGGAGCGGCATCAGTCGAAGCCAGCTATTGAATTTTCTTATGAACATGAGCACAGGAACGCATATACCGTCGAAGAGAGATGCTTTTATTAAAGTTATTGCTGTTACTGCCTTTCGTATAGAGCCATATGAGACAAATGGTATTATGACCGTAGACGGTGAGCGTATTGAGTTTGGGCCCATACAAGGCGCTGTTATAGCTGCAGCGACAAACGTCCTCATTCCACATAACTGCTGATCGTCTCGGAGATATTGATGCGATTTTTCAAATATACTTGTTGAAAGTGAACATTTATTACGACTTTTATTTTAATATTGTTAAAACTGGCGAAAAGCTTTACATAAAATTAAACCAACAGGTATTTGATTAAAAGTAAGATTTATAAATTCAAAAATAAAAGTCATTTTCAAAAATGTTTAACAAAAAAAAAGGAGTAGTATTTGCTTGAGAGTCCAATTCCGTTTGAATTTCGGGATTAGATATTTAATCTAGTTTGTTGGATAGCGGTGTAGAGTAGGGACGGGTAAATTCGATTTTCGAATATTCGAAAATCGAATAAAATCGACCTTTTTCCCTAAAATTACGAATTTTTTAAATCGAACATAAGAGGGCCAAAATTCGGTAGAATCGAAGTTTTCACCGAAAATAATCGAATTAACTTGAAATACGGGCAACACTGAAAATTAGTGTCCGACCGAAGGTTCGGCTTCGGTAATCGGCATGATCGGCCAATTCTTAATCTTCGGCTTCGGCTGGAAAAAGGCGAATATTGTAGCCGAATATTTTTGCATTTTAATGGAAGTAAAAAAGTCACGATAGATTTTCAATTGCTTCATTGAAACCTTTTACTCTAGTGAATTATTGCTGTAAATTCTCACTTTGTGGGCGACTAAAGCGAAAGAATTTAAAGAAAATTTTAGAGGTTTTTTGTGCTTGTCAAATGAATAAAGACTGATATTGTTTCCTTACTGTAAAACTTTTTGCATTCGGCTTCGGCCTTCGGGACTTTTCTAAATAATCAGGCCTTAAGAGAGGGTGGTGGGAAAGGGGGATTTCCTCCCGGCCTTAAACATTCTGAAGGGGCCCACAATTGACATGGGATTTTTTTGATTTGGTCGAACATTTTTGTGAAGGGGCCTCCGAAAAAAAAATTTTCCCGAGCCCTTAATTTCTCTCTACGGGCTTGTAAATAATGAACAAACCATTTAATCTGGATAATACGAACAATCCGGATACAATGAACAAGACGTACATAAAATAATTCACTATATCCAGATTCGACTGTATTTGTATCCATCGCCGCCATGATAAGAAGATACATTTCATTTCAGTAACCAAAATATCAGTACATAAGCAAAACAATCAATTTACTTCTTTATTTGGAGAGAAAATGTGCATAAAATCAAAGTTTTGGTAATACTTAAGCCACGTGCACAAATCTTCATTGCTAAAGATAACTTCCCTCTTACTTTCTGACTTCATCATGAAGCCCAATCAAATACAGATATGCACTATCAAGTTGAAAAAATACTGCTATATATGTTTTCTGAAAATTCGAATATAATCGAATAAATCGAACTTGCAGTGCCAATTTTCGAATCGAATAGTCGAATGCTTAAAAAATGTTCGAAATTCGAAAAAATCGAATCTAGGTTTGCACTACCCATCCCTAATGTAGAGATGTAAGCAAACACGCAAGGGCAGCTCTACCCTGCCGTCCTACGAAACGCGCGTTAAAAAAACGCTCGTGTATAACAGCACTAAGATGTTCTATAAATTTCCACTGGGTAGCACTTATTTGGTAGCATTTTTATGTTGAAGTGTAGACGACGTGTAGAATCGGAAAAATAGAACGCGAATAAACTCTGCTGCCATCAAAAAGTCACAACTGAGAGGCCATTTACACGTTAAGACATTTCGATAATGAAACACACGTTTTTTTGTGGGCTAAAGACGCACGGGGATGTTGTATGGGAGTGCTTTTCTCTCTTCCCCCTGCCTCCCTTGCCATTGAAAATTTGTTTCGTTACCGAAATGTCTTAACGTGTAAATAGCGTATGACTGAAAAATAATGCTGCAAGACCATCGATAGTGAGACCATCGATAGTTTCGATGGTTTTTCACCCCCTTTGGTCGTAGTGTCAAATATGATACTATTTCTGAAGAAAAAAAAAAATTCAGGCGTATGTATTTCAATCCAAATCACCACACTAAGTAAACAATTTGCATTCATTGCCGATCAAAAAGTAGTTTTCCCTTAAAAACAAAGCTACTGTAGTTTAAATTGTCACTTTTGACACTAGGCGTCGAAAATAATGAAGATTTTAAACGACTAATGAGGATTGAACAACTTTTTCTGTCACATAGATATGGAAACTTTTCTTACCGCCAACTATTCACGTCTATTCTAAATAAGGGGGGCCGTCCAAATAATACGTCATCATTCATTTCGTTTTTTCAGTGCTACCACTAACGAAAAATATTACTTTCTTAAGTGTCGAAAGTACTTTTTGAATTTCGTTTTAACTGGAATCAGACAAACGAAAAATTATCGGATGAAATTTTCGATTGCATTCCGTTGCGTTTTTTATACGTGTATTGTTTATGGAAACCAAAAAATATGTTGATTGGTGTGGACACTTAGCTATAGTATAAAAACCGCCAATAGCTTCAATTATCATTTGCCTTCCTAAATATCGATAATGTTGACATCGTCAGTTCATGATGTCGTTTTTTCCCATATTTGTGGGCTTTTTTTTCACCTAATACTACGGGGAAATATTCAATTTAAGATCGAAAATATTATTATCAGGTGGAATTTACTCAATTCATAGATATGCGTTTTTTTTTTCAATTTTTGACTCTACTGCAGACACGCGAAAATTGGTTAAAATCTATTGCGATTTTCCCGCTGGTCTTTTTTTTTTTTTGTAACAAATCTTTCTATGATACCAAAAAAATACATATTTTGGTTGAATACATGTATCAAAAACCGCCAATTCTTTTCAAAAAATCATTTGTCCTTTTTAAATTGGATTTTCATGTGAAGCATGTATGTCCATGAGTATTAAAGTTGTGCACTGTATGATACGAAAAAAATTTGCAACGCCACTAGTTCACATGTGCTGCTGCTGCAATTTGGAGAATATTTCCTTATATACATATCTGGGGATTTCTCAATATTGAAAACGCAATCGAAATATATTATTGTATAAAAACAGGGTTGGAATTCTTTTTTACTGCAAATTGCAGTAGATCTACTGCGTTTTTTTTTTAAATATTTTTGACATCTACTGCGACACTGCGAAAAGCTTAAAATCTACTGCGATTTTCGCCCCTGGTGTCAATCGATTTTTTTTTTTTTTTTTTTTTGTCAAACAAAACTCCTAACGATAACTACCAAAAAAGTACCAATTTTGGTTATACATTATCAACACCGCAATTCTATTTGTAACAAAGATACTATTGTTGTCCTTGTTTAACATCTTGGATTTGCCATTTAAGGTTATACATATGTCGCGATATTAACAGGTTTGACAGCTGATATAACAGAAAAAAATCTTGTCAAAAGATTTCGCTTCACATTGGAAGACGCGCAATATGGAGAAATATTTACATGAAATGTACTTTCTTTTTATTTTTTCTTTTTATTTGAAAAGAATAAAATATATTTTTGTTATAAAAAAAACAGATTTGTGATGATTTTCTTTTTTTTACTGCGCAAAATTCCAATCTACTGCCCTTTTTTTGTTAAAACTGCTGCACTTTCTTTTTCGCCAAGTTCCAACCCTGGTATTGATATTTCCCAAAGTCCCAGTGTAAAATAAGCTAGATCGATTTTGGGTGAAAAACTGAGGGTCAGCAACAACGCCTGATTCAAATGTATCTCTCAAAAATGTTTTCTTTTGTTCCAACAATTTCAGTTTAGTATTTTTGTTGATTTATTTGTTCGCCATGGCAAATTCAAATTTTAGGCGATATTCGGGGAATTTCCGATAGATTTATACGTACCAGCTGGCAACACTGGCCAGCTGACATGTGCCACAGCTTCTCATGAATTCGGTTTGTCGGTCGGTTTGGGAAAATTTCGAAACTGTTTTAGAAAAATAATGGAAATTAAATGTTGCATCGCGCTAAGTCATCGGAGGGTAGAACGTGTGGGTCTTGCATATTATATTTCGAAAAAGGCAAGTGAAGGAGGTGGACTCCAAGGCGATGGAAATTACTCGAATGACAAGTCGCTTGATGCCGACGATGAGTTCTTTGTCGATATTAATTACCTCAGGGCGCTTGAACCGAAAGAGTGGAAGGAACAAGATCATTATGCAGTTCTAGGATTAGAAAATAAGCGGTAGGAATAACAAAAAAAAAAAACAAAAAAAAATGTAGTTTTGAAAATTTTTCTAATTGAGATTTATCCTACTATTGCAGCTATGATGCAACCGATGACGATATCAGGCGTGCTTACCGTCGTATGGTGCTGCAACATCACCCGGATAAGCGTAAAGCGAAAGGCGAAGAAGTTATTGCTGATCAGGACTATTTTACATGTATTACAAAAGCGTATGAAATTTTAGGTAATGTTTTCCTTACGAAATTTTATCATGGTACACCTATTTGTATTTAAGTGCTAACGTCTTTGTCTGGATATTTTTTATTTTTTTGATGAATTCGAATTTTTTTTTGGGCGAATTAATTGATGTGTAAATCTGAATGAAGGATTTTTTTTTTTTTTTTTTTGTAGGAACACCAAAAACCCGACGTGCCTATGACTCAGTTGACCCGAAATTCGATGATTCTCTTCCAACACAATCCGATATTGATAATAATTTCTATGAAGCATTCAGAAAATGTTTTGACCAAAATGCACGCTGGAGTGAGAAGAAGAACGTACCCTCATACGGAGATGAGAACTCGAAACGCGAAGATGTTGATGAATTTTATAGATTTTGGTATGATTTTAAGTCATGGCGCGAGTACAGCTATATGGACGAAGAAGATAAGGAGAAAGGACAAGATCGCGATGAGCGACGTTGGATCGAGAAAGAGAATAAGGCGGCAAGAATAAAAAGGAAAAAAGAGGAAATGCTCCGGATTCGTACACTCGTCGATTTGGCGTACAACAATGATAAACGGATACAAAGATTTAAGAACGAAGAAAAGGAACGCAAACTCGCTGCGAAACGGGCAAAAATGGATGCTGCGCAAGCGTTAAAAGCCGAACAGGAGCGTGCACAGCGTGAAGCGAAGGCAGCAAAAGAAAGAGCCGAAAGAGCCGAACAAGAACGTATCGAACAAATACGTCTCGAGCGAGAACAAGCTAAAAAGGCAGTGAAAAAGGAACGGAAATTATTACGCGACAAGGCCAAGGAATCGAAATATTTTGGTAACAACGATAAAGAGCAATTGAAGAATATGGAAGGCATTGAGAAAATATGCGAAACTTTCAGTTTAATGGAATTGCAGACGCTGAATAAAAGAATGGATGCGAATGGAAAAGAAGCATTCAACGAGGCATTGGAGAATGCAAATAAAAAAATCGAAATGGAATTAAATGAAATGAATAGTAAGACGAACAGCAGCAGTACCTCAATACAAAATAAAAAACCGTTGCAAAATGGAAGCAATAAGGAATTAAATAAAACCGAAATCTGGAGCAACGAGAACACACAAGTCCTAATAAAAGCTGTCAATTTATTCCCGGCTGGCACTGCACAACGCTGGGAGGTGATTGCTGCCTTTATGAATCAACACGCTAATCTCGATTACAATATTACCGCTCGCGATGTACTCAATAAAGCAAAATCATTGCAAAATTGCGATTTTTCCAAGAGCTCTTTGAAAGCCCAATCGAATGAAGGTGCCTTTAAAAGTTTCGAGAAATCGAAAAAAGAGGTACAAATTATCTCCGATATAACCGTTAATAATTTCGCTTCTGTGAACAGCGACAATAGCAGTAGTAGTAGTAGTAGCAGTAATAACGATGCGACGAATGTTAAAACATCGAAGACTAACGCTGCTCCATGCAGCAGCAGCAGCAGCAGCAACAAAACGTGGACAAAAGAGGAGCAGGCCATTTTGGAGCAAGCTATTAGAACATATCCCATATCAACACCAGATCGCTGGGATCGCATCGCCGAATGCATACCGAATAGAACTAAAAAGGAATGTATGCGTCGAGTTAAGGAACTCGTTGAACTGGTTAACTCGAAAAAGGAGGCACAACAAGCTGTTAAATAATAACGACAGATGGCAATTCATTTGCATATATATATGTATACACATTTCAATTTACAAATTGACCTGAAAGCCTGAGAAGATATGAACAGTACGGCGGCCTACTACGGCCTTGTTGAAAAACCCCGCAAGTGTTTTAATTCTTTTTTTCTTTTTGAATAGAAGGGACTTAACACATTTTGATTTGAAAATGTATTATAAACAATTCTTATTGAATAATAGTAAAAATTTTGCTTTTAGACCAAACGACTTTCGAAATTTATCGGCATTATTTTGGCGGTTGAACGCATGCTTTGCAAGCGTCATATAGAACTATAGGTCTAACTCTTCTTCTTCCTAATCCCTGCAATGTGTTAGAGCTACGCTGCTTCAACATAGGCATATAGCATGAGGAAAAGAGAAGCATGCTATGGCAGCGAAATCTTTAGCTCTGCTGTGGTGAAATGCATTGCCACTTTTATTTTTAATTTTGGGAGATTTTCGAGTTCATTACATAGAAAATATCTACCAAACTCATAAAATGACATGAAAAGCTTGAAAAACATAAAAACTAATCAAGGAAACTCAATATCAAGGAGAAAATAAATGTGTTTTTTTAGTTCTACCCTGTCCACTTAACTTTTTGATCACACTGTTTCAGCGAAAATACTAATATTCTATGTACAATCGAATTCGTAGCCGTAGTCAAAAATGTTTGTCAATTTATTACAAAATGAACACATTCGTGCACATTGAGCAAAAACATATCGTAATACATTTAGTAAAGTTTCAATTATGAACTTTTCAAGCAATATAAAAAACTGAGCCGACGCCGTGTTTCTTTGATAATTTTCTTGCAAGTGGCATCATAGTGCCACTTTTTGTCTGCCCGTATTGTTGTTGGTAGCTTTCTGGTGAATTTCTCGAATTTGTTGAATTTCCTATTCCTGCTTAAGGTTTTTGTTGGTAGCTTTTTGGTGAATTTCTCGAAAGAGTTGAGCTTCCTATCCCTGCCTAATGGGAAGTTTCTTATTAGCGGCAGAGGCCTTTCGACGTCGACAGTTAGACCTATAGTCAGTGATGCCATTTCAGCCTTTTTTTAGTCAGATCTAGCCGTTTTTAAATCGGCTTAGCCGGTAAAAACATCTATTTGCTATTAGCTAAAAATCTAGCCTTTTTCTTGTGGTCAATAGCCTTTTTTAGCTATTTTTTGTATTTCCTTGTTTTAAACCAAATTTTGCGGTGTGTTGGGACCAAATACACACCAAACCATGTCTACAGACTCGATATGCACGTCTATATCTTGCTAAATGCAAAAAATTAAGTACTCGCATGACATTCCGAACCGGATACCAGCTTTTATGCATTTCAACAAGGACTGGAACGATATACTGTAGAATCTACAGTGTAGATGAAGACATACGCATACTCGTATATACTTTTATCAATTTGTTGAACTTTGATTTTTTTGTTATTGTTGTGTTCTGTGTACTTATATTATAAGACCATTTCTAAATGAATCTGCCTGGGATTTTTTTAATTAGAAATTTTTCTCCGCGGAAAACAAATTGCCCTTAACGTCGATAATAGGAAGAGTTTGATGATATTTGCTGAAAAATTTTCGAAATTCTTGCTCCTTTTACATTTCCATTTCTGCTTGCTTAGAATGGGAGAATTTTTTTCAAATCAGCAGGGAAAAATTCCTCGGGAACATTTAAAATCGGACGATGTTTGATAGAGCAGAACCAAAATATAATATAAAAATAACAGCCTTTATTTTGGCCGTTTTCAAGATTTTTTTGGCCTTTTTTAGCCTTTTTTTTTAGGTTATCTAGCCGGTTTTCATTCGTAAGAGTTGGCATCACTGCCTATAGTACTATATGGCAAGCGTTAGGTGCGACGCCGAACAAAGGCAAAAAATAGTGCTCTCTCTCTCTCTCTCTCTCTCTCTCTCTCTCTCTCTCTCTCTCTCTCTCTCTCTCCTCTCTCTTCTCTCTCTCTCTCTCTCTCTCTCTCTCTTCTCTCTCTCTCTCTCTCCCTCTCTCTCTCTCTCTCTCTCTGTCTTTCTCAACCATGATTTATTTTTTTACAAAGTGCCTCTTTATGTATGTATATCATCACTAATATGAAACTTCAAAAATTCTCTCAAGCTGACAAAAGTGGACGTGGCAAAAGGGAACTTTTAGGAATTACACAGGTAAAGAATGGCAAAGGATTTTGAAGCATTTTCTAGAGATTTCCAGTCCGATTCTGAATATTCCCGGTGAATTTACTTTTCTCGAGAGTAAACTGCTTTTTTTTTTAAATATTTTGGGGGAAAAATTCGATGGATGGGGAATGGGTATTCGGCCCATACCCATAATTTTCCTTAACCTATCTATTTAAAAAATGAGAAATTTAATCTTGAGAAAAGTGAATTCCTTGGGAATTCGATGCCCGGGAATATGTTAAAACGGGCTGCTCAGCTTGTTAAAAAAAAAAAAAAAAAATTCGAGAGTCAGTCGCTGTTCATATTAGGCGAAAAATCACCTGCGAAACAGTTCGTTTGATGGCGAGCGACGTACGGGGAAGAGAAAAAAACGCATCCCCGATAATAATGTTTATGTGGAGTTTTGGGGCACCTCTGCTACTATCAATTATGTATTCTACTTTTCTCACTTGATCAAAATTTTTGACTAAAATTCCCACAAAAAGGGAAATTTCCCACAAGTTCCCAGCACTGGTGCAAACACGCTATTTACACGGGAGGCAGGAGGAAGAGAGGAAAACGCTACCGCACCACATCCCCGTGCGTCCCTAGCCCACAAAAAAAAATGTGTTTCATTATCGAAATGTCTTAACGTGTAAATGGCCTCAAAGTAAAGAGAGCAAATTGAATATAAATGTGGTATTCAAGCAGCTGTGGAAATTGAAGTGTGCAAATTTTTCCTTTTTGTATGAACGATCCTGCGAAGAACGAGTGCAAAACTTTTGCTATAACATGGCGCAAATTTTGCCCATCAAAATCAATGTGCAATATTTGCCCAGGCGCGGAATTTTTTTTCCATACAAAAAAATTTGCACAAACGCAAAATTTTCTTGAATCCCACTAAAGTAAACAAACAACGTAAAGACTATTTTGAGTATTGTTGAGTTTGTAGCTATTTATGTGGCTATGAATGGCTATGGATATCTATAAATAGCTATATATGTAGCTATGAATAGAAAAAAACTCAACAAAGAATTAAGTGACGGTTAGACGATATGGTTAATGACCTAACGTTTGGTTGAAATCATTTGGTTCAATTTTGGCTTGTATGCTCATTTGTCAGCAAGAAATTTGTTTAGCGGTTACACGATATGCACATTTTGTCCCAAAACGTTTTGCGCACCACCAATTCTAATAGTGTCCAAATATTGTTCGGTCCCAAATTGCTTTTTCGGTTTGCTTGGGTGTTACACGATATGCACGATAGTAGACCAAATTGAAATTAGTGGCAATATTGCATTGTCAAATTGCGACAACAAAATCACAAATATGTCAATTGACGCTAAAATAGTGCATAATGCAATGAATATAATTTTTAAGTGCAAATGCAAAAAAAATAAAACAATTCTTGCCGTCGTATTGGCCGGATATATTTTTGACGACGATTCGGACCGAACTGTGCTTGAAAAGCCTCGTAAGCGTCCCCGAGTTTCGGTAAGGAATTGGGTTACTCGTCGGGACCAAGAAGGGTTTTGCACAAAGTTGTACAAAGAGCTGGAAGAAGAAAAGGCCGAATTGTACAACAAATTTCCTTCGAATGACGAAAGCTCAGTTCGAAAATTATAGCCAAAAAGGATACAATTGTGCGAAAAAGCATTTCGGCTTGTGAAAGGCTCATTTTGACATTGAGGTATTTAGCGACTGGGGAAAACTTTCGGTCCTTGCAATACCTTTTCCGCATTCCATGGTGTACGATATCCACAATCGTACCAGAAGTTCTTGATGCAATTTATAAAGTACTTGCGCGTGACTACCTCCATTTAGATATTCTATTTTTCATCAGATAACATTCCTATATCATATACAATTTTTTGTTGAATATCGATTTCTTTCAAAAAATTTTAGATTTCTGTTGAAATAAATATATAAAACCACTTTTTTTTTTAAAAAAAAACCGCTTGAATTTATCTTAACTTTCGACACAAACGTTTGCCATTTGGTCATGGGTGTATTTTTGAGCTAGACCAAATGAAAAATCAGCGCAAATTCGTTCCATTTGTTAAAAAAAAATTTGTCCGTGTTGTCCCAAAGGGGTGTTACACGATATGGCTAGTTTGGCATCCAAACGTTTGGCTGCAGCATGAACAAACGTAACCAAATGACATTTGACCATACGTATGGTTGGTGTTTACACGGTTTCGACTGGATTGGGACAAAAAAATTACTCAAAAACAGATAAAATTTGGTTACTAACCATATCGTCTAGCCTACCCTTAAAGGACGCAGAGGGGAAGAGAGAAAAACGCTCCCATACCACATCCCCGCGTGACCCTAGTCCACAAAAAGTGTGTTTCATTATCGAAATGTCTTAACGTGTAAATATCGTAAAATGGCTCGAACACCAGCAGCAATAAATGAGAGAATTTTTATTTAGTAAATACTATTTACTCAGTCTTATGCTCGATCTCATGCCAGAGTTTATTGGATTCGTTTTGCGTTTGCAATTGCATTGCATTGTGTAAATGAGAGGAAACGGCATAATGCAAATTGCCGTGAAAAGAGAGGGTGGCTAAATTGAAGAGTTTGTAATGTGTATTTATGGCATGGCCTGCAAAGCTATCTTGCTTCTGAAAAAGTTTTTCAAGAAATCAAATTTCGTTTAATATGAAAAGGCGGATGAAATGCCAGACTTTGAAGCAGTTATTCCATATTGCCACAGATATATTTAGACAAGCGTGTATTCCCTATAAAGAAACGTTATATGCTCAAGATTTTTAAAAGAGGTTTTGTTTTCCGTGGGATTTTACCTAAAGCAAATTGTAGCGGAAAAAGGGATTTTCTGATGACAACTGAGGGAAAAGTCGGCCAAAAATACTGGCAGCACTGATTTATCTTTGTTGCTCGAGTTCTAAATTAGAGCTGGAGAACTATCGATAGTTGCGACCATCGATAGTTTCGATAGTCGATAGTCTAAACCATCGATAGTATCGATAGTACTATCGGAAGTTATATTTTAAGATTTTAAGTAATTTGTTTCGCAGATTGCTACTGGTTTGAATTCACTTTTTGTCAAATAAAGGCTAGGCGCCGACTACTCAATTTTCAGTTGGCCAATTTTAAGTTGGGTGTTTGTGGCACATAGAACTATATCACAGCGCGCCGACATTCCAATTTTTTGTTGACCCAATACAAAATATGTGTTTTGCCACAAATTTTAAATTGGCCAAGTGTGTTGCGTTACATATGTACGTTCTTATGGGGCGCCGCATAATACTCAATTTTTAGTTGGAAGTGTTCTATTAACACATGGTACCGAGTAATTAACAAATTATTAAGTAATTAATTAATAATCAATTAATTTAATTAAAAGTATCATAGTCGACGCGCAAGAGCACTTTTCCAACTAAAAATTGGCCAACTAAAAATTGAGTAGTCGGCGCCTAGCCAAAATGTTCGAACTGTTTAAAATAAAAATATCCAAAATTTTTAAGTTTTAAGTTAAAAAAAAATATTTATTCTTACAACTCAAAAATATAAAAACCAAAACAATAGTCAAAAACTTAACAATTCTGTACATGCAGGAGAGAAACCACTTAAACTATTATGTACATATTGGGGAAAAGGCACTTACTTCTATTCTGTACATTTTGAGGAAAATCTCATATGGTTTTGCGAGGGATCCAAAATACCGGTTATTTTAAAAATTTTTGATGCAAAAAAGCAAAGCGTTACCGAAGGTTTCAAAATATTTTAAGCATGAATAAATAATCCTTATGAAACACGGATTCAAAATTTTCAGAGATCTGACTTTTCGTGATTTTAAAAATAAAAAGCATAGCTTTAAGCTTTATATTTTTTGAGCTAAAATACCGAGTTTTGTTAGAAATATATTTTTTCTCTCAGAAAATAAAAATCAAATATGATTTTTTAAATTTTGATCTCAAAATAACGATTAATTTTGCTTTTAATATATTTGAGTTCAATTTGAAAGTTATTTTTTGATTTTTAATTTTTCCAGCCGAAAATAAAAATCCTTCAATATGAAAAAGGTTTTTTTTTTTCGGCTCAAAAGATTAAAAATCAAAAAATAATTTTTAAATTGGGCCCAAAAATTTAAAAAGTAAACTAAATATGACACAAACGTAACATTCCTCGAAGCAAAGTACGTTGGAATATACAATGAGGCGGATCTTTCTTACTTTTTAGGAATCTGTCCATTTCAACGAAAACCCGGGTAACCGCCAGTACCACCTTTCCAAATCTAAAGTAAATGACCAAAAATTAACGTAAAATAAGTTAAATTGTGAAAATAATAAGAGTGCTTCTACTTAATATTTAGTTCTTCCGCTCTTTTTGGCTTGACGTTTTTCTTATTTGGGATGCACATAAACTATCGATAGTCTTTAAAAAACCATCGATGTTTACGATAGTTTGAAACCATCGATGTATCGATAGTGCCATCGATAGTTTCTCCAGCTCTAGTTCTAATTCGAAGTTTGTTGCCAGGAAATGTGTGCATAAACTTTAACGAGCACAAAAATAAATGGATTATTAGTTATTAGTAATTAAACAACGAAATATTTGCTCGCAAAATCAATATATAAAAACATCTATTTTCGTGATCAAAATGGATGAGTTGGAGGACGAAGCCTACGACGATGCAAAGTCCACGCGAACTCCCGATGAAATTAGAAAGTAAGTATTTAAGAATTGATTTGTTTTTGTGGGAACTTGAAAATAGGTATATTTTTTTTCTTTCTCCTTAATACTGTAGGCAAAATCACAGTGAAATTGAAAAGCGTCGTCGCGATAAAATGAATACATACATAACGGAGCTTTCGTCTATGATTCCCATGTGCTTTGCGATGCATCGGAAATTGGATAAATTGACAGTGCTTCGCATGGCAGTGCAGCATCTGCGAAGCATACGGGGAACAGTGCATCCGTATACTGACAGTGACTACAAACCTAGCTTTTTGTCTGACCAGGAGCTGAAAATGCTTATTCTTCAAGCAGCTGAGGGTTTCCTCTTTGTTGTTGGTTGCGATCGCGGACGTATACTTTATGTCTCCGAGACAGTATCTAAGATCTTAAATTGTGCTCAAGGTGATTTATTAGGTCAAAGTTGGTTTGATATATTGCATCCTAAGGATGTCGCAAAAGTGAAAGAGCAACTTTCTTCATTGGATTTATGTCCGCGAGAACGACTCATCGATGCCAAAAGTAAGAATTCATTAGAGAATATTTTCAGATTTCCTCATTTTTTTAAGCAATTTTTTTTTTTTTAGCAATGTTACCTGTCAAAGCCGATGTACCTCGAAGTCTTTGTAGACTGTGTCCCGGAGCACGAAGATCCTTTTTTTGTCGAATGAAAGTAAAGTCATGCAACAGCAGCAATTACAATTCAGTTAAAGAAGAATCTGATACATCATCGGGTTCCAGAGGGTCAACAAAGAGAAAATCGAAATTGGGAAATGATCATAAATACCGAGTAATTCAATGCACAGGCTATTTGAAGTCCTGGATACCTCTAGATGAAGAACAAAACGGCGACAGTGGAGATGATCAATCGACAAACGTTTCTTGTTTGGTTGCGGTTGGAAGGATTCCACCAAAAATTTTGGACTTAAATATGCCAACTTCTCTAGATAATTGTCCAAATGTTCGGCATGCTCTCTTCATATCAAGACATTCCGTAGATGGGAAGTTCCTCTTTATTGATCAACGGTACGTACTAATATGATTTGTTTTTATGTACCTATACTTTTTCATTCAATTGGGTTCTTGTCAAGCGGAAATATCAAATCAATTTTTTGTTAATGGTAGTTTTGATGAATAAAAAGTAAAAAGGAAATTTAGACACCACCTAACCTAGTTAAACCATTACAGTTACCAAATAACTTTTGTTTTACACTGAGGTACCATTTTGTTATTGACAAAGTTTAGCTATCTGTATCAAAATCAAATGGGGAAAATGCATTGGTAAAATTTTATTATGGAACGAGTTTGATGTCTTCATATATATCGATAGCTTCGGATAGAAAGGGCGTAACTCATTATTTTGCTACTTTACAGGAGAAGGAAAAAACTTCATAAAATCGCAAAGGTTAGATATTTAAAAAAAGTTTAAACGCAAAGTCAATTAAATACTACGCACGAAATTTGTTTTAGGCTTGAATTTTTATTTTTTCTGTTTTTCGAGCAGTTTTCTGAGTTAGGGCTTTTTGATATCAATTTTCGTTCAAAACACGTGAGTTAGGTCTTTGTACGCAAAGTTTAAAATATAATTAAAATTATAAGATGCGATCCAGCACTATACTATAACCAATAATATCGGTTAGTGGTTTCTATTGATAAAATTAATTCAAAACAAATATTTTTTGAACACATTATTCACTGTTTCCACGTTCGTGTCTTGAGTCTTTGCATGCATACAGACCAAGAGAGACATGCAAAGACTTAAGAAAGGAACGTGAAAACAGTGAATAATGCGTTCCAAAAAATATTTGTTTTGAATTAATTTTATGAATAGAAACCACTAACCGATTTTAATGGTTATAGTCTCAAAAAACTCATCATAGATTGAGGTTTGCGGCATTTGAGTAGAAAATTTATTTTTTTTCTACTAGGGTCATTATTTGGCCAGTTAGGGGATGGAACCCAAAATTCAGTTTTAAAAAAAATAATAATTATAACATATTATTAAAACATACCAAAAACGAATCCAATATTCTTCATATAAGGCTCGTTTAAAAGGTACTTGTGTAAATTTTTCGAATATACATACTGAACATGCTCGTTCTTGTTCCTACGGCATCTATATTATAGATTGAAGTTCGTGAGGCATTTTTCTTTAATTTAAGCCTATTTTTGTATGGGGACCCCCTAAGGAGGGGAGATAGAGGGTAGGTATGTTTAAAGAAAATACTTGGGGTAAAAAAATAATGGGGGTCGTCATATATATCAGCCCCCTAGGAGGGGTTTGACTGAGTGACAGGCATTTTGTCTGAAATTGTAATAAAATTAAGGTAATTTTGTATGGGTGACCCCCTAAGGAGGGGAGATAGGAGGTCAGTATGTTGGGAAAAAATGTTAATGAGACAAAGTTAATGGGGGTCGGTCAAACATTTTAGTCCTCTAGGGGCACTCTGGGGCTAGTTAGGGCAGTGGGGGGAAAATCATAAAAAAATTACTTTTGTATGGGAGCCCCCTTAAGGAGTGGAGATAGGGGGAAGGTATTTTTGGATAAATTGTTGGGAATAAAAAAATAATGGTAGTTGGTCCTACATTTGACCCCTCTAGGAGCTACTCTGCTTACAGTAACATCAAAAATTTGGAAAAAAAATCAAAAATTAAATTTTTCAAACGACTTGATGCGTGACATTTTTTTACAAAATAACCTTAAAATTAGTATTTTATGAAGTCTTTAATAAAAGTTCATCGTACTATGATACAGGAAAAGAGTTTCAAAAAAAGTCATCACCCTAATACACACGCACAGTTATGAATGTTAATTTATAGGTCTCGCCATCACTGGCGTAGTTGAGCGTCTTTTTGTGAGTTAGGGCTTTTTTCTTTCGCAAAAATGTTCGCTATGAGTTAGGGCTTTTTTAAAAGTAACTATAACTTCGGTATTTTCAATCAAAGGTCGTCAATTTTTTTGGAGGGGGTGTATTTGAGAGTCGACCATCAGAAAATGCAAAAATCTCGTTTTAAGAAAAAAATGAGTTACGCCCTTTCTATCCGAAGCTATCGATATATACATATATATATATACGATATCTCTAATGATAGTGTGTGTGTTCCATAATAACCCTATCGGAATTTAGGAAATCAGATTGAAAAAAAATATATTTGACAATTAGTTGAAAAGCAATTAGTTGACATACCATACATAAACTTTAATATAATGTATTAAATCTGAATATATTCGATCTCTTCGTGGCGTAGCGCATAGCGATTGCGCTTAGCAATCCGAAGGCTGGAGTTCGAATCCTGTTGCAGACAGAAATAAGATGTGGAAAAATTGGGAATTGAAAGAGTCAGGTAAATTTTAAATACAAACTAAAGGAGAAAAGAAGCTGCCAACCATACCGTGAAGTTTGCCATCCTTTCTTCAAATACGTCATACACAAGCTCTTTGAAAAACTCCTTTAAGTTCCACTGAAACCTTTCTTTTTTATAATTTTGAATAAAAAGTTTGGTTGAAAGGATATTCCTCTAAGTTTTTTCATTATTATTTAAATGTTAGGTATATTATTACATACTTTACCACAAAAAAAAAAAAAAAAAAAAAAAAACCTTGTCTGAACGGGGATTTGAACTCACAGACCTCGGATTGTTAGACAGACTGGAAAGAAACAACTTTGAAATCATTCAAAGAAAAATTAAAATAATATCAATTTAAAATAAACTGATTTTTAACTAATTTAAAAGATATCCAGATTCAGACAATTGACTTTGCCGTAGGACATCGCCATGCTAAAAAAGTTAGTTTTCTCCATGGGAAAAAGTCAGAGTTTAAATTAATTGTCACTTTAAATCAATCAGTTGTTCTATTAATTTAAAATTAGTTGAAATTCCTAAAGGGAAACGAGAACAAAATTATGTATTTTGGTGGATATCAAATTGTGAGTATTCACACTGAGAACATAGTAATCTTAACATTTTTCTTCACTTTAATATTGAAGTATTTAATAATCGCAATAAGCAAATCATATTTTTACAGGGCAACACTTGTCATTGGATTTTTACCTCAAGAAATACTTGGGACAAGTTTTTATGAGTATTTTCATCATGAAGACATTCCAGTTTTGGCCGAATCACACAAAATGGTACTGCAAGTTCCTGATAAAGTGACAACACAAGTATATCGATTCCGACGTAAAGATAATACTCATATACAACTTCAAAGCGAATGGCGGGCATTCAAAAACCCATGGACCACAGATATAGAATATATAATTGCCAAAAATTCAATTTTCTTGTAAACCTTATAAATATATATAGCTTACTTCGTTAAGTTAATCTTTAAGAGAGTTTAAAAATAACAATATGTGAATAGAATGAACAAAAAAAAAACAGAATATTTGGACCGTTTATTTTTGAAAGTGGTGTAACTTCATTTTTCTATTTTCCGGTTCTGAGCGGCTTTGAGGGAAAATTGAAGGCCGTGGGTTAATTTAGTTTTTGGATGCGTGTTAAGCTCACCCATTCTAAAGACTTCGCAGTCTTGCTGGGTGGTGGCGGGTGCTGGGTAATGGACAAGCACCACTTAATATCTCGAAGTAGAAAAATGAATTTATACCACTTTTAAAGTAAACGGTCCATTTGATTGAAATTTTTAAAAAATATTTTTACAATGCTGATTAAAAATAATCCATTATTTTTTCCAATGTCCAATGTCAGAAGAAGCTTAGAGAGTTTTGGACCAAAAACCCAAAAAATCGGACAAATTCATGACGTCCGATTTCGATGAAAATTTATATATAAAATAAGTGAAAAATTCTAAGAATTTTGGTACTAAAAATTTTTCAAAAAACTTATAAAAACTAGTCCTTTTTGGACCAGTTTGGAACTAGACCCAAACTAGACTAGTTGTAATCAGTATTTTGAAAAAGTTTCAAGTGCCCAAATTCTTAGAATTTTTCATTTATTCTATATATAAATTATCATCGAAATCGGAAGTCATTAATTTTTCGGATTTTTTGGCGATTTTGGTCCAAAACTCTCTAAACTTCTTCTTGCCCCCCCAAATTTTTTTTCGGTTAATATCTTATAATTGTTCAATATACAACTGTGGCAAATATAAGCACTTTCTCTAGCTACGTACCCTTGCTTTGTACCAATGCCATTTCATCTCACATCACAATGCGAATGCTGATTGAAAACAAAAATGTGAAACGCGAGTGCCAGAAGCGTGCGTAAACGGGCGATTAATGAATGAATTGTGCGTTTTCTTATGCGCAGAGAAAAATGGGTGGACAAATTTCTTATACGCATTAGCACTAAACCTACCAGAGCGGTCAAATGACCGCTTTTGAAACTTCAATGAAAATTGTTAAATTCCAGGTTTTTATTTTTCTTGAACTTACTACACGACTTTTTCTATAATATATAGCTTTTTAATATTTCAATATATATTTTTCTTCTTCTTTCGTTTTTCCTGATAAAAATATGTACTATACCGTTGTCTACCCTGAGCGGTCATTTGACCGCTAGAATAAATATGAAATTTTATGAAGTTATCTGCATTGAAATCTCTTCAAACCGAACAAAAAAGTTCTCTTACTAAGTTCGAAGCATAAATATGTAAAAATTGAAGAAACAGGTAAATGTATACCTGAAACTATTGCTTTTTATAATAACACAAAATTTAACGTGGATGTAACGGATCAAATGGCTCGAAAGTATACCACAAAATCTAAATCTAATAGATGGCCTGTCCATGTATTTTTCAACATTCTGGATTTAGCTGCTATAAATGCTTGGATTTTATATAAGCAAACAACTGGAGAAAGGATATCGCGACAAGAATTTTTATTTCAGTTGGCAGAGGAACTTGCCACCGAACACCGCGATATACATGAACAAGAAAAAATGGATAGTATGGCGAAAACTTCATCAGATTCCACTACAATTTCTGAAAGACGAAAAACGTGTCAAATTGGATATTGCAAAAAAAATAAAACCATAAACATTTGTTCTACATGTAAAAAAAATATGTTTGTGGAAAATGTTTACGGGAAGAGACCCTCCATCTGTAAAAAAATGCGACAACGAATAAATTTTGTTTTAGTTTGAATAAGTATATGTATGTCAATTACTGAAGTAACATACAATTTATCAGTTTCGAGCCTTCTGTCTAAAAATGTACTCCTAAAGCCCGAAAAATAAATTTTTTTAAATTATTATATGATAATTATTTTGTGTTCATTGTTTATTATAAATTCTGCATTAATTACATTCAACTGGAAAAGACTATAATGTTTATTTCAAAAGCGGTCATTTGACCGCCTTCGGTAGAAATAGGTATATATAATATGCCGGTAGGTTTAGTGTTAGTATGCAATGGCTATTTCACGATAGAAAGAAGAAAAACGTTTGAAAGTAGCATACGGTGTGCAATATTTATGATTATATCAAAATTTTTTCAGAAAAATTTTATTTTGTCTTATTTTCATAAAATTTATAAGTAAATAAAATTAAAATGTCTATGTCAAAAGAGATTTAAAAAAAAAACCAGTTATGCTGTATTTAATTTAATTTTATAATCATAATTTATAGGTGATGAAAAATATATTCGTTAAATGGAAGGAGGAAAGTCGATTCTTGCACACTGTATCATAATCATGAAATTTTTTTTTTTTAGCAGCATTGATCGAAATGAGCTAAATCCGTTCGTGGAAGGACGGTGGAAGGGAAAAGAAATTCTGTATAGATGAACAAAAGAACGTTTGTATGTAGGAATGGTTGAGCTTGTTTACATTCGATGGTTCAAATACGTTGTCCGTTGAAGACCCATAAAAAAGATTTTTAAAAAATTTCAAATTTGCTATTGACTGAAGCAATTTTTTCTCTTAAATTTAAATCTAATATATTGGTAGTATTAAAAAAAAAGTCCTTCAATTTATTGAACAATTTTCAACATAAAGGCAATTCGCAATGTCTTCTAAAATTCATTTTTAATTTAGCTTCAGCTAAAGTGAGTATTTTTAGAGTTGAAAATACGAATTTCAGCAGAGGAAAAATTTTAAAGAGATTTAAGAAGACGTTGTGGATTGTATTATTGTTGATATCAAAAGTAAAATTACATTAGCATCAGAAAAACATCAGAAAAAATATATTTTTCGATTGCTAAAAATTAACATTTCGCAATAGAAATGCTTGGACCCTAAGCCCGAAAAAAAAATTAAAGTAATTAAAATTTGAAATATAAAAAGGGTCGAATAAACGATAGCACAATCGATACAATCGATGGTTTCAAACTATCGAAAACATCGATGGTTTTTGAAAACTATCGATAGTTTTGATTCATGGACATTTACATACTTTAGCAATGGAAAGGTGGTGCTGGCGGTGACAGAGGGCTTTATTCTTTTTGAAATGGAGAGATTCCTAAAATTGCCTAAATTTAGATTAGGGAACCGCTCGAAAATGCATCTTTCGATTATCAAAATTATCGATTGTCAAAATTATCGATAATAGAAACTATCGATGATGATGGTGAGGTTCGTGATGGCGATGATGATGGTGAGGTTAGTGATGATTATGGTGATGATGATGAAGATGATGGTGATGATGGTCAGGTTGGTGATGTTGATGGTGATGATGACGGTCGTGGTGATGATGATTATGGCTTACGCACGTTCTTGCTTCATCATGTCTCGAAAAATCGTCAGAAATTCTGCTAGTCTTAAGTGTCCCATTTTACAAACCAAATGAGAATTATAGGCTTCATGCTTACATTTTATTTAATGCACTGATGCCAGAACGAGGGGTTTTTTCCGTTTTGATGGAATTTTTCGATTTTACCTTTAACCAAAAATCACTTCAAATGCTTATAAGGGATTTTTACTGATCACTTTTAGTGTTGCAACGGATAGTGTATTCGACATAAAACCACCCCAACCCCCTCCCGCCCCAAACACAAAATGGGATGGACCCAAATTCCACAATTTTGAACCCACAGTGTTCAAATTCGGAACATAGCTTACTATTGTGCCCCACAGTTGGAAAAGTTTAACTTCGTAACGCTGCCACGACTACTTTTTGTGCCACGCCCACTCAAAGTTGGCAAAGACTTTGAAGAGGTGTAACATCCACATAAAAATGTTTGCGATTCTAATATTTTGGTTTTCTCTTAGAGGAGGAATTCCCTTTCCAATGATACCAAAGAGACATTTCGTGACAATGAAAATTTTGATTTTTGTCAAAGCCACTGTGTGCCATGTTTAATGCAAATTAAATGTGGAGACTTAAAAGATAGCATACTTACAGGCGAAGTTTCAGAAAAGACTATCAGCCCGATTCTAAATATTCCAAAACCAAAACTGAGAAAAAATTTTCAAAAACATTCCTTATGTCAGTCTTAGAAGGGATAATTTTATTGAGCTTTTTAATCAGACGATTCTTGGTCCATTTATGCTCAATATTTCTTCAATACTAAGGGAAAAAAATCACCGAAAAAATGTATATTTCGAAAAGGTTTCTATAAAAGTTTTTTTTTTTTTTTTTTTTTTTAAAGGTATGATTATCGAATTTAGAAGGCCAAAATTCATGGGAGAGAAATGATATATATCATAATTAAATATGCAATATTGAACAGTTTTAACAATTCTCGCCGAAAATAAAATTTTTTGATTTAAGGGGGTCTTCTCATTGAGCAACTTTTTTTTTCGACTTTTTTTTTTTTTGCATTTATTTATAGCTTGGGTAGTTGTGAATATGCCCCTAAAAGGATTTTTTGAAATTCGAAATAGTTTAGAGGATATAGCCTTCTTTGTCGAGCAAGATCTGCGCTAAAACGAGCAATTTTTGCGTTGCTTCAAACTTTAAACGCGTTTATCTCGAAACCACGTTTTTCGAACTGGCGGCCATGATATCTCCAGTTCAACTGAACCGATTTTCATGAAACAAAGTGGAATCGACGCAGAATTGTCACCATTCTCGGGTGAACCTCGACCATAATTTTAAAAAATTTTTTACTATTTTTTTTTTTACACTAAACTACAAAAAAAAAAAGCCCGAAATTGAAATTTTTTTTTTGAATGGCCGCCATTTTGTCAAAAAAAATCACAAAATTAAGCTTGAGGTTCACCCGAGAATTACATCTATACTGATTATAACCCCGTTTTTTTTTTCCATTTCGGACGCTCCGGAGACCCGGAATCGTGGCCGCCGTGACGGCACCTTTTTTTTTCACCACCAACTTTGAAGTCTCATTACTTTTTGAACAGCCCACGTATCGAGGCAAAAAAAATTTTTTTATTTACTTTGAACCTTTTGTAATACAATAAATAAAAAAAGTTTTCAATTATTCTTTGCGTTTTCAAATAAGAATTTTTTTAAAAAGGGTCCAAAAAACGGGTTTTCAATGAGAAGACCCCCTTAATTATGAAAAAAAAAAAAAAAAATATTTGCATTTGTTGCAATTTATTTACCTTACCAAAGATGCTGTTCTTTATTAGCGCTAGAAATACTAAAATAAAAAAGTATAAAACAAAAAAAATATCAAAAGTAAATCCTGTTATTTTCAATGTAAAATTTGGAGGGAAAAAAAACGCCGCAAACACATTATTATTCGTTAATTAATCAGGAGTGTATTTGAAGTGTATTATAAATGTTTTGAAAATATCTCTGAGATGAAATGACAAAACAAATTTTTTAAGTAATAACAATGAAAACTTAATGATTAACGTTTTTTTTTTTTTCCTTTTTTTTTCTTCTCTCATATATATTATCTCCTCTCTTTTAACATTTTAATATACATATGAACAATTTTTTTTTCTCTTACATTTTAAATCACTTTTCAACAGGTTCATTTCATTTGTCGTTACGCGCTGTTCAACAATACCTAGCCTAATCGTTATCCTATAACATTTCAATATCCGTACACACATACATGTGCATACACACATGCAAACACATACATAGTACGTTTACATATGCATATGTACCATCCAACCGCTTGTTGGGGGCAAATTCATTTGATTTTGAACATTTATACATATGCACAACATATGCATTAACATACACATTTCAATTTCAATTTCAATTTGATGAAAAGCTTTTCAATCGTTTTAACAGTTTCCATTTGACATTGTACATGCAGACACTTCTGGAACCTTCGCATATGCCAAACCGTATATATATATATAAATATATATATACATATATATATATATATATATTTATATATATTATATATATTTATATATATATATAATAATATATACATATATACTTACATATATGTATATCGAATCCCAGTATTTTTTTTTGTATTTTTTTTTTCAAACATAAAGACTTACAAACAATACGTACATATAGGTGAATGTTGCTTAAATTACACTATATTGTTAAAAGAAAAATAAAAAGATATACTGTACTATAGATTTGCACATAAGGCAATACCATTGCTATCGGCACACTGTGCCCATTTAATCTACCATTTAATATTTATAAGGTACCTTTTCAATCAGTTTGTAAGTAATCCTCTTTCTCGTTTTTATTCACCACTACTGCCATACAGGCGTTTATAAGTGGCTTACACATAAGTATAATAGACATGTGAAAAATGTTAAGGGCCCTTCGAAGAGTTATTTTTTTTTTAAAATGAAAAAATCTAATCCTACAAATTTGACAATTTATTTAAATGACATCATTGAATTTTTTTTTTTTGTTGTTTTTTTTTTTTTTTTTTTTTTTTTTTTTGCTGGACGAAAATTATTGAAGAGCGAGCAGAAGTACGTAATAACGAAAGATTTTTATTACTGTTTTCACGACGATCGCGTCTTAAGCCTTTGCGCTATCTCTCTCGCTTTTCATAACTAGAGCGTGTATTTTTAAGCATTTATAAAATTGAAGCGTACTTTATGGGGCAAAAAATTTGTTCAATTTACATAAAGTTAAGATTCAAATCGATTTTTAACCCTATTTAAGACTTTTTCAAAGCTAGGAAATCCCCTTGAAGTTCAAATTCGCTACTTATTTCCAAAATGGTGATAAGAAAAAAAATATCCCCCCACAAAGTATGCTTCAAATTTATAAATGCTTATAAATACACGCTCTATTCATAACAGAACTGTCTGCGCAAAGACTTAAGACGCGAACGTGAAAACAGTAATAAAAATCTGACGCAATCAGTGGACAGGCCCTTATAGGGATTCATGCAGCTTTTAAAATGCCTTTGTTACTTTTCCCATCGGTAATTTTCATACTTTGTAAATATTATGACAGTTAAGTGAGAAATTTCTCGTTTTGTATAATTTTCCGAAGCTGAATGAATCCCCCCCCCCACTATTTTTTTCTATTAATTTATTTTGTTGGTAATATTTTAATGTATTTTTTTTATATTTTTCACATGTCTGTTTATATACAATCAATCACACCTCCGCTTCAAAGGAGTCACAATTCGAAATTTTGCACATTTTTTTTTGAGTTATGCTGTGGATCTTGTTCATAAGTCAACTCTCTACCAACACGAAAAAGTCTTTTCCGCTCGAAATTTTGTTGCTTTTATAAATTTAAAGCATACTTTGTGGAGTAAAGTTTTTTTTTAAACTCAGATAAACTGAAGATTCGAATCGATTTTTAACTTCAATATGAATTTTTTTGAAGTTAGAAAAGCTGTTTGGAGTTCAACTTTGCTTTAATTATTCGCAAAATGTTTGTAAGAACAAATTTTTGCCCCATAAAGTATGCTTTAAATTTATAAAAGCAACAAAATCCAAGCTCTGGTTAGTAAAAAAAAAAAAAAACAAACAAAAAAAAAAATCCTTTCTTCTTGCTATGATGGACAGGACGCGGCGAAATTTTTTTTCTTCAGTTTTTCCGGAAAATGACAATTTTTTTCTAGTTTTTGTGAGACTCCTTTGAAGAGGAGGTGCGATATGTTGTACATAAAGCAGTGTTAAATATCAAATAAATGTTACACAGGATCCTGATGTCGACCATACATATTGTATGTATGTTGATTTGTCGTCGTAAGTCAACACAATCGAACGTAGTGTTTCGAGTAAAGCTTTCCAATTATTCGTTTATAAATTCGATCCTAGTTCATAGGGAGCCTTGTTGTGTTGGTGTAAAACAATATTGCTACATACAACGTATGATCAACGCATAAATAGAGTTGCCAGTTCAAAACTGTCAGATCTCTTCTAATCTAGCACTATCAAGATCCATGTGTAACAAGACTTTGGTATAAAACACAGCTCTGCATGTATACATTTATATCCGTTCATATTTGTAATATGTATGTATTATGTATTATGTAAGTCACACTTATGAAGCCAAAGTTGACGCATTTTCTTTAAAAAAAAAAATATACGCTTTTTTTTTTTATCATAAAGCAATGAAACCAAAGCATTTTAAAAACAATTCACAAATCATAATCCAAATATAAAAAAAAGTTTTCGTGGAAAGTGTTTATACCGATTTTAAATAGAAAACTTTTATGAAAACACAATTACATTGGGGTTGCTTGATTCTGTTATCTTCGTTTATATACATATACAGTAGAGTACGGATAAATGCAACACGTTTTTTGCTCGAATTCTTGTGCACTTATGAGTTCTTTGCATTAATCTGTGCATGTTTTCATGGGAAATCATAAAAAAGGCTTCAAATCACCTTGCACTTATGAAGTTTTTGCATTTATTCGTGTTGCATTTATCCGTAGTTCACTGTATGTATATCCTAAATCGATAGAGATTTATATATAATTCATTTCTTCACATTAAATTGGCGTCCTTTTGTAAGAGATTTTTTTTTTTTTTTTCACATCAATAATATTCCCTTCCCAGCGGCCAAAATGCTGCTTACAGAAGCGATGAACCGCAACACAATTCGTAGGCCGTGGTCGGTAATGCATACGACCTCATATACCATCCTAGTATACTTTTGTTCGAGCATGGCCGTTTTGTAGAGCGAACGCCTACCACCACCACATAAAGTCAGCATTGGCAGGCAATTCGCCTACAATCTCGTATACTTTGTAAGCTATTGGCATGCAGTTCGCCTACAATCTTGTATACTTTGTAAGCTATTGGCAGGCAGGTCGCCTACAATCTTGTATACTTTGTAAGCTATTGGCAGGCAGGTCGCCTACAATCTCGTATACTTTGTAGCTACAGTATTCTCCGGATATATGTACCCCGTATATACCATAAGCATACCCCGCTTATATGCACGCGAATTTGTGTCATTTGCCTCAAATTTTCATACAAGAAGCCGTCCCCGCTTATAAGCACTATTTTTCGTTCATTTTGCACGGTGCTTATGTCCGGGGAATACTGTATTAATAAGGCAGGTCGCTTACAGTCTCGTATACTTTGTAGGGCGTTAGGCACTATTGGCCGCTGGGTTAAAGGAGTGAATAATTTAAAATTTAAATAAAAAAATAATTTAAAATGAAGGTTAAAATCGATTTTTACAAATAATTTAACCATAAGTTTAAAATTTCCGTTAATTTAAAAAATGGAGCTACGAATACGGAGGATTTCCCAGACACGATTGATGAATACAGCATTCCTCAAATAGTTTACAGCTACGGAATGGTTGGAAACCAAAGAGAAACCAAAAAAAAATTTCTCTCCTTGAACAGGCCATTGAGGAATGGCAAAAAAAAAAAAAAAAAAAAAAAAAAAAAAAAGGATAATTAAATAATAATTTCATAAATATAAAATATTTTCAGACTTAAATTATACGTTAAACTGTAATGGTAGGCTTTTTTTTTTTTTTTTTTTTTTTTTTTTTGTGTTCGACCCCTGGGTTGGAGAGCCCTGAGTGAACATTTTCATTCTACGCTACGAAAGGACACAGTCGTGTGTACGCTTGTGATGTTTAGTACTTTCACTAACACGTTCCTCTAATTTATATATTTCTGGCCGGTGGCTTTTCTAGGCAGTGTATTACGTTTCAAAATCGTATGCGATTTTTTTTTTTTTTTTAACTTATAGAACTATAAAAACTAAAAACTAAAATATAAAAAATAATAAATAAAAAATAAAATTTACATGGTTAAAAAAAAAAAAAAAAAAAAAAATGTTCCAATAGGAAAATTTATTGCGAAACAGCGTTGAAGGTAGACGACTTGGGTGGCCTATTGCGAGATATAGCACTCATGTATACTATCAGCCTGATTCTGGATATTATCGTGGAACGAATTCCCTTTTCTCGAGAGTAAAACTTCGTCGTTTTTAAATATTTGGTGGAAGAAATTTGATGGGGAATGGGTATTTGGGTACCCATACCCATAATTTGCCTTACCCTATGTATTTTAAAGAATGGTGAATTTTAGTCTCGAGAAAAGTGACTTTCCCCGGGAATATTCAGAAACGGGGGGGGCGCTGTATATGAAACCATTTTTTCTTTTAAGCTTAAATCAAAATTATTCATTCGATGTATTCCATCAATGGTGGGAATAATATCTATTGCCACAAATCCTTTACGAACTCGGTTCTCGAAATTGATTTTAGACCTTGGATTGAACTTTTCCAAGAACTTTCGGTATAATATACTTTCCACGAAATCCGAATTCAAATTTACTCGAAACAAATATTCTTATAATTTTCTTTTCTTTTCTGCTACATTTGCTTAAAGTGCAGACAAAGTTGATCGAAAGGGGTTTCAACTGCTCTGGATTTCTGATATTTTTTTTTTTTTTTTTTTTTTTTTTTAGGTGATTTTAATGTGCTCTATCTGTGGGCGATCACAAAAACGGGAAACGAAAAAGAAGTACCTATTTATACACAATATGGTATAGTCAATTAATAAAAATAATAGCGGGATTCATGCAGCACTACAGAAATTGTACACACACATACATACATATGTATGTATGTACAGATGGAGCAATTCAAAGATCATGTGATCAAATTTTTTTAAGCAATATTATTCTAAAGTGCTCAGATATATGTATGTATGCATGTATGTATGTTTGTGATAATATGTAATAACAGCTTAAGTTTACTTTAGCTATAAATTATATTATTGATATTAATTAATATCCTCTCAAAGAGATGCATGTTTATAGGGTTAAACCCTTCAACTCCCTAATGTTCTTCAAAAAAAATTGATTCAAAAAATAAAATTTCTTTCAACACATGAGAAGGCATACATACATACCCAATTGGGAAAACACTCTAAAGCGTTTTTTACTCGACGAACGACGAATTTCAACTTAAACGGTTAAGACATATTGCCACAAATAATTGGATGGAAGGGGGATGGGGGGAGGGGGATATTCACAAGGTTTGTTGTCTTCTTCTTTCTTTTGCTTTTGCTTATGCTTTTGCTTTTGCCTGCCTTAACAGGGATTCGTCATAATTTTTTATGCTTTAAGTATAAATAATTACGTTATCGCAGTATTTTAAGACTCCGGTGAATATCCCTGTACACGGTTTCTATAGTGCTGCATCAATGCCCCTTTATATATGTATAGATAATTAGAACACCGATGCACATGCACATTAAGAAAAGTGGCATACAACAATACAACTTATTCAAATATGCCTGTGTACATATCATATAGACCGTTGAACATAAAGCATTCAATCCACAATATTGTATTCACATATACAGGTGTGTAGTACAATTCATCCGTTTGTCTATAGAAATCATGAGAAATGGATCGGAAAAAAAAAAAGATTTACCTATAAGAAACAGTTCGAACAGTTGGGAAATCAAGTGATGCCACGATTGTGGATTCATGCTTTATGTTCCGATATATATATATATATATAAACGTATATATAGATATATACATATATTTAATTGTACACATTTATAGCTAAAATTTCCTGACACAAATATAACAATAATATATTTAACGACACACAGCATTTTCCTAATTTGTATTGGAAATCAAATTCCAATTGCAGAGCTTTCTGATTTGAATTTACACTTTCCGTTTCGCATGTAGCATTTCCATTAACAGCGTCTGAGTGGGTGCGCTTCCAGCACAATGTTTTGAGTATAAATGTTCCTCCCCACGCGCTGCCATTGCATGAATGTCGGGTAGAATGTTAAGTAGCCTCCTAAATTTGTCCTGAATATGGAGAAATAAATAAAATAATATATATATAATATCAATGCTTTTTTAATTTGCCTCACAGTTAACATGAAATTCTTCTATTAATAAGACATCTTTAAAATGAAATGATTTTTTTTGTTTTTACTTAAGGGGGTCTTCTCATTGAAAAACCGTTTTTTGGACCCTTTTTAAAAAAATTCTTATTTGAAAACGCAAAGAATAATTGAAAACTTTTTTTATTTTATTGTATTACAAAAGGTTCAAAGTAAATAAAAAAAATTTTTTTTGCCTCGATACGTGGGCTGTTCAAAAAGTAATGAGACTTCAAAGTTGGTGGTGAAAAAAAAAAGGTGCCGTCACGGCGGCCACGATTCCGGGTCTCCGGAGCGTCCGAAATGGAAAAAAAAAACGGGGTTATAATCAGTATAGATGTAATTCTCGGGTGAACCTCAAGCTTAATTTTGTGATTTTTTTTGACAAAATGGCGGCCATTCAAAAAAAAATTTCAATTTCGGGCTTTTTTTTTTTTGTAGTTTAGTGTAAAAAAAAAAATAGTAAAAAATTTTTTAAAATTATGGTCGAGGTTCACCCGAGAATGGTGACAATTCTGCGTCGATTCCACTTTGTTTCATGAAAATCGGTTCAGTTGAACTGGAGATATCATGGCCGCCAGTTCGAAAAACGTGGTTTCGAGATAAACGCGTTTAAAGTTTGAAGCAACGCAAAAATTACTCGTTTTAGCGCAGATCTTGCTCGACAAAGAAGGCTATATCCTCTAAACTATTTCGAATTTCAAAAAATCCTTTTAGGGGCATATTCACAACTACCCAAGCTATAAATAAATGCAAAAAAAAAAAAAGTCGAAAAAAAAAGTTGCTCAATGAGAAGACCCCCTTAACACAAGTGGCTGATTAGGCGCTTCAAGTGACATGCATATATGTTGGGTTCCAGTGATTTTGAGCCAATTGAAATGTTTAAAAGCTTCTTATCTACAAGGCGATTGTTCGATTTTGTTGAAAATAAAAATATTCAAACGGTTTTAACTTCTATTTCGATGATTCATGCATGGTAGATCATCTAATTGTCTGCACGAATGTTTAGGGCATAATTTCAATTTATGAATATGATATAGTAATTGATATATTACTCATCCTCGCAATGGTAACATTCATCCTGTCTGACAGACCAATGTACTGTAATGTTCGATAAAGATGGAAGTTTGACATTCGCATCATGAACGAGTATGTTCGTATTATATTTGAAATATGTATAATATTGTTTTAGACCTAATTTCGTGACATTAGTTGGCATGTATGTATTTATGTATGCACGTATGTATGTTATATGATGTATATATGCCCAGCAGGAAATGTCCCCCTGACATCATCGATGAAGCCAGGGTGACTGGAGCCGGAACGCATGCGAGATTTCATTGGACATTTTTTGTATGACATTTGTACAGTGGACAGTTGGACAGTGAAATCACCGCTGATATGTCATCGTGGGATTAGAAATTGTCACATGTTAGCAATGAAAAGCATTTGAGAGCAGCACATTTATTCTCATCTCTCTAAATGTCAAGTTATAGAAAAACAGTTGGAAAAAACTCTTTTCTTTGTCTTCTCTTTCAATATTTCGCAAATTTTTCAAAATCTATTTTTAACAATTTTTGTTCGCCTCAGCCACGAATCGAAGCCGCGATCTTCGGATTCTGAGTCGAGCACTCATCATCTACGCCACTTTATGCCATCGTTCAACTGACGCTAAAATCTTATTTAAATTTCAGTAGCCAATGAGATTCAAGCACATGAACAGCACCCCTCTACGATGACATGTCCTCCAAGATGTCATGCATGACAATGTCATCTACATATATGTCATCGATGATATCAGTGATGAATTTTTCATGCAGGAGATAATTTCCCGCTGGGTGATTCATGGTAATATTTGATATTTATAAAAAAAAGAATACACAGAGATTTTTTCATAAAATTTTCAACCTACCGTTACTGAAGGATAACATGTTAGCGTATAATCTAAAAGGGCTGCTTGTACGTTTTCATGACCTTCTAAAACTGTTTTCTTGTTGATTATCCCCCGCACATCTTTTAAGGAAATAATAAATGAATAAAGAAGGAAAGAAGAAAAAAAAAAAGATTCGAATTTTTTTTAAAATAATGAATTCCATTTAACGTATTCATATACTTACCCGGATTTAAGAGAATCAAAAACTTCATACAGACATAATCGCCCATATCGAATTTCAGATCCTGCAGTTTATTTTGCAATTCATTGAAATAATCGGCTAACTGCGGCACGCCTAATAAACCTAGACTAAGTAGGTTGAACACTTGTCCATTATTAAGTTGTGTCTCGTCCGGAAGTCCATTATGCACCCTTTGATGCAAATGGTCCAGCACGAGCATATCTGACCAGGAGTGTTGCAAAAGTTTCATTTGATCATCGACCTATAAAAAAAAAAAAAAAAAAAAAAAAAAAAAAAAAAAAAAAGGTAAAAAAAACACTTGTTATAGCAATTTTACTATTAAACGATATCAAGGCGATGGATAAGAGGTGAACAAGGGACCGGTCCCATTTACTGCAGGATATATTCATATCAATGCGAAATTCTGGTACTCGCACTCTACCTCAAACTCCAATTGTCTTTATGATAAAAATCACAACGGTTAATTCCAAGAAATTATTCTTGAACATAATATGTGAGAAATCGATATCCAAATACTGGTATCCAAGCCTGATAGAGCCATACGGAAGAATCATAACAAATCATATCAACTACTGTATATAGGAACCCGAGAAGTATGCAATATTTTTTTTTTTTTTTTTGTGAATTTTAAGCATGTTGAACCTATTTTCTTATGTTTTTGTAATATTGTATTCCTTCGGGAACAACAAAAGAATTGACATCAAAATATATCCTTCCGCAGGAGCCTGAAAAGTAATTTAATTTTTTTTTTTTCTGTTGAAAATTTCCAATATTTTTTCTGTCTTTTGAATCATCATTCAAATGTTAATTATTGTCTGAGATATGATTTTTTTAAAGTACTCAAAAAAGAAAAAAAAAACTCATTTCAAGGATATTCAAGGACTTCCCTCGATCTCTGGGAACCAAAAAATTGTGAGCAAATTAAATGTAATGCATTAGCCTAAACAGCAAAACAACTTTTACCCTTTTAAATAAACTTTCCTAGGTTGACCGGTAGGGTACACTGAGGACCCTTTACCGTAAATATGAAGTTTCGATTCTTCGATGAGTAGGCAATAATCTTATACTAAGAACCAAAATTTCGAATGAAATATAAATCTTTTATAGGTAAAAACAAATCGAAAAAAAAATTCTTTAACCATTCTTCACACGATCGATGATGCATAGTGCTCTAGCTTAACCGGTATGGCCTAAATTGAAGAAAAAATCATTTAAAAATATAAATCGAAAACTCATACGGTTTTAAAGATTTGATGATATGACAATAAATCGATTAATCGATTTATTTTCATTTTTTCCATATGCTATGCTAGGCGCTAATCCTTTTAGTTTCCTGAAGTTCATAAACTGACACATTTTTGAGGTCAATCGTATTTTTAATAAGTATGTTCTTCGCGTATATGGGGTTAAAAGTTCGTATAACCATACTATTAATCAGCCGTTCAATCGCATCTGACAAGGGAATTACAAAGTAATCGACAGCCAAGATTGACTTATGACTATTCCAAGTCAGGTAAATTCAATATGACGGCTACTCTTTACTAACTCGTAGACTGTTCAGATCGAAGTTGTTAGGAAGATAGACGCAGTTTTCATTACCACTGCATGTCGATCAATGTCCGGCTTGGCGAGTTTGAAAATATCAAGGAAACGCTCGTACTCATCTGTCTATACTACTCTCATCGAGAAATTGTTCAAATAAAAATGGAATGTCGCTTTCATTAGAAATGATTTAAATGAGCTAAAAAGCCAAAGGTGAACTTAGGAAGCAATCTTTAGAAGATCCATTGCACAACCGCAGGAACCAATAGATTAATGGGCCTAAGTGTGTCCTTAAAGCGGCATCACAATAACCTTACCAAGACGCTGATCAAATTAACATATTCAATAACATTCCTTTCACCTTCATTTGGGTGCATCAGAAGAATGACCGCAATTTCCTGTCATTTTGCCGTTTTACATATCAGTTATGCTCCGTTTTTAACGTTTTCCGAGTTTCAAGCAAATTTAACTCGAAAAAAAAATTTTTTAAAATCGAAACAATCTATCGTTCTAAAAACAACATCGATCGAAAGTTAAATAATCCGGTTTAATTTTCGACTTGAATGATTTTTTTTAATACGCTACTTATGCATTTGAAGATCCTAGTTTCGCCATAACCAACCGTGACCATTTTGAGGTAACATCGAGTGTAAGCCGAAATTCGACTGCAGTTTCTGAAAGCACTTGATGAATATAGCAACGCCTCATAGGTATTTGGTTTAGTCAGTTACTAATTGACCCGGAAAAAAAAAACTCCATCTAGTAGGTACGAATTGCAAAAATCTAAAAAATGTTCACCTTTTTTTTTTTTTTTACATTTCTTGCCCATATCTCCCAAGCTGGTTAGATCTTTTTTCCACAATTTTTGATTAAATTATAGAAATATTATAACTGGAAAACTCCCCCCGATTACTCGAATTGCATCTGAGCGCTCCATGATACCGTTTTGCCACTGCAAAGCTGAATAATTTTTTACTAAAAATCAGATGAAATAAATCAAAATTCCCCTTAAAATATGCTCGAAATTTTTCGTTCAACGGAAATGATTCAGAATCGTGAACATATATATGTAATCGGTGTTGCAGTTTTTTTTTGAAACCTTACAAATCAACTTTACCTTAAGATCCTTAAAGAACACCGTATTCCTTGCCCAGTCCACTTGTGAGAACAAATTCTGGTCTAAGACTTTGCACATCAGCTCAAACAAATCGACCTCAACTTGGTTGTACGTTTGTTTTTGCAAAAGCGCAAACAATTGCGTCTGCCACTCTCGGTCATCAATGGACTGCACAAAGTCCCTGATCATTGGTGATACTCTAATGGAGAAAATGGAGCATTAATAGAAAATAACGTTATTATTTATACATATCAGTTTATCGTACCTAAGAGGTTCTATCATCGAATCAGCTGTACTCGAAGGATGCGTTCCAGAATCAAAGCTAAAATTCATAATGGAGCAAATGACAATGGAATGAATATTAATAATATGTAGATTCATATACATATGTATGTATTGTGTGTATTTTATTCTTTGAATAAATTTTTACCATATTTTTGAATCCGAAGCATTGTGTAAAGATCCAATGCCATCGTCTTGACAGCCAATTGTTCCTCCACGATTAACACCTTCACTACTAGAATTGCCACCGTTGCCACTGCTGTTGTTATTAACAACACTGTTTCCACCAGCACTGTTTGGAGGAGCTATCACACCCGTACTGGTATTGACTTGCCCAAGGGCTATTGCGATGGGGCTCGGTGATGAGTCTGGCGATTGTGTCAGTGAGGATACCTGTTAATATGAAGTAAAAGTGAATATTGTTCATTTATTTTCAATCGAATATAAAAATAATAATACTTATAAAATAAAAATAAAAAAAATAACATATAAAACTGTCGAAATTTACAAACCCCTTAGCGATAAGGATGGCCGGCCCTCAGAAGAAAATTGCAGTTTTAATACCCGACGTATGAGCAATGTTTTTTTTTTTTTTTTTTGTTTAAATTTAGTAGGCAGTAACATTGCGTATACGTCTTATTTTAATAATTATAAGGGTCTGGCGGGTTAAGCAAAGGCATGCGGCATCATGAAAGGAATTTTTAAATTTTGTTGATTTTTCGATAGGTGCCATCTAAAGACACTGTGGAGACCACTTTTTAGATTTTTATTTTGAACGGTCCTTGAAATATCCTTGAAAATCCGTTTTTATAAGCCTTTTTTCAAAATTTTATTTCTCAACAACCAATTGAGATAGAGAGACGATCTAAGCAGATTCTGTTATATAGGTCAGCATATAGGTGCACTTGCAATTTTTTGAATATCACACTGCTGCGCCATCTGAATTAAATATTTTTTTCTTTTAAATGAAAGTAAATACTAAGGGGTGTTTCTAAAAAAAATTTTAGAGTGGCGCGAAACTGGGAATACACTGAAAAAATATTCAAAATTTTATTTTTAGTTTTGTGCAAAAATTTTTCTCAGTGTAAAAATTAAAAAAAAAATTTTTATCTTCTTTGTTTTATTATCTAACAGAATCTGCTTAGATCGTCTCTCTATCTCAATTGGTTGTTGAGATATAAAATTTTGAAAAAAGGCTTATTAAAAAGGATTTTCAAGGATATTTCAAGGACCGTTCAAAATAAAAATCTAAAAAGTGGTCTCCACAGTGTCTTTAGATGGCACCTATCGAAAAATCAACAAAATTTACAAATTCCTTTCATGATGCCGCAACCCGCCAGACCCTTTATGAAATGATTTATGCATGTATTTATTTAGCTTATCTGTCAGACGTATTTTTAATTATAGCGACGAAAAAGGAGCGGGACTTCTGAAGAAATTCATCGCTCATGCGCGGCAACGCCATGTCCATTTGAGCTGGAGAAAAAAATCGATAGCGCTATCGATGGAATTTAAACTATCGAAAACATTGATGGTTTTTTGACGACTATCGATAGTTTTCATTCATTGAAATTTTCTTTAGTTTTGGAAAGGTAGTGCTGGCGGTGACAGAGAGGGGGTTTTTTTTTTTTTTTTTAAATGGCCAGATTTATAAAATTGATCGTATTTAGATTGGGGCAATGCATAAATTTTGATGAAAAAATATCCATATTTTAAGAAAAATACCCATTTATCCCATGTTACGTTGTTTGACGAAACTAACGAAAAAAACAAAACCCATAAATCAGACAAACTCACACATCTTTTTGCCTCTTCACGTCGTGAATAATTTTCAGACACTGTGCGAGTCTTATGTGTCCCATTTTATAAACCAAATGAGAATTATAGGCGTCATGATAATTTGCCAACGAAATTAGTTGAAATTTTAAAATGTAAATTCTGATAACACTATCGATGATTCAGACTATGGACTATTCAGACAATCGATGGTCACAACTATCGATAGTTCTCCAGCTCGAATGTCCTTATGCAAGTAAGTCGACGGAACATAAACAAAGTCAAAATAAATTTTTAATCCAGAACGCGCTCCTTCCCTCATGACGTGGCGCAGCTGCGGAGCCCTTTAACAAAGCTAAAAAAGGGCATCTTTTATGGCGTTACGGTTCGAGCAACATCTGTCTGTCTGTCTGTCTGTTTGTATTTTCCAGGAAAATAATGTTAAAAATGGGTCTATTCCATCTTCAGTTCAGAACCAAAGCTTATGCATTCAAATACGATTGCTCCCGATTTCAGTGCAGTCATTGTAGAATGGCAATGGGTCAAAATTAAATGAACCTAGAGTTAGCCCAACCGGCCGATTTTCCTTGCGAAATTTCATATTCCAGAAAAAAAAAAATAATAAATTGGCCATTTAATTTCTATAGGTACCTACCTGAGGTATTTGAATTTCTTGTTTAATGTTCATATTTGGATAAGCTTGTTGATAACCGGGTAACACAGGCGTGGGTTTCATGTCCACAGATCCGATGGATGTCCGTAGCGCTTGCAGTGCAATTTGTCGCTGCCGCATTAGTTGCAATTTTCGGGCTCGATCTCTTTTATACATCGGTCCAAATTTATTTCGACCACCTCGCATTCGGTCCGGCCGGACAGCTAAACCAAGAAAAAACATTATTTTATTATTTTTTTCATAAAAAGATTATTTTCTTTCCAAGATTTTTTTAACTGATGGCCTATAGTAAAAAATAAAACCCAAATTCTTTAACCCTCCTATTCCTGGCTTCCGTCCCAAGACGCAAGAGTTTGTTCGAATAAATAAAAAAATAACAATAAAAAAAAAAAAATAATTTCAGACTCGTTTTTCTCTACGCGAAATTAGTCTTCTCTGATTTTTTCATTGAAAACAAAAACATTGTGGCATTAGAGGGTGAACGTTGAATGAACTTTCTGGGATTCGTAAATATCATTTCGAACATCCTCAGGTAAATATTAGGGAATGACGCTGGCTTATATAGCTGGAGAAACAATCGATAGCACTATGGACACTATCGATAGTTTTGATTCATGGATGTAGCATTGGAAAGGTGGTTCTGGCGGTGACAGGGAGCTTTCTTCTTTTTTAAATGGAGAAATTCCTAAAAACGCCTTTATTTAGATAAGGGCGAGAGTAGCTCGAAAATGCATCTTTCGATTATCAAAAATATCGATTGTATATCGATATAGAAACTATTATCGGAAATATCGATTGTTAAATATATCGATCATTGAAACGATCGATTGTTGAACCTATCGATTGCCGAACTATTGACTATTGAACCGACCGATTATTGAAAAAATCAATTATTGAAAAAATCGATTGTTGCAACTATCGATTATTGAAATAATCGATTACTGAACCTATCGATTATTAAAAATATCCATTATGTAACCTATCGACTATCGATTATAAAATTACGATTATGGCGATGGTGAGGTGATGATGATGGTGATATGATGGTGATGAAGATGGTGAGGTTGGCGATGACGATGATGGTGTTGATGGTGATGATGATGGTGATGATGATGGTGGGATTGGTGATGGTGGGATTGGTGATGATGATGATGAAGATCATGATGGTGATGATGTTGGTGTTAATGGTGTTGATGTTGTTGATGGTGATGGTGATAACGGTGGTGATGATGCTGTTGATGGTTATGATGGTGTTGATGGTGATGATGATGTGATGGTGATGATGATGATGATGGTTATGATGGTGATGATGGTGTTGATGGTGATGATGGTGTTGCTGGTGATGATGATGATGGTGATGATGGTGATAAAGGTGAATGATGATGGTGATGATGATGGTGGGGTTGGTGATGATGATTATGATGGTGATAATGGTGATGATGGTGATGATGATGATGGAGAAGACGGTGATGATGGATATGATGGTGATGATGCTGATGATGGTGATGATGAGTGTGATGATGATGGTGAGGTTAGTGATGATGATGATGATGATGGTGGTGGTGTGGTTGGTGATGATGGTGTTGATGGTGATGGCGTTTAAATTTTAAAATATACCTTCCGATAGTTCTTCAGCTCTACTGAGATGACTGAGAATTTCTTCAATTCATTGATTTATATACGTTTCCGAAATCATGAATTCAGTGAGAATTGTAGGAATTTTTTGACAAAAAACTACCACTCCTCGGAGTAGTTTTGCATTTGGAGGGAAATAATGGTTGGAAATTTGTTTTCAGGTCGAATACCATCAAAGGGAACTATGAGCGTATTCGGAGGGTGCCGTTGGGGGTTCAAGCCCCCTCGAAATGTTCGGAATTACAAAGGGATTGAGAAAATGATCTCGGTGGATAGTTTTGTTATGCCCTTAAACCACTTCTGAAATAATATTCTGCGTCGGTGCGTGTGTCGGAAGGCAACTAAAAACTCATGATAGCTTGTATTTCTATACCATTTTGGGTCCCATGTAAGAAGGGTATACGAATATACAATTTTTCCAGCGGGCTGCATCAAGGCATCGAGGAGTTCAAGTGGGCAAGGATAGAATTCATTTGAATGACTTTCATTCCGTCGGCTTTGGAAATATCTCCCTGAAGAGCTTTTTTTTAAGTGTACATTGTTTTCGTGAAAATGCCTTTATTTAGACAAGGACGAGAGCCGCTCGAAAATTCATTTGTTTACAAGGGATTTCTGATCACTTTTCTAAAGAAAACAGAAATAAAGGGATTTTTTTTTTTTTTCAATATCCAAGGGAAAAGAGCCACCAAAATACTGCCTAGCATCAGTGCTGGTTACGAAGTATGGAGAATTGAGTAAGAAAGTTTTAATAATTCGGCTTCTTGTATATTGCTACGTCATATTAAATGAGGAGGGATACTTATGCACAGTATTTTATTAAATTATTATAGCATCATCATTATTTTTTTTTTTAATTTTAAACTTTCAAATGGTTGATATTTAAATGTTAAACAGCTCAAACATGCTTGATTAAAATCACTAGCAATTTGCCAATGAAATTAGTTTAAATTTTAAATTATATAGCTTCCGATAGTACTATCGATATTTCAGACTATCGACTATCGACTATCGATGGTCGCAACTATCGATAGTTCTCCAGCTCTACTGGCTTATGCCCTTATGGCCAGGGGCCTTACTCTGTATTGCGATGCGATACGCAAATCGATGCGATAGCTTATTACGAGACGCAATGATATATTCAACACCTGAAAAAACGCTATAGATTATTTTTATTAAGGCTTCAAAAATATAACATGGGCAATACCACGTAATCGTTTTTCATTTACAAAACACTTTTCTTTTTTGTCAGAAAACATATACATTAAAAACAAGGTCACAAGACCAAAACCACAAGGTCATACATAAAAAAAAAAAAAAAAAAAAAAAAAAACAAGTAAGAAAGCTAAAGTCGGTCAAGCCCGACTTTGAAATACCCAGCGTCCCGACATTATTGGCGCACTATGTTTTGCCTTTCCGTACGAAAGATACACAAAATTAATGTTTGCAGGCTTGACAGTGGACGGAAAGTGCTCGTTCTACGCCTTATGTTTCGTAAGTTACGAAAATTCTCCATTTGTGGGCGTGGCAGTGGGCGGGCCACATAAACTATTTTCCTACACCTTTCATTCGCCTTGGTCAACCTATGTTGTGAATTTGAAGCTTCTACGCCTTTTACTTCACAAGTTACGATAAACCCTTATTTGTGGGCTTGTTTTTGGGCGTGGCTCGAGGAGGACGGCGTCCATTTTTTTTTCCAGGATATGTCCCTTTACGTAGTTTACCAGTACACCAAATATCAATAAAATGTGTTGAGTGGTTCGCAAGTTACAAGCATTTTACTGAAAACACATTAAATTAAATTGTGGGCATTTTTACTTAGGATCATACTCGGATCCTGATATACCTGTGTGTCAAATTTCGACTTGATTGGTTCAGCCGTTTCGGAGGAGATCCGACCACGAACGGACGGACAGACAGACAGACAGATGGACAGACGGACATGTCTAAATCGATTCAGTTTTTGATCCTGATCATTTCTATATATATTTGTCTATATCTCCGGAGCTTAGTTTTCCCTGTTACAAGATTCGCACAAAACTAATATACCCCGCTTACGCTGGGTATAAAAACAAAGCCATAAAAACCAGATGGCATCGAAAAATAAGTTTCACCTACTACCTGCCTCAACCACAAATAGACAAGGGCCCAAAAACCCCCAAATAAATGAGAACCACACATTAACCCTTACCTGCAACCTGTTAATAATCCACCACCAAAAAAAAAAAAAAAAAAAAAAAAAAACAATAAATAAACAACCACCAAAATTCGCCTATAGTCTAGTCCACTTATTAAGTATAAATAAAATTAGAGATCATAGATGTATTTAGAATTAGGAATCATCCTGATGAAGGCAGAAGCAATATCGCCCGAATTACGTATAGAGTAATATACCTACAAATAAAGCGATTGAAATAAAAGTTAAAATTCCGAAAATTTTGATTTCTTGTTATACAGGGTTCTTTTGCGATAAAGGGTTAAGAGGAAAAATTCATTACAACAAGTTTCCTCTACATCATTAGACAGTCGGATAATAAATTTATAGTATTTTGGGAACTGGGTAACTGGGAAATTATTTGTGCTTTTGTTTTTAAATAGTATCCACGTCCAGTTATGGAAGGGTTGACAACTGGTGCCCGATGTTAAGGGGAAGAATATTCCAAGGCCGAAACAAAAATCACTAAAATTTGATTGTGAAATCTTCTAAAATCGAAAACTTGGTCCCATCAACTTTTCCATGGCCACTTTTTTGACCCGAGGACTCCTTAAGATCATAAATGTCTTTTTATTTAGTGGAGATTCCCCCAAAACTGGCAACAGTGTGGTTGACCCTTTTAGAGAGAGAGAGAGAGAGAGAGAGAGTGAGAGAGAGAGAGAGAGAGAAATGGAAAAGTTGCGAAATAAAAATCGGCCGCCTAAGACGGGGAAGATGGCCGCAAGCAAAGAACATACTGTACCCTTAAGGGGTCATTCTCTAGACAACTTTTTTTTCGACTTTTTATTTTTTGCATTTATATAGCTGGGTAGTTGTGAATATCCCTAAACAGATTTCTTGAACATTAAATAGGTTAGAGATATAGCTTCTTTGTCGAGCAAGACTGCGCTAAACGAGTAATTTTTGCGTTGCTTCAAACTTTTAAACTGCGTTTATCTCGAAACCACGTTTTTCGAACTGGCGGCATGATATCTCCATTCAACTGACCGATTTCATGAAGCAAGTGGAATCGACGCAGAATTTCACCATTCTCGGTGAACCTCGACATAAATTTAAAATTTATTTGATAATCTTTTTTACACTAAACTACAAAAATTGTCCCGAAATTGAATTTTCTTGTTGAATGGCCGCCATTTTTTATTCCCAACCAACTTTGAAGTCTCATTACTTTTTGAATAGCTGCAGTATCCCAGGCAAAATAAATTTTTATTGTTGAACCTTTTGTAAACAAAAGATAAAAAAAGTTTTCAATTATTCTTTGCGTTCAAATAAGAATGTCGCTTTAAAAGGGAAATGGTCCCAAGCAAAGACTCGCCCTTAACATAATAGAGTCTCACATGCGAAGTTGTACATATGTGACCAAAACACTCTGCATATCCATCTACGTATGTAGATACATATGTATCAATACGGTTATTATCGTCAGTCACACCCACTGTATCGGAGGTGTGGCGATCTCTCGGCCCAGTGCTATCAATTGACATCGTTTAAAGCGCATGGTTTTTCCTTGACTCTTTATGCTCAACACATATTCGTCGATATTCGATTTTGTGTACATACATACAATTGCGAAATGGGAAACTAGGTCAAGGCTACATTTATTTCTCCTTTAAAATTGTTATTGCTCCATTTGATTTTAATTGCCTATCAGAAAAACAAATAATATTTGTTCGACATACATATGTAAGTATAACATATTTGTGAAACATTCAGTATTCTATGCGGCCCGCTCAAAAGGCCTTCTCCTCTGTTTTTCTTCGTTCCTTAGTCGTGGAAAACGGCCATTCCTCGAAGGAGCATAAGGCGATTTAGCAGCACCGAAATTTTTGCTTCATTGTAATGAAACTATTTCGCAATATAAGCTTTTCTCATTTGTTTGCAATTGTCAATCTCTCAGGTTGCACCGTATTTACGAATATACATACATACATACATATTGGAAATTATGATGGAAGCGAATGCGACGCACAGTGGACAGATTCAACCATCCTACTTTTATGATTTAGTGATTTCATCTAATGGCGCAATATCTAGATAAGAGAAATTCGAAAAGCCCAAACAATATTAACACAAAAGCCTAGAAAAATCCATAACTGTTTTTTATTTCAAAAATCATTATTCCTTTATCTAAGGTAAAGTAAGGTTAGGTTAGGTTAGGTTAGGTTAGGTTAGGTTAGGTTAGGTTAGGTTAGGTTAGGTTAGGTTAGGTTAGGTTAGGTTAGGTTACGTTAGGTTATTGTGGCTGTCACCATAAAGGGTGACATACATTGGCCTCACATGGGCCCGTTGTCATGCCACGAATAATGGGGGAAACAAAGATAAACAGAACCAGAAAAAACGACACAAACATCCATGACCTTAGCTGGGAGTTCAGCCCAGGGACTCTCGGTTATTGCGTTTATGCCACTGTTGACAGTTAAGAGGAAACTCCCATAAACTAAAAGACATTTACGATCTTTAATGGAGTCTTAGGGTAGAAAAGTGGTCAGGGAACATTTTTAGGGAATACTCCCCTAAAGAGCCGAAAGCCCTGTAGCTACTAGCTAGTGCCCTCATTGAATTTATGCAATAACTTATTATTGCTTAAATAATATAAATAATTATTAATTCCCCTTAAAAATCTGGCAGCAGTGTCTTATACTGAGCTGGAAAGTAATCGAAGAGTATAAAAAGCGCAGGGTTGCATCCGAATTTCCTGATTTACTTCGCTAGAGAAATCTTTTGTGCAAAAAAAAAAAAAAAAAAAAAAAACCATAACTGCGGAATGCAGCTCATTTTTCTGACCAAACACTGACAGCGACTCCGAAAATGTAAAATGTAAAATGTAAAATTTTTGGCCATATTTTGAAGAATTTAAAATGCGTGAATATAGTTGTCACTCTCACACTCGACGATGTTGTAGCGACTAGGCTCTCAATGTGGAAGTATATTTACTGCATATCTAAGTAGAGGCTCTGAACCCAGTAGTCAGCGGAGCCACCACAACACTAGCGATTTCACTAGTCACTGGGTGTCGGGGATCGGTCCCCTTCTTATCCAAGACGCTGGCGAATTTAACATTACGATCTCATTGCCGGGGACAGGTCGTCCTTTTATGCACCACCTTTAACCAGTCATTTCGTTAGCGAAAAGGGGCAGGAAAATGGCCTAGCACCAGCGACTGAGAAAAAAGAAAAAATTTCATTTTTTGTTTTGACTTTTTTTAAATTTATTTATTTTATTTAATTATTGTATTTTTTTGTTTATCTATTTTTTATTTTAAATCTTTTTTATCTTACTTCTCTTTAAATTTTCTCGCCTCCACCGAGCCTCGAACCGCTGACCACCAGATCGCTGGGCGAACGCCTTAACCATTACGCTAAACGAACGAATTTAATTTCTTGGTCAAAATGCTCACTTGAGTTGCTAGGGTTGCTCAGATTTTGGGAAACGTATTTAACGAATTTTTTCACTCCAAAAATTTTTTACTTGAAAATGAACCATTAAAATAAAAATAATAATAAAACCTTAAAAATGTAGGGGAAAATGTTTGTCTTCCAAAACTGAACTATGAACAAAAAAAAAAACTCTAATTTATAAAAAAAGTAAAAAATTTAGGAAAAATTCTCGCCGCCCGCAGGGATTGAACCCCGAACCTCCCGGCTATCGAGTCATAGTTTGAACCACTGCGCTATCGAACGCTTGACGGGCGAATGATCAGAATGCGACGTTAAAGCAGACAACAGCAAAAACAATCATACGCAGCGAATAGGGAAATGTGAGCTGAGGCCTATCTACTCTTTCAGGTTCATGTGGTAGGTGAAATGGCTAGTCTTCAAGGACTGGCACTTTGGGATGTCAAAAATATCGGGGGCGACCTACTGACTACTGGGAATAGGCAAATCGAATGTTTTAAAATACATATATATATCGATGTATATCGCACATCCCTAACAAAATTAAGAGATATTAAATATGACAGAAGATAGATAATTGTACGCTTCGTTTTGCGATTTCAAGATATGTATGCATGTACCATGTTTCGATTTGGTCTCAGAGAGATTATAAAGTATTTCACATCAATTGAAATCGAATTTTTCTCAATCTTTGACCATCGATAAAACTCACTTGCAAATCAGATAAAAATAATTTGCGCAATTTTTATGTGCTTTTCTAGAGAAACACGTACCCATACTCTTTGTCGTAAAAATTATAAAAACTCTCTTCAATTATGCTTTCAAAAGCGACAGTATTTCCTAAAAACAAAAAACTCAATATTCCGATTTCAAAAACATCTCTTATTCTCAGCTTTTGAAACGAAAAGAACAAAAAAAAAAAAACCTCTCATTGCTTTTTTGAGTGGCTGTCACACATACCCAAGAGTGCCTCCGTGTAAGTTTGCCACCACCAGCATAGAACAACAGCAACCCTGCAGAGCATTTTCGGGAAATTTTCCCAAAAACAATTAGACCCCAAAACGGTCCGATCGCGTCTAGTCGAAATGAGGGTAGTACGATTCATGTACGGCAGTCTTTCTCCAAAATGGACGATAACGCTGTTGGCCTAGAGGCCGGCAAATTGGCCAGAGACAATTGGGCACAGTAGCGTTGTGAGGGGATATGATCAAGTAAAACAAGTAACGGTGTTATAGTCAGGCTTCATGACTTCGATTATGAAGAAAATAAGTTATTAGTACGTAAAGTATGACACATTTTTGGGATTTTGTCGATTTTGTTGACAGACCCTAGTACTGGAGGCACCCTTAAATATGCTCCAATTCTGTCCATTCTCGAATTTCTTCTTATTCATGTCCCCGTCCCTGCCTATATACAGTTTTCTTATCGACGGAGTTCAGCTATCTTGATTCAATTTGGTATGCGTGCTCACGGGGACATGTGTAAGAACAAGTGCGAGAATGGACCCGATCGGGCCAATTTTAAGGGTACCTCCAGTACTAGGGTCTGCTATGAAAATCACAAAAAAACTGCTCTAAAGTCGAAGTTTTTCCAGTTATTTTAATGAAATATGATATTTGAACATGTTTAAAGGCAAGTAATATGATTTCCAAAAATTGGATAAGTGGGCGTGGCAGAAGGGCGTTTTTCGAAAATTGTCTCTTACAACCGAAATTCAAATGGGACTTGAAAGAAAGTTGGCACGTATGCTTTCTTTTGTAGTAATAAACATACTCCCAAACATTTTCTTGATCGGTCCATTATTAAGGGTACCTCCAGTACTAGGGTATGTCACCCAAAATTCCAAGGCTGCCCCACGATAAGATCAAACTTTTTCGAAATACTTATTTATTTGGAATTTGAATTTCGAATTTGAGCATATATTTAAGCCTCGGATTAGAATTTAAAAAAAAAATTGGAAATGTGGGCGTGGCAAAGGGGCGGTTTTCACAAAGAAATTGCACACAAGTCAGTGTATGGTACCCATTATGGGCCTTAGAAAGCTCTTGAATATTTTTTGTTAGTGGTCCTGTTTTTTTTGGGCGTGGTTTAAAAATTATTTAAGCATGTGTGTCTGTGTCGGGTATTTTAACTATAACACCCTTACTTGTTTTTTTTTCTGAAACTAAAATTTATATGGCTTTCCCATTTTTCGTGTGGTATCAAAACGGGCCCATATTTTTTATTTTTTTTTTATTCGTTTTTGCCATCGCTTCAATTTTGGCAAATCTGATTTAGCGCAGTTGCTGGTTACTCTAGGTCTGGTCTGAATCGCCGCAGGGTGTATAAACAAATAAAAGAAATTTAAAAAAAAAAAAAAAAAGCTCTCCGTTTGCTTTGAGCAATTGTTAACAAATTTTATGTTCACCCATACAAAAGTTTACATGTAGTAATAATGTGCGGTTGTATTGTGAAAATATATCTAGGTCATGAGCGTAGAAGATAGACATACATAGTCATGCGCAAATGAGCAAAAGAGATGCATAAATATAAGTATACCAGCGAATTTATTTTCTGCTGCTAGTCGCCGCTGCCGTATGCCGTAAGCCGTATGCCGCCTGCCGTCAACCGCCTTCGTTGACGTACACGAGCCACGTTTGTCGTTGACGCGGCGCTGACTCTGACGCTAATGCTAACGCTAACGCTGAGGTCGGCGTTCACGTTGACGTTGACGTTGACGGCGACGCTGAGGCTGACGGTGACGGTGACGTTAACGGAAAAGAGGTGTTTTCAAACTGAATGCTGCAGCAATTAAAGTCGAATAAAATAAAATGAAAAAAGTCGAAAATAACAACAACAAAAGCCAAAAGCTCTTCACACATGGGGCAATACGAGGATTGATTGTGGTAGGTCTCACACCATGTGATACTTTGGATTCTTTTATATTTTTCTTGCGTAAAAAAAAAAAATCACTCGTTTGACATCCTTTTTAAAATAAAGTGGAATCGTTGGAAAACCGAATGGCAGCCCTCTGAGAATTTGATCTGCATGTGACAACAAAACAGGATGATCTGACAGCACGGGTAGCGCCATGTGACCCACTTACCAATATGAAGTGACCCACTTGAGTACATACAAAGTCGAAAAGTGCTTATGGTTCACTACATACATACATACATACATACATACATACATACATACATACATACATACATACATACATACATACATACATACATACATACATACATACAAACATACATACATACATACATACATATATTGTATATGCACCAACAATATAAAAATCAATTCATAAACAAATTTTTGATAGAGCACCCTATTGACCTAAACACCTTCGGTATGTACATACATACCTACACAACTTTTTTTTTAACACAATTTTCAAGGTAAAAACAAAGGTGGTAAATGTTTACTCGTAGTTTTCTCCTTTTTCTCTCTCTCTCTCTCTCTCTCTCTCTCTTCTCTCTCTCTCTCTCTCTCTCTCTCTTTTGCTTTTCAAATATGGACAGTTTTTCTATTGCTGTTGTCCTCTCTTTTTGTCAGCATTTTAAATCATTTTTCTTCGAATTCACAATTAGAAATTGACTTTAAGTCCATTGGAGAAAAATTGTCCTACCTTGGTTGGTTGGTCAAAGTGGCGTCCACTATGACCAGGCCGGATTTCGGCCCATTGTGATACCACGGTGGTGTTTTCTTGTGTGTTGTGTGAGTCGTGTATTTCTTTTTATGTAGTTTGCCCCTAACATGCGATTTTTTGAAAAACCATTGCTAGCCTTGGAACATTACACTCCGTTTCGCCAATGCCGGGAATCGAACCTCGGACTCTGGGATCAAGAGCACAGCACGCATCCCCTATTTGTCCTACCTTAGTATAAATGAATTTCCCGCCAAGCTTTTTTTTTTGTAAAAGAAAAGCAAAAAACAAAAATAACCAACGGTTTTATACAGTCGAAACTCTCTATAGGGAATCATATGGAGGCCCTTTCGCTACATTTTTAGTGCCTTTTTTTTCTCTCCTCATAATGAATTCTCTCTGTAACGAGTTTTTTTTTTCGGGGTCATGGAGTTCGTTATAGAGAGTTTCGACTGTACTCAGGCGAGCCGATCATACAAAACCCGACAGGCATATAATATATGTATGTTTGAAAACTTTTTTAAACCCCAAGTGGACCCAAGGCCACTACCCTTAAAACAAGGTATTCTGGAGATTTTAAAGACCATTTACGGACTCACATTTCGACTTGTGTTCAATTTTTTTTTTTTTTTTTTTTTTTTAATGAAAACTGCGTTTTTACCTTGATCACTTTTGAGATTTTAGGAAATTTAGTTGGAGTCTTAAATATTCCTTTAGCTCAAACTCTAGAGTACACTGAAATATTTTGAAAAACTCCGATATTTAGGCGGTTTTTTGGGATTTCTGTCATAGAGCCTAGTACTGGAAGTACCCCTAATTATGGGCCGATCACATTTGGAGGGAATTTTAATGACTACAGAGAAAATGTGCATGCCAACTTTCGTTCAATACCCATTTTGAATTTTAAGATTTAAGAGACCATTTTCGAAAAACGCCCTTCTGCCATGCCCACTTTTTTGCAATTTTTTTTGGAAATTACATTAAATGCCATAAAATATGCTCAAATAGTTCAAAAAATGTCGGTTTCAGGGTGGTAGAGACAATTTTCAAATAACGTCCTTTTGCCACGCTCACTTTGGTAATTAAAATTAAGTAGTAAGTACTTTAGAATATGCTCACATATTTAATTTTATGAAAATATCTTGAAAAACTTTGGTTTTAGAGCAGTTTTTGTGATTTTCATAACAGATTCTAGTACTGGAAGTACCCTTAAAATTGGTCCGATCGTGTCCATTCTCGAATTTGTTCTTACTCATGTGCGCGTACCAAATTTCGTCAAGATAGATCGACTCCTTCGATAAGAAAACGTTATACGGACAGACAGACATACAATAGTTGAGTTTAACGTATGTATGTACTTACATACCCTGGTTGGGCCTTCGCTCCACGGAACCTCAATGTGCATGGCCAGTATTGACAAACTGGCGATTGCCACTGTTTGCCTTCTCCTCATGCAGGGGTAAACCACAATATTGGAACCCATTTGGAAATGGTGTGATGACAGCTCACCGTTACGCAACCACAGTCCGGACGAGCCTCCCACAAGGGGGCCTCCCAAACGATCAGGCACGGATGGGTGATCATTCCGTGTGGCCCTGATCCCCGTCGTACCAAGTTAAGGTCTATTGGTCTACCGAGCGTGACTTGACACAAGCCAATAACATTTTAAAGAAAATATATCCAATCTACCAGGAATGGTCGAACTGTTGGCTAGGGTCCGCGGGCTTGCCAAGCCCATAAATCATAAATTGGTTCCCCTTGCGGAAGGATAGACCGACCGACGGACATGGCTAAAACGAATCCCCTGGCAACGCTGATAATTTCTATGTACTTATTCGCGGGCATAAAAATCCCTTCCACAGAGGCCGCAGGCGGGGCTATATGCTCTTTCGCATGCATGACAAATGTCATCAATGCTGAAGTATGTAGTGCGTTACAGTCATTTGTGAAGAGACCAATCGATGCTCTTTCGAATGGTCTTCTAGTTAAAATCTAGTTTCATGGTAACAAGAGCACACTACAACAGACCCTTTTTTTTTTAGAGCGCTTAGAAGACTGAGGGCTGTCGGTAGATAATATGAGAGTTATGAGAGTCAAGGTTTGCAGTCAATACCCAGTTTGGGAGGTGAAACAATATGCAGAAAAGGTTCAGTTTTGATGGCCCAGGTACATTTTTTGATACGAAAATATTCTTTAAACGGCAACCACGCCTGTGTACTGTGTAAAATCAGAGCTTGAATTATGAAAATTGATGACCATTGGGGGCGCTCTTGGACGGCATTGAAAACTTGAATATAAATAAAATATTTAAAAATTTTCTAAAAAAAAAAAAAAAAAAAAAAAAAAAACTAATCGATCGATCAACCAAGATATCTAATACAATACAATACAGAAATGATCAGCATCAGCAAACAAAATCGATTTAGGCATGACCGACTACCGATCGCCAACCGTTCGTCTGTCTGTCTGTAGGTCTATAGGTCTGTCAGTATACAGTTTTCTTATCGAAGGCAATGAGCTCGTACCTTGATGAAATTCTGTATACAGACTGGCGGGGATATGTTTGAAAAAAAGAGCTGGATAGGCTAAATGGGCTGCATCGGAACATTTTTAAGGGTGATACCTCCAGTATTAGAGTACGTTATAGAAATCACAAAAGCTTCTCTTAAATCTTATGGCTTTGTGAGAAACCTTAATGGAAATTGAGATCGGATTTCTGGCTGATGTTAAATCAATTTCCCAACATTGGGAAATTTTGGCGTGGTTTCCAAAAATTTTCTCTCAAATCAAAAATTCAAATATGCGAATTCAACGGAAATTTTTTCTTCTGAGATTCACTCAGTGTCTTGAGCTGATCTTCTAGAAGAATTGATCGGATCTGCATCGGAGCATTCGTAAGGGTACCACCACCAGTAGGTACTAGGGTCTGTTAGAGAAATCATTAAATATGTTTGACGTTTTCATGGAGTCTGAGTGAACACAAGTATGTAGTATGTACATAGGTATAAAGGTATTCAAAATTTGATTTGGCGCGATTCTTCTTCTGCTGAAAATATCAAACATTTAAATTTATAAAAAAACAAAATTCCTTCCAACTGATCTCACACTTCAGTTGCATATAAATATGTATGTAGGTGAAATTTATAGAGTGTCCATATATAATTGCAATTTGTTGGAAAATTCATTTTCATCGGGCGGCTCAAAATGACCCATATGATCCGAAATACACACATACTTTTCAACAACTTTAATTGAGAGAAACGAAAAGAAAAAAAAGGCCTACCAAACACCAAACTCTATGTTGACGTCACTCAAACAGCAATGTTCTCGAAATGAAAACTTAACGGACCTGCGCAAGAGGCAGTCTGCTTTTATGCAATCATGTCTCGCTAACTTGCACAGGTTGAGTTGCGCTTGCCATTTTTTTTTTTATTCTTCGTTCAGTTTTCAATTTGCACTTTCGATTTTTATTCTTCGTTTTTCACTGTTCGTTTCTAGCACTGCATTGCAAATACACGTTGTCTTACTGTCTGCGTTCGTATGTGTGAGTTCGTCGCGTAAGACGTCTTCTCTTTGCAGGAAAAGTATCGCTTAAAGCAACGATGATGTTGTCGTCGTATTGACTGTGAACCCGGAACGTATGACATTTCTCTCTCTCTCGATCTCTCTCTCTCTCTCTCTCGATCTCTCTCTCTCTCTCTCTCTCTCTCTCTCTCTCTCTCTCTCTCTCTCTCTCGATCTCTCTCTCTCTCTCTCGATCTCTCTCTCTCTCTCTCTCTCGATCTCTCTCTCTCTCTCTCGATCTCTCTCTCTCGATCTCTCTCTCTCGATCTCTCTCTCTCTCCTCTCGATCTCTCGATCTCTCTCTCTCTCTCTCTCTCTCTCTCTCTCTCTCTCTCTCTCTCTCTCTCGATCTCTCTCTCTCTCTCTCTCGATCTCTCTCTCTCTCGATCTCTCTCTCTCTCGATCTCTCTCTCTCTCTCGATCTCTCTCTCTCTCGATCTCTCTCTCTCGATCTCTCTCTCTCTCTCGATCTCTCTCTCTCTCTCTCTCTCTCTCTTCTCTCGATCTCTCTCTCTCTCTCTCTCTCTCGATCTCTCTCTCTCTCTCTCTTCGATCTCTCTCTCTCTCTCTCTCTCTCTCTCTCTCTCTCTCTCTCTCTCTCTCTCTCTCTCTCTCTCGATCTCTCTCTCTCTCGATCTCTCTCTCTCTCGTCTCTCTCTCTCTCTCTCTCTCTCTCTCTCTCTCTCTCTCTCTCTCTCTCACTCTCTCTCTCTCTCTCTCGATCTCTCTCTCTCTCTCTCTCTCTCTCGATCTCTCTCTCTCTCTCTCTCACTCTCTACTCTCTCATCTCTCTCTCTCTCTCTCTCTCTTCTCACTCTCTCATCTCTCTCTCTCTCTCTCTCGATCTCTCTCTCTCTCGCTCGATCTCTCTCTCTCTCGCTCGATCTCTCTCTCTCTCTCTCGCGTGACAATGTCACCTATATTCCACAATCCACAATGAAGTCACAGAAATAATGCATTTTTTAAAACTCCTTTTCAAACTTAAACTCCTACATATTCTTTGAGATTTCCGGATAATGCTGAGTGCTCATACCACTTACATATAATACGTAAACAAGTAAGGGTGTTATAGTCAGACGAGTGACAGTGCATTATAATTAGCGTAAAATACTGAATGTCATCAAAAAAAAAAGCTCAACTCCGTCGAAATTAAACTTTACTTAGACAGACGAACGGACAAACGAACGGACAAACATGGGCTATTCGAATCTCTTTTTATTTATTTTTTCTTCCACACATACGCACAAGCCCAATAAAGCCCCACAGCAAAGTGTTGCAAGCATAATACATAATAAGGACGACAGACGAAGGATTGCATCCAAAAATGCCCATGTATGTACAATTTGTATTGGGTTTATTGCAACAGTTCCTCCATTTTTTTTTTTTTTTTTTTTACTATCCCACACACATGCGCATCATCGTATCGCCGCTTCTGATTTTAACTGGTTTCGTATGTTGGTATGCATGAATAAAACTGCACTATAGGACACGAGCAATTCGGTACTTACAACTTGTCAGCTAATTTACAAAAAAAAAAAAAAAAAAAAAAAAAACCCAACTGGGCTGTTCACTGGCTCTTTGTTCGATATGACTGGACACCGGATTATAAAACGTTCCACCCACGAAATCGCTTGCGAATTTCAGTGTTCGTTGGGTGGTATCGCAATCAACGCATCGTACACCCCAGCCGGAAATTTTTTCATAAATGACCAATTCATTAATTTTTTCACCAAGGATATCAAGGGGAAAATTTGAGTACTTCTCAATTACAATGGCATTGCCCCATCGAGAGAAGGAGCTTTTTATCGCAATTGCAATGGCATTGCCATCGAGAGGAAATGTTATGCATCGCAAATCCAAATGGCACTGTCATCGATAGAGATATCGATACGACGTAGTAGATCTACTCCACTTTCGATGACCAACTCGTGACATATGCTCTTATGACTGCCAATGCCGCTTTTGTGTTAATTTCATTAGAAAGTTGGTGTAGGTATAATCAGGAGGAGTCGCGGCTCTAATGTCATGCTGAAATCATTGATTGTTTCACCGGGACATTTCCGGCTGGGACATACAAAAAACATTCATACATACATATGCACGTGTATGCAGTCAAAAACGAAGCAAAAACGGCGAAACACAACTGACCTCGTTTGCCTTAACCTCTTCCATTGCAATGTTATCACATTTTTTGTTGCTATTTGTATTATTATTATTATCGTTTTGTTGTCTTTGTGCTGTGTTCCTATTTCTTTTAATTCGCTTTTGATTTGTGGATTCCAACTTTTGATTTCGTTGACGAAGAAACGAACGAAGGAAAGACAAAAAATGACACAAAAATTGCGTAATTTTTAAAAAATTTAAAAAAAAAAATAAAATTTGTTTTAAATACAGTGTAAACTGTCGGCAGCGACTCCAAAAGGGACTGCGCAGCGCATCTTATGGCGTTATAGAGAGTTGTCGTTGTACGGAAAGTAACATAAAATTGTATGGAAAACAAGTTAGTCCAGCCAATGATGACTAAGCATGTCTCGACGCTAAATTGATTGAAGTTATTAGTTAGAGTTTTAACTAAACGTCGTTTCGATTGGTGTTTTCATACGTCGTTCATCGTGATATGTATTTTGGTAGGTACCTACTAAACGTGTACCTTAAAAAAGAATCTTTCGAGGATAACAGTCGAATAAAAGGGGTGGCAAGGTTAATACTTAAACCAAGAAGGATTTTATTTGAATATGTATCTAAAGACTGTAAGGAGGGCTCGAAAACTGTATCGCGATTACCTGCCCAACTTTGATTGCGTGATCATGGACGATGAAACGTATTGCAAAGCGGATTTCAAGCAGTTACCTGGACACGGATATTAAACTGCGGTTAGAAGGGGTGGAGCATCCTCTAAATTTACCACCGAAAAAAAACATACAAAATTTCCAAAGAAATACATGGTGTGGCAGGCCATTTGCAAATGTGGCCTTCGAAGTAAGGAATTTGTGACGGATCGCACAATCAACACCGAAATTTACATCAGAGAGTGTCTGGACCGGCGTTTGCTGCCTTTTTTACGTCAACACCAAGGTTCAGTACTATTTTGGCCTGACCTAGCAACATCTCAGCAACGCCCAGAGAACGATGGATTGCTACCAAGCCAATAATGTCACTGTGGTACCAAGAGAAGCAAATCCTCCGAATTGCCCCGAACTTCGTCCAATCGAAAACAAGTAAGGGTGTTATAGTCAGGCGAGCCTGACAATAGAATACCCGACACAGACACACGTGTTCAAATAATTTTTAATATCAAGAGGTGTTTAAGGCCATATGGGGGCCCAATACACCGACTTTTGTTATATTTCTTTATGAAAACTGCCCCTCTGCCACGCCCACTTTTCAAATTTTTTGGAATTCTAATCGGAGGCTTAGATGTACCCTCAAATCCTAAGTTTCATTGAAATATTTGGAAAAAGTCCGATTTTGAGGCAGTTTTGAGATTTTTATGACAGACCCTAGTACTGGAGGTACCCTTAATAATGGACCGATCTAGGAAATTTTTTGGGAGAATGTTTATGGCTACAAAAGAAGCATAAGTGCCAACTTTCGTTCAAGTCCCATTTGAAGTTCGGGTGTAGGGGACAATTTTCGAAAAACGCCTTTCTGCCACGCCCACTTTAAAATTTTTGGAAATCGTATTACTTGCCTTGAAACATGTTCAAATATCAAATTTCATCAAAATATGTTGAAAAACTTCGAGTTTAGAGCAGTTTTTGTGATTTTCGTAACAGACCCTAGTACTAGAGGTACCCCTAAAAATGGTCCGATCGGGTCCATTCTCGAACTTGTTCCTACTCATGTCCCCGTGAGCACGCATACCAAATTTTGTCAAGATAGCTCAACTCCTTCGATAAGATAACTGTATACAAACAGACGGACAGACGGACAGACGGATAGACGGACAGACGGACGGACATGTCTAAATCGAATCTCCTGGTGACGCTGATCATTTCTATATACATTTTGTATGGTCTATCTCGACTGGTTCTGGGTGTTACACACAACCACACAAACGCAATATACCCTCGACACAGAGTGTGTCGGGTATAAATATTGGGCTTTAATGAAAAGGAACCTTAAGAAGACCAAACAAACTGCGAAGAACATCGAAATATTTCGACATAAATGGCGTCGGGCATACACTAAGGTGAACGAAAGGTCGGTAAAAAACCTAATGGAGGACCTTAATAAAAAAGTGTATAATTTTTTTTAGGTGTATTTTTTTCAGTGTAATTAAAATTTTTATTTATTTTGTAATGTTCACTTAATAATAAACTGAAAGAATTTAAAAAAAAAACATCATTGGTTTTTTTGCAATAAAAAAAAAAAAACAAAAGGACAGTTATTTCTGGGACAGTCTTTACATACATGTCATTTCTCGGTTGATAATTGCCTCTGAGGTACCTAAAAGAATTTCCCGCCTAAAAGCATTCTTTCTTCTCTACAAATACAATTGGATATACAGTTCTCTCCGGATATAAGCACCGTGGAAAATGCACGAAAGATAGTACTTATAATCGGGGATTCCTTATAAGCGGGGTTTCTTTCATGACAATTTAAGGGGACCTTCTGGTCTAGAATTTTTTGAAAATTAATTTTTTTTTTTTTATATATTATATTTCGGAAGAATAGACTTTTAAGAATATGCTGGCAAAGTTTCGTGAAGATATTGACAATATTTGTTTTGCTACAGCCTTTTTAGAAGGTGGAGACAGCAGGCAGCGCCCTTGATCAAAGCAACTTTGAACGCGTTTATCTCAAAACTACTTTTTTTGACCTGGTGTGAATGGAAAACAAAAAACCATCGAACCGATTTGTCTGGAATTTTTATATATTATTCATAACATCAATGGCTATGGCCCGAACTAGAATCGAATTTTTATTTCAATAACTTCATATTTTTTCATCAAAAAAATGGTCAGAAAAAAGGGGAGTTTTTGATGGTTGAAATAAAAAATTGCGCCATTTTGTCAATTTAAAAAAAAAAAAATTTTTATTCTAGTTCCTGCCATAGCCGCATTCATTCTGATTAATAAGATATTTTTGTTTTTTTTTTTTCGATTACCAGAACTGCCAAAATCTTTCACACCACGGAGGTACTTTTTCAAAGAGGGTCCACTTCAACGCCATTTTTAAAATACCAAAAAAAAAAAAAAAAATTACAACAAATTTTTTTATTTTTTTCAATAAAGAATATAATAAGCCTGCATACTTAGAAAATCGTTTTTTATTTGGCTTAATACCAAAAAAAAAATTCATGAAAATACCCAAATTTTGATGCTTAACCAGAAGTCCTTAAATTCAAATCAATAAAAAAAACCAAAAGGGATATCAAGTATTTTTTGTTCAACTTCAGTGGGCGATGATGAAATTTTACATTTTTTTTTTTTATTAAGTTGGCTAACAAAATGCAATAAAACCTTCAAAAGATTTATTTTTTTCAATAATAACTCAGCGTACGTTTTATAATTACACATAAATGTACATTAAGGGGGTCTTCTATTGACAACTTTTTTTTCGACTTTTTTTTTGCATTATTTATACGAGTGGAATATCCAAAAGGTTATTTTGAAAATTCGAAATATGTTTAAGGATATGCCTTGCTTTGTCACAAGATTGGCTAAAAGAAATTTTTGAGTTGCTAAACTTAACCGCTCGAAACAGTTTTTCGTAACTGCGGCAGAAGTCTCCATTAACAACAAAAAAAAAACCAAAAAGTGGATATCAAAAGTATATATTTTGTTCAACTTCAGTGGGCGATGATGACATATTTTAAAATTTTTTTATTTTTTTTTTTAAGTTGGCTAACAAAATCAATAAAACCGTTCAAAAGAATTTTTTTTATTAAACTAGGTACGCCTTTTATCAATTAACATAACAGGTCACATTAAGTGGGTCTTCTCGAATTGAGCAACTTTATGTTTTCGACTTTTTTTTTTGCATTTATTTAAGCTTGGGTATTGTGAATATGCCCCTAGAAAGGATTTTTTTTTGAATCTCTGAACAGTAGTTTAGAGGCAAAAATATAGCCTTGACTTTTGTCGTAGCAAGATCTAGCAGTAAAACGAGTTAATTTTTGCGTTGCTTCAAAACTTTTAAACGGTCAAGGTTTATCAATGAAACCTACGTTTTTTCGAACTGGCGGCCATGATATCTCCAGTTCAACTGAACCGATTTTTATGAAACAAAGTGGAATCGACGCAGAATTGTCACCATTCTCGGGTGAACCTCGACCATAACTTTAAAAAATTTTTTACTATTTTTTTTTTTACACTAAACTACAAAAAAAAGTCCGAAATTGAAATTTTTTTTTTGAATGGCCGCCATTTTGTCAAAAAAAATCACAAAATTAAGCTTGAGGTTCACCCGAGAATTACATCTATACTGATTATAACCCCGGAAATGGGCTAAAATTGCGCGTATTTTAGTTAAGGGCTAAAAAAAAAAAAAAATTTTTGCGTTCTGGGCATACCAATTAGGGCTAAAATAGCCCCCAAAAAGGGGCTAAGTTGGCATCACTGGTAATTACGACAGAAAATGTTGCGTTGGGAGTAATGTATGTATGTATGTATAATAAAAAAAAAAAGGAGTTTTGCAGGATTTAGCGGGATATTTCGCATCTGTTCGCGGGGCGCGGGACTTGGGCTAATAAAAAAGGACTATCCCGCGAAAAAAAAGGATATATACGCACCCTATGTATGCTCCATGCTTGTGTAATAAGTACACACAGAAAATCGTTCGACCGAAAATTTCTTGTAATTCCATGAAGGTCCATTGTCCAGTCCATTTTTTTTTTTTTAATCGCGGCCCAAACAACTTAACTTTTGTTGTTAGCTTTAAAACAGTTGAAATAAAATATAACATACATTCCCGAGTATCTATGTACGTATGTAGGTGTGTGTGTGTGTTTGTAGGATTGCTAAACCTTAAATTGCTTTTGCTCTTGTTTCTTGGGGAGCAATTTTTGAAAAAAAAAAAAAATATTACAAGTTCTCAATTTCAGTCGAGCATGTGTAACAGTAAAAAACAATACAGCGATAACCATGACTTAATTTCGCCTTGTATCGGTTTGAGCGGTAAATGCTTTCGACCACAGCCAAGAAAGAAAAAAACACGCAATATCTACATACATACATACATACATACATACGCACAAGTAAGTGTGTCCCCATACATACACATAAGGCCATCCATAGTGTATCTATGGGTTTTATTTTTGTACATACATATGTATATACGTACGTACGTACGTATGCATGTATGTATGTATGTATATCTATCTATCGATTTATCTTGAAAGATGCCTGCATTTGTGCATATATGCTTTGTACGTTTGCATGTATTGAATGTACATTGTATGTATATGTAGCTCTGTATGTCCGCCGCAGTATGTACGTATGTTTGGATATACATTAGCGTGTGTGTATTTAAATATGCACATGTATGCATAAACATGCAACGCAATAACAATGGCAAAACCGTGTGGACCCTGAACAGAGACGTGTGGCGTCAGCGGCTGTTAGCAAAGTGGGTCAACGAGTAAGTTGAATCAGCAAAGCAGCACGAGCGAACAAACGAACAAACGAACGAGCGAACCAACTAGTGAGCGAACGGACAAATGAACGAACGAGCGTTCGAATGGACGCGCAAACATTCCGAGATTGAGCAAAGCTATCAAACTGATTTGTGCATGGAGAGAAAAGCCGCCAATCGACGGACCGAGAGCACCCGACATTGGCTAAAAAAGAGAAAATCGGCAAAAATCTCCAAAAAAAAAAAAAAAAAATTATGAAATCGCAGACCCGAATGACAAAACACTCAATAATGTCAGACTTTTTTTTTATGTACACACACACACACACACGTTCTACACCTGCACATGTACAATCGTTGTTGTTGTTGTTTTTGGTGTTGTTGGTGGGGTTTTTAATGGTGCTTTTTGTGTTTGCTGTTGTTTGTCGCTGTTTTGTTCGTGTTGTTGTTGGTGGTGTTTTTGGTTTTCGCTGTTGTTGTTGTTGTTCTAAATTTTGTTGTTGGTTGCCGATATTGTTGTTTTGTTGTTGTTGTTGTTGTTGTTTTGTTGTCTTGTATTTGTTGTTGTTGTTGTTTGTTTGTTTTGTCTTGTATTTGTTGTTGTTGTTGTTGTCTTGTATTTGTTGTTGCTTGCCGTTGTTGTTGTTTTTGGTGTTTGTGTTGTTGTTGTTGTTATTGTTTGTTGTTATTGTTGTTGTTATTGTTGTTGTTATTATTGTTGTTGTTATTGTTATTGTTTTGTTGTTATTGTTGTTGTTGTTTTTGTTGTTGTTGTTGGTGTTGTTGTTATTACTGCTTTCCGCCGCTTTCGTGGTTTGTTCTTGTGTTGTTGCTTGTCGTTGTTGTTTTTAGTGTTTGTTGTTGTTGTTTTTGTTGCAAGAGGATTTCACAAAGAAAATCCGTCATTTGAAAGTTCTAAAACCGATCCGGTTATTATGGGTGACATCTTCGATTCAAGCAAGAGCACTCGGCTAGATTGGGACCTCGAAAACCTGTGTAAAAAAAATCCGTGTAAAAATATGGCCGAGGGTACTTTATAATCCTTCTTGCCATATTTAAGTTGCTATCTCCAATACTGCAAAAAAAAAAAAAAAAAAAAAAAAAAAAAAAACAACCACACCAGTTAGTTTTGGTTAGTTACCTATCTAAAGACGGGACATACGGGAAAACGTCTGTCAAATTCGTATCAAAATTAAAAAAAAAAAAAAAAAAAAAAAAAATCCGGGTAACCTTTCACAAATTTTTGCACGTGGAACAGTTTTTTTAAGGTGGGACAGTTGAGGTACTTAATTCTACAGAACAGACCCTAGTACTAGCTATAAATGGGTAAAAATTGAATTCGAGTCGGCATCTATTTGAATGTCGGTCCTTTGAAAGGATCAAGCCACGGATTACGCAAGCATATTGGGTAAAATTTTTTTTTTTTTTTTTTTATACGAACCTGTTGTACATAAGTACATATTTTTTTTTTTTTTTTAAATGATTATGCAAGCGAATGGACCCAGCGAGGGGAAATTGAGACCTGGTAGAGTCGCCGTCCGTCGAGTCATGGCCGACCTGACTCTCTATGTGCATAAGTAATTCCTAATATATAGTGAGTATAAAGTATGTACAGTCTCGGAAAATATGTTCCGGACATCGGAGTACTTAAAAAAGAGATTACGGGCCCAACTACAGCTTACAGACTATTCGACCTCGACCAGGACTAATTTGAAATTCATGAGCATGATTACGGTTATATCAAACATGGAGATACATATATCAGAAAACACGTATCTTCATGTTATTTTTGAAAACGGCGCGATCATCTTTTAACAAAAAAAAAATGTTGCAACCGAGCGAAGGAAATTCTACGATTCATGTACAATGTATGTATGTATGTATGTATGTGTGTATCTATGATGATCAGTGTCAACGCAGTCGGTTGCCGAAAGCCAAAAAGTTCGGTTACAGCATGGTACGAAATATTGACATAATGGCAAACGAGTAAAAACGCGAACATGCGAACAAACAAACAAACAACAAAAAAGCAGACTATCCCTGTAGCAAGCAGAGTAGGTACTTTTTTGGAAAGAACTAGTACTTTTACTAGTTCAAACAGAACTAGTGCAGCTTTTGGTGAAAATTCCATTTTTGTTTTATAGTATGGTATATTATCGCTCATTGATACGGAGCACAAAAAATCTATCGATAGTGAGTGAAAAATTAATCAATAATTGTATGCAGTGATGCCAGATTGTGGGTTTTCCCCCATATTGTGGGTTTTTTCACTCAAAAAACGTGACATGGGGAAAAGTATGGGTAATTTTATATCGAAATTTATGCACTACATTTAAGGTATATTTACTACTACAATTTTAAGTTACTTTTATTTTTTTTTTGTTATTTTCTTGATACTTTTATTAAAATATTAATATATTAAAATATTGCGTTTAAATCCAATGTTCAATTTTGAAATCGGTACGCCCATATTTTCAAAAAATCATTCTGGGTTTTTTCGTGGGTTTTTATTTTTTGAAAATGGGGAAAAATGGGTTTTTTTTCCAATATATGAGGGTTTTTTTATCGATAAAATCTGACATCACTGATTGTATGGCATGCTATGGAATTCGATACAGTTCCAATTGACAGCGATTTCAATTAATTTTGCTTTAAAAATTGTGTTTTTCAATAATATTTAGCCATTCTTGAAAACAAATTCTGGGGGAAATTCATTTTCATTTACCTTGCCCCATGGTGTATCTAGAGTTTTTCTACTGAGTTGTTCACTAATCCAAAAATTCATCAATTTAAATCAGGATCTTTTTATACCCGACACACTCTGTGTCGAGGGTATATTGCGTTTGTGTGGTTGTGTGTAACACCCAGAACTGATCGAGATAGACCATACAAAATGTATATAAATGATCAGCGTCACCAGGAGATTCGATTAAGACATGTCCGTCCGTCCGTCTGTCTGTCTGTCTGTCTGTATACAGTTATCTTATCGAAGGAGTTGAGCTATCTTGACAAAATTTGGTATGCGTGCTCACGGGGACATGAGTAAGAACAAGTTCGAGAATGGACCCGATCGGGCCATTTTTAGGGGTACCTCCAGTACTAGGGTCTGTTACAAAAATCACAAAAACTGCTCTAAAATCGAAGTTTTTCAACATATTTTGATGAAGTTTGATATTTGATCATATTTAAAGGCCAGTAATATGATTTCTAAAAATTAAAAAAAAGTGGGCGTGACATTAGGGCGTTTTTCGGAAACTGTCTCCCACGCCCGAAATTCAAATGGTACTTGAAATTTGGCACTTATGCTTCCTCTGTAGCCATAAACATCCTCCCCAAAAATTTCCTAGATCGGTCTATTATTAAGGGTACCTCCAGTACTAGGGTCTGTCACAAAAATCTCAAAACTGCCTCAAAATCGGACTTTTTCCAAATATTTTAATGAAACTTAGGATTTGAGCTTAGGATATCTAAGCCTCCGATTAGAATTCCAAAAAAAATGTGAAAAGTGGGCGTGGCAAAGGGGCAGTTTTCATAAAGAAATTTAACAAAAGTCGGGTGTATTGGGCCCCTTTTGGCCTTAAACAGCTCTTGATATTAAAAATTATTTGAACACATGTGTCTGTGTCGGGTATTCTATTGTCAGGCTCGCCTAACTATAACACCCTTACTTGTTTTTTTTTTTTTTTTTTTTAGCTCAGTTTTAAGCTATAATTCCCGATGAGAGTGAATCAAAAGGGAAAAATATTCCTATAGGGCAAAAAAAAACCCTTAAGAAGTAATAATTTTTCTCAATAAAATCACTCGTTTTTAAGGGGTTATTCTATTGTGATGTGAGCACTTTTAAAAATCGATGTTCTTTTTTTCCTTTCATACATATTTTCGATTTAGATAGATTGAGAATATGCTGTGAAAAGATCAGACGGCAATTCCAAGTATTAAGAAAGTCACAGCTCATAATCGCCGATGAACCCCAAGCGACTTCTATGTACTGCTCTTGAAACTATGAACGCCATTTTCTCAGAGCGACATTTTCTGTCACGGGCAATATCGTACAGACCAAACTATCCAGCCGATTGCTTCGAAACTTTAATATATTCTTCCACTTATTAGTTGTTCTCGCAGGTACCAGAATTGTTTTTTTTTTGAAATTTTTTAATAATTTTTGTACGATTTTTTGCGAGAAATAAATCCCGAGTTTGGACATTTTTTTTTTCTCCATAAAATTTAATAATTCTGGTACGGACGACAACTCCAGACGAACTTCAACAATAATCCATTCGACTTTTTTATTTCAGACGATCTGGACAGCCCGCCCCTACCGTGTTGCCCAACGACCTACATGTTTTTATTTTTACTAAATAAAAAATATATTAGGTTAGGTTAGGTTAGGTTATTGTGGCTGCCACCAATAAGGGTGACACACCTAGGCCTCACATGGGCCCGTTTTGAATAATGGGAAAACAAAGAAAAATAGAAGCAGAAAGAACGACACAAATATCCACGGCCTCAGCTGGGAGTCGAACCCAGAGCCTCTCGCTTCGTAAGTTGACGTCTCAGCCAACTATGGTATACAGGCCGTCTAAACAAATAATAACAATGTAAATAATAAAAAAAAAATTGTTTGTCTTATGAAAAAAAATCTCCAAAAAAGTCCTACCATTTATGCGTTTGCATCAGAATAAACCCTTAACTACAAGTGGAAATGTATCCAATTCCGGCCGAACGAACTGGTACCATACTGATGCAAACTGTACTACTGTGTTTCCCTGCACATTGTATTTTATGCTAATTTTCTAAAGAATTTTATATGAACAGGGGTATAGAAAAGAACTAGTAAATGACTAGTTGCACTCGCTAAAGGGTATACCAAGTAGAAAAAGTCTCCTACAAATACCAAAATTTATTCCTTTACCCTGTAGAAAGCTGTTAAGCAATTTGCCTAAAAGAACTAGTACTTTTACCAGTACTAAAAGAACTAGTGCAATGTTTGGGTAAGTTTGCACCATAACTATTCCAGTGATCAGTGGAATAATTGCATTCATTCATTGAGGCGTCTTAAATTGATAATAAAAACACAACCGAATGGTTTTCTTTTAATATAAATATTTATTTCCATTTTGTACTGAAAAAAAATCGACGATTCTGTAAACTTTTTTCCCGTAAACATCACTAGTATTTAACTGGTGCAAATTTACCCAATTGGATCTAAAATTATTAGAATAATTCTGGTGCATACTGTACTAGTGCTTTCCTGTACAGATGTTATACTGATTTTCGACAGAATTATATATGGACAGGGGTATAGAAAAGAACTAGTACTGGTGGCTTTTGCACTAGTAAAGTACTAGTACGACACTAGTTCAAATTCCTACAGGGTTATAAACGCGATACAAACGTGCCCCTGTAGGAAATGCCACCAGTAAAAGCAAGGGACACGCGTCATATGTATGTTTCTATTTAAAAAATTTTTTTTTAATTTAAGTATTTAAAGAGGAGGGGAATTAGCGCCAATAGCCAATGGCTAGAAACCGAAAGAGGATAATTTTAAGTGACAGACAACGACAGAAAAATGAAATCAAATTCAATTCAATTCAATTCAATGATGACACGAACCCTAGACCTACCGCAATATGAGTTGACGTCTTAACCCGACATGGTAGCGTAGACTGTCACTGATGACGTTTCGTGCCTCGATATGAAGACATATTCAAGAGGGTTTGCCAGTCACAATCGAAAGTAGTGACTAAATTGAGCCGAAGCCGAAACCGAAACTGGTCGTAGGAAATCGGACTGTACGCAATAAACTTTGCCGCCTTTATCGCTCGCTGTGTTGTTTCTTTGGCATTGCTGGCGGTGGAGGTGACGGCGACGGCGACGGCGGCGACGATGGCGTTGGTGGTGGTAGTGGTATTGACAGTAGGGCAATTCGCCCCAGATTTACTGAAGGGGGAGTGTGGGCTTTTCGGGTCCGCTTGTGTGGCAATGCCAGCCACCCACACACATACGTGCAGCGTGAATGAGCGCGCGCGTACGCATACTTGAAGGAGACGGCAAAATCGGAAAACCACACAAAACAGAAAGCCAAAAAAAGAAACGAAAAAAAAAACACAAAAAATTCCCACTTGCGCTCTAAAGAGATACAATTTTTATGGCTCTCTCGCGATTGCCTGCTTGCTCACTCATTCTCTCGCTCACTCTCTCTCTCTCTCTATCTTTTCACGTTGGCAGTGCGCTTAATGTTCGGTCTCGGTTGTTCGCGACGTTGGCGAGGTCGAAACGTACGCTTTGTTGTTTCGCTCGAAAAGCGTTCATATTTTAGGTCTTGGGATAGGTCGGCCAATTGTTTTGTATCAGTGTTATTTTTCGTGCTGTGCGTTTTTTTTTTTTTTTGTTTTTTGTTCGTACTTTTTCAGTGTTTGTTTTCGGCATTTCGTAACTTTATTAATCTTATTTTATTTATTTTTTTTTAATCTTGCACTTTCAATACTTAAGTGCAGATATAGATTTAACGTAAGACTCTTAGCATAAACAATGGGTTAACATTTTTCGTTAAGCTCTTGTTTCATACACAATTTTCGGGTTAACAAATTGAAGAAAATTGATGGAGGAGGGATGCCCTATGTATTCGAAACGATCGTAAGCTTGACCACTCTCTCCCTCCCTCTCTCTCTCTTAAGCGGACACCTGCGGGACCGAAAAATATGTCCGCTTAATAGAGGTGTCCGCTCAACCTCAACCCTAGAGCAATCCCACAGAGTGTCCGTACATGTATGTATGTATTAGGGATCCCAAAATCCCGGGATCCCGGGATTAGTCCCAGTCGTTTTCTTGGCTATTCAACAATAGTTTGATTAACACATCCATATAATTCATATATTTTAACTTCGACTAAACGATTTTGTCCGATTTTTTCTCTGAATTTAACGATTTATTACTATTTTTTTAAATCCCGGGATCCCGGGATTGGCATGCCTAGTATGTATGTATGTATGTAACGATTTCTTCTTCTTCTTCCTTTGCAGTACAGCCAGTGGGTGCACCAGTGTTTCCTGAACTATTTTTTTGTCATTTTTCGCGATCCAATGCTATCTCCAGTATGTAACGACTAAAGGAGACGAATTAACTAACCCTGAGAGGGAACAGTGAAGAACTTTAAACCCACTATACGAACGCAGCATGCAAAGCGGTTAGGTCCGGAGGGGGGAAATAAGAGGGAATTGAACAAAACTAGGAGAGAATAGACAAGGATATGTGTCCACTTTTTATAGACGGGGTGTAATAAAATCTTTTTGACAGTTAGATGGGTAAAAATTTCATTTCTCGGATACAATCTTTGAACACAGTTGCCATCAGTACACACTAAAAAAAAAAAAAAAAAAAAAAAAAAAACGTGCTCAGCAAGATTGTTCCAATATACACGCATTTGGACTGATCTCTTTACTAGGTTACTCTAAAAAAAAAAATCGGAAAGAAAGGTCCTTTGAGAACTGAGTCATCTGCGGATTCCAATTCATAATGCCCCTGGAAGGTTCTTGACATAAATTTCTTATGGTATGGGCTTATAGGTATGTATTACCAAATATATTTTTACAAAATTTCTTTTAATGCTTGCAGGTGAGCACAGGATCAGCAGAGGATGGATGGATCTCAGAGATGACAAGACCCAGGAGCGGGATCCCAGCAGAAGTCTGCTGAGATCACATACACACATCTCTGGAGCGGCATAAGTGGATCCGAAAAGCGGTCAACAAGGGTTAAGAGGAAGGATTTTAAAAAAGATTTTTTTTAAATAAAAAAAAAATAAAAATCTATATATATGGCAGCACCGTTCACTGTCAGGGCTGTTTGCACATCTCTCAGTTGTTTTTGGTGCGCTTTTCAAAAATGGACTCCAAATTGCTGTTCTCCTGACTTCATAATTACCAATTCTGTTCTTCTTTATCTCTATTCTCCGCAAAAGGCGATGGTTCTTATGAATTTTATTCCTTCAAATTCTTCTAAGCAGATGATGTCTTTCGAATATCTAACACAGAGCTGTTTCTCGTGTTTATACAGATGCATTGGTCAAGGTGTTTTAAAAATACAGTGTACTCTCTCTCTACTTGCGGACAATTGTTGAGAATGCTATAGTGTTTCTGCTTCTCAAATAGTTTCCTCTTGAGTGGGACACCTCTATTAAGCGGACATATTTTTCGGGTCGGTCCCCTAGGTGTCCGCTTAATGTGTGAGAATCGTGTATTTCGAAAAATTTTCCTTTCAATTTGCATGGTAGTGGAAGCAAATGTGGATTTCTATTTTAAAAAAAACTCCTCTTTTTCTTTTATACTTTTGCACTAAGAATTGTGATTTGGGTGCTTCTAAAGCTATAGTTCTCATTGCGGACTTTGATGCACTCCGATCTCTCATGAACAGGGATGCCCACCACTACATTGAAAGCTTGCGATAGTGTGTGTGCGCATTGCACTGAAGAACGTTTTTCGCCTTTTTCAGTTCTCTCTTTTTGCTTCATCCGACATAGGTCTTGCTCGTTCGCTGCCTGATGTCAGACCATATATTACTATATATGTATGTCACTCTCATAGATTTTGGGCGGGACATTTCGCGCCAGTTAGAAAGAGATGTTACTCGGCAGGCAAAAAAAAGAGCGAGAGAGAAATACTTTTGGTGAGTACCTAAGTGAAAAATGCTCATTTTGGTGGATACCCAAGACCGTGGTGGGTACCCAAGACCGTGTTGAAAAGAGCCAAAATAGAAACGGCTCCTGAGTGACATATATATAGTTATATATGTATGTGTCAGACTAAACAGGTTTCGATTTCTCAGCTTGCTTGTTGCCTTTTGTGTATGTACACAAGCATTTGCTCTCAATGCTCCGAAGCTTGCTCCGCGGGCATCCCTGCTCATGAATTATGTAATAAATCAATTTAATAGTCCTTAAATATTTTTGGCTTCCACTATATCCTATGGACGGGGCGTTCGTTAGCCCCCCCCCGAAGAATGGACATTAAATGAATATTGAAAATTGAACTCACCTTCGAGTTTCATCCCCACTTCAAGGCATTTTTGGAACCTGCAGTATGGACAACGTTTCCGCTGCGTCTTATCGATGTGACACGAGCGTTCGGCAACACACGTGTAAACTTTCTTATTCTGCACCGTTCGCTTGAAGAAGCCCTTGCAGGACTCGCACGTTAACAGTCCATAATGGTAGCCGCTCACTTTGTCGCCGCACACCGGGCACAGCTCCTCGAACAGATGCTTAAAATCGATAATGTCGCCCGATGCGCCAGTTGTGGCACACGTGCCACTAGGCGCGGTGATCATGTGGGCGCCAGGCGTTCCAGCCGCTCCGCCAGCAGGTTGTATTAGCGTCATATAACCGCCAGGCATGCTAGCGTTATTACTATTGCCACCGGTGGCGCCCGGACTGCCATTTGGCAAGCCGGAGCCACTTCCACCGCTTGGTATCACGGCGTAGGCACTGTTACCACCACCAGCGCCGGCACTGCCACCGCCACCGCCACCGCCTCCGCCACTACCACCACCGCCACCAGTTCCAGTACTAGCTGCACCATTGCCACTACCGTTAGCGCTTTGCTGAGAATTCGATGATGTGTTCTCTTGGTAACCTGTCGGGAATATGTACTGCGAGTCAAAATTGTATATGTACGAGTACGAGAAATTGCTGTGGTTCGACAACAGCTGCTGTTGCTGCTGCTGCTGTTGTTGCTGCTGTTGCTGTTGTTGCTGCTGTTGTTGTTGTTGTTGTTGATGTTGGTAGTGCTGCTGTTGCTGGAGGTGAAGTGGCTGTTGCGGTTGTTGTTGCTGCTGTTTGGTGATGTTGACTTGTACTGCCAGTTGCAGGGCCGCCGTTATTTGCCGAGCTATTGCCGCTACCGCTATTTGTATTGCTGCTGCCACTACTAACGCCGCCGCCAACGCCGCCGCCCCCGCCAGTGCCGATATTCAGGCCGTACGTTGCGTAGCTCGTATTCGACCCGTTGCCTAATGCGGCGGCAGATTCATTTTCGTTTCGGCTTCCCGTGTTGTTGCTATCGTTGGTGCTTGTTGAATTGTTGGGGGGCGCGTGATTGTTCGCGCTGCTATTATTTGGCGCGTTGCTGCCGCTGGCGTTCGCATTCGCGTGACCTAGCGCAGGGCTGGTCGGATGCTGATGCTGCTGTTCGATTTGCAAGGAGAACGGTGAAATCTGAAGCGATGATATAAACGACGCTGTCGCTTGCTGCTGCTCCATTTCTAAGAGCATTTTTTTTCCAGGTCACGAGGTGCTTACGCGCTTTTTTTTTCTTTCTTTCTTTGTTTGTTTGTTTGTTTTCTTGTTTCTTGAGCACGTTCCGATTATCGAGTTTGCACAACGATCAATTTGGTTGTTATTAGTTTTGTTGGCAAATTTTGACCAAAACAAAAAAATATCAAAACAAAGGGTCTAACGATGAGGTTATGGCGGGTTAAGTTAATAATTTTTTGAACTTTTTTTATTGATTATTTTTTTTTTTTTTTTTTTTGGCGGATTGTTTTTGTGTAAAAGTTTTTTTATTTTTATTTTTTTATTGCAATGTGTTTTTATTTTCTACTCTCGGCTTATATATTTATATATATATGTATTTATATGTATGTGTTTTTTTTCTTACTGATTACTGATGTTTCGACGTAGCGATTTCTACTATACGTAGATGCAATTTCCAATGAAAAAGAACCCGCAGCTGAGTCCCAATGAGCACTTGAAGGCACATTTTTTGATAGAGTTGTCACAGACTTGGTTTCAAAAAGGGCAAACAACAATTGTGTACGCATAGCCCATTGCCCATTCAGGGTTTCCGAACCCAAAATTTTAAAAACGGGAAGAAAATTCCAAAATAAAACGAATAAAAGCTCGGTGTATTTTGTTCTCCTTCCGTTCGATCGTTCGATCGTTCTTTCTATCTTTTTTTTTTTTTACCCGTATTTATACGTATTATTATTTTTCATTACTTTGAGGAATTTTCTTTTGATTTAAGGAGATTTTAGCTTCAAGTATTTTTCCCTTTTTTTTTCGTTTTCTTTTGCTTTTGCTTTTGGTTTTTTGTTTTATTTTCCGCCGCCGTTCATAAACTTATAACTTAAGTTTACACAATAAATACAATTTATCTGCATATTCCTTTGTATCCGTATGATTTATGTATGAAGTACATAAAAGCTTTTCTCTCTCTCTCTATCTCTTTCTTTTACGAACTTATGTGTGAAATACAATACGAGCAGGTACAAATATTCCGCTTTGAGGTTTAGATTACTATTCCAGTAGAGATCAAATTATTTATTTCATTTCTTTTATTATTTTAATTGATTTGTTTATTTAAATTTTTAATTAATTTTTTAATTAATTTTTTAATTAATTTTTTTTTTTTAATGTTTATGTTAAGTTTTAAAATCTGCCGTCGAACTGTACAAATTATCCATAGATGCGATTGCTTCCCCTAATACGATTTATTGTATATGTATGTAAGTTATATTATTTCAATGATACCAACTAAAAAGAATTGAATTTTAAAAGAATTATTTATTTGATTTAAATTTTTATTATCTTATTGCACATTCAAGTGTGTTTTTAACGAGATATTTCGACGATCGAATGGAGTCGGAACCGGATTCGGATTTGGATTCGGAATCGAAATCGGAGTTGAAGTTGAAGTTGGGCTGGAATCGGAGTCGGGACCGAACGAAACTCGGCGTCCTGATCTGATCTGATCTGATGTGATCTCCTCTGATCTGATCTGATCTGGTTGAGGATAGAACGAATGTGATGGAAAACGTTGCGTTACAATGCCGCGCACAGAAGAATCTCGAACGCAAGGAAGGACGAACTAACAAGTTGCAGCGAAGGCGGGCGAGGGCTCAAAATTCGATTCGGATTGTTTTCACACAAAAAACAAACAACAATAACAACGAAAAGAAAATCACTTAATTTTCTATTTTTCTTGTAATTTTTTATTATTATTTTTGTTTTTTTTTTTTATAAGAGATTGGATGATTGTAATTTTCACTTTTCGGTTTATATACAACTTTTAATTATATATCGTGGTATATATATATATATTTATATATATATATATACTTATATACATATATATGCTTCTTCAAACTTCACTTTGTGCACTTTCGTTGCCGTTTATACTTGAAATATTTGTCGTTTTTGTTGTATTCTATTTTTGGGTATAATTTTTTTTTACTATATATAGATATATATATGTGTGTTTTCTTTTGTAGATATATATGTATTTGTATCTTTCTTTTTTATCGACCAGCTTAAACGTTAAACGTTATAATATATATGTGGCCGATATTTTGCATATAATTTTTTTTTTTTTTTTTTTTATGTACAATTTTTTGTCTTAATAAACTGAGTTGCCAGCACAGCGAACATAATCCTTGGGCTGTTCGTGCTGCCACCACTCACTCTGTAGCTTTTGATTGAATTGATTTCTTCTACTTGCTCGGCTTATGTTAAATTTTAATTGCTTACGATTATGTTTTATCCAGTTTTTTGTTGTGTTTCTTTTTTTTTGTTTTTATGTACATGCATATATCCTGAAAGTTCTCACTTATGTGTAATGACAATTCGGAGGTATTTTATTTTTTATTATAGGTATGTCTGGCTTTTGTTTTGTTTTTCTTTTGTGTGTATGTTTTTTTTTTTTCTTCTTCTTCTTTCTTGTTTGGGGGTGGGGATTTGAGTTTACAGGTTTTAGGGTTCTGGGTTTTTGGGTTTTTGGGCTTGGGAGTTCAATGGATTTTATTGGTATTCCTTTTTGTTGTATTTGAGTTTTTGCCTTTTTCAGCTGTTTCTGATTTTATGTGAGTTCCCCATTCAAGTAAATTCCAGATACAAGTTGTTGATGTTGTTGCAGTTGCTGTTCTTACTAATGTTGATAATGATGGGTTGCAGATTTGCTTCATTGATTTTTATTTATTTTCATTTACTTATTATTATTTTTTTTTTTTTTTAGTTAATTACTTTAGAAGATAAGCGTTTCACTTGAGAATAATTCTTGCAAATTTATTTGAAGAACAGGCATAGAGAGGTTGGTTGTTGTGTTTATTTGAATATTTGTTGGTTTTCTTTGATTGCCCAGACTCGGGCTATATTCGCTATATGGGCTAATAATATTACCTACAAATGTGGCCGTTTTCACAAGAAATTAGCAACTAGCCGTAGTAACACAAAAGGAATTTTTGCTGCCGAAAACACGACCAACATCAACCGCGAATCTCGATTAACTAAAAACCAAGTAGACGCTAAATTCCCGCAATTCTCACGTACAAAGGCTGTTGCTGCATGCGTTGATGTTGGCTATGTAGATTTGTGTTGTCGTCGGTTCTTCTTGTTGTTGCTGTGGCAGTTCCTTTGGCTGCTGTTGTTGTGATTTTTGTTTGGTTGTTGGTGAGACGGCGCTCGCGAGTCGGCACGACGGCGGACGAACAACACAGCGGCGTCGGCGTCGACGTAGACGCTGCCGTTGCCGTTGACGTCCGTAAAACACAGCAACGACAGAAAAGAAAAAACAAAAAAGCAACAAAAAAAAAAACAAAAAAAACTAGACCGTTTATCAGTTTTTGGCAGAAGGCTTGCTTGTTCGCTGGTTCGCTTGTTCGCTGTTTCGCCCGTTCGCTTGTTCGGTTTTTTTATTTTTTCGCTTGTTCGCTGCCTCGCTTGTTCGTTGGTTCGTGTGTGCTTCAAAGAAAAAACTTAAAGCGCACTCTTGCTCTTGCTCTTGCTCTTGCTCTCATCCAGTCGGTTTTTTTTACTCTTGTTTTCAGTTTTATTTCGATTTCAATTTCGATTTCGATTTCAATTTCAGTTTCGTTTTCTTTTGCATTTTCATTTTGATTACGTATTTCGTAAGATTCACTTCGTTCTTTTTCATTTTGTCTTCATTACATTTCATTTGATTTGATTTCATTTCAATTCAATTCAATTCTATTTTTTGTTTTCATTACATTTCGTTCCGTTTTCGAGCGATTTGACAACTTGTTTGGACTATTCATTAAAAGCATACATACATACATACACATACAAAATTTGTACTCGTTTTTCGGCCTGACCTCCATTGTGCCATTTTTCTTTGCTATGCTTTAGTTTGCTCTTCTTTTTTTTTTTTAATGTTTTTGGCTTTTTGTTTCTTGTGCTTTTTCACTTTTTTTTATTTTTATTATTTTGACTCTTCGCATATACCCTTTTATACAGTTCAATAATATTATCTTTATTGAATATTCTTTTCAAAATAATGCATTAACGCCGTTTCGAATTCAAGCGATATAAAATGAGAACTGAGACGTTCGAGTTGTGAACTAAATAAAACTCGTGAAATCAAGAGCCACTGCACTAACACACTGGCATACATTTATACAAAAAACGAGGAAAAACAACAGCAAAAACACACAAAAAAGCAAAAAGAACTCAAAAAGAAAAAACAACAAATTCCAAAAAAAAACAACAAAAGCTCTCAGAATGAGCGTCAGAGGGTAGTAAGCACAAAATTGCTTTTGCTCCCGTTCTATTTCTCTCAGCCGCTCTCAACTGATCTCGTTCGTATTTCATCTCTCGTACCAAAATACAACGAAGCGCTTTTGTTATTTCTTTTTTCACAATTTTTTTTTTTTGTCATTTTTCAATCGACACACTGCGGTCTCTCGCGCGCGCACACACACAGATGCACAGACGCGCGCGCACGCACGCACGCACACATACTCCCGAAACCGAAACGAAGCGAAATGAGAAAATGCAATTTTCTGCAATGGACGACATACATACCTATATTCATGGAAGTGATGTCGCTGCCGATGCGATGTCGATGCGCTGTCTGTGTAGTGCGGGCGTGTATTGGTGCAGTGTGTTCACGTGCGTATGCGTGTGCATGTGCCCGCTCGTTCGCTCGTGTTTGGTGTGCTGCGTGTGTACAATTTAGGTTAATGCAAATTTTCAGCGAGGGGTTTCAACGGAATGAGGCGAAACAACAACAAAACAACAAACAACAACAACAACAAACACAAAACAGGAACAGGCATTGTTTTTTTCTTCTTCTTGGAAGTAGCATTGCAAGTTGATGAGCTTTATAACCAGATAAGAGGGACCAAAGTGTGCCAAAAAATTGGGATAGCGTTCAACAGAAAAATCAAATAAAGTACAATACAAACATAACCATTTTGGGCACTATTTCGCATCAAACATTTTCCAACAAATAATAAGGGTGTTATAGTAGTCTGGCGACACTGACAATAAAATAACTGGCACAAATAAACACAGACGACACGACACGACTTCCTGATATAGTGTACTAATTTTGGCAATTTTTTTTTTTTAAATTTCCATTAATTGGTTTAAAAATGTTCACAAATTTACATCTGAGGTTTACAAGAAAAACAATTTGTTTGTTTGTTAAAAAAATATCTATCATATTTTTGAAAAAAAAAAAAAAACATTCAATAGGGACGTTTGTTTTCTTGCGTTCTCCGAATACTCTTTGAAGAGCTTTCAAACAAGAGGTTAGAATAACGGCCATGTGGCCAAATCACCGAAGGTTCGCATTATCCAGGATTCATACTAAACAGACTCGACTGCAAAAATAGACCCATATATGTATGTATTTGCATAAATGTTTGCGAAACAAGCCCGAAAAAGACGACCATTGGGGGGACCGTCCATTAATAACGTCATCATAAAAAGAGGGAAGGGAGTTCGAAAAATCATATGCTCGATTACATGGGAGTCTGATTTATGCTTAAATATGCTAACGTCGGAGGCGTGTCAAAAATGATCAACAGCTCCCTTACATAATTAATGGAAAGCCCCTGGTGTTCTGGAGATTTTCAACAACATAAGATAATCGAATATTCCGATATTTTTAATTTATTTTATTTCCTACACCTAATTTTCCAGAATTTTTAAATACTAGATTCAAGATTTTAAAATTAGGACGATCCTCAAATTTCTCAGCAAATATTTGGAGTCCTAAATGAGTCATTTATGAATCTTTGTTCGGGAGTGTCAGCCCTCATAAAGAGCTCATTTAGGAGACCAAAATGCACGTGCGAAGGTTCTTTCTATATGAGTCCGAAAATCATATAACCAAGGAGTAGTCCATAGTAGAGTAATTACGCACTCTAATTTATGAGTTTAAAAAGACTCCAAAAATTTTGAGTGATATTTATAATTGTATGCTTAAAAAAAAAAATATTGATGGCTACGCACGAACACATTTTTCGATTTTTACGTACATATTTATAAATAATTTTTTCTTAAATTTCTTGTTTTCTATTCGCCTGTGTGGGATTCGAACCACGGAACTCTCGCTTTCTAGTCATGTGCTCACCCATTGACACCATGTTTTCAAAAATCGAAATGTTTGGATTGTTTTAAAGTCAAATCGAATTTTATTTTAGTTTTCTAAACATTTCTGACTCGTTTTGGACTCATAAATATGAGCCTCATATTTTTTTTCTTCATATTTCTGACTCATTTCGGCCTCATATTTCTGAGCACTCCCAATATGAAAATATATTTCTATGTAGGTTTCTCCGAAAATTTCACACATTTAGAGAATTTTTGTGTTTTTTTTTATAATAGACCCTCCCTGGTAATTGAGGTACGTACCTACCCCCAAAATTGGGCCGATCAAACTAATTTTCAAAACTCTTCTTATTTGTGTCTCCGGCAATCTGTATACGGAGTTCCATCAATAAAACACAGATCAACTCATTGGACAAGACAACTGCATACGGACAGACAGACGGACGGACGGACGGACCGACAGACAGACGGACCGATAGACAGACGGACAGACGAACAGGGCTATTTCGATTCTCTCGATGACGATGATCATTTCTGTACACATTTTGTATGGTCTATCTCGGATGATTCAGGGCATTGCATACAACTGCACAAACGCAATATATCCTCGAAACAGAGTTTCTCTGGAATTAAAAAAAATTGAGATTTCACACATACTATATATATTATATATCCTTTTCTTGAAGCTTTAAAGAAACGGCAAAAATGAAAGTTACGACATTTCGACATGGCAGTCGTAATACTGGAATTAATTTGATATGAGCCCCGTCTTCGCTTTAAAAGCCAACTCCTTAACGTGGATATTCGGCGGGTGCTTCTTATAACAAGAGAAGTGGACTGTATCTAAACATGAACAATTACTGGGAAAAGAAAAATTAATAGACACCAAAACAATACTCGGACAATGTTTGTTTGACAGTTTTATGTTCATATGGCAAATAAAAGTGTTTATTGTTCAATAGGTTTATTCGGTCCATTGTTAAGGGAACTACGGTTCTCCTACAATGAGCTACCTGAATTTGTTGACAGCGTTTAACACACAAAATTCGCTTGACATCGATCGAACATTTAAATAGCGAGCGAGAGGAGAGAGAGAGAGAGAGAGAGTTCATTTTCAATTTTCCCATCTTGACAAGATTTGGTTTGTTACCTGTTTGCTGCCGTTCGAAAAAGGTGTCAAAACTGTTTCCAGTTTAAAACATCATCCGGAACTATCGCGAGGCTGACACTACTACCTGTCCCTACTAAGTTAACATTTTTTTTTTTTTTTTTTTTTTTTTTTGTTTTTGGCCTGACACGTGTTGCGGCAGACTGGCGTGTCACAATCGAGGTGTGTACTAACTCTTGTGACTCGTGCTCAAAGTAATCTTAGTCATGTTTCCAAATTACTTGGCAATTTCCTTACTTTTCTGTAACATTATGGATCGTTCAAAGGGGACAGAAGAGTCGTTTTTATTATTCAAATATAGTCGACTTCCCGGTAAACAGGCAATATGTCGAAATTTGTAATTCAGAGAAGAAAATAACGGAATTTTATCATTGGGTCTTTAATTGTCGGTCAACAAGGATTACTCTTATTATTTTGCAAAAAGTTCCGGATTAAAGCGGTCTTAGGCAGTACCTACTCTATAAGCCGAGAATTTCGATAGTTGGACACTGCCGTGCAAAACGTTTATCGAAGTACCAAAGATCCATTTCAAATGTATTTATCGAAATTCCTGAAGTAAATCGCCAGAGGTGACGAAAAATTTGAAAATAAAGAGGATTTTTTGATCGAAGGCAGGATGATGAAACCTGATTTAATAATTTCGACGTATTTCGTATGCATCAATCAAATGATCAAGCACGATATCCTCTCGATTGCTATGATAAATCTTTTTTTTTAACGCAAATGCACCGTTTTCCATTTTTTTTTTTTTTTTTGGTATTTAACAAAATTATGAATTTCGAACCTTGAACAACAAGATTCTGTGAGATCACAAATCCGAAACAGAAAACCAATTTCCAAAGGACCATCTGTATTTTTAATGGAACCGGTGTTCATTGTACAATGTACATAATGTTTTCTGAAAACGTCATAGATCGCTTTAGATATAACCGTTAGTTAATTTTTGCCTTCATCTAGATAATCAAAACTTTGTATGTCATAGAAATAATTGGGAGCTCTGGAAGATTGACTCTTCGATCAGATAATGCGGCAAAGTATATGGTTTTAATAAGATTTGTCAATGGTCCTTCTCTCTGGCCTCTAGAGGATCTCTAATTTTCAATACATTGGACCTTTGGTATTCTGAAAAAAAAAAAAAAAAAAAAAAAAAACGCCCTCATCAGTGGGCATGGACCGATTCCGGGCACCTGGTTCGAGCTCCGGTGCTATCCTCACCTCATAGTTACCAACAACACTAATTGCAGGTCGTATGGTTAACCCTGCGTACATTACTCAAAAGGTTCCTGCACTTCCAATTTGAGCCTATACCCATCCGGATCATGTATTTGGTGGACATTTGGCTAGGGTCCGCGGGTTTTCCAAGCCCGAAAATCATAATTAATGATTCCCCCCTGCGAGAAATAATGATGGGTTATACTTATAAGCCCAGTGACGTAGCGAGGAATTGCTTGTCCCACTCTACCCCCTTCACTACGCTACTGAAAAAAAACCCCTATATTAATGCCTCGAAATTAGTCCTGAAGCTGTCCAGGAGAATGGGGAATGGGGAATTGGGGAATAACCCAAAAAGGGAAATTTCACAATCAAAAACACAGACCGATTCTGAATATTCCCAGGGAACAAATTCCCGGGGTATTTACTTTTCTTAGTGTTCAGTGTTCTTCCTACTTGCGGACACTCCTCTTAAGCGGACACTTTTTGGGAATGGTCTAGTGTTCATGATTCTTAAATATGTAGTTCCCTCTTAAGCGGACATATGTATGTATTTTTCGGTCCCGTAGCTGTCCGCTTAAGAGAGAGTATACTGTATAAACTTTTTTCTTTGTAAAATGAAAGGTTTCCTGTTATAAATAACAGTATTTAACTTAAAAAAAAGATTTATGTATGTATGTATCTATGTTGCATTCACATTGTACATATGTATCTAGATTGGAAGAAATGAAGGAGCTTATAAAGAAAGAGGATACGAATTTTATCTTAAAAATTTTTATGGTCTAAAGTCAAAATTGTTGAAAATTGTTGAAAATTGAGGGCTCGAAGAGTTTTTTATTATTATTATTATTATTTTTTTATTTTTTATTTTTTTTTGGTTATAAATGGCCGAGACAGCAGCACTCATATGAATGTTCGTAACCTAACTTTTCGCCTGAAATTGTTTTTAAAGTAGAGCTGACCACAAAAGAGCGAAAGAAGCAATGCAAAACTTAATGAGAGCGCTCTCAAGCGGGAGCGAGTTTACTACCAATGTTGAATGTTGACTCAGAGCGAACGAGATCCAGTACAATGGAGCGAGAGAGAAGCAGATGCGGCATGAGAAGGAGAGAGCGAGCGAGCGAGCGAGAGCGAACACGTAAGAGTCAACAAGTTTTCTGGTTTTTTGCATTTTCATTTTCTTTCTCGTCTTTCGGTCTGGTCTCGCAGCTGATGCGAGAGAAGGCACAATATTTTTACTTTTGCTTTCAATATGAAGTAATCGCTCGCTCGGCAATTACGATTACGTCGTCTCTGCTTACACTGTTTTCGTTTTCTTCTTCGTCATTTTTTTCGACACGAAAAGCTTTTTTTCTGCCTTTTGCCTTTTGCTTTTTGCCTTACTTTGTGCTCAGTTGAGGTACGAGCTGCTCGGCAAGCGTCGTCCTCCTTTTTATGGTCGGCGTTGTGCGCTCGATTTCAAGCTCACACATACATACATACATGCATGGGTGGATCGAAAGAGCAGCACCCCAGTAGTCAGTAGGTCGCCCCCCGCCGATATTTTTTGATATGCCAAAGTGCCAGTCCTTGATGACTAGCCATTCGGGGCTCGGTGGAGGCGAGAAAATTTTAAGAGAAGTAAGATAAATAAGATTTAAAAAAAAAAAAAAAGATAAACAAAACAAAATATAATAATTAATAAAATAAATAAATAAAAAAGTCAAAGGTCGCTGGTCCTAGGCCATTTGCCTGCCCCTTTTCGCTAGCGAAATGACTGGTTAAAGGTGGCGCATAAAAGGACGACCTGTCCCCGGCAATGAGATCGTAATGTTAAATTCGCCAGCGTCTTGGATAGGAAAGGGACCGACACCCAGTGACTAGTGAAATCGCTAGTGTTGTGGTGGCTCGGCTGACTACTGGGACGCGTTCGAACGTGTGTATGCATGCATTGATGTGCTTTTAGCTTTTTCATTCATACATACATATCTACGTACAATATGGCATGGTGTACGCGTGTGTGTACATTATTGTTGTTGTTGTTGTTGTTGTTGGCTTTATATAGATAGAATTTGTTATTTCGCCGTCTAAGCAGATACACATGCATGCAAGTGCAAGTGTGAATGGGCGGGTTGCTAGGTGGGGAGGGAGGGTGGTTGGTGATGGTGGTAATTTTTTTTGCCTGTATGCATGCGTTCATTATTGGAGATGCTATGTGTGCGCTTTTATAGTATGATAGGTCCAGTGTCGAAAACGTTGCGACGTTGAGTGCCAACAAAAACAACAACAAGAGCGCCAACGATGAACGAGAGCGACGACGGCGCCGGCGCCGGCGACGCTGGCAGCGAACGAAAACGACAGCGAAAACGAAAATGAAAATGAAAACGAAAACGACACGACGTACACTTTTGGAAGGCCAACTAAGCCGAATCATGCATACTACGAGATGATAAGGTGATGTTACGTTACCACTGAATAATGTAATGAGTGAAAGTGTACCGCTGACCTACATTTAACGCAGATTCAGGTCTATGTTAGAGAGATTAATTTCGTTATTGTTTTTTTCACTCCGTGTATTTATTTTTTTTTGGGGTTTTTTTTTTCTCTCTCTTTTGCCCTGCTCTTTTTTTTTTTTTTTTTTGGTTTTTGTTCTACGCGACTCTTAAAAAATATTTTTAATGAAACCGATCCATGCATTTTCCATTACCCAATAATACGTAGAGAAAATTTTCTCGAATACTTTGCAACATTCGCAACGATTTTGAAGATATTCGCCGAAAATGATTGCGTTGAAGATTTACAGATCGGCTGAATATGGTTGTTTGGTTAAAGCGGGATATCTCATAGAGATACCTATTGTTAATAGATTGTATTTTATATTTTTCCATGTAGACACGTACCGACGAATCGCCAAAGAGTCGAAGGTGGTGGGGATTTTTTGTTTCTTCTCTAAAAATTTATAAAATCCGCTTTGGGTTTACAAACATACCTACATATTATTTACAATATGAAAAAAAAAAAAAAACAATTTCAATTGTGATTATAGTGGGTATACAATGTACTCCCTCCTCTTGCGGAGACTCCTCTTAAACAGATACACTTTTCGAACGCTCTGGTTCTCTCCATTTCAAAAAAGTAGTTTCGTCTTAAGCGACATAGTTTTCGGTCCCGTAGGTGTCCGCCTAAGAGAGAGTGCACTGTATGACCTATTTAAGGTTAGGGCCTCAATTGGCACAATGAAATAATTTCCTAAGACTATTGAAGTCGACCCCGATGTAGGGAGTGGCAAGCTGGGCGTATGCACTGTGAGGGGCGGCCATTGCATATATGTATATAGATATGCGAAAATAGTACCTAGGTGGGGGCTCGATTTTCTAAAAAAAAAAATTATTTACCAGTAACAAATAAATTCAGTCCGCCTCCATGGCATCGTTGGTTGATATGCCAACTTACAATGCGAGAGGCTCTGGGTTCAACTCCCGGCTCGGACGCGGATGTTATTGGGGTTGATTTGTTCTGTTTTGTTTCTGTTTTTCTTTGTTTTCCCATTTTTCGTGGTATCACTTCGAGGCCTAAGTGTATCACCCTTGGTGCCAATATTGACCCAATATTCACATTATTCTCCAAAATACTATTGAAAATAAGTTATTTAGGTTGCAGTTTGCGGGGGCCCCTAGGCCCACATCCTGGTTCCATCATATTGGGAATAATATTTTTTGCCCAGAGTCTCAAAAAAAAAAACCGGATCGGGCTCTGCAAATTTCAGGGGGTGCAAATCTTGAAACTGCAAAATTGAAATAAAAATTTTGATACCCTTCGAAAGACCTGACATTTGGCATTTATTCTTTATTATTATAATTTTTATTCTCAAATCCAACGTTTATGCGCAGGGTTGCTTTATGGGTTTTTTTGTTCCGAAAATGCGAAGAATCGGGATGTCCCACGAAATCCGGCACGTCTGGCAATGCTGATATATACTAGAAAAGTGGGAGTTTTGAAATAAATTGTCGTTGAAATGAAGAAGAAATTCTCCACATCTCTAGCATTAGAAACTACTACTACTAATGGATACCTATTTTTGGCTAACCAAAGAGTATAGTATGAGAATAAAATGGGAAATCATAATTTTGCTCATGCACAATTGCACAATTCGATGCTACACGATTACGGTGGCAATGCTGAAGGTGATTAAGCTGGTGCTTAAGCTGGTACGCGGAATGTAATGAATTCTGAGACTATTAAGAAACCGGTTGATTCTTTGCCGGAAAGATAATGAGGTCCAAAAAGAGTATAGTGGGAGATTCATTGCAGCTTCGCAAATTGTGGCAAATGAGAAATTTGTCACACAACTGTAAAAATTTAGATGAAAATTTACGATGGGAAGAGTTGCGAAGGCATTTGCGAAGCTACCCATGCAGCTAGATAATGAGGTCCAAAAAGAGTATAGTGGGAGAATTCATGCAGCTTCGCAAATTGTGGGAAATGAGAAATTTGTCACACAACTGTAAAAATTTAGATGAAAATTTACGATGGGAAAAGTTGCGAAGGCATTTGCGAAGCTGCATGGGTATTTGATAAAAATAAACGTTTTATTGCCCTAAAATATTAATTTTTTTTTTATGTTTTTGAAATTTTTATTATGTATTGCTTAATTGCAATTTAAGTTGAAAATAACATTTAGGGCTCAAAATTTTGTGCCTTACACTTTCTAAATACATGCGACCAGTGCTGTCGAAATGCTACTATAGTAGTTTTTTTGCTCCTTTTTGTGTTGCCGTACTACTTTACTACTCCTTTCGCTAACGTACTACTATTTGGTTGTAAATCAATTTTGTTATAGCTTTGTGCGGTGAAAATTAACTGTCTGGCAATCCTATATATATACATATAATATAAGCAACTAGGACATTCCATTAAAAGTGAAAAAAGCCTTCTTGGTTTTGGAGTCTTCGAGGTTTTTAAACTAGCCTAACTACGTTTTCTTTTTCTTGTATTATTGAAAATTCCTTTTTTTAATATACTCCTTTTATTTTATAAAAACTACTATTTTAAAGACATTTTGCTACTTTCTGAGATACGAAAACGACAATACTGCATGCGACTCATTTGGGACTCATATTGGGATAAATTTTGGACTCATTTCGGACTCAATTTTTTTATTTTTTTTTTTTTTTTTTAGGTACTTATTTTTAAATCTTTTCGGACTCATAACGACTCAGCCAACCGAAAGAATCCGCACATGGTGCTCCTAAGGACTCTTTTGCTGCAGCGTAAATGCTCCTAAAGCGCTCCGACATGAGCTCTAAATGAGCTTTTTTCGGAAGAAAAGAGCACAGGCCATATATGGAAAAAATGTACTTTTTGGGATCTCATAACTTATCATTCATGATTGCTAGAATGCTCCCAACGGTCTGTTTGGACTCTCTTTCAGATAAAGTTTTCGAAAAAATGATTCGTTTCGTCTCCCTAAATGCTCCTAGGCGTTGTTTCTTTGATGCCTTGGCAAAAGCACTACTTCGAAGAGTAACGTTAGGAGTCCTTTTACACTACTATTCAGAGCATTCCGTATGTGGTGGGCTGGGGGCTTATTTCAAACTCATTGCGAACTTATTTTGAACTTATTTTGGGACTCATTTGGGACCCATTTTTTTTTTTTTTTTTTTTTTTTTTTTAACTCATTTTGGACTGATTTTAGAATCGTTTTGGGAAACATTTTTGATTCATTTGGGACTAGATTTTTTAAAATTATATATAAATCGTTCCGTACTCATTTTGAACTCGTTTGGGGGATCCATTTTTGGCTCATTTGTGACTGATTTTGGACTCTTTTTGGGAACCATTTTTGACTCATTTGGGACTGAATTTTTTTTTTTTTTTATTATTTTCAAATCATTTCGGACTCATTCCGTTCTCTTTGTGGACTCATTTTAGACTCATTTGGGACTCATTTCAGACTCATTTTTCTGAGTCTCATACATATTTTGTAAAAATGTGTAATACATACATACATATTCTTCGAAAAAATTCTAGAAATTCATTAATTTCACGTTTAACCCTTTGTAGTCTTCGGATTAGGTCCCTTACATTTAGCAATACAGAGGCTTCTTCATTCAAATTAAAGGGCTGCATAAATATATTTAAAACGGCATTGAAGGCATTTGTTGAAATTCAAATAGAAATATTTCTTGAACTTAATTTTTTTCAAATCAAAAATCAAGTAGCAATATGTATACAAAATTTGATTTGAAATCTAGCCGGTAGTAGTTCGGCCGGCGGCAAGAAGTTCCTATGTACTAGAGATTTAATGCATCACCGGCCGGTAGTCGTTTCGCTAGCCCTGGGTAATGCATTACAGCTAGATATACACCTACATACGAGACGTTTATAGTTCGATTTTCTCGAACGGTTGATGTTAAAATCTAGCACGCTCGAATGGTATCTCTGGCTGGCTGGAGGTTCTCGAGTTCGATTCCTGTCGCAGACGAAAAATGTGGAAGAACCGATAAAATTCGAAAAAATAGAAATTTAAAAGTAAAACAAATTGCCAGCAGTGCAAAGGCTGGTCTGGCTCGTCAATGCCGTTTCAGAATTTCGCGTAAAAAGCTTTTGAAAAATTCTTTTGAATAGGAAACCTTTTTTATTTATTTATTATTTACAAAAGGTGCGATGTAAAGCTTTTTATTTCTCCAAGGATTTTCCAAGGATTTAAATTCAAATCAATAAGTCAAAAAATGAAAAAAAAAAAAAAATTAAATTTCAACGTTTGCCTGATCGGGGAATTGAACGCGAGCCTTTCGGATCGTGAGCCGAATGCGCTGCCGTTGAGCTACAACATCCCAAAAATTTCTCCTTTCTTTTAACGTAGTATATCAAATGTACTGAAAACGCATGGCCACTTTCAAGACCCCAATTCGCTAGTGCAAGGGCTAGTGAAAGGTAATGAAAAAACGTACCGCTCGGTCCCTGCATATGACATCTCCATGTTAAATTCGTTTGGCGAAATACATGGCTGGTGGTTTGGAAAGGAGTTAGTCCCCACCACTAGTAATGGGAGATATCGTTAGTGCTGCACTAGGGCATCCGAACTACTGGGTAGTAAAGGCAAATCAAATCAGTAAATTAAAACAAGTAAGGGTGTTATAGTCATAATAAAATACCCGACACAGACACACATCTTCAAATAATTTTGTTTAAATCAAGAGGTGTTTTAGTCCATAAGGGGCGGCCCCATATGCTTACTTTTGTTAAATTTCTTTATAAAAACCGCCCCTTTGCCACGCCCACCTTTTAAAATTTTTATATATTCTAATCGGAGGCTTAAATATACGCTCAAATTTTAAGTTTCATTGAAATATTTGGAAAAAGTCCGATTTTGGGAACATTTTTGCGGATTTTTGTGACAGACCCTAGTACTGGAGGTACCCTTAATAATGGACCGATCAAGAAAATTTTCGGAGAGGACGTTTATGGCTACAAAAAAAGCAGCCAAATTTCGTTCAAGTCCCATTTGAATTTCGGGTTAAGGAGAGAATTTTCGAAAAACGCCCTTCTGCCACGCCCACTTTTCCAATTTTTGGAAATAATATTACTTGCCTTTAGACATGTTCAAATATCAAATTTCATCAAAATATCTTGAAAAACTCAGGTTTTAGAGCAGTTTTTGTGATTTTCATAACAGACCCTAGTACTGGAGGTACCCATAAAAATGGTCCGATCGGGTCCATTCTCGAACTTGTTCTTACTCATGTCCCCGTGAGCACGCATACCAAATTTCGTCTAAAATGGTCTGAAGTCTCGAGATTTTGTTGTACGTCTGGAAAGAATATAATATAATTTTGAAAAAACTACTTAAAAAAGGATTCAAAAAGGACACCGGTGATATTGTTCTTGATCCTTGAATACATATTTTTTGTTTGCCATATCCAGGTCAAGTTCCTTTAGATTTCTAACAATTTCAAACATCCAAGTGTATTCATTCAATTATGAAAGGAACAAAGGACAACTTGAACAGGACAAACAAATAATCCCTGACTGACAGTTAAATCCTTTAAAAAACTTACATTTTTTTAAATTTATTTATTTTATTAATTATTATATTTTTTTGTTTATCTATTTTTTATTTTAAATCTTTTTTATCTTACTTCTCTTAAAATTTTTCTCGCCTCCACCGAGCCTCGAACCGCTGACCACCAGATCGCTGGGCGAACGCCTTAACCATTACGCTAAACGAACGAATTTAATTTCTTGGTCAAAATGCTCACTTGAGTTTAGCGTTGCTCAGATTTTGGGAAACGTATTTAACGAATTTTTTCACTCCAAAAATTGTTTACTTGAAAATGAACCATTAAAAAAAAATAATAATAAAACCTTAAAAATTTAGGGGAAAATGTTTGTCTTCCAAAATAACTGAACTATGAACAAAAAAAAAAAAAACTCTAATTTATAAAAAAAGTAAAAAAATTTAGGAAAAATTCTCGCCGCCCGCAGGGATTGAACCCCGAACCTCCCGGCTATCGAGTCATAGTTTGAACCACTGCGCTATCGAACGCTTGACGGGCGAATGATCAGAATGCGAGGTAAAAGCAGACAACAGCAAAAACAATCATACGCAGCGAATAGGGAAATGTGAGCTGAGGCCTATCTACTCTTTCAGGTTCATGTGGTAGGTGAAATGGCTAGTCATCAAGGACTGGCACTTTGGCATGTCACAAATATCGGGGGCGACCTACTGACTACTGGGTTATATTTCTGGTTGTTATTGTAATTGTATATTGAGAGTCTGTATTTTGCACATACAGGGGTTTCGACATCAAGCTACAAATTAGCCAAAAACTAGACAAAAAAAAAAATTCCCGTAAAAAGTAGCAACAAGACACCAAGCTACCAAAAACCCTTAAATACCTACAATGTAAGTATAATATGTATGAGGGATTACATTCAAATTCATTAACATACACAGTACACATGTGCAAAGGGGGAGGACTAAGATGAGGGGGTGAACAACAAATGCGCTTTCGATTTCGCGAAGAATCGCCATCGAACTTGGAATGTCATTAAGAAGTGGACTGGACGACGGTACATTGCTGTATAATACCATTTATAGATCGGTGTAAGAGGTTCATCGAGTTTGTTCATCCGAGCGAAAAATGTTAAAATTTAGCTGGCATATATGATACATAAATATAACCTACACAAAATATCATTCAATACAAATCACTAGAAGATTCGATCCAGCCTTGTCTATCACTTTATCTTGTTATCGGTCTTATGGGTCTATCCGTGTCTAATGGTCTATGAGGCAAAAATCTCTATTCGTCCAAGTTTCATTTGTAAGAACGTACCGGTGATGTAGAGGTCCTATGCCCCAGAAAGATAAGAGGAAAACAGTTATAAAAAAAAAAAAAAACCAGTGATGCAAGGTTTGGGCGGATTTTTCCCATTTTTATGGATTTTTCTGACTTGATTTTTAACCAACCACTTCAAATGTTTGAAAGGGATTTTTTTTTTGAAGTTATATTTCATTAGGAAACAAAAATGAGGAATTTTTAAAAAAAAATATCCGACGGAAAATTGGCCTCGAAAAGTGGTCCGTACCAGTGCTGCCAGCCTCGAATTTTTCTCGATATCAAATACCTCATTAATGCCCAATTTACACAGGCCTCACACGGATTTGATACAATTCGTACGACGTAATTTATCAACCACAGACCTTTTTGGGGGATAAATTTTTCAAATCGGAGACAATTTGTGATAAAGTGGGGACGCGGGGACAAAAAAACAAAAAAAAAAAAAAAAAAAAAATAAGAAAATCGGGGACATCTGGCATCTCTGATAAAAATTCCATTTTCGTAACGTTATCACCAATTTTTAACCCCATATAGCTCCTTAGCCATAAGTGCAATCAAAAATATTTTTAGGAAGGAAATGTGGGTCTAGTTATTTCTAACACAAGGGTTCAAAAAAAATTAGTGTTTTCATTGTGTTTCGTCAAGTTTGAGGTGAAACATATAAAAAACAAAAAAAAAAAAAAAAACGGAACGTTACCAATATCAAAATTTCCCCATATACGTTGTATTTTGAAAAAAAAAAAAAAAAATTGAATAGAATTTCCTTTTTTTTCCAAAGCTTTTAAAATAAAAAAAAATTTTTTTTAGTTCTCTCCCTTCTTTCTAATCTTCTTAAGGGGGTCTTCTCATTGAGAAACTTTTTTTTTCGACTTTTTTTTTTTTTTGCATTTATTTATAGCTTGGGTAGTTGTGAATATGCCCCTAAAAGGATTTTTTGAAATTCGAAATAGTTTAGAGGATATAGCCTTCTTTGTCGAGCAAGATCTGCGCTAAAACGAGTAATTTTTGCGTTGCTTCAAACTTTAAACGCGTTTATCTCGAAACCACGTTTTTCGAACTGGCGGCCATGATATCTCCAGTTCAACTGAACCGATTTTCATGAAACAAAGTGGAATCGACGCAGAATTGTCACCATTCTCGGATGAACCTCGACCATAATTTTAAAAAAATTTTTACTATTTTTTTTTTACACTAAACTACAAAAAAAAAGCCCGAAATTGAAATTTTTTTTTGAATGGCCGCCATTTTGTCAAAAAAAATCACAAAATTAAGCTTGAGGTTCACCCGAGAATTACATCTATACTGATTATAACCCCGTTTTTTTTCCATTTCGGACGCTCCGGAGACCCGGAATCGTGGCCGCCGTGACGGCACCTTTTTTTTCACCACCAACTTTGAAGTCTCATTACTTTTTGAACAGCCCACGTATCGAGGCAAAAAAATTTTTTTTATTTACTTTGAACCTTTTGTAATACAATAAATAAAAAAAGTTTTCAATTATTCTTTGCGTTTTCAAATAAGAATTTTTTTTAAAAAGGGTCCAAAAAACGGGTTTTCAATGAGAAGACCCCCTTAATTGATTAAAACTGTGCAATAGTTTGCGCAAAAAAATCACTTTTTTTTCCGGCTGCCATATTGAACATATTAATGCATCTACCCCTTTCGTGCATGCAATTTCTATTCGAGCGTCTATAGCGGCCTTAATTATTTGCTTTTGTTTTGAATCGCCACGAGAGCGACCAACGTCACGTCACGAAGGTAACCGAATGCGCTCGCGCATACATCAATGAAAAACCTTGACACACTTTTTCGCTACCGGCCCAGGGACGGTCCGATCTATGAGATCAGTTTGTAGTCAAAAGCGATGAGCGTTCGTTCGGCTGAATGCGATAGCGCTTAAATCCATATGTTTGTATGTAGCAAAGTGGGTATGTATGTATTTTATATTTTCAGCGTTCTCTGGCCACATTTGTTTGTAGTGATAAAAAGAAAAATGTGTGTGTTTTTCCTTTTTTTTTTTTTTTTTTTTTTTTTTTGCTTACACTTAGTTTTTTTTTTGGTCTTTCTTTTTTTATTTCATTTTATTTTTATTGATGTTTATTTTGGTGTTCGGCTAAAGTATTTCGTATTGGTTGGAATTGACGTTTTCTAATGAATGCGAGTGCTTCGGAGCTTAATTTGTAAAATTTTGATTTTTTGTTTTAAATTAGAAATTATTTTTCATTTGAAGTATGCATCGATTATAGGTTATATATTTCTTTTTATTAATTTATTTATATATTTTTTTAAATACACATATATAAGTATATATTTTTGTTTTGGTTTTTACTGAGAAGCGCTTTTTTATGCTGATATCTCACCCAGTTTTTCGGCATAAGTAATTAGTTTTAGTTCTGCTAGAGCGTTAATGAGCTGATATTTTTCCTTCTTTTAATTTATGTTTTTTTTTTTTATTTTCATAATAGAATATGAATGCGAATAATGAATTCGATTGATGCATCTATTGAAAGAAAAAAAAAAAAATAATTTTAAAAAAATTGTAGTCTCAACTGTACTGATTAATTGCATGCACAAAAAAAAATTAAAAATTTTGGAGCATTATGTATGCACCCAGCCGACATATAGAGTCCAAAACAAGTAAGGGTGTTATAGTCAGATGAGCCGGACAATAGAATACCCGACACAGACACACATGTTCAAATAGTTTTTCATATGAAGAGTTATTTAAGGCCATAAGGGGCCCCATATACCGACTTTTGTTAAATTTCTTTATGAAAACCGCCCCCTTTGCCACGCCCACTATTCCAATTCTTTTGAATTCTAATCGGAGGCTTAAATATACGCTCACATTTTAAGTTTCATTGAAATATTTGGAAAAAGTCCGATTTTGGGAACATTTTTGCGGATTTTGTGACAAACCCTAGTACTGGAAGTACCCTTAATAATGGACCTATCAAAGAAATTTTTGAAGAGGATGTTTATGGCTACACTAAGGAAGCATAAGTGCCAAAATTTCGTTCAAGTCCCATTTGAATTTCGGGTGTAGCGGACAATTTTCGAAAAACGCCCTTCTGCCACGCCCACTTTTTAAAATTTTTGGAAATAATATTACTGGCCTTTAATATGATCCAATATCAAATTTCATCAAAATATCTTGAAAAACTCCGATTTTAGAGCAGTTTTTGTGATTTTTGTGACAGATTCTAGTACTGGAGGTACCCCTAAAAATGATCCGATCGGGTCCATTCTCGAACTTGTTCTTACTCATGTCCCCGTGAGCACGCATATCAAATTTTGTCAAGCTCATAGCTCAACTCCTTCGATAAGATAACTGTATACAAACAGACAGACAGACGGACAGACGGACAGACAGACAGACAGACGGACAGACTTACGGACAGACTTACGGACATGTCTAAATCGAATCTCCTGGTGACGCTGATCATTTCTATATACATTTTGTATTGTCTATCTCGACTGGTTCTGTGTGTTACACACAACCACACAAACGCAATATACCCTCGACACAGAGTGTGTCGGGTATAATGAATTGCTTAAATTGACTAAGTATGTACATATATGAAAAATTTCAAAAATTGTATGAGATAATACTATTATTTAAGTAAATAATGATTTTTCCCCCCCATATATTGTCTACTCTTGGTGGCGACAACAGGAGAAGGTTCTAAAACCAATCACCAAGAAAAAAAACCCTTGGAGGGCCCTAATTTATCTTGTCGGGACTTCATGGTTACTATGATAACGGGAAAGATTTACGACTTACCACATTACTAAATTCTCTGGGGATTGAATGAGGTACCGTCCTATATTAGAGAATGTTTTTCTTGTTAAATCAGGGCATTGCAGTAAAAGGTGTATGTAATGGAGATTCTTCTTCATCATCAAACCTGCCAGTATTTGCAATAAACCTAACCTAACCCAACCTAACCTATTTTAACCATTTACTCTCGTTGTTCGTGCCCTTACCGATAACTAAATGGCTTATTGAACAAAATTCTCAATTAACTTATGGCCGTGTGCCTATGCGAAAAAAAACGCGTTTCTGCATTCACGACACGATCGGGCATTCCAAAAAAAAAGTGCTGAGTCACGGCTAATGACGGAACAAAATATCTGTCTCAATGACCCGGGATTTCCGATGTGGTTTATGCTCGAAAGAAATTTCAATTGAATTGCATACGCATTTAGTTCCGTTTATAATGAAAACATTGTACGGTGGCCCAGAGTTCCACGGATTTAATTATTCGCCGCGCTTAAATGGATCGAAAATTGCCTTCTATGTTAATTGTCATCCAACAATCGAGTGAATTTTTTTTTTGCATATGCAATGTAAGTATTCCTCGGTAGTAAGAGCGGGTCTCCGTGCATTTTTGACCTTTCTTACATACATCCGGGGAAGTATTGTACATGATAATGAGTTTGCTTACCAGCATATAAAAGCTGAAATCTTGCCACGTTATAAGTTATACCTACGTTATAAAATAAATCGAGTCCAATTTTTTGTACGAAGACTCTGGGTATTTTCAAACGGACGTCTAGGGTTGCCAACCATACTATATAATATAGTATCCTACTCTTTTTCTGATCGATATACTTTATACTTTCATGGAACAATAAAGTATCCTGAAATACTTTATTTTTAATATAGGTATACGGCAGTTTTTACCAAACATAGGTACATCATGTAGTTCATATGAACTAAATAAATAGAGTGGACAATCTCTATAACGACCTCCTCTAAAATAAATTTCTCTCTATAGCGAACCTCAAGGCTTTTTCGCTACATTATATTGCTTTTTTTCTCCTAACACCGAATTCTCTCATCGACGATTTTATTTTTCAGGTCCATTTAAATTCATTATAGAGAGTTTCGACAGTTTTGAGATTGACTACATGCTCAATCACAAAAATCGCAATTTTGGCAACTTAAGTACATACTTAACTATTAAAATACATAGTTAATTATAATTTGAAAAAGGTAAAACAAAACATAGACCAACTAAAATGTTATGCAAGCATTAAAAAGTGTATATTTAAGAACAAAAGTGTACTAACTACCAGTAAGTTACTAGTACTTCGGTGTGAGAGACAATTTAAATTGAATTTATTATAGTATGAAAGCATGTAATTTATTTCTAAGTATATGTTATTAAATATTTGCTATGTTCTGTTTTTTTTAATTAATATAAGGATGAATTTAAAAATACTTTATTTTTAGTAAAATACTTTATTTTTGTAATTATTAAATAAGCTTATACTTTATTTTTCCCTTAGAAAGTTGGCAACCCTACGGACGTAACAGTTTCGTTAGTAGTTTTAAGTCCCGAATTGAAGAATGCGGTAAATAGTACTTTTGTTTCTGATGACATTCGTGCAGGTCTTGCGAACTTTCAAAAATATCGAAAATTCTATGCAGTTCAGAAAGGCAATCAAATATATATATGTATGTATGTATTCGGACGTGAGAAAAAGTTAACTCTTTCTCGAAATACCCATATTGCGTTTGTTGATACGAGTGCAACGTCCTTGACTTCCCGATATGTATCATACAAATATTAATACCAAGAGCATCGGGAGTCCATAATAAAAGTATGAATTGGGATATGTAAGCAAAATTTTATTTTTTATCTACCCCGAATTTTCTCCATTGTGCCCCCATTGTTACCCGGGCGCCGAATTGTCACGCTACGCCACTGCTCCGGTATTTACTTATATTTCTCGAATAGTTTGCTCCTAAGCGGACACTTTACGGTACCGTAGGTGTCCGCTTAAAGGGGTTATTCTGAATGTGACCACTAATAAAATCGGCCGCGATCGTCAATGTCCGCTTATAGGGGCTTTCACTGTATTTGACTAAAAAAAAAAAACATATTATAGAGACTCATGCAGCTTTGAAAATGTCCTTGTAACTTTTCCCATTCGAAATAAAAAGAAATTTTAACAGTTCAGTAACAAATTTCTTGTGTAGTTTCGTGTAGTTTCCGAAGCTGAATGAATCCCAATATTAACAATGTTAAAAAAAAAATAAACCAAAAAAAAAAAAATATTGTATACAGTTTAGTTAAAAATTAATAAAAAAAAAATATTAAGACTATTGAACTTATTGTCTAATGAAAAAAAATTCACAAAAATTAGGTACAAATAATGCGTTTACGTCAAATAGCCCCTTAAGAGAGAGAGAGAGTGCACTGTATTAGAAAATGGTCAGTAAGAACCCAGTAGTCAGTAGGTCGCCCCCGATATTTGTGACATGCCAAAGTGCCAGTCCTTGATGACTAGCCATTTCACCTACCACATGAACCTGAAAGAGTAGATAGGCCTCAGCTCACATTTCCCTATTCGCTGCGTATGATTGTTTTTGCTGTTGTCTGCTTTTACCTCGCATTCTGATCATTTGCCCGTCAAACGTTCGATAGCTCAGTGGTTCAAACTGTGATTCGACAGCCGGGAGGTTCGGAGTTCAATCCCTGCGGGCGGCGAGAATTTTTCCTAAATTTTTTACTTTTTTTATAAATTAGAGTTTTTTTTTTTTGTTCATAGTTCAGTTATTTTGGAAGACAAACATTTTCCCCTAAATTTTTAAGGTTTTATTATTATTTTTTTTTTTAATGGTTCATTTTCAAGTAAACAATTTTTGGAGTGAAAAAATTCGTTAAATACGTTTCCCAAAATCTGAGCAACGCTAAACTCAAGTGAGCATTTTGACCAAGAAATTAAATTCGTTCGTTTAGCGTAATGGTTAAGGCGTTCGCCCAGCGATCTGGTGGTCAGCGGTTCGAGGCTCGGTGGAGGCGAGAAAATTTTAAGAGAAGTAAGATAAAAAAGATTTAAAATAAAAAATAGATAAACAAAAAAATATAATAATTAATAAAATATATAAATTTAAAAAAATTCAAAACAAAAAAATGAAATTTTTCTTTTTTCTCAGTCGCTGGTGCTAGGCCATTTTCCTGCCCCTTTTCGCTAGCGAAATGACTGGTTAAAGGTGGCGCATAAAAGGATGACCTGTCCCCGGCAATGAGATCGTAATGTTAAATTCGCCAGCGTCTTGGATAGGAAAGGGACCGATCCCCGACACCCAGTGACTAGTGAAATCGCTAGTGTTGTGGTGGCTCCGCTGACTACTGGGAAACACTGAAAAACCAGTACAAACAACATGAACTTTCTGTATTGTTGTGACAGGGCATATGTCATTTATTGGTGGTGTATGGGTACAGTAGCGTAGCGAGGGGGGATCCAAGGGAGCAGCCTCCCGGGGCGCTAAATCATATTTCAATTTTTATGAAGTTGTTTTTATTGAGGCCGGTTGGAGGGGGCGATATTTTCTTGCATTGTGTCCCAATCGCCGAAATGTCTCGCTACGCCACTGTAAGAATAGGACAAATACTACTTTTATCGATTTTCGGTTTTAAAAAAAAAAATCGATTTTTTGAATTTATGGCATAATTGCGTAAATGCACAAGACAAATATTCAAAAGTTGACGTAAGAATTACAAAAATCCTCCCTCCTCCACTTGGTGAGATTTGGTCAAGTTTTTCTTTTGAAAAAACTGCCGCTCACCATCTCCCCACACTAATTTTGTGAACGTAATTATTGGAAGTCCCGCAAAACAATTTGGCTACATATGTATGTATGTACATAGCTCTTCCATTGCGCATCGAATGGGGCTTTTTCCGGATCGCAGCTTTCTAAAACATCCTAAATCGATATTCAAAGATTATCGCAAATACCTACTCATCTTTGGCCTAAAGCGCGTCTGTAACACCCTTATTTGCCTTTATGCATAATGTATTGTATGTACATATGTATTTATGGATTTATATGCGTAAGACACGCGTATTTGTAAGCGGTCGAAAAAAAAAATCAATTCTAGACATTAAAAATTATTTAGTTCATCAGATTGTGATGATCTTTTCCACATTCAACAACAACAACACAGTCATGCAATTATTCAAAATGCATTTAACCGATTACAAGATCGGTAGATAGGTACATATATGTACATACTTACATACATATGTGCATCCGTATTGGAATGGAATGTTTTCAAGGGCAAAATTTCTACTCCGCCAAAGGGGAAACTCCTATAAGCGGAGTGTGCGGGTCTTAAGAGCCAAAAGAACTTTATAGAAATTCCAAAATGTTGTTGTTTTTCAACAATCTTTCTTTTTTTTACATACGTTTTTGGCCGCGCTCTTACACTGTGTGTCGTGACATTGCGGCTATTTCGTTCAATGTCTAGTTGTTTTTATTGTTGTTGTTGTATTGTGTTTCGCTGCCATATTATATATTTTTTGCTTTGCGTTTTTCGTTTTTCGTTTTCTGTTGTGTTGTTAGATGTGGTAACCTACTAACCTACTTTTTTTCGATTAAAAATTTTATGTAAGCAAAGCTGTAATATATTCCACGCAACCGCCGAAACGCCGAATACTCAACGCCGACGACAGTCGCAGAACGAGCGAACTACTACATCAATGGAAACGAGCACTTGGCTTTGCAGCGCAATCGCTGCGCAGCGCACACCAACACAATTTTTTCGGTATTCAAAAAGCATAACTCATTCTCGCATGCGAGAGTAAAAACGTTGTGAGCTAGTGAGAGCGAGCGCGCGCGAGCGAGCGAGCGAGAGAGAGAGAGAGCGAGAAACGTCGTCCATCATTTGTTTCTCGTTCGCGCACAAAGTAAAAAAAAAAAAAAAATAAACAAGAAAAACTAAAAACAAATCTCTCTCTTCGGTTGGTACGCAGTTTCAATCGTGGTTGCCGTCCACACAAAAATGCCACGAAAAATGCACCAATTTTGAAAAATGGGCCAATTTTTGATTTTCTTATTACGATTATTCATCAAATTACACAAAAATGGCAATATTGAAAGGAGGTTTATTTTTCGAATATCGCTCCCAATTATGAGAAAAAAAAAAAAATTGTCCATCTATTCAAAGCTGGGGACTAGATAAAGTAGGTAAATACCTACATTACTTTCAAAAAAAAATTCTCCCTCAGGAAAAAATAAACCCCTTACTGCACGATATGGTATCTATTAAATAAGTTGAAAATATGTCGTTTTTTCCTGTAAATGGTTTTATTAACCCTTTTACTGCATGATATATTTAAAAAAAAAAAAAAATTGGTTTTTTCGCAGTAAAAAAAGGCCATATAAAATAATTACATATTGGGTTCATGTGCGGTAAAAAATTTAACACTTATTTGTTATACTTATAATCAGGGACTGAAAATAAAAGTTATTTTGAAATTTTTGAACGAAAAAGGCAAGGGGAAAGAATGGTCGGAGGGGAAAGTTTTTGAAATTTTTGAGATCCTTGAGCGTCCCTCTATCTATTTTGGGAATGCCTTTTATTTCAAGCCTTTGACTGAAAAAAGGCAAATTGAAACTTTTTATTTTGCCTTTTATTTTTTTTTGAGCAGTAAAAAAAGTTAGAATCTGACTTTTATTTTAAAAGTCAAAAATAAAAGGGAATTAATGCTTTATATTTTTTTCGAACAAATATAAAAGGCAAGTTCGGATTTTAATTTTTTCAAACGAATGAAACGGGCAAACTCTGCCTTTTTAATTTTTCGAACAAATATAAAAGGCAAATTCTGACTTTTATTTTTTTGAACAAAAATAAAAGGCAAATCGCAATTGCCAAAAGACCAAAAGTCCGATCATAAAAATTTCGGTGCCAATCGAATCTACAGATCAACCTCTATTAGATGGTACCAAATCGGGATATGTGTTCATATTCATATGGACATAAGCTAATATCTTTAGTGTTATAAGTTATAATACAATGGAAATTGTAAAAATGAGTAAATTAAATAAAGTATTTTTCAAAGTCACGCAACGTGCAGAAATATTCTTTTGTAAAACTCGATCTTAGGCCACATGACCTTGAACATTTCTGTGGACTATATACATAGTAGTGCGGGAGCTAGCACGTGTTTTAACCTCCTCATAAGCGCCGCATTCCAAATGTATCTTAAAAGACGGGGTTTAACTCGTACATCACAAAAATCGTTTGCTGCCACCTCAGAGAGGTGGCATAAGGGGCGAAAATCGACCCCCAATGGGTGAAAAAATGGCCAAAAAAGCGCGATCTGCACCGCGGTTGAAATTTTGCTGAGTGGTAGATAAATGGCTAACTAAGCGAAAAATCATTTGCTGCCACCTGTGGGAGGTGGCGAAGTCTTGCTGCCAGGACGATAAGGTCCGCGGCGCCAAGCGAATGGACAAGTTTGCTACTGAAGTCTGTTCGCAGACACTTCTGTTATAAATAGCGCAAAGACTTAAGACACGAGCTGTAAAGATGTGACATAATTTAAATGGTTTCCCTAAAAACGCAGAGCAGATTATATAAGTTTCTGGTATCAATCAACCAAGTTTTAAGTTTGGTTTGGATCCGATAACGTTTGCCCTCAAGGATTTACAGAGAATAAAAGAAGGACCTTATCACTCGAACCACTAGGACGATCTCATTCACATTTTTTGTAAGAAGAAGGAGAAGACAAAGAAATTTGAAATTATTCAAACAGGCTATCCCAGAAAATATTTAGAGTCCTGAATGATGGAGCTCATATAGGAGGCCAAAATGAACGTGTTTCCCTTCTTGCGAAGGTCGTCCTATATGAGTCCGAAATCATATACCGAAGGAGCCCATAGTATAGTCCTTCCGCACTCTAATTTATTGGTATATTGGTATATATTATTGATAGGTACACGCTCATTTCTCGGTTTTTACGTATTTGTAATTTCAAATATTTTTGTTTTTTTTCATTTCTTGTTTTTATTTCCCTGTGTGGGATTTGAGCCACTCTCGCTTTCTACTCACGTGCTCGCCCTTCGTCATCGTGTTTACCAAATCGAAATGGTTGAATTTTTCGTTTATAAGTTAAAAGTCCAATCGAATTATAATTTATTTTATTTTCTTATCGAAATATTTCTGACTCATTTCGGACTCAGGGCCGTAGGTACAATCGTCCGAGAGTCATGCGTACAACGTTCTCTGTCTCGCTCTCCCTCTATCTCGCTGTATCTCTATCTCCTACGCGCTCTCGCACGCACGCATTTCTCTCGGCCTCATAAACATGAGCCTCATAATTTCTTCCTATTTATTACGTATTTCGGACTCATATTTTTCAGCACTCCGAATATGTTTGCTGGGATGGAACTACCGCAAGAAGAGATTACACTGTACATTGTTTTCCTACTTTTTATTAAAAAATTTTTTTTCTTATTTCAACGTAACATTTCTAGGTACGAATTGATAATAGGGGCACTCATAAGAAAGGTCCAATTTCGTCGCAATAAATCGACTTTGGAATTTTTTCGATGCTAGCATGTCGCGTTGCCCAGTGGCGTAGCGAGACATTTCGGCGCCCGGGGACCGATTGGGGCACAATGCAGGAAATGCCGCCCCCACCAACTGGTCTCAATAAAAATACCCGGGGTGGCTGCCCCCTCCTTCCCCCCTCACTGCGCTACTGTCATTGTCAGTTTGTACACACTAGCTGAAAGTTCAAATTTGAACAAAATATAAATTTCATCCTTGTTAATACCCATATTATCCGCACCTTAAAATGTTAATGGTGAAATAAAAAGAATAAAAACAAAAAAAAATTAATAAAAAAAATTAGTAAAAAAAAATAAATAAAAAATATATAAAAACTAATAAATCAGTTACGACTCATCCCTTTACTTTGTGGTGTTTTTGTGATATCGTTTGTTGTAATTATTTCAAAAGATTCGACAAAACAACGCACACTGTAATGACGTCTATTGAAGAAAAAAAAAAAAAAAAAAGCATAAGTGAACCCCTGTGCAAAGGGTTAAATGAAAATTTCATAAGGAAATCATTGATGAATTTTTGCCTGATACACAGTGAATATTCTGCTGGGGCACGAAACACGAAATACGCCAAAAGTTTTCGGTAGGAAAGGAGAGAATGGCAACCATGGTTTCGGTTAAATGCGTAATACGATGTTATACGTGAGATACAAAGTGCCTTAGCACGCTCGCGCCGCGCTTTAGTATAAATATTTTAGTAAAGTAGGTCATTGTGCACTCTGTACAGTTAATGCACATTTAGGAATGAGCGCAATTTTCTACGCTACGTTTTTTTTCTTCATTTTTTATTTTATTTTAATTTTTTTTGTTTTTTTTTTTTTTGTTATTTTTTGTTTTTCGGTCTCGCACGGGGAAATATGAATGAGCTTATTACAAAATCGTATTCCTGGCTAATAAGCCAAAATGCGCATTTTCAAATTTATGTTTGTTAATCGACTGTTTATGAACTTTTTTCTTGTTGTTTCAAAATTTTCAATGTCTCTAACGATTGAGGAGAATTTTTTGTTTTTTTCTTTTTTTGTTTCATAAGACCGAGACCTATTTCTATTCCCAAGAATTTTTGTCGATCTGTAGGCCAAACAATAATTATATTGTTTGAATAATTCATTTTTTTTTTAAATTTATTATTTTAATAATGAATATATTAAAAAAATATTATACATTCACAAATATTGAAATTTCATAAAACAATGAGAAGGAATTTCGATTTAAAAAAAAAAACCCAAGAAGCGTAAAGTTACCAAAATGCTGCCAATACTGGCATTTAGGATAAAATAACAGTGAAGCATTATCAGCAGGGCTGCCAACGAGTGAAGAAAGTTGGAATTTCCAATACATAACAGGATTGCCTATTGCCTTGTTGGACTCCGTTTCAGTAACGTTGGTTTACAGTTGGCAACAAGCTTACGGTACAAGAACACTTAGCAAGCATTGAATCCCAGCCGGAATTGTTTTCGTGTGTCAAATGATCACCAAGGAACAATAAGCAATGGATCTGTCTTTGTTGTTTTTTTTTTTTGTGTGAAAGAGTCATGAAAATGAAGAGTGCCTTCTCCAAATGAAATAACCAAATTAAAAATCAATTGAAATAAACTAAATTGTTCTATAAAATTACAACAATTTTCCGATTCAGTCATTGTTTTTTTTTTTTTTTTAACCCAGCTTCAACAGGCAGTGGCGTGTCCAGAAAAATACTGCTTTGATAGTGCTTATATTTTCCACTGTGGTATATTGAACAATTATAAGACATTAACCCAAAAAATTTTGGGGGGGCTAGAGGAAGTTTAGAGAGTTATGGACCAAAAACCAAAAAAATCCGAAAATTTCATAACGTCCGAATTTGATGAAAATTTATATATAGAATAAGTGAAAAATTCTAAGAATTTTAGCACTAACATTTTTTCAAAAAACTGGTCCTTTCTAGACCAGTTTGGAATTAGACCCTAACTAGACTAGTTGTAATCGGTTTCTTGAAAAAATTTTGACGCCAAAATTCTAAGCATTTTTCGCTTATTCTATATATAAATTTTCATCCAAATCGGACGCCATAAATTTTTCGGATTTTTTTGGTTTTTGGTCCATAACTCTCTAAACTTCCTCTAGCCCCCCCCCAAATTTTTTTGGGTTAATGTCTTATAATTGTTCAATATACCACTGTGGAAAATATAAGCACTATCAAAGCAGTATTTCTCTAGACACGCCACTGTCAGCAGGGTACATATGTATATTATTTTTGTGCGAATCTTGTAACAGCTCAAAATAAGCTCCGTCGATTTGGAGGAATATACACATACTTATGTACATATTCTTGGTCAGGAAAGAAAACTGAATCAAAACTGGCAACTGGATGCTTCAAAATCTATTGTTAAATTGCAAAGTTATAATATCTTAAGATAGGGAGAGTAAGCAGAATAAGAAACAAATGGCGTCTGATAGCTAACAAACGAAACAAAGAAATTTAACTGAGAAACATTTTTTTAACAAATAAAGAAATAAAAATTAAATAATTTTTTTCAGTGTACTTCAGTTTTTGCGCCACTTTCTGGCTATATTTGGAAAATACTTGTAAGTATAATCTTTCACTTAAAAAAAATTTATCAAAATTCGAAAGTAGGTTCTTGGGATATTTACAAAAAAGTAAGCCCAACATACATAAGTAGGTGATCTCTGTACCTACCAATATGCAAATATGCCGAATGTGGTAGAAAACACATCACTCATACGCGGGTATGGGCAATTTTCTGCTCTAACCTTTTTCTCCTTATAACGAATTCTCCCTATAGCGAATTTTTGTCGCCGGTCCCTTGGAATTTGCTATAGAGTTTCGATTGTATCTTATGCTATGTTCTCACTAGGCCGGGTTAGGGTTATCGGCGAAACCCAGGGTTTCAAATGTCAAAACGCATATAAAAAAAATTATCTAACCCGAAAATAAACCCCGGGTTAACATTTAACTCTGAGGTTAGCGCAGAGTTGCATTTGAAAATTTCAGTTACATTTGCTAACACCGAGTACAAAAACCGGGTAAAAAGTTAATACGACACTGGCAGGAAGCTTTCCCGTGCAGAAAATGAGTGGGGAAGGATGCACGTATTTGGATATGTAAATTTTAATCACAGGTCTTGGAACATTTTGTGATGCCGCTTTCATCATTAGCTCCATTAATCTATTTTTGTTCCTGCGGTTATTGCAATGGCCTTCTAATATTATTGCTTCCAATATTCCTTTGGCTTTTTCAGCTTCTTTAAACATTTCTAATAATGCAAATTCCATTTTTATTTGTAATTTCTCGATGATTTAGTATATCAGATATACCTTGCGCGTTTTTTATATTTCAAACTCCCCAGCGAGTAGCCGCAGTATGAATTTTCACCACTTCGGAAGTAGTGCAGAAGTAGTCCACTTTCCGGCTGGGTCATATGACGTTAGTAAACCCTAACTCGCTCGAAGCTGATATGAACGCTTTGAGTTAAAATATCGGGTTAAGTACTTAACCCCTATAGTGAGAACATAGCATTAGTTAGTTAGTTTTTGGGATATAAAGTTTTGAAAAAAGGGTTAATTAAATGGATTTTTTTAAAGGACACTGCGCAGTTGGAGACGGAGACGGCAAGACCAATTTTTCGGGCAACTGTCTTCTTCATAGAAACGGGACAGTTCTAGTGAGCCAGAGCCGGGGATTAAGGTTGCGGGGGTCCTAGGCCGGCTGTTAAGTATGGGCCCATTTTTCTACAAAAAAAAAAAAAAAAAAAAAAAAAAAAAACAACGGTTATTTCCCTTGGGAGTACAAAAAAAATTCCATATTCCCGCACGAAAAACCACAATTGATAGAGTAACTTTGGCTATTGTGATATGATCGGGCAATGCGATATGGTGATGTCTTTCCTAAAATCCATAAGTTTTGACGGGAATGAGCGTACTGGGGCTTACACTCATAACTAGAGCTGAAGAAACGATCGATAGCACTATCGATAATATCGATGGTTTCAAACTATCGAAAACATTGATGGTTTTTGAAGACTAACGATAGTTTTGACATTGTTATTATTTACTTTAGTTTTGACAAAGTGGTGCTGGTGGTGATAGAGGGGGGGCTTTCCATTTTTGGAAAACGACAGATTGTTAAAACAAATTCTCTTTTTTTTTTTTGATTTGGACGAGACTCGCTCAAAAATGCAACTTTCGATTATCAAAATTAACGATTATCAGAACGATAAATTATCGATTATCTTTGGATTTTTTGAACCTATCGATTATTGAAACTATCGATTATTGAATCTATCCATTATTAAACCCCTCTTATTAACTCTATCGATTATTGAAATACAGTCGAACTTCCGTATAATGAACGTCTATACAATGAAGTTCTCTCTACTATGAAAAAATTTCAAATGCACAGCTTTTTCGTTCCACTTTCAGCGTACGTGTTTATAATTTCTGTAAAATGAAATTTCTATGTAATAAGGTGACTTTCTGGTCTCGTGCGAATTCATTATAGGGAAGTTCGACTGTATCGATAATCAAAATTATCGATCATCGAAATTATCTATTATTGATCCGATCGATTATTGAAACCATCGATTATTGAAATATCGATTATCACACTTATCGATTTTTGAAAATATCGGTTATCGAACTATCGGTAGCTTTCCAGCTCTATCAATCCCATAAATAAGACAAACTTACACACGTTCTTGCTACATCAGACCGTGAAAAATCCTCAGAAGTTCTGCGAGTCTTATCCCAGCCGGACTTTTTCGCATAAAGGAAAAATTCATTAACGTTTTCACCGATGATGTCAAGGGGAAAGTTAGAGTACTTCTAAATTCTAATGACATTGTCATCGAGAAAAGGTGTTATTAATCGCATATCCAATGACATTGGACACAAAACCGTGTTTCATTTTCATTTCGTATCACTCCCGAACGATAACATTTTCTTGCGAAACAGGAGGTATCCACTCCAATTTCGATGACCAACTGGTGACATGTCCTCTCATGACGGCCAATGCCACTTGTGTGTAAATTTCATTAGAAAGTTGGTGTAGAAACCGGAGGAGTCGCGGCTCTTATGTCATGCTGAAATCATTGATGGTTTCACCGGGACTTTTCCTGCTGGGATATGTCCCATTTTACAAACCAAATGAGAATTATGGGCGTCATGCATATACTACGGTTACAAATTATGGAGAATTGATTAAGGAAATCTTTAAAGTTCGGCTTCTTGTTTATTACCACGTGATATAAATTGAGTATCCTTTCTTTTGCAAAATATTTTATTAAATTTGAAGTTTTTAATATGTATAGCACCACCATTAATTTTTGAATTAAAAACTTTCAAATGGTGGATATTTTAATGTTAAACTACCAAACCCCTCTCATCCGCCCCTCAAACCCCCCCCTGTAGTTCGCAGTTGCTCCAATTATTAAGAAGTTGAGTGAAACGAGGCTACGCTTATGGGGACACGTCTCGAGAGCAAATCAGGACAGCTTGGCCAGAAAGGGTTACACACTCCAATTACAATTTTGCAGACGTCCGAAACAGTGTTGGATGGACACAATAAAAAGGGACCTAGAGGCTGTAGGTATTAAATACTTCGGATGATGCAACCGTCGCAACAAAATGGAGGAACTGTTCGCGATTTGTGGACCCCGGGATAGGCAGGGACACTTGACCTTTCTCATTTCACGATAAGGATATACATATATGTATACCCAACAAGCAAAAATAGGGAAGTTTGACCAGCCTTAAGTCCATTCGTATGAATGAGTAGGATATTATCTATTAATATCTCCCTTTATTTTTGTCTGCTTGAACTCGTTTAATGCACATACCCAATTTATGTTGAAATTTGGTAAATTTCGTCGTCCTGTCGACTACTTTTCGACCTACTTTTGGTCAAACTTCCTTCTCAATACCCTGAATTAAAAGACGAAATGCCTCATTATGCCCTATTATTACAGCCAGTTGGCCTCCATTCTATTCGCCACATTCGACGAATCGACCTCGTACGGACGTAATTTTGCCCTATTTAGGTCAGGTCAACAAAATATTCTGACCTAAAATTGGTAAGAGTCGACACGATTTCGACGTATTTTATCTAGTTGGCATGTATGGTTTCGATGTAAGTACATACCTACATACATATGTATAACGATTGAGTAGAAATGCTTTGGAAATGGGTTTTAAGGTTAATAAAATTTCGAAAATCGATTTATGTATGTATGTCACATGCTGGATATTCCTTCGAAGCTTTACAAAAAAAAAAAAAAAAAAAACTTTCCTTAAAGTGCCAGTCTCAGTGGCAGGGTCTTCATCGAAATAAGATTTTGAAAGTACAGTGTACACTCTGCATCCGGACACTCCTTTTAAGCGGACACTCTTTGGGAGTGCTCAAGTATTTCTGCTTCTCAAATAGTTTCCTCTTAAGCGGACATATGTTTCGGTCCCATAGGTGGCCGCTTAAGAGAGAGCGAGAGGAGAGATAGAGAGAGAGAGAGGGAAGCGAGAGAGAGCGAGAGAGAGAGAGAGAGAGAGAGAGAGGAGAGAGAGAGAGAGAGAGAGAGATCGAGAGAGATCGAGAGAGAGAGAGAGAGAGATAGAGAGAGAGAGAGAGAGACGAGAGAGAGAGAGAGAGAGAGAGATAGAGAGAGAGAGAGAGAGAGAGAGAGAGAGAGAGAGAGAGAGAGAGAGAGAGAGAGAAAGAGGGAGAGAGAGAGAGAGATCGAGAGAGAGAGTACACTGTAATTGAATTATTCTTTGTTATTTTATATTTCTGGTGAACAGACCTTCAAATATATAGTAAGCTTAACAAGAGACACCCGGGTCTGAAGATTTTATGTTTTTTTTTTTTGGGTCTGGTTTATCAGCCCATGGTAAACCAGGTTCGGTTTTGTCCCAAAACAGACGTTTTTATTTTAAGTTTTATTCTCTTATTTTCTGATTCGATCGTTTTTCAATTGAGAAGCGAACGGGAAACGGGATGGATATCGGTGGATGGCTTGGTTCCAAACACCATAAGAACTCGCAGACGGAGCGGTTTTTGAGTCTTTTTGAAGGGGCACTGCGTAAGAACTCCTACAATGAGTCCTTTCTAGTTCTATTCAGAGTAATTCACTGAAACACTGCACCAAGGTGATCCACACACACACACAGTTCTCTTTCGAAGGACTCCAAAAAAAGCCCATTAAGAAGTTCTGATAGCAGTCCCAATCGGAACTCTCGGCATAATATGCCGACCATATCATGGTGGTCTGACTGTGTATCAACCCTCAATCAGTCTGGAACATACTATACATACAGAGCTTTCTATTTATCGACTATGTGTCAGGTGCGCGTCTGAGGTGTGCCTTTGAGTTGCACCGCTTTCACTTGCCTGGAGATATTCCTTATGCACCTGCGTCAGCAGCAGCAGCAGCAGCAGCAGCAAGGCAAAGCAAATTTCTGTATGCAATTTTTGTTTTCTTTTCTTTTATTTTACGTTTTTAAATTTATTTGAACGCACTAGAAACCCCCAAGACCCCCTAAGACCGCCTACTCATCTCCCATCTCCCATGTCCCATGTTCATCAGTCATACTAAGGCTCGAAATGCTTCGAGTGCATGCTTGGCATGGGGCGGGTTGAGTTCATGCAATAGTGAGAATAAAGTAGCCCAAGGCCAAGTGATACGTATGTATGCATGTATGTATGTATGTATGTATGTATGTATGTATGTATGTATGTATTGAAATGTGTATGTACGCTGTGTGTACGCGTCGATATTCGTTTGTTTGCATACACGCATGTATGAATGTATGTTTATTTGCATATGTGTCTGTATGAATGTAATTTCGATTGTTGCATTTGAGTGCGCCTGCATGCACTCACACATGTGTGTATGCAACAAACATACGTACATATGTATGCACTTATTTATGCATCCATATATATGTATCTAAGTATGTATTTACTGTGTGTGTGTGTGTGCTGTGTGTGTGTGCGACCCGTTGACCTAGTTTTTATTTTTTTCAAATGGAGAATTTCATTGAGCTAAGGTTAGCAACGAGACAGCAGTGCACCTCAGAAATTACAAAAACGAAAACTTAGAAATTAAACCGTGAAAGGCAACAACAACAACAAAATAGTAAAAGGAAAAACGAACAAATAAATTAATGTACATATGTACTAGAATCGTTTAAACCTAATAGCGCTGAATTAACTCATATCAAGTGGCTGTCTAAGCTCTTTTTAAATTATGGGTACCTATGCTATATAATTTTGCGGATAAAGCAAAATAATGCGATTACAAAAGAGACGAATCGAAAGTGGAAAAGTGGAAAAGGAAAAAAGCAAAAAAAAAAAAAAAAAAATTTAACGAGATCGATCCAAAATGTCGGATGCTCAAGCTAACAAGGATACTGATGAAACTAAGTTCCCTCCATGGCGGGTGGAAATTCTCATCTGGATTCAAACATTCAAAAGATTCCAAAGAAAAGTCACCATTGTAGGTGTCCAGATTATTATACATACATACTATATCCCAGCAGGAAAAGTCCCGGTGAAACCATCAATGATTTCAGCATGACATAAGAGCCGCGACTCCTCCTGTTTCTACACCAAATTTCTAATGAAATTTACACACAAGCGGCATTGGCCGTCATGAGAGGACATGTCACCAGTTGGTCATCGAAATTGGAGTGGATACCTCCTGTTTCGCAAGAAAATGTCATCGTTCGGGAGTGATACGAAATGAAAATGAAACACGGTTTTGTGTTTTGTTTTTGTCTTTTATTTTTGTTTTCATTATGTCATTGGAATTGCGATTAATAACATCTTTTTTCGATGACAATGTCATTAGAATTTAGAAGTACTCTAACTTTCCCCTTGACATCATCGGTGAAAACGTTAATGAATTTTTCCTTTATGCGAAAAAGTCCGGCTGGGATACATCCATGCATATATGTATGTACATATGTTTGTATGGAACCACTTACAACTCCGTGGATTCTGTATGCAGTATTGAGTAGTCGTGATGGCTTTTCATATACAGTGTACTCTCTTGTTGCGGACACTCCTCTGAAGCGGACACTCTTTGGGAATGCTCAAGTATTTCTGCTTCTCAAATAGTTCCCTCTTAAGCGGACATCTCTGTTAAGCGGACATATTTTCCCGTCCCGTAGGTCCGTCCGCTCAAGAAGAGAGAGAGTACACTGTATGTACATACATACATATATGTACATATGTAGGTATGAACGATGGGAAGGGCTACGAATACCGTTACGGAATTACTTCAATTATTGGGGAACAAGGCTACGCTGGCATTGGCACGTCCTGAGAGCAAATGAGGACAGCTTGGCAAAACAAGGCCGCTGCGCACTAAAAATTCAAGGTTGCAGACAACAAGGATGGCCGCAACAGCGTTGGATCCATACAATAATATGGGATGAGCGACATTTGAACACGCAAAAAGAAGATGATGGGAAGATGGGAAGGGCCCTATCTTTGATTCTGATTACTATTGCTTAGGGTTTCTTAACGCTTTTCGATTTTGAGATTTTTTTAATTCTTCGGATTTCGATGCCAGCCTATTTATACAGTCGTGCCGTGTCATGTCATGTCATGTCAAGGCTCAATTAGACGGATATGCTGATCCCAAATCAGAAAATGAGTTAATAATTATTAAACCTTGGGGGCTCCCTTTATGGGAATATTGATTGTATTTATGCAAAATAATTTATCGAAATTATCGATTCGTTTAAAAATTAAGTCCAGCCCATTGCCACCAATTCTGTCCTTCAACATCAGTCATTCATCATCTGTCATCCTCCCTTTTCTAATCAGTTTCAATTTTTCATCGATTACTCAAGATTGCTCGTCATACCGATAGTAGAATTCTGGCTAGAATCAAATATGGCTCACTGTTTTAAGAGAACAGGCTGTATGATCAATAGGGGTATTCACAAAGGCGTCGGAAAGTAGGAAAGTCGGAAAATCGGAAAATTTTAACTGCTTAAAAAGTTTTGCAAGATACAAAAAAAATTTTAAAAAAATTTTAAGAAGTCGCAATTTTTCGATTTTCCGACTTTCCAACGTTTTTAATACGCCTTTGTGAATACCCCTAATGTGTTTTTTTTGGCGCAACATAAAAGTGCTATTCAAGCAGCTGTGGAAATTGAAGTGTGCAAATTTTACCCTTTTTGTATGAACGACCCTGCGAAGAACACGTGTGCAAAACTTGTGCGATAATATGGCGCAAATTTTTACCCATCAAAATCAAAATGTGCAATATTTGCCCGGCACGGCGCGCAATTTTTTTGCATGCAAACAAAGGGTCCGGCCGGTTGAACTCCCTGAAAGGAATTTTTAAATTTTGTTGATTTTTCGATAGGTGCCATCGAAAAACACTGTGGAGACGACTTTTTAGATTCTTAATTTCAATAGTCCCTGAGATATCCTTGAAAATCGTTTTTTGGTAAGCCTTTTTATACCCGACACCCGACTCTGTGTCGAGGGTATATTGCGTTTGTTTGGTTGTGTGTAACACCTAGAACTGATCGAGATAGACCATACAAAATATATATAGAAATGATCAGCGTCACCAGGAGATTCGATTTAGACATGTCCGTCTGTCTGTCTGTCCGTGTGTCCGTCTGTTCGTCTGTTTGTATACAGTTTTCTTATCGAAGGAGTTGAGATATCTCGACAAAATTTGGTATGCGTACTCACAGGTACATGAGTAAGAACAAGTTCGAGAGTGGACCCGATCGGACCATTTTTAGGGGTACCTCCAGTACTAGGGTCTGTGACGAAAATCACAAAAACTGCTCTAAAACCTGAGTTTTTCAAGATATTTTGATGAAATTTGGTATTTGAACATGTTTAAAGGCAAGTAATATGATTTCTGAAAATTAGAAAAGTGGGCGTGGCATAAGAGCGTTTTTCGAAAATTGTCTCCTACACCCGAAATTCAAATGGGACTTGAACGAAAATTGGGACTTATACTTCCTTTGTAGCAATAAACATCCTCCAAAAAAATTTCCTTGGTCGGTCCTTTATTAAGGTTACCTCCAGTACTAGGGTCTGTGACAAAAATCCCAAAAAAGCCTCTGTTGCTGAGCGCCATTTAAATTGCTAAAATATAGTCCTATTCCCGCCATCTTCTAATTCTTACACTCTGATTCCTACTCTGATTCTGATTCGGATTTCAACGGCAGCCTCATTTGTTTTCATAAAGTGCACTATAAATTGCTGTTGTTGTTATCGCGTTTGTTGCTGTTGTTGTTTGACATTGGCCCACTAACCCATGCACAATGCACAAATGCTGTTTAGCAGGCGAAAAACGGGTCAAAGTCACTTAAGAAAAAAATTAAGTAGAATGATAGACGCAGGCGTTCGTTTCGTTTCGTTTCGTTTCGTTTCGTTCTGTTGTTTTTGCTGGCGTTGCGTCGTTGCAATTGCTGCCATTATTGTCATTGCTATTCGTTGTTGTTGGTGTTTTTTTTTTTTTTGTATTTTCTTCTTCGTTTTTATACCCAGCGTAAGCGGGGTATATTAGTTTTGTGCGAATCTTGTAACACGGAGAACTAAGCTCCGGAGATATAGACAAATATATATAGAAATGATCAGGATCAAAAACTGAATCGATTTAGACATGTCCGTCTGTCCGTCCGTCCGTCCGTCTGTCCGTCCGTCCGCCCGTCCGTCTGTCCGTCCGTGGTCGGATCTCCTCCGAAACGGCTGGACCAATCAAGTCGAAATTTGGCACACAGGTATATCGGGATTCGAGTATGATCCTAAGTAAAAATGGGAGACATCCGCCCACTGCCACGCCCACAAATGAATATAATGTGTTTTCAGTAAAATGCTTGTAACTTGCGAACCACTTAACACATTCCATTGATATTTGGTGTACTGGTAAACTACAACAAGGGACATATCCTGGGGGGAAAATGGACGCCGTCCTCCTCGAGCCACGCCCACAAATAGGGGTTTATCGTAACTTATGAAGTAAAAGGCGTATAAACTTCAAATTCGCAACATAAGTTGAACAAAGCGAATAAAAGGTGTAGGAAAAACGTTATGTGGCCCGCCCACTGCCACGCCCACAAATGAAGATTTTTGGTAACTTCCGAAGTAAAAGGCGTAGAAGCTTCAAATTCGCAACATAGGTTCACCAAGGCGAATGAAAGGTGTAGAAAAAAATTTTATGTCGCCCGCCCACTGCCACGCCCACAAATGAAGATTTTTGGTAACTTCCTAAGTAACAGACGTAGAAGCTTCAAATTCGCAACATAGGTTCACCAAGGCGAATGAAAGGTGTAGGGAAATAATTTATGTTGCCCTCCCACTGCCACGCCCACAAATAGAGAAGCAAAACATAGTGCGCTCATAATGTCGGGACGCTGGGTATTTCAAAGTCGGGCTTGACCGACTTTAGCTTTCTTACTTGTTTGTTATTTTGTTTTGTTTTGTTTGTATTGTTTTTGTTGTTGTTCCATATTATTATATATTGCATATATCTACAATATTGTTTTTCTTTTCTTTTTTTTTGTTTTGTTTTGTTGCTTTTGCTTTTGCCGTTTCTTGCTGCTTCTGTTAACGTTGTCGGCGATGTAAGCGTCATCGGTGAGCATTATTTATAACTTATAGCAAGTGAATTGGTACACATTGCATTTGTTCACTTGCAACAGAATATGCGCTGCGAAGCCTTGGCACCGTCTCGTACTTCATGGTACGTATGATAAACCAGGACAAGGTCACGCCGTATTGCGCTGCGAAGGTCGAATGCGAATTTCGAGCGCCTCGCTCAATGTCGCCGAGCCGAGAAGCACCCAGGCGATAGTTCTCAAATGAAAGCATTAAACATCAAAACTAACAAGAACGAAAACAACAAAAACAATAAAAAACTAAACCCCATGCAACATGCACAAACGCTTACATACAAACGCACATATTCTATATGCACAGTAGGGTCTGGATACTCAGCAAACCGTAAGAGTCAGAACTAAGGGCGTAGCTAGAGAAAGAGTTCTCTGGTAGCGCTTATATTTGCCACAGTTGTATATTGAACAATTATAAGACATTAACCGAAAAAAAAATTTGGGGCGGCAAGAAGAAGTTTAGAGAGTTTTGGACCAAAAACCCAAAAAAATCCAAAAAATTAATGACGTCCGATTTCGATGAAAATTCATATATAAAATAAGTGAAAAATTCTAAGAATTTTGGTACTAAAAATTTTTCAAAAAACTTATAAAAACTAGTCCTTTTTGGACCAGTTTGGAACTAGACCCAAACTACACTAGTTGTAATCAGTATTTTTAAAAAGTTTAAGTGCCAAAAATTCTTAGAATTTTTCACTTATTCTATATATAAATTTTCATCGAAATCGGACGTCATTAATTTTTCGGATTTTTTGGGTTTTTGGTCCAAAACTCTCTAAACTTCTTCTTGCCGCCCCAAATTTTTTTTTCGTTTAATATCTTATAATTGTTCAATATACAACTGTGGCAAATATAAGCACTATCAAAGCAGTATTTCTCTGGACACGCCACTGTATGCAGCCCACAGACACCGACCCAGCAGGTTATTTGTAACCGATGGTAATGCAAAAAGTAATTCAAAAGGCGTATTGTTTATGCATTACAGAATCGATTATTTTCTAACACGGCGATGTCCTAGCGAATGTAATGCATGCCCATTTGCATTACCAGTTGTACGAAAAGTAATCGAAAATACTTCATTTTGTAATGCATTACTCTTTGCATTCTCAAGTAATGCTATAGAAGTATGTAACGCTTTGCTTTGCGAGTGAACATATTAGGCAACACATTACCTTTTCGATTGCCTCTCCATGCAAATTTGTTCAATTTACTTTGCATTCCTATTTCATCGATGAAAAAAATGCATTACTTTGGTAATGCACTTCCTAAATAACTGCTGGCTAGCTGCTCAATGAGTCATGATAAAAGCGTTATTTCGCATTAAAAAAATTATTTTTGAAAAGTTTCTTCCATTAATGGAGAAAAAAGGTAAGTTATGGAAGAAATTGAAAAGAATTTGTTGCGTGGGTTCATCTTCGGCAAAATCGTATGGCACAGTCAGTCAATTCGACAATTTTTACAGTAAAAATAAAAAAATAAAAAAAAAAAACAAAAATTTGAACGTCCTTATAGATTTATTTCCCAAAATAATTTTTTTTTTTTTTTTGGACTTGCATCCCTTAAAATTTTGTTAATATCACACATGTTTGCCAACACTGTTAATAAACATGCGAATACTTATTTGAAGAAATTCAATGGTTCAATGATGGCAATTTTCGGTTAAGGGGGTCTTCTCATTGAAAACCCGTTTTTTGGACCCTTTTTAAAAAAATTCTTATTTGAAAACGCAAAAGAATAATTGAAAACTTTTTTTATTTATTGTATTACAAAAGGTTCAAAGTAAATAAAAAAATTATTTTTGCCTCGATACGTGGGCTGTTCAAAAAGTAATGAGACTTCAAAGTTGGTGGTGAAAAAAAAAGGTGTCGTCACGGCGGCCACGATTCCGGGTCTCCGGAGCGTCCGAAATGGAAAAAAAAAACGGGGTTATAATCAGTATAGATGTAATTCTCGGGTGAACCTCAAGCTTAATTTTGTGATTTTTTTTGACAAAATGGCGGCCATTCAAAAAAAATTTCAATTTCGGGCTTTTTTTTTGTAGTTTAGTGTAAAAAAAAAAAAATAGTAAAAAATTTTTTTAAATTATGGTCGAGGTTCAGCCGAGAGTGGTGACAATTCTGCGTCGATTCCACTTTGTTTCATGAAAATCGGTTCAGTTGAACTGGAGATATCATGGCCGCCAGTTCGAAAAACGTGGTTTCGAGATAAACGCGTTTAAAGTTTGAAGCAACGCAAAAATTACTCGTTTTAGCGCAGATCTTGCTCGACAAAGAAGGCTATATCCTCTAAACTATTTCGAATTTCAAAAAATCCTTTTAGGGGCATATTCACAACTACCCAAGCTATAAATAAATGCAAAAAAAAAAAAAAGTCGAAAAAAAAAGTTGCTCAATGAGAAGACCCCCTTAATTTTCTTTACTTAACTGCGTACTGAGGACAGACATGAATATGTGTGAAAACATCAATTTTACAACATATTTTCAAATAAAAATAAGTAAAAAAAAAAATTTAACACAAAAACGGAGCCTCGACCGCCCTTGATAATATTTAACAAGCGTTGCAAAAATTAGTTCACTTTATCCGGAATCTACTGTATGAAAATTCTATATTTAAGTATTTGTTGTACATACCTGAACGCGATGACAAGCGCAGGTACTTATGGACGGATTGCGAAACACGTTCATTCTGGAAGAAAATAGAAAAAGGATAACAGCCCATTTGTAATTGTTATGCAAATGATCGAGTGACGTGCGGTTTTCACAGCAAGCAGCCTTTGAGTCTCTGGAGGAATTTTATATTTTTATACTTGAGAAACGTTAAGCTTATATAAACATTTTATTTTGCGTTTTCTAGCGGTAGTTTTCCATGTTACGAAAATATCTTGAGGTCGTCCGTTCGGTGGGCTTTTTAATTGAGTTGGGGGGTTTTTTCTTACAGTTTACCTTTGGTTTGCTCAGTTACTGTCAAACTATTTATTATTCGGAAAATAGTTGCACAGCGATCCAAGGACAGGGAAGCTTGGTTTTTTTAAATTTTTTTTTTTTTTTTTTTTTTGTGTGCACACTTTAATTTAATCGATCATTTTGAAAACCTCATAAGCAGCGCTAAGATTTTGTTGCATTTATAAATTTAAAGCATACTTTATGGGGCAAAAAGTTTTCTTACCAACATTTTGCGAATAAGTTTAGTGAACTTAAACTTCAAATCGCTTTTCTAATTTCAAAAAAATTCATATTGAAGTTGAAAATCGATTTGAAACTTAACTTTATGTGAGTTTAAAAAAAATTTTCACTCCATAAAGTATGCTTTAAATTTAGATAAAAGCAACAAAATCCGAGCCCAGCTCATAAGACACTAGAATAGAAATAAAATATTAAAAATAGAGCTAAAAACACTAATTTTAGCAGGAGGTAATTTTAAAAAGGATTTAAGAAGACCTTGTGAATTGCCTCAATAAGTTTAAAATGAATTTTTTCCCCCCTTAATTCAGTATTATTTAAAGAGGAACGAAAAAACAAAAAAAAAACAAAAATGTGTAATGGATAACGATGTTGATCCCCCACGACACTTTTTTCAAAAAAATTTAACGTCACGCTCCATTTAATTTTTTATGTAATAATTTGTTGCATTCTTCTAGGCATTTTTAAGATGGACTTTATTTTGAAAAAAAAAGCAGGAATAAATTCGCATTTTACCTATGGTTCCCTTGGAATTGTCTTTTTTTTTTTTTTTTTTTTGTCGAGCAAAAAGATCCACCGTAATGCACTACACAGTATCTATATTCTTGATAGGTAGGCCAACAGAAAGCGTTTAAATTCAGCAACCAAAAGTATGCATTTGAATATTCCGAATATTTCGGATAGTGAAAAATCTGTCCATTCTTGTAGATTTGCACATTTCATCACGTCTTGAGGGAGGGGTTGGAAAGATGTGCGGATATCTTTAAAGCCTTCATTAAGCTCCGTTTATAAAGGCTTAAAATGATATTAATTGGCTTTTTAGTATTCAAATGCATACTTTTAGGTAATGATAATTTTAATGTTTTCTCTTGCCTTAGAGATAGGGATCAAGAACTGGCTTTATTTTGATATGTCTGTTCGTGCATGGGTATTTGATAGACGGATGATATTAGGGACGCAAACATAAATACCTGCGAAAAATTGAAGCGATAAGGCTACACCCACTCAATTATGGCAATACACCCACGGGCAGCCAACGTGAGAGCTGTCCGCATATTAGAGTCTCCACGATTTTTTTTTTTTTTTGTTACTTAGATGGAATTTAATTACGCAGTACAAAGCATATTATTTGAAAAATATTGCGTAATCCGAACACACGTACGTACTTATGTGTTACCCAGTAGTCAGTAGGTCGCCCCCGATATTTGTGACATGCCAAAGTGCCAGTCCTTGATGACTAGCCATTTCACCTACCACATGAACCTGAAAGAGTAGATAGGCCTCAGCTCACATTTCCCTATTCGCTGCGTATGATTGTTTTTGCTGTTGCTGTCTGCTTTTATGTCGCATTCTGATCATTTGCCCGTCAAGCGTTCGATAGCTCAGTGGTTCAAACTGTGACTCGACAGCCGGGAGGTTCGGGGTTCAATCCCTGCGGGCGGCGAGAATTTTTCCTAAATTTTTTACTTTTTTTATAAATTAGAGTTTTTTTTTTTTTGTTCATAGTTCAGTTATTTTGGAAGACAAACATTTTCCCCTACATTTTTAAGGTTTTATTATTATTTTTTTTTAATGGTTCATTTTCAAGTAAACAATTTTTGGAGTGAAAAAATTCGTTAAATACGTTTCCCAAAATCTGAGCAACGCTAAACTCAAGTGAGCATTTTGACCAAGAAATTAAATTCGTTCGTTTAGCGTAATGGTTAAGGCGTTCGCCCAGCGATCTGGTGGTCAGCGGTTCGAGGCTCGGTGGAGGCGAGAAAATTTTAAGAGAAGATAAAAAAGATTTAAAATAAAAAATAGATAAACAAAAAAAATATAATAATTAATAAAATAAATAAATTTTAAAAAAGTCAAACAAAAAATGAAATTTTTCTTTTTTCTCAGTCGCTGGTGCTAGGCCATTTTCCTGCCCCTTTTCGCTAGCGAAATGACTGGTTAAAGGTGGCGCATAAAAGGACGACCTGTCCCCGGCAATGAGATCGTAATGTTAAATTCGCCAGCGTCTTGGATAGGAAAGGGACCGATCCCCGACACCCAGTGACTAGTGAAATCGCTAGTGTTGTGGTGGCTCCGCTGACTACTGGGTATTTTATGCACATTTACATATCCGCTTTAAGCATAATATTTACATACGTACATGTTGTATATTAACATCACATGCCTTCTAAGTATTAACATGAATCCTATTTATTTGAATTAAAAAATAAACCTTTGCTTATTTTCCAAAAAAAACTAACCTTGAAATGAACCTGAATGTTTTTCAAATGTTTGAACTTGAAGGCCGAAAGTTTTAATTCAAAATTGTAACTCCATTTCCGCTGACAAGCGCAGAACGATGCACAGTGGAATTTCAAATGCAAAAACCCCAATCCTATGGACCATCAAAATTCAATAAATATAATGATGAAATTTTTTTTGAATAATGTTTCAATAAGAGGATTCAATAATTGGTTTGCCCAATAAATGAGGGGTTATTCTTAGAGCTAGAGAACAATTGATGGCATACCGATATCTATCGATGGTTTCAAACTATCGAAAACATCGATGGTTTTTTAACAACTATCGATAGTTTTGATTCATTGACGTTTAATTTAGCTTCTTCTTTGAAATGGAATTGTGGGAATCTGACAAAAAAAAAAATGTCCGCTATCGATTATCGCAATTTCGACTATTGAAGTTATCGATTATTTGAATCATCGACTATTGAAATTATCGATGATCGAAATTGAAGATTATAGAAACGATCGATTATTGAAATTATCGATGATAGAAATCGTCGATATCAAAACTATCGATTATTAAACCTATAGATTTTTTTGAATTATCGATGATTGAAATCACTTATTAGATTATTAGAATTTTCGAAATGGCTGATTATTGATTTTTGAATTTATCAATTATCGAAATTGCCGACACGCGAATTTACATTTTATCGAACTTATAAATTATTGAAGCTATCGATTGTTGAAATAATCTGATTATCAAATTATCGATTATCAAAACTATCGATAGATCTCCAGTTGCAACGATAAAACCAAGACAAACTTATACATTTTGCGACTTCACGTTGAAAAAAAATTTACAGAAATTCGACGAGTCTTATGTGTTCCATTTTATAAACCAAATGAGAATTATAGGCGATCATGCTTAACTGCGTTTCATGAAAATTAAGTAAGCCACATTTAAAAATCCGCCTTTTTGTACATTTCCATCTGCTATAAATCGAAGAAGGATACGCTTGTACAATATTTTATTATGATGAATATATAATGAAATTTTTACTTGACGAACATCATTCATTTGAAAAAAAAAAGTTGAAGTTTATACTCAAGCACCAGATGATAGCAGGACTACTCTTTTCTGAATAACATTTAATCGCATTGATTTTAATTGATTTAATTGATTTTAAAAACAAATTAGTTGAAATTTTAAAATGTAACTCGAAGCCGATACTATCGATGGCTGAGACAATCGACTATTCAGACTATCGATGATCGCAACTATCGATGATCGCAACTATCGATGATCGCAACTATCGATTAATGCTTGAAGAAGACGCAATGTCAAATTTTATTTAAAAAACTCCCCATTTGAGAGTGGACACCGGTACGTACAGTTATGAGAAAATCCAACTGCTATCATAAAAATCACATGAAATGGTTGGCTTTCAAATACTATAATTGAAATATTTCTTGCCGTTGAGAGGGCTGGCACGGTTGCAAATTCGATTTGCGACAAAATTTTCTGCTTAATCAATTTTTAATTCGCTTTTCATTAGTACCTAGTGCAAACAAAATAACAGCTTTTTTCCCCCCAGAAAGTCTCCCTTTATTTCAGTCACGACCGCAGGGCATCAGTCCATAGTCCGGTAAATTCCATATCTCAATACTTAATTGCCCCACCTTCACCATGTATGTATGTAGGTATGTATAAGATCAATTAAATTACTTTCACATTACAAGAACAATAGAGCGCGCTGAAGAAAAATAAAGCTAGCAAACTTTAATGACATTATGACAGCTAATAATTTTGTATGTTATCCTTTTAGGAATTGCTAATGTGGGAGGATTTAACCGCGGAAACAGTTGGCTTTTTAGAATGTTATGAAGAAGGCTCAGTATTGAGTAAAAGTATTTCACAACAAGAAGAAAATCGAAAGTTGTCGTATTACATTGTAAAAACCATAATTGTCGACACTTCTCTAGATTGAAAAGTGTGGATCAAACTATGAAAGTTCCCATATGGAAACAACATGTGGGCATTTGCACACGGACGTGATATTTAATAGAGTAATTATAAGTCCTGAGACTCATAAATGCGGTAGTATAGTATAGTATAGTATTGTTTTTAAGTACTTTCGTGCAGCTCACGCTAACTTTTATATATTTCCAATATTTCTATGCAGATCCTGCTAGCCAGTGGCGGATTTAACAGGTGGCCAAAAGCGAGCTTGCCCACTGGGCCATCCTTCCGACGAAAGGCTTTGAGGGGGCCCCTCTTGCTAAACGCATATAAACGAGAATTCCTTAATTGAGATTATAGGGGAACGTTTCATCGATTGTTTTTTGACGCAAATAAGCGGGGAACGCATATACGCGGAGCGCATATAACCAGAAACCACTGTATAGATCTTAAGTTCCCTGATCTTTGACAGAAATGCGGAGGATTCATAATGTGAATGGCTCATGGTATTGAGTAAAATATTTTCACAACAAGAAGAAAAGCCGAAAGTTGTCGTATTACAAGGTAAAAACCATAATTGTCGACTTCTCTAGATTGAAAAGTGTGCATCAAACTGTGAAAGTTCCCATATGGAAACATATGCAAAAAAAAAAAAAAAAAAAATTACTTTGAAGAAAATTTACTAATTGGACTATCAATATATTATTCATACTTGATTTTGCAGCCCATACTTCGATGTGTAAGTAAAGTGCCTATATGGATCGCATGTAAAAAAAAACCCCTTCGGACTAAATTTCTTCCCTTCGCTTATACTGCAGGGTTGCATCCGAATTTTTTGGGCCCTACTTTGATATCATATATAACTATATATGTCACTCAGGAGCCGTTTCTATTTTGGCTCTTTTCAACACGGTCTTGGGTACCCACCACGGTCTTGGGTACCCACCACGGTCTTGGGTACCCACCACAGTCTTGGGTACCCACCACGGTCTTGGGTACCCACCAAAATGAGCATTTTTCACTTCGGTACTCACCAAAAGTATTTCTCTCTCGCTCTTTTTTTGCCTGCCGAGTAACATCTCTTTCTAACTGGCGCGAATTGTCCCGCCTAAAATCTATGAGAGTGACATATATAGTAATATATGTTTTATAACATGTTTCTTGGGAGTCTGACGAGCACTGACTGAGTTTTTTTCTTTTTTGTCTTTATGTCATGGTAAAAATTTTAAACTTAATAGGGAATGCTTATTCCTACTAGAAGGTTCAAGTTCAAAAAATCTTTTTTTTTAAAAACTAAAAAATTCGTAAAAACTTACCTTTTTCTCAGAAGCGCGTCTTTTAGAGCTGGAGAAACAATCGATAGCACTATCGATACTATCGATGGTTTCAAACTATCGAAAACATCGATGGGTTTTCGCGACCATCGATAGTTTGAAATCATGGCATAGATCTAGTATCTGGCCGTTTCTGGGATTTTGCTGATATTCGGCAGATATACGTAATGATCTCCTGATTCGAAATATGCAATCCGTTTTTGGGGGTCGCCTCTAATTTAGGAGATATCGAGCCTTAAAGTTTGTATAGAAATGCAATGTAAACATTGTGAAAACAAACTGACAGCTGGTTATGGTGCTGCCAGACGTTACGATTTGAAAAAATCCAACAATTGGTAGATTTAATATGTGAATGTTCATAATATGGAAATTTATGTATATAAAGGAAAATTATTGTGGGAATTATGTATTTAACATTTTCAATTTGTTTTAAAATGAAATACAGCGATTTCTCACTTTAACGAGTATTCATTCGTTTTAACGAAATTATGAAAATGAATGGACTGAGTTACTTTGCATAACGAGCATAATTGATAAGAGCAGTACCCGGTTTAGTGAGCAACCAAATTTTTAGGCCATTCTTCTGTAACGTTCCCTTCATGATCGCAGTCCGTTCAATCTGATTGATCGGCAGGATGATCCTAAAAACTTATATCGTACTCTGCATTCTAGTTTGCCTTCGCTTAATGACTGGCCGAGGGGTGTGGGTGTATGCAAACTTTTAGAAAGGAAGGTAGCCACAGATCGAAAAAAAATTAATGCAGAGATTTGCTAGAGTTCCAAAGAACTACGAACAGTAGACGAGCGTCACTCCGAATGAACCACGATATCCGAAAGAATATATATAAAAATTCAAAGTTCAAATGAAATTGAGGTGCCCAAGGTCGATGCCGAAAATCAGAATCTATTCTACTCGCGGCGTATTCTTATCGCTATCGACCTTTAAAATTTCTTGTTTGTGCCGTGCCGACCGAGAAATTCGGAAGCTCTCGGTGGTCTGAATCATCCCTACCATGAAAATGTGCCGTTAATTTTGCTCATTATCCCTTCATGCGTGATCACCTTAACGTATCCATTTAGTTTACATTAATAAAATTTAGGTCATTTTTTAATTGGTACCCACTACAACGAGAATTCCGGTTTAACGAGACATGCTGACAACGATGGTGCTCGTTAAAGTGAGAAACTGCTGTAATTCTGAAATATGCGGTTTTATTTTTTAGGAAATAATTCTGAAATATGCAATTTTTTTATTTTTTGAACTATGTATTCTTAATTTTCAAACATAAAAAAAAAAAAAAATTTCTCAAAAATATTTTTCGACTGTGGCGCTTTTTAAAACAAAAAATCGATTATTCAAATCGATAATTCAAATAATCGATAAATCCAATAAAATCGCGCGATTTTCGAGAAATGTTTTTTACCTGCGGCGCTTTAAAAAAAATTAAAATAATTCTGAAAAATCGCGTGATTTTATTGAATTTATCGATTATTTTAATTATCGATTATATGAGCAAACGATTTTAATTATCGATTATTTGAATGATCGATTATTTGAATTATCGATTATTTCAACTACCTATTGTTGACATTACCGATTATTTGGATTATCTATTCTTTGAACCAGCGATTTTTTAACCGAAAATTATCGATTATTTGAATTATCAAATATTTGAACTACTGAATATTCAAATGATCGATGATTGATATTATCCTGATATTATATATTGTCGATTATATCAACTACCGATTATTAAACTTATCGATTGTTTGAATTAACGATCGATCTGAAGCTCTAACGAGATGCAACCGTTAAATAAGACAAACTTACACAACACCTTGTCACATCACGTTGTAAAAATTCTTCAGAAATTCTGCGAGTCTTGTGTCCCATTTTACAAACCAACTGAGAATTATAGGCGTCATGCTAAACTGAGTATATACTATGGTTACAAATTATACAGAATAGAGGAAGGAAAGGCTTCAAAGTTCGGCTTCTTGTTTATTACCACGTGATATAAATTGAGTATCCTTACTTTTGCACAATATTTTATAAAATTTAAAGCTTTTATTATAGCACCACCATTAATTTTTTTTTAATTTTAACACTTTCAAATGATGGATATTTAAATGTTAAACAGATCAAACACGCTTGATTGAATGTACTAGAAATTTACCAGCCAAATTAGTATAAATTTTAAAATATATCTTCCGATAGTACTATCGATATTTCAGACTATCGACTATCGATGGTCGCAACTATCGATAATTCTCCAGTTTTAGTACCATTTCTCAATTTTTATTTGAGTTTCTTCATTTTCTTAAATATCCGATCATTCCAGAAACATTTACTTACTCCGTTTCCAATTAATAAATTCTCCCAAAAACAGATACAAAAATTGCGTATACCAATTTTCGAAAAGCTAGAGATCAACTCGGAATTATTTTTGCCGCGACATTGCGATTGCGTCAACGAAGTTTAGTTAAGTTTTTTAAAAGATTTGCTCTGTTCAAAAAGACTTTTTGATGATGGCATAAATGCACGTGGTTTAATGAATGAACATAATCTCAATATCGAAACCAAAAAATATTTATATGCATACTTCTAGGTGCAGAATATAAATATTTTCTGGAAGGTTTTTTTAAGCAAGTCAACCAAAAGTATTTAATTGAAGCCTAATACACATTTTTTCCTATAGTGGAACTGTTTTTTTTTTTTTTTTCAAAACTAGCCAATTAATGCACACCTTGCGAAGGGTTAGCAAGCAGAAAGCTATTATAGAATCTTAAAGATCATTTAAAAGCTAGCCCTAAGTAGTCCACAGGCAAATAATTAAATTAATTTTTTTATTTTTAAATATTCACGAGCATATTTTTAGGTCTCAATTCAAATATATGTGGTTTTGTTCATGACTAGGGTTCGGATTTTGTTTACTTTATCAATTTAAAGCATGCAAAGCAACATATCCGTACATATACAGATTTCCGTTTCTCTCGTTCTTCCAGTAAAGTAGTTTTTGGAGTACTCGTCGACTTATGGTCTGTGAAAGTTGCTACCTTCCGATTCGGTGTTCTCATTTGTGATTCATTAGTTACTCGCAATGGCGACAAAAAGAGACGTTAATCCCCCCACCATTCCAAAAAATTACAACGGCCGAACAGGATATAATATAAAATATACAAAATATATATTGTGCCAAGCATTATCAAATAATGACGTAAATATTATGTCAGCTAAAGAAAAAATAAAATAAAATTTCAAACAAAGGTACAATGGGAGCCATACCGTTGTTTAGAATTTTGCAAAATGTAGAGTCCCGCAACCATGGAATTGTATCATAATCAAGAAAAAACCGTTTAACCGCCAATAAGCATGCTTCAATTTTGTTTTTGTTTTTACATCCTTGAAGATTTTTCAAGCCTCAGAGCTTCGGTAAGCATACGGCCGAAATCACCGTGAACCATACTGAAGTTCTTGACCGCACGTTCTTGTATAAATTGACTGGCCGCGGACAAGTGACCAGCAATGTTCGAAACTAAACGCTCTCTTGCTTCGTCATCCAAAACATTTACCCAGAAATCAGTAACCTGACTAAAGTTATCCTCAGTTTCGCCACTGCTGAAACGATAGACATCACCGCTGACGGGACAGCATGGCGACAGGCATTTAGCACGGGCATCCTCACCCGGACCGCTAAACGAGTTGGGGAAATAGTTCGGCGCCCCACCTTGATTGTCTGTTACGGTCATAAAGCCATCACGTTGATAGTTCTTAACGGCAACACGGTATGGACAATTAACCGGAATTTGTAAATAATTTGGTCCCAAACGATGACGATGCGTATCGGAATAAGAGAACAGACGTCCCTGTAACATTTTGTCAGGCGATGGTTCAATGCCAGGCACCAAGTGCGCCGGACTGAATGCAATCTGCTCGACTTCGGCAAAATAGTTCGTTGGATTGCGATCTAGAACCATTTTACCAACCGGATGCAATGGGAACTCTTTGTGCGACCAAACCTTTGTCACATCAAATGGATTGAACGGTGCCTTCTTGGCTTGTTCGAATGTCATAACCTGAATGTACCAGGTCCAGCTGGGATAATTTCCCTTCTTAATCGCATTATAAAGATCACGTATACTATAATCTGGATCAGTTGAAGCTAGCTCTTCAGCACGTTTGACATCAAGATTTTTGATACCTTGATCGGTTTTATAATGGAACTTGCAATATATTGGTTCGCCTTTTCCATTGATCAACTTAAACGTATGCGATCCGTATCCGTTCATATGACGATAGCCATCTGGAGTGCCACGATCACCGAATAAAAATGATACCTGAAAAGAAGTAAACGTCAAATTATCCATCGATCTACGAGTATGAACGACAAGACAAGTTATGTATCACTCACTTGATGCGTAGTTTCTGGTCGAAGAGAAATGAAGTCCCAAAACATATCTGCGTCCTTCAGATGGGTTTGAGGATTACGCTTTTGCGTGTGAATAAAGCTGGGGAATAGAAGCGGATCTCGAATGAAAAAGATTGGAGTATTATTTCCAACCACATCCCAAATCCCATCATCGGTATAAAACTTCACCGCAAAGCCACGAGGATCGCGAGCCGTATCTGCTGAGCCGCTTTCACCGCCAACAGTAGAAAAGCGTACAGCGACCGGTGTGCGTTTCTTAATTTTTTCAAAAACTTTCGCTGCACAGTATTTCGTAATGTCGTGAGTAACCTCAAAATACCCAAAAGCACCAGCACCTTTTGCATGAACTACACGCTCTCGGGATACGTTCCCTATCGAAATGGGCCATTTCGTCTAGGAAATGAACATCTTGCAACATGGCAGGACCTCGCGGTCCAACCGTTTGTATAGCATCTTTAATTCCGACTGGGTTTCCGCTTCCGGTTGTTATCACACCTGGCGGACCCTGGAATAAAGAAAAAAAAACTCGGTAAATAAAAGAAAATATCCTGAAAATTGCGACATAATTCAAATAATTTACTCATAGCATTACGTATTCATACATTCAGACGGAATTCCGGAGATATCATTACATCGCATCCAAACCACTGTGATTAAAATACAAGATACTAGAGAATTGGAAAGCAACGTAACATAATGATATTAAAGCTGAAAAAAGAAGCCTTTAGCCAATTGATGAATTGCCATTATCAAACGCTACCACTGGAGAGGAGAACCCCGTGAAAAAGGAAATACCGACCACGGTTCCCGCAAATGGCCGGAGGGCAGGCAGACCAACAAATTCGTGAATCGGTCAGATAATTAAAAATTTCAGCAAAAGAAGGCTCTCATTTATCTATCGTCTTGCTAAATCCCGTCAACGATCCACTGAGGACATTGAAAAAAAGTTTTACGGAGTCAACGATGAAAATGGCCATCTAATTTTAGATCGCAAGGATTGTCGTGAACGCTGGCGAAACAGAAGAATTCCCACACCCACCTATACCAACTATAGAAGCGATATCTGGTCCCGGTCCCATTCAAAGAATCACTTTAGACGAGGTTGATGAGGCCATAAGTAAAATGAAAACTGGTAAGGCTACTGGTATAGATGGATGATGTACCAGCTGAGATTTGGAAAATAGGTGACTTCAACTCTTGGTTACTGAATTTTATTTAACCGAATAGTAACGGAAAAGAGAGTTCCCTCAGACTGGCTAATGAGCACAACCGTACCCATATGGAAAAAAAAATGGTAGCCCAACAGGTTGTTCAAATTATAGGCCGATTCGGATCTTATCCCACACACTTAAAGTGTTTGAAAGGGTACTAGATAAACGAATTCGTGAAATAGTCAGTGTCGCAGATCCAGCCTTAAATGCGACCCTGCAGTGTGTGATCTTTAGAATAATTGTTCTTTATGTGATATCGATAATTTGTATGTCAGAATGTTTCAGAAACAATCGTTTGTTATTATAAGTAAGCTTTAGGTCGATAAGACTGATATTTATTGTTTTTGTATATCGTTTTAAATTTGTAAGCCCCGGTTCCGCCGTCTAATTCGTCCATTTGCTGTTTGATCGCCCTGGGAGACGGAACCGCGGTGAGTAGTCAAGATTGTCATTTTAAACCCTAATTAGGAAGATTTTTATATGTAGAAATAACATCATCATCATCATCATCATCACATTATATGGAGTTCGTTTTAATCGAAAAGTAGAGATGACATCGGTGGACAGATGTTAAATTCGTAGCCTCCCAGACCAGCAATGACAGTCAGGTTAAAGATAAACCAAGCTGGGTTCGTTAAAAACTGTGGCACCACCGATATGCAATTCATGCCGCTCGACTTTTAATGGAAAAACACAGGGAAAAACAAGTACCACTTCATATGGCCTTCCTTGATTTAGAAAAGGCATTTGATCGCGTTCCTCATGATCATGATCATTTGGTATGCTTTGAGAAAACACTTAGTGCCGGAAGAACTTATTATGTGGGTAAAACTTCTGTATGCAAATCCCAAAAGTCATTCTGTACATTCTGCTGCCGGAATTTCATCTGAATTTTCAATATCTGTAGGCGTTCACCAAGGATCAGCTCTACTCTATCTTCTCTTTTGTTCATATTAGTTATGGATTCAATTACCGAAGACCTACAAATATCATCACCTCCCTGGACGTTACTAAATATATGCAGATGACGTTCTTCTTGCCTCAACCAATAAAAACAACTTACAGCAACAAGTACAAGACTGGCATGATAGTAGATTGTCTATGTTTGGACTACGTTTGAATGTCGGGAAAACAGAATGACATGACAATAGACAATTGCGAAGCGGGACCATTAAAATAAATAACACTGACCTACCAAGGACGGAAAAAATTTAAATACTTTGGGTCGACACTTTCTGCTGACGGGACGATCACTCGCAAAGTTACTGAGAGAGTTAACGCCGCTTGGCTTAAGTGGCGGTTCAACGACTGGTGCTATGTGCGATAAAAAGATAAGCGACCGCTTAAAATCCAAAAATTTACGGCACAGTCATCAGGCCAGTCGCTCTTTATATGTAGTACCGAATGTCTACCAGCAACGAAAGTAGCAGAAAGAAAGTTTAGTGTTATGGAAACAAAGATGCTTCGCTGGATATCCGGACTCACTCGTCTTGATCATGTTCCAATCATGTAGACATCCGTAGACCCTATGGAGTTGCGCCAATTATTGGGAAAAATGCGAGAAGCAAGGCTACGCTGGTATGGACACGTCCTGAGAGCAAATGAGGAGACTTTGGCAAAGAATGGCTACGCACTGGAAATCCAAGGTTGCAGAAAACGGGGGCGTCCGAAACAGCGCTGGATGGACACAATAAAATGGGACCTAGAGGCTATAGGACTTACCTCGGATGATGCAACCGACAGAACAAAATGGAGGAAGTGGTCGCGTTTTGCGGACCCCGGGATAGACCGGGATACTTAAACACGCAAGAAGAAGAAGAAGAAGGCTCTCAGCGATTACATGGATATATGATCGGAATGCTTGCAGAAGAATTCTAAGCAAACCTCATAGGAGGAGCATAACGCGAATCTTAAAAGAGGTAAACAAGGGCTAAGAAGAAGAAGAAGAAGAATGAATTGAAAGGAAAAGAGCAGCCACCTTAAATGGAAAGAGGAATTGTTGATAGAAATAATTGGATAGAGTCTTGTGTTGTAGAGATTTTGGAAAAATAATATCTGACGTAACCATTTTGGATCTTCGAATAGAAGCCGAATCTAACGACGACTATGTGTGACTGTCCAATACCATTGCTGAGACTTTTTTTCAGGAATACCAAAACCTTCAGTGATTTTGAGGTGTATTCTCACTGAAGCCAATAATCAGTCACAGCAACTGACTCGAAACCCGATCTCCTGATCCATCCCCTAAATAACGCCTTGAGACGGCCGTATTGATTTGGATGCTTTAAAACATAGGTACATCAATTCACTTTCAGACTTATGCTGACGACTTCTTCTATTTGAGGATATACTCGGTACTCCGACGAACGTGTCGCAGGCCAGTGTCGAACTATCAAGCTCGTCGTATTATGGAGTACTGCCTAAGAACCCCATCCTATAGTCCCGATTTTATTTACAAAAGGGTCATCTTTGAAATCCCACAATTTCAGATCCATTGATAAGAAACTCAATGTTATCCTCTGAAGTCGAAATTTCGACATTTTTCAATATCGAGTCGATTTGCATGACAGCCCCTGAATAATAGCCATGTCCTGATTAACCGGGGGTCCAACTCGTACATATCATTATGTATAAGATCAATTAAATTACTTTCACATTACAAAACAATAGAGCGCTGAAGAAAAATAAAGCTAGCAAACTTTAATGACATTATGACAGCTAATAATTTTGTATGTTAGCCTTTTAGGAATTGCTAATGTGGGAGGATTTAACCGCGGAAACAGTTGGCTTTTTTAGAATGTTATGAAGAAGGCTCAGTTTGAGTAAAAGTATTTCACAACAAGAAGAAAATCGAAAGTTATCGTATTACAAGGTGAAAACCATAATTGTCGACTTCTCTAGATTGAAAAGTGTGGATGAAACTATGAAAGTTCCCATATGGAAGCAACATGTGGGCATTTGCACACGGACGTGATATTTAATAGAGTAATTATAAGTCCTTAACTCATAAATGCGGTAGTATAGTATAGTATAGTATAGTATAGTATTATTGTTTCTAAGTACTTTCGTGCAGCTCACGCTAACTTTTATATATTAGGTGTAGTAAAAAGAAATCCATTATTTTTGCATTAAATTGAGGGCTTTATTTAAGATAGTTAGAATGACCCGATTTAGGTCAAATATGCGCCGTTTTGTTCGATAACTTGTTGCCATTTTAAAGGTAATTTCATTATGCCTCTCTCATAGAAGCCCTCGTTCCTATTAGCAAAAAATTGAGACAGTCGAATTTCAGAAGCCTCTCTTGAAGCGAATGTTTCACCAGCAAAATTGTTCGCCATGGACAGGAACAGATGGTAATCACTTGGTGCCATGTCCGGACTATAAGGTGGATGCAGAAGAACCTCCCAACCAAACTCCCGGAGCTTCTGGCGAGTCACTATCGATGTGTGTGGCCTGGCGTTGTCCTGATGGAACACAACTCCTCTCCTATTGGCCAAAGCTGGACGCTTATGGGCGATTGCTTCCTTCAGACGGTCCAATTGTTGACAGTAGAGTTCCGAGTTAAGAGTTTTGCCGTATGGGAGCAGCTCATAGTAGATAATTCCCTGCCAATCCCACCAAACACACAGCAAAACCTTCCTGGCCGTCAATCCTGGCTTGGCCACCGTTTCCGCCGGTTCACCGTGTTTCGACCACGACCGTTTTCGCTTGACGTTGTCGTAAGTGACCCACTTTTCATCACCAGTCACCAACCGCTTCAGAAATGGGTCGATTTTGTTGCGGTTCAGCAGCGATTCGCAGATGGAAATTCGGTCTCTGAGGTTTTTTTGCGTTAACTCGTGTGGCACCCATACATCGAGCTTCTTTGTGTATCCAGCCTTATTCAAATGGTTCTAAACGGTTTTTTGTGCAATCTTTAGCTCTTTTGCAATCGAAACAGTGCTAACATGACGGTCGAACTCGATAATTTCCATGATTTTATCGACATTTTCGACAATTGGCCTTCCAGTGCGTGGTGCATCCTTGACATCGAAGTTACCGGAACGGAATCGACGAAACCCAAATTGCGCATGATTGGCTGTTACAGTATCAGGTCCATAAATGCTATTCACATTTTCAGCCGCCTGGCTTGCGTTTTCTCCCTTATCGAAGAAAAACTGTAAAATGTAGCGAATTTTCTCTTTGCTGATGTCCATCTTTGACAAGCTCTCAAACAAAACTGAATCAATCAATCAAAAAAGTGTCAAAAAAGCTTTTTTAGTAGGAACTGTCATCTTTCTAATGCCCCCTAGCGGAACACGATCGGACTTATACAACGCGAGATGCAGATAAATAACGCCATCTATTGGAAAAATAATGGATTTCTTTTTACTACACCTAATATTTCCAATATTTCTATGCAGATCCTGCTAGCCAGTGGCGGAATTAACAGGTGGTCAAAAGCGAGCTTGACCACTGGGCCATTCTCCCGACGAAAGGCTTTGAGGGGGCCCCTCTTGCTGAACGCATATAAACGAGAATTCCTTAATTGAGATTATAGGGGAACGTTTCATCGATAGTTTTTTTTTGACGCAAATAAGCGGGGAAAGCATATACGCGGAGCTTATATAACCAGAAACCACTGTATAGAGAGTGGAGTGATGGACACTTTCTCACAATTTAATGCATAAAAAATCCGATATTATAGACAATCAAAATTTATTGCCAATTCTTTCTTTTTTTTTTTTTGATTTCTGTCTTTAAGTTATATTTATATAAAAAAAAATGTGTGGCATATTTTCCGGCGTAAAAAAAGTCGTCTCATTTTTTCAAAAAAAAAAACCCAATTAAAATATGAACCACTCATCCGATTTTTTTTTTCTTGGTCTTGAAATGCTCTTACAAATCCACTCTTTTACTTAAGATAGCCTGAACTTGAATATCGGGGATCTTTTTCGGAAATTATATGGGTTTGAAATCAAGTTTTGTACAAAATTGTTAAAAATTTCATAAAATAAAAAATGTGCCTTTATCGACCTATAGGCGCCTAAACTGTTGAACCGATTTCATCCATATGAAAGCAGGGATAGATATCGTTAGCTTCGGATAGAAAGGGCGTAACTCATTTTTTTTTTAAAACGAGATTTTTGCATTTTCTGATGGTCGACTCTCAAATACACCCCCTCCAAAAAAATTGACGACCTTTGATTGAAAATACCGAAGTTATAGTTACTTTTAAAAAAGCCCTAACTCATAGCGAACAATTTTGCGAAAGAAAAAAGCCCTAACTCACAAAAAGACGTTCAACTACGCCAGTGATGACGAGACCTATAAATTAACATTCATAACTGTGCGTGTGCATTAGGGTGATGACTTTTTTTGAAACTCTTTTCCTGTATCATAGTACGATGAACTTTTATTAAAGACTTCATAAAATACTAATTTTAAGGTTATTTTGTAAAAAAAATGTCACGCATCAAGTCGTTTGAAAAATTTAATTTTTGATTTTTTTCCAAATTTTTGATGTTACTGTAAGCAGAGTAGTAAGCAGAGGGGTCAAATGTAGGACCAACTACCATTATTTTTTTATTCCCAACAATTTATCCAAAAATACCTTCCCACTATCTCTACTCCTTCAGGGGGCTCCAATACAAAAGTAATTTTTTTATGAATTTCCCCCCACTGTCCTAACTAGCCCCAGAGTGCCCCTAGAGGAGTCAAATGTTTGACCGACCCCCATTAACTTTGTCTCATTAACATTTTTTCCCAACATACTGACCCCCTATCTCCCCTCCTTAGGGGGTCACCCATACAAAATTACCTTAATTTTATCACAATTTCAGACAAAATGCCTGTCACTACAGTCAAACCCCTCCTAGGGGGCTGATATATATGACCGACCCCCATTATTTTTTTACCCCAAGTATTTTCTTTAAACATACCTACCCTCTATCTCCCCTCCTTAGGGGGGTCCCCATACAAAAATAGGCTTAAATTAAAGAAAAATGCCTCACGAACTTCAATCTACATAATATAGATGCCGTAGGAACAAGAACGAGCATGTTCAGTATGTATATTCGAAAAATTTACACAAGTACCTTTTAAACGAGCCTAATATGAAGAATATTGGATTCGTTTTTGGTATGTTTTAAAAATATGTTACAATTATTACCTTTTTTTAAAACTGAATTTTGGGTTCCATCCCCTAACTGGCCAAATAATGACCCTAGTAAAAAAAAAATAAATTTTCTAGTCAAATGCCGCAAACCTCAATCTATGACGAGTTTTTTTAAACTATAACCATTAAATTCGGTTAGTGGTTTCTATTCATAAAATTAATTCAAAATAAATATATTTTGGAACGCATTATTCACTGTTTTCACGTTCCTTTCTTAAGTCTTTGCATGTCTCTCTTGGTCTGTATGCATGCAAAGACTCAAGACACGAACGTGAAAACAGTGAATAATGCGTTTCAAAAAATATTTGTTTTGAATTAATTTTATCAATAGAAACCACTAACCGATATTATTGGTTATAGTATAGTGCTGGATCGCATCTTATAATTTTAATAATATTTAAAACTTTGCGTACAAAGACCTAACTCACGTGTTTTGAACGAAAATTGATATCAAAAAGCCCTAACTCAGAAAACTGCTCGAAACACAGAAAAAATAAAAATTCAAGCCTAAAACAAATTTCGTGCGTAGTATTTAATTGACTTTGCGTTTAAACTTTTTTTAAATATCTAACCTTTGCGATTTTATGAAGTTTTTTCCTTCTCCTGTAAAGTAGCAAAATAATGAGTTACGCCCTTTCTATCCGAAGCTATCGATATGTTGTATTTTAACTCTTCTTTTATATAAATTAAAGATTTTGTTGAAACGGTCGAACGATAATGGGGCTACGACTAAACAAAAATTGACGAAAATTCGCAAAACCTTTCCTAGCGAATATTTAAAAAACCCGAGCTTACTTTTTAAATTTTAATCATATATTTAGATTCAGCGGAACACATACTACAACAAAAAAAATTGGTTTCAAGTCAAAGGCACGCAAAAAGTTCGATTTTGTTGTGTAGTGTAATCAGTCCCATTACAGATAATTTCAGAGATTAAATCAAAAGTTCCCGATGCTCTCTATAGGAGGGAGATTTGTGCACCGCTGTGGAAGGCACATGGACATGGCCTCTTAAACATTTTATATCCATAATCGAATCAAAAAATAAAAGTTCACAACAAATGATTTATCAAATTCGTTCTTAGAGCAACCACATTTGGTTTTATTGCATGTCTGGTCCTGGCAATTTTGTTTTGATGTCGCCTAGTGAGACGTCATCTAGATCAGGAAAAAATAAATCGATGTTTCATATCCTACTGATCCATGGTATGACGACTTATGTCTTCGATTTTGCACAACAATCTCTTTCTTGCATTTGAATTTAATGAGCCCAATTTAACGAGCCCATAGGGAAAAACTTCCCGGGGAATATTTATTTAGAACAGGTCAATCAGCTGCTCTGTTCAATTTGTATAGAAAGAAATTTGAAAGTTTGAAAAAGGTCAGAATTTCTCTGTCATGTCATGCTCAATGTGAAAAGTTGACTCCATATATATCTGCTATATTGTACATATCTCTTGACGATAATAAGGCTGAGTATTTCTGATCAAAGGCAACTATCTAATGACTACACAATTAAACTTCTCCGATACGTATGTAGGCAGGCAGGCAGGCAGGCAGGCAGGCAGGCGCAGGTAGGTAGATAGTGTGTGCTGCTGATTTAATTTAGAACTGTTCCTTCTCATGCTGAGACGTCAAATTTCATAACGCCGATCAAGATCTGACATCAGTTTTATAAGCATAGAAATGCAATGACTTGCATATTTAGTCTGACCTTGGAACGTGTGAAAGTCAATGGCCAGACAGACAAGCAAACTAAGTGTTTCTCAAGGCATGGCCGACGACTATCTTGTTCAAGCGAAAGCAAATGATTCAGAGCATTTAAAATGTTTAAATCGGAGCCGCAATTTTTCACTAATTGCTCGGTGCAAAAAAAATGAACACCTCCCCAAATTTGTCATCTAATTGCCTAATTACCCATGAAATGCGATCGCTTTTAGCGATTAGGAATCCCGCTTAAATCAGGATTACGATTCATCGTCTAGTGGGTAGTTTAAATATTCTATATAGATATATATATATATATATGTGTGTATTTATAGGTAAATGATTTCTCAAATGCATTCGCGAAAGATGGCAATCTTCTTGAGTTAATCACTTTTCGGAAAAAATATTCTATGGGAAAATCAACTTACTTATCTAGAGTTTTTATTTGATTGTTTGTGAAGTAGTTGTTTTTATCGCTTAAAGTTATCGTTAAAGATAACGGGCCTCAATAGTATTTTTATTGTTTTCCAACGATAAATATGGAATGGTTAAAGCTTCGAATGTTTTATGTACCGCAAATGTTATAATAAGGTGTGTGACTTTTATCAAAATCAGTGCACAGGCGCGGCAACTATGGGGGGCAAGGCACTTTTTTCCCCTCCAAAAATTTTATTCGAGGGGCCATATTTCGGCAACTGAAAAAAATATTTGAAAATTTTGTAAAGATATTCTAGAATATCACACTTTTATTCTGCAATCCCCATAATTCATCTGAGATTAATCATCTTTCATATTTCTTAACTAATTTACTACAATTTTGAAGTTCCGGTAATTCGAATTTACCCGCCTGTGCCATCCACTTTTCACATTCGTGCAGAATTCTCCGAACATTGGTTCCAACCTAATCCAACCAAAATATGTGTCAAAGATTGTCTATAAGTATCGATTTCTTTCCCATTCCGAGAAGGGTTAGAACTTTATTCCAATTGCAGTAGATACACTGCACTTTTTCAAATATTTGACATCTACTAAACATTGCGTATTGTTCCCTTCATAAAATTCAAAAATTTTCTTATATACGGGGGTTCTTATATAAGAAAAAACCGGATATAAGAATGAAATTTCTAGGCAAAATCGACTTTCTTATATAGCGAAACTACTGTAGACACAAAAATTTATAGAAATATGATCAGAGTCACTCTAGAAGATTTGATATAGCAATGTCCGTCTGTCAGTATAAAGTCGAAAGAGTCGAGTTATCGAAAATTGGTACGCGTAATTATTATTAACGGGGGAACATGATTAAGAACAAGTTCGAGAATGGACCGGATCGGACTATTTTTAGGGTTACCTCCAAATACTAGAGTCAGTTATGAAAATCACAAAAACTGCTCTAAAACCAAAAATTTTCAAGATATTGGGATGACATTTAATGTAATTTTCAAAAATTTAGAAAAGTGGGCGTGACAGAAAGCTCTATTATACTTTTTTATACCAGCAAGATATATATAAGATAACCCCCCGTCTGTCTGCCTCTCTCCGTATACAGTTCTCTTATCGAAGGAGTCGAGTTATCTTGACAAAATTTGATATGCGTATTGGCGGGAGTACCTACATGAGTAAAATCAAGTTCGAGAATGGACCTAATCGATTCATTATTAAGGATACCTCCAGTGCTAGGATCTTTCGAAAAAATCGCAAAAATTGCTCATAAATCAGAATTTTTCGAGATGTTAGTCATGATAGTCGTCCTGGTCCTGGGGCATGTTTTAAGAAATATTCAAACATACATATAGCTAACTATTTATCTGTGTCCTGTGTCGGGGGTGGGGGTGGTATTATATTGTCAGGATCGCCTAACTATAAAACACCGTTCGATGTTTTACACTGTGTTTCTTTTGCTATATTGTATACAATTACATATGTGTCTGTTTCTCTAAAAGAATTTATTATTATTCGCCTTTGATACCGCCCCCTCTTGATACTTGATTCTATAATAAGCAGGGTTGATATGATTTAAATCAGTTGATTTAAATCAGTGATTTAAATCAAGATTAAAATCAGTCATTTAAATCCGGATGATTGAAATACAAAATTTCTCCAATTTCATTTGCTTTGCTTCTTCTCGCGTATCTATATATAAGACCTTAGTGACTTATGGCTGCTCTGCCCATATTCTTAACTTGCTAGCTAAGGACTTGGAAATCCCTGACTCTACTGCACATGTTCAAAAAATCATAAAGTACTTCAGAAACAATCATTTTGCTCATGCAAAGTATGCGTTGTCAAAAGCAAATAACTTGATATTACCACAAGAAGTGAGATGGAACACTATGTGTGATTCACTAAAGAGTTATATTGACAACTGGCCAACATTGATGCAAATAGCTGATCAAAACAAAGATAAGATAGATTAAGAAATCAGAAATATTATTGCAAATATGTCTACCAAAAGAAATGCTGAATACCTTGTTGAAAGATTGGAGCCAATAGCAAAATCATTGGACAAAATTCAGAGTGACAGGTGCACAATTTCAGAATGTGTACATATATGGAAAGACCTGACGGTGCAGCTTGAAGATGTTTTGAGCGTAGCTTTAATGAAGAAAGTCACGAACCGGTACCGCCAAGCTATGACACCGGCTCACTTTTTGGCGTATATGATAAGTCCAAAACTGCCTCAAGAGCAATTATCAGAGAACGAATCTGAAGAAGCCCTAAGATTTTTAGGGAACACCTACGGACAGACAGGAGTAAATTTCCTAATACAAAATAATACAATTGAAAGCAAAAACTGGGCCGTTTACAGGGGTTCTAATGAATGAAGAAATTGTAAAAAATACCAATACTTTAGACTGGTGGCGAGCAATAGATAGCATGAAAAAATGCATAACGGAACAAGAATTCAAAATAATAGAACAACTGTGCACCGCAATCGCTTCTTCCGCCGGGGTGGAGCGAGTGTTTTCTGCATTAAATTTAGTGCACAGTAAAATCAGAAACAAACTGGGTACAACAGAAGCTGGGAAGCTCGTATTTTTATTGAAAAATCTTAATTGATGTATGAAATCTCTTTATTAAAATGTCAATGAATAAACTTTAAAAGCTTGCTGTGATCTGTCTTATCTAATTGAATTTAGCCCAAAATAAAAATCATGACTTAAATCAAAAAAACCCGATTTAAATCAAAAAAAATCCAAAAAATTTGATTTTTTTAATTTTTTTGATTTTAATCATGATTTCTATCAACCCTGATAATAAGACAAAATTTATAAATGAAAAGATCGGACAAATCATTCTGCATCTTGCAATATAGAAGAAGAAAATTCACTACAAATTCGGTACAGCTAAGTTCCCGTTGGGGTTCTCATTCAAAGATTTCTATAATTCATCTACGAGCATCTACTTAGCTCCAGGCGGAATTGAGTGGAAAGATGATCTATGAAAGAAAAAAACTACAATTTATGGCACACTCTTCCTTAAATGGAAACAAATCAAAAAATTTGAACTCGAATTGGCCCCAAGAATATATTTTGGATTTGGATTGAAAAAAAAAAAAAAAACTAAGTGCAACCATTTCAACTGACTGGACTGACTAACAGCTCATCAAAAAATCTTGCCAACGAAAGACCAATCGCTATTCGATATCTTCGAGGATGTGTTGTGTGAAGCTTGAGTGGCTGCACTTTTCATCGATGGAGAAACAAATAATTGCGGCAAAGGCAAGAAAAATTAAAAAAAAAATTCCCAACAATTCGATAAGTTATTAATATTTACGTTAGATATCTCGGTTTCACTTCGGTGGGCGGATTGATTTTCATAGCAATTTAAGCCTACATCGATAGATATAACTATACTTACAGTAATTACACTGAACGTGTTCTTGTTTTAATATGCTTGTTGTGTTCGACGGTCTCTCCTTGGAAAATGTAAAAAGTTTCTTGATTTGAGAAACAACTTGTGCTTTCAATTAGAATAAATTAGCAAGGTCATCGGAGCGTTAAATAGCTTTACTTTGCCTTTTCATGCTAAAGCAATTGATGCGTAAAAGTGTATATGCTTCGAGAACAATAAGTTTAAACTTCAAGAACTTCGATTCCAAATTTTATCGTCTCAAAAATTCTATTCTAAAGCTGGGATGGATCCCTCAATCTGCGCCGATTTTTATCGGGCCACATCGGCACAAATTTCAAAAATATCCACAATCACTGTTGGGGCTTCCCAGTATAGTGGCCGCATATTGCAAAGAAGATATCGGGGAGCAAAAAAAAAAATTGGGACAAAAATCATTCCAGATGGTCACATATTGTCATCATGAGAGTCCGAAACTTTTTGTTCACACTATCGGCGCATTCATTACGGCAAAAATCGGCGCATTGCGCAGATAGTGGGATCCGGGCTTAACAGCCCCGATTCTTAATGTTCCCGAAGAAATTTCCCCCGCCGATTTGACAAAAATTAACCCATTCTTAGCATACTTAGGGACGGGAATATAAAGGGAACAACAATCTTGAAATTATTTAAGCAAAGATCATCAAATTTTTTCTTTAATTGACGCTTAGATTAGCTCGTGTTTCTGCGGAGAAAAATTTTCGGGGGAACAAAATTCCCGGTTAAGTATAATATTCATTTACAGCTCTATCCCTGGAAAACATATACATATAACCATATATGTCACTCTCATAGATATTGCGCGGGACGTTTCGCGCCAGTTAGAAAGAGATGTTACTCGGCAGGCAAAAAAAAAGCGAGAGAGAAATACTTTTGGTGAGTACCTAAGTGAAAAATACTCATTTTGGTGGGTACCCAAGACCATAGTGAAAAGAGCCAAAAATGGAAACGGCTCCTGAGTGACATATATGTATAGTTATATATGCTGGAAAATTTTTCTCATCGGAAAAGGTTAAGAGGAAATATCCTAAGCGATAGAATGTGATGACGTTTGCTTAAAAATGTTCGAAATTCTTGCGCCCTTAAAACTCCCCTCCCAACGTCTTTCCGATGGGAGAATATTTTGAAAATCCGCAGGGGAAAATGCTCTGATTGATCATCTAATTCAATCCCATCATAGGCGGCTTCAGTTATTGAAGTCGAAATGCAATTTATCAATTGATTGAGTCAAACAATGCAAAGAAAAATGAAAAGAAATTTCATTTCAGATTATTTTGGAAAATTATTCGAGCTTAAGGGGGTCTTCTCATTGAGCAACTTTTTTTTCGACTTTTTTTTTTTTTTTTGCATTTATTTATAGCTTGGGTAGTTGTGAATATGCCCGTAAAAGGATTTTTTGAAATTCGAAATAGTTTAGAGGATATAGCCTTCTTTGTCGAGCAAGATCTGCGCTAAAACGAGTAATTTTTGCGTTGCTTCAAACTTTAAACGCGTTTATCTCGAAACCACGTTTTTCGAACTGGCGGCCATGATATCTCCAGTTCAACTGAACCGATTTTCATGAAACAAAGTGGAATCGACGCAGAATTGTCACCATTCTCGGGTGAACCTCGACCATAATTTTAAAAAATTTTTTACTATTTTTTTTTTTACACTAAACTAAAAAAAAAAAGCCCGAAATTGAAATTTTTTTTTGAATGGCCGCCATTATTTTATTATTTAATTAAGCTTGAGGTTCACCCGAGAATTACATCTATTCTGATTATAACCCCGTTTTTTTTTCCATTTCGGACGCTCCGGAGACCCGGAATCGTGGCCGCCGTGACGGCACCTTTTTTTTCACCACCAACTTTGAAGTCTCATTACTTTTTGAACAGCCCACGTATCGAGGCAAAAAAAAATTTTTTTATTTACTTTGAACCTTTTGTAATACAATAAATAAAAAAAAGTTTTCAATTATTCTTTGCGTTTTCAAATAAGAATTTTTTTAAAAAGGGTCCAAAAAACGGGTTTCAATGAGAGAGACCTCCGCCATGCTTCGTCACGTCGCCACACATGGCTCATCAGCGTCTTTGGGGGGTGCATAAAAGTGTTTAAAAGAAAAGTAATTTCGGTATTCAAAGGGTTAAGAGCACTGAATGTTTATGCATTATCCTCTCGTGACTTGAGCGCGAAAAATAAAACCTTGCAATGTTTCACTCGCATACCTTAATTGAATTATTCGAATTTTTTTTTTTTTTTTAAATAAGAATCGGAAAATAAACACCCGAGCATCCAGGGTCTGAGGAGGTTATACGGGCTCAAAGTATATTTCAGTAAATAAACAAACAACAAGAATACTTTTTTTTTTGGGTTATCTTTCAGAAAAAATAAAAATAAATAAATAAAATAAATTGAAGAAAAAACGATTAGCCGAAAGTAAGCCAGAAATCATTTTTGAGATAAATTTTATCACGTGATCGATCGTGCGCTATTTCCCAATTTGCACACACAAATTTTTCTTCCCAAAAAATCGACTAAGTATGTATGTGAAAAGAGCAAGGGGAAGAGAGGTGTCATCGCCTGTCCTATCCTGTCTCTGTATGGAAATCGAGAATATGCAAAGAAAACATATTGAAGCTACACATTTCGATCGATTGCACTGGCCATGGAAATTGAGTTTCTTTGACAAATATTTGAAGGAATATTTTTTGACAAATATTTGAAGGAATATTTTTTGACAAAATTTTCTCACATTTCATCACACACAAAATGCATTCGCGCATAGTAATGTGTAATTGTCGAGAAAAATTCGAGTAATTAGTTCGTAATTAAACTTAAATTAGAATTCGAATTTTAGAGCTATTACCCGATGACTCGGAATCGCAGTCATTCGCAACATTCAATCGTTAGACACGTACCACAACACAATGTGCATTGGAAATGCGCAGTTTCCAGCTTTGAAACATTGTTTACGCTTCTCCCAAGTAGCTAATAGGAGAGCTACGGACGATTCTGGAATTGTAGCTAACTGAATTATATACACCACCATAAGTATATGTATATATGTACTGTATTATGTGTATGTAGAGGAATGTGTTTGCAATAATAAAACTTCCCATGAAAAACAAAAACATCGTTCAATCTTATCAAAGCAGAATTAAGATAAGAGACGAACTCTTTACTTGCCCACAAATCACACAGCATGGACTATGCATCTCACACCACACCACCACACACACACACACGATCCGAACGTTGACCCACTTGAACCTTGTAACCAACGTCCCCGATTCCATAAATCAACAGGTTAAGCAACATTGCCGGCGGACTGTGCCGAAAATCCATTGTACCCGCGCTCGGTTGCAAGCCTTACTACTACTACTACTACGTGCTACAATAATAAGCATAAAAACGAATTGCCAACTTACCGACATATTGTTCTTGTAATCGGACAATTGATTCTCCGCTGGGCAACGCTGCGACATTTTTACTATCTGACTTTAATGTAAACCACCAAGAAACGAACTCAACAAATTTTGTTCTGATTTAAATAAGGTTTCAACTTAATTGAACTTGCGCGTCTTATTATTTCTCGAATATCAGTTTTTATTTCAAAAAAAAAAAAAATAATAATAATAATATTAATAAATAAATAAACAAAAGGAAAACTTTGAAAACGCAATTTTCGAAAATATAAAACGTTTTTTGAATAATATTGCACCGGTTTTGTAAATTTGCTTCTACCGAATTCAATTTCAAAGCGAACTCAGTTCGAAATATTTAGACTATGTGCGAGGTTGAATAGAAATTCCCTTCTAAATATTAAAAATTCAACTTCTAGCTTTTATACAATTCACTCGTTTGTTAGTGAAGATACTATGCTAGAGGTGGAAAACAATCGATGGCACTATCGATAGTATCGATCACATATTGAGGCCATTTACACTAGGCAATTGTTGAACGTAAATTCTCAAATTTTTTCGCTTTTGGATTTGCATGCGTGTTCATACGTGGGAAAGAGAGAGCTCGAAACGATTGAACGAATACATGAAATCAAAAAACACTCAATTTTTCTCTACTTTGTCGCTTTTCGCTCGCCCGAAAGAGAGAGAATTGACGGTCAATAATTGACTAGTGTAAGGTCTCAGTTACTCTTGATTGAACGTAACTCAACTTTACTTACTTAATCAGCTGACTTAATATGTTTTGAACATTCTATAAGTTAAGTTAAGTTACGTTAAATCCATAGTAACTGAGCATTAAAGGCTCAGTTACTCTTGATTGAACGTAACTTGACTTTACTTATTTAATCAGCTGACTTGATGTGTTTAGTACATTTTCTATGGGAGCAGTTACTGAAAACTTAATTTCACTTAAGATAAGAATCTGTGGAAAACAGATTTCTATAAGTTAAGTTAAGTTATGTTAAATCCATAGTAACTGAGCATTAAGGGTGGTAGCTACCAAAAAGTTTAAGCCAAGGCTAAATCTTAATCTTTCCAAGTAAAAGTGGTAGTTACCAAGTCAATTTAAACCGGTTTTAGAGAATTCGATATTCGAAAACGTGCTGCCACACTTTTCAATTTAAGCCCAAAAACATATGGTTTTTGCTATTTTGGAACACCCTTTGGGGTCGTCCATATATTACGTCATCATACAGGGGGGTGGAGAGGGTCACGCGAATGATGACGCTTGAGGATGAGGGGGAGGGGGGGTCAAACCGCAATGATCACGTCATCATCTCTATCTTATAAGAAAACACTATTAAACTATATTTTGAAGAAATTAATTTCTATTTAGTTGTGAAATAATATAGAGTTCAAAGATGATGTCAAACAAGGGGGGGAGGGGGTTCTGGACGATGACGATTGATGATAAGGGGGAGGAGGGGGTCTAAAATGGTCAAAATCATGCTGACGTAATATATGGACGGCCCCTTTCAAACTAGCAGGCCGATGGAAAAACGTTAAAATTTGAACAAAATAATTTTTTTTTTTTTTAAATATTTTTAAACATATGTTTTTTGTTTATCTTTCTCTGCTCTCTTCGAATTTTCGAACATTTTCATTCTTAAAATCTATGACTGCTTCGATGGGGTAATAAACCAGGTTTAATTTATTTGGTAACTACGAAAATTTAAGCGAAAGCTAAGAATTAACTTAAACCGGGCTGGTAACTATCATCCAAAAAGACCTCATTACAATATGGGTCCTCATGCAACACATTTACACCGTGTAAACTGAGTGAAGTAAATAAAACTGTCAAAATTGCATACAAAATTTGACAGTTTTACGAACTTCACTCAGCTTACACGGTGTAAATGCGTTGCATGAGGACCCTTAATATGTGGCACTTAAGAAAATTACCCAGCCGGACATTATCGCATGCATGAAAAAATCATTACTGCAGAAGAAGTGAAGCACTCATATGTAAAGAGGGCAGGCAATTGGTGCTTTTTCGAATAATCTTCCAGTGATAATATCACAGAAGCAAGAGCGTGTTGCAACAGACACTTCTTCAAATGAAATTTTCATTTGAAAGGGGGTTGTATACTTCTATTTTTAATGCAGATCCTATGAAATTGTCGAGACAAGAGTGTTTTTCAATCTGTGTGATACAAATCTCAAAAGTTGTATAATTTTTTTTGTACTTAAGATGTTTTAAGAATTGAAACTTATAAGTCTTTCCAAAGGCGATAATGTGTCACAATCACGAAGTGACGAAATATGGCCATATCCGCAAAATTTCTTTAAAATTATTGCTTTCTTCTCCGTCAGAGTCTCCGCGGCGTATACTATTTTTTCAAATGTATTTCTCATTCCCGTTGGCACCATAGTATTTGTTCAGAATGATTTTTTCATTGATGTTAGCAGCATATAATCTATTTTCAAATGAAATAATCATGCACGTTTAACCCATTTCAGCCAGCCAGCATGTACTTTTTTGCCCAAATGAAGTTTTCATGCGATTTAAGGTTATACACTCCTTTATCTAATGAATACCACATGAATTTTGAAGTACTGAAAATAGCGGTTATCTCCTAACAAAATCCATTAGAAGTAAGGGTTAGTAATGCGAGTAGTCGCAGTGTGAATTTTCACCTTTCGGAAGTACTGCAGAAGTAGTGAAATTTCCGGCTGGGTATCGGCGGGAAGCCTTTATCCTTTAGAGCATCTGCAAAAAAATCACTGTAAAGTGCGAAAGATATGTTTGCATGTATGGTAAACTTTATTGACCATCAATACTCACTTTCCTACGTATAAATACGAATGCAACTCCAATAGCGAAGAAAAATTAGAATTGACGATCAACAATTGACTAGTGTCTGTTCTGAGCTACACCGATTAAATTTTATCGCTTAAATTCCAAAACAGATCGATAAACTCGTTTGTCTGCAGTACTGTTGTTTCGAACTTATGTTATACTGTATTTACACGATATGAATTCGATAATGAAACAAATTTTCGATGGCAAGGGAGGTAGGAGGAAGAGAGGAAAACGCTACCACACCACTATCCCGTGGTCCCTTAGCCCACAAAAAGTGTGTTTTCATTATCAAAATGTCTTAACGTGTAAATTGGCCTCTTAGGAGATTTATGTCGCCGTTCATGTTATGGGACAAATCAGCGGCGCCACAAAGTTTGTTTAAAGGCAAGGGACTTTCGGAGCTCTTTTCTCTCTTTTCCGTTCGTCCCTCGCCAGCAAACCAATTTTGTTGCCGATGATTTGTCGCCTAATATGAACGGCGACTTACATGCATATGTGGCAGGTAAATTGTAGTGAGAAACGTACTGGGAAGCGTGAGGAATTTATGTCGCTCCCATCGCCCGTTCGTTTCTCACCCACAAACTATATGTTCCCGCGACAAAAGTCTCCTTATGTCTCAATATGGTGATAGGAAATTTGGAAAAATGATTTTTAAAAAATAATATTGAATATTGCAAAAAAAAAAAAAGTGTATGTTGGATAAAATGTGACTTAAGAGGTTTCTGAAATGACCGATTCAAATATATATTTAATTTAAAATATATATATATATACATATATAGCTGTCAATTTACTCAAGTCTTTATTCAAAATTTCTGTTTAACGGTACAAAAATATTGAGAAAACTATATTAACTATTTTTTTTTAAAAATTTTTTTTAAAATATGTTTGTGTTTGCAATTGTTCTAAATTCTCCTTTGCGCTTCTATATAAAATATATTGTTTCCATTTGATTTCTTAAAAATAAATGTAGTTTATTAACATGAAGTTTAGTTCTTTTTAATATCGTTATACCGTTACGAAAATAACATTAGGACAATTCTTTTATTCCGACCTAACACTAGTTACTAACCGTAAAACAATTTTGTTAAAAGGAAAAAAAAAGACAGTAGTAAACAATGGCCGATCGATAGGTAGGGCTGCCATTGCAAGGAAGTCGCACTTTCCCTTGCATGACATGACCGTTTTATTCCTTCTACTGCATGTTTAGCCATTGCTCTGCGATTAGTAACGAGTGTAGGGGCGCGATATAAGTATTTATTTACTATAGTATTCACCGTTATATATTTAAAGTTTTTTTTTTTTTTTTGTTTTGTTTATTTGTATCAATTTTACTAAATTTCCCTTTGCGAATGAAACCTAACTGCGTATTTTATAAAAATACGTCGTATTTTTTTGCAAATACATTTTTTGTTTTTTTGTTATTTTTTGTTTTTCTTTTGTTAAATTTTCTTTAACTCTTAGCGAAGTTTGTTGTAACATATTTTCTTATGAGTCAAAATTTTTATATTTTAATATAAATGCACGCCTATAGATATGCAATTATTCAAATTAAAAAAAAAAAACTTTTTGTCTTGCATTGTTTTTTTTTTTTTTTTTTTTTTTTTGTCTTAATTATTTTTTCGCGTGGGTTTGCGTTCTTCTCGGAGGGATTCTTTAATAAAACGATTACATTTTAAGTCAATGGCAAACAGTGAGAGAGCATTTAAACGCTCAAAAATTGTCGTTCATACAAGTACTTCGATGTGTGTGTGTGTGTTGATAATCTTATTCAAACTTAAGTGAAGCGGCGTTCTCGTTGATTACTTTTAAATGCATTCAGTCCCGATGATTACTAAAATTGCTTCCATGTCATCAATCAATTGAATTCAACGATTATCATCATTAAACAAATATCGCAAGCATCTTATGCTGGAGTTGTAGCATTCAAAGCTAAATTTGCTATATTCAAAGCTAAATTTGTAGCATTCAAGCCGAAATTCGTTGTATTCAAACTTAAATGTGCAGCATTCGAAGATAGGTTTTTAGCATACTCCTGGGCCCACGCTGGAAACGTGTTTAGGTTTGGATATACTACAAGTCCCCATGTTTGACAGAACGCATATAGTACAACAATACTGGCAATTGTGGCCGATTCCGGCAATGGCCTGCAAAAATTAAATACAATTTAGTTGGAAAGAAGAATATTGTATCACAACTCGAATGGCCACGTCGGAAATCGATGTTTAGACTGTTATGTGATAACTACAAGTCCCCATGTTTGACAGAACGCATATAGTACAACAATACTGGCAATTGTTGGGCCGATTCCGGCAATGGCCTGCAAAATTTTAAATACAATTTAGTTGGAAAGAAATGAACATATTGTACTGTATAGGCACGTGATCGTTTTAAAAAATAAAATTAATAAAAAAAAAAGCTTTTTTCTTCTGCTTTTCTCATGCCTACTAGGCACGTTATCCCAATTCAAAAAATGACGTGACAGGAAAATATCTTCGATTGAATTAAATTATTATTTAATTTTTTAATATTTAAAAAAAATATATTTTTATGCCCTTAAGGGGGTCTTCTCATTGAAAACCCGTTTTTTGGACCCTTTTTAAAAAAATTCTTATTTGAAAACGCAAAAGAATAATTGAAAACTTTTTTTATTTATTGTATTACAAAAGGTTCAAAGTAAATAAAAAAATTTTTTTTTGCCTCGATACGTGGGCTGTTCAAAAAGTAATGAGACTTCAAAGTTGGTGGTGAAAAAAAAGGTGCCGTCACGGCGGCCACGATTCCGGGTCTCCGGAGCGTCCGAAATGGAAAAAAAAAATCGGGGTTATAATCAGTATAGATGTAATTCTCGGGTGAACCTCAAGCTTAATTTTGTGATTTTTTTTGACAAAATGGCGGCCATTCAAAAAAAAGTTTCAATTTCGGGATTTTTTTTTTGTAGTTTAGTGTAAAAAAAAAAAAAATAGTAAAACAATTTTTAAAATTATGGTCGAGGTTCACCCGAGAATGGTGACAATTCTGCGTCGATTCCACTTTGTTTCATGAAAATCGGTTCAGTTGAACTGGAGATATCATGGCCGCCAGTTCGAAAAACGTGGTTTCGAGATAAACGCGTTTAAAGTTTGAAGCAACGCAAAAATTACTCGTTTTAGCGCAGATCTTGCTCGACAAAGAAGGCTATATCCTCTAAAGTATTTCGAATTTCAAAAAATCCTTTTAGGGGCATATTCACAACTACCCAAGCTATAAATAAATGCAAAAAAAAAAAAAGTCGAAAAAAAAAGTTGCTCAATGAGAAGACCCCCTTAAAATATTATGGATTTTTTGTTTTTGGAAATCTCTTAACTTCGAAACCGTGCCTTTTTGACAAACGTTGTGCAATTCATTTTCTAAAACACGAATAAAGCTTCAATTTTTCATGCACTCGTTACAACGTGACATATAAAAGTAAATTATTAAAAAAGTAAACGTTAATTTTGAAATTTTAATCTGAAAATGAACATTTTTATGCCATTCATAATCGTTTTTTGCGAGGCAGCCAGTCAATTTTTTATGAACGAAATGAGTTCTTACACCGTTACGTTTGTACGTAAGCATCAGCATACAACACGTATAAAAACGTATGTATAAGTCGAAAAAAAAATCGGTTCATTTACGACAATGATTACGAGTACAGACAAGTTAAAGCTTAACCCATTTTGAGCCGCTGTTCGAAAAGCGAGGGAGAGCTTTTTTGATAACAGAACTGTCTACGCAAAGACTTAACACGCGAACGTGAAAATAGTAATAAAAATCGTACGTAATTAATGGACAGCCCGTAAAGTTATAATCTTATAAGTGAGGGAATAAAGACAACGTAGGCAATGAAAATGACACATTTAAGCTTCGTTGCTTACATGGGAAATGTGTATTGAGATCCCCTGAGAATAAAGACTACAAACTAGTGTAAAAAAAAAAAAATTAAATTAATGCCAACAAATCCGTATCGAAATTGAAGAAAGAAGGTAAAATTAAATTCATATTGGGTCAGCAGTTCATTTATAAGGCTAATAGGGCATTTACATATACGTTTTAGCGCTCCTCGTTTAAGCTAAAACGACTAAGTCAAAACGGGGTGTTTACATATGCACATGTCGTTTTGTCATTTTGTGGTTATCTTTTGTTTGCTCAACACGTGAAATATGAGTGAATATTTTAATTTAGAATAGAAGCAATTATTGAAATTGCGTTCGTTTACTACATTGGTTGTGGAATTAACCTCAAAAATTTTTAAATTAGAAAATTCAATTACCATATGTTTTGCATTTTTATAGTGATGACACTCAGATTTCGATATTTTTATCAGCTATAAGCAGGATTTATCCTGTTTAGCTACTTGTTTTAAATTAAAACAGGAATGTTTCTCGTTTTAGTTTTGTACGATAAAACGGGAAAAATCTAAGTTGTTTTAGACCTAAAACGGGCAAAGTTACTAAAACGCGAATAAAACGGCATATGTAAACGGCCTATAAGAAGAAATTCTTTAAGCGATTGGAATTCCAAAGAGGATGATGTAAAGACCAATCGGAATGTGTTGTTCAATAGAGAAGATTTCTGTTAAATGTAAAAAATATGCATATGTATGTACATATATATGTATATTCTTACCATATCTTTTGAACGAATGTGTGCATAGCCCGCAACCAATGCATTCGGCGGCGTGCTAACTGGCAAATGGAACGCCATACTGCACGCTAGTCCCGCAGGTAATACTAGATATAGTGGATGAACTCCAATTGCTAGTGACTGGAAAATTTATTATTCGTTATTTTCAAAATTTCTTTTGCTGTATTGTTTTTTATTTCTTCAAAAAAGACGAATAAGAAGAAGAAGAAAAAGCTTTATGACCTACCATTTCCATTACAACAGGTATGAGAATATTAGCAATGGCTACATTGGAACTAAATGCTGTTAAAAATACCGCAAAAAGGATAACGACCAATAGTAGAATTGGATGTGGCAAAGTGTTCAAGCCTTTTAATGAATTTCCAATCATTTTAGCCATACCACTTCGGTTACTGCCTTCTGCAAGCGCAAATCCACCTCCTAAAAAAAGAAATTTTAAATATTTTCATTAAAACAAATTAGTTAACGTTTATGTTATGTTTTTTTTTTTTTTTTCATCCATAGCGAAGACTATCAGGTCTTTATTTAAAAGAGTTTTTTAGTCAGTCAAAGAAATCAATATGTCCATGTCAATCAATGAAGTGCAGGCTCACAGATCTAGTCTTTATATACTCGATCACTATTGCCGGTTTTTTAGAAGGGGGGGATACATCCAGTGTCGGTTTTAGCAAAAAAATATGTATAGAAATTATCAGCGCCACGAGGAGATCCATTCGTCTGTTTGTCTGTCCATCTGTCCATCTGTTTGTAGGCCGCTTTCTTTTCCAACGAGTTTAAGCTATATTGACCAAATTTGGTTTGCGTTTTGGCGACGACATCAGTAAGAAAAACTCAGAGAATGGACTTGAACAGTCCATTTTTAAGGGTAACCGCAGTACTAGAATCTGCCATAAGAACCAACGAAGGGTCCTTTGTAGTGAGCTCCATGATATTTTTACATCAGGTCATTGGATATAGCAGCAATTGGTCTCTTTTGTCATGCATGCGATAAATTTCGGCTGGGAGGTTTGGTTTCTTCTTCTTCTTCTTGTTTTCGATAAAATTTCACAGATTTTTACGTAATTCGGATCGCAATTCGAGGTAAATTACCTGGTAAATCAGCTCGTCAAATTTTTGTATGGCAAATGACGTGAATTACGAATGAGAGCCGAATCAAGTGCCGTCTGAACATGACATTATTTGCTTTTCTTCGAAATTTTATCGATAACTCAGGGCAGCAGTTCATTTTTGCTCGAAAATACGCATTATTACATAGTCTGAACTTGGAAATATTTCCAAAAAAAAAAAGAGGATCGTCGTTTCACTAAAAAATTTATCTTGGGAAATACACGGACTGTAATTACGGCCGCATTCAATTGCATTTAGAACTTAATAGCTTAAAGGTGAAGCAAATAACTACCGAAAACTTATGAAATTATAGCACTGTAAGCGCATTATCTTACCGAGCAGGAAAATTAGTCCCCATGGAACTTTGGTTTGGATGAATTTCCACGTTATCAATGAAGACGTAGCCTGTGTATTGGCCGGAGCTAAAATATTAAATGTTTCAAAGCCTATAATAGACCGAAATAAAAACCATGCTCTTACCTCTGCGGCACATATAGTTCATAAACGCATAATTAGCTGGCAGCATGAAGCACATTACTACAACTAATATTGTAGGCAGGGCGTTACCCATTTTAAATCCTCTACAAAGAAAAGAAAAAAATAAATAGGGCGTAATCAATAGATGCACAATATGTATATGCTATGCTTTCCTTTATTTGGTTACTTACTTTTGTGCTAACAAATCAGCCCAGCCAGGGATAAAGTTTGGTTTCCTAGTGAAGTACATAAGTATCATGAATATGAAGAGAATCATCACTTGGACTTCATGTGCGTTTATAGGTCCCAATTCGCTATAACGCTGATCGATAACTTTTTCAGCAACTTTTGCACCTTCATTTCCCAGCTTTACTGCTTCGGCTTCTTCACTTTTTGGACGGAATAGGCCCATGTACAGCCATTGAAGCCACAAGAACATCAAAAACGTGTACACTAACATCGAAGGTAGCGAATATAACATGAATGTTGGAAAATCTAGGGACTCTTCTGAAAGTGGAAATTTACTAAAGAAAACGTTGAATGAATAAATTTTGAAAATTTCAAAAAAAAAAACAAATAAAAACAATATATGATATATATTACTATATATAATATCAGGGATCGGCAAAAAAAAAAATTTTAATTTTTGATTTTTTGATTATTATCCACTCCACACTTCAAATTCTTGATTCTGAAATAAAAAAAAATAAAAATTGAAAATTTAAAATTCCCAAATAATGAACAATCCGTATTTAGATTCTAAAAATTTGGATTGATTCTATGAAAATATTTAAAAAATTAAAAATGTGATTTTTTAAAAAAATCCGAAATTTATATGTTAAAATTATGGATTGCTGGACATTTATTAATCACATTTTAAGAATTATGAATAATTAGATACTTATAATTAGAAAAATTTCTTCATAAAAAAAAAAAAATAAATAAACTACTTCGATCCGGCAGGGTTCGAACCAAGCCCTTCAGATTGCTAGCCTTGCACGCTAACCACTAAGACACGTCAAGTTCTAGGAGAGAGGAAGAAAATATCTCATTTAAGTTCAAACGAAAATATGCACAATAATTCTCATTCCTAAAAACCAAAATTTTGTTTGACTTTAATTTTATAAATGAAAAAAATCCACAGTTTTCAGTTTGGCAAACATGGTGTCACGGGTGAGCACATAACTAGAAATCGGGAATTCCCAGGTTCAAACCCCACACAAGAAGTTCTTCTCAAGAATATTTCAAAAATCAAATAAACATTAAAATAAACAAACATCTATGAAATGGGGAACTGAGAATGAAACTAAACGGGTAGATGAAAAACTTCACTATTCTTCTCATCATCTCAAGCAAGCCTGTATTGTAAAAAAAATTGGCAATCTTTGTTGGTTGGTTGTATTATTTAAAAAAATTTTAGAAAGTTTTTTGAAGTTTTTCTTTTTGAACTTTTCTAAGAGGTACCACTTTACTGAGTTATAGCTCTTTAAGTAGGTGTATTTTTCAGTGCATTATGAAATATTGTGGTTTTAAAGCAGACAATCGGACAGATCAAAAGATGGACGAACATAACATAATAGAGTCTTCTGGTGTCTCTGATAATTTTTACATAATTTTCTATGTCCTATATCAACTATTACAGAAAAAATCCGCAACCTTGCCATTTTGATTAATGATTATTCAAAAAATCTGCAATCTTATTATTCTAATTATAGTATCTAATTATTCATAATTCTTAAAATGTGATTAATAAATGTCCAGCAATCCATAATTTTAACATATAAATTTCGGATTTTTAAAAAAATCACATTTTTAATTTTGTAAATATTTTCATAGAATCAATCCAAATTTTTAGAATCTAAAATACGGATTGTTCATTATTTGGGAATTTTAAATTTTCAATTTTTATTTTTTTTTATTCAGAAATCAAAAATAAAAAAATGATATTTCTTGATCAATCCGTAATCAGTCATGATAATATTGATGAAAATATTATTAGTGCCGATCCCTGTATAATATGTCACTCTCATAGATTTTGGGCGGGACATTTCGCGCCAGTTAGAAAGAGATGTTACTCGGCAGACAAAAGAAGAGCGAGAGAGAAAAACTTTTGCTGAGTACCTAAGTGAAAAATTCTCATTTTGGTGGGTACCCAAGACCGTGGTGGGTACCCAAGACCGTGTTGAAAAGAGCCAAAATCGAAACGGCTCCTGAGTGACATATATATATAGTTATATATGATATATGACAATAAAAATGATATACGAATGTAATGCTATATTTACCTGTCATAAAGTTCTTTGAATGCCAAATTAGTGGCAGTTCCAATTATTGTGCCGCAACCGCCCATTGAAGATGCGTATGCGATTCCCAAGTAGTAGCATAGAGTCACTTTCGACGGGTATGGTGGCCTGTAATGTTCATATGCAAAGAGAATAAGAGAGGCTCTTCTTCATACAGTTACAAGTACGGTGTTGGAAAGAGATTCCGTTTCGTTCCGGAAATGGTAAAAGTTCGATTGCTGATAGCGATGCATTTTTCAAAAAAAAAAAAAAAAACCCGCCCCTCAAAATTTGTATAGGAGGGTGGGGTCGCAAATGCATTCCTGAGAAGTTATAGGGCCTTTAAGATTTTAGGCCGTAAGTCTAGAAAAATAAATTCTCCCACCATAATGGTATATCATAGAAAAAAAAAAAAAAAAAAAAAACTGTAATTGCGGTTTGAAAGCCAATTGTATGGGCTTTTAGGAAAAATTAAATTGGTGGTAAAAATTTGAGCCACTGAGGGACAAATAAACGGTCAAAGTCGAAAATTCCGAAAATAATTCTATTTTTTCACTTTCACAGCCATTTTGGTTTTGAGAAGTGTGCAATTACCACCTCTTTTTTTTTTTAAATTTTTTCCGAAATCCTCAATCGATTTCCTTTAATTTAGTACCCCATATGTTCAAGTAATTTTTTTGCAATCAAAAGCCACTAAAAATCAAACCCAAAATTCATTTGATTCTGAGAGTCTGCAATTTTCTCCCACTGATTGATTTCGCATTGGCTTTGAATGGCTTATCCCCGTCTTTGCAACATAGTGTTAAAATATCGAGTATTGATTTACTGGAACCTGGGTTGACATTTACAGTTCCAAAACTAAAATAAATTTTTTGTTTTGTCATGCACTCATATGATCGCATGGAACAGCATACTCTTCCTTATCGGCATGTGGCAGTTCTAAGATAAGACCGTATGTTTTCTTATCATTTCAATTGGCCTAAGTGTGTCCCCTCAAGGGGGCAGCCACCCTACCTAACCTAACCTAACCTATCATTTCAATTTAGTTTCATTTATATTTGAAAAGCTATCCGGAAAAATTTTCATAACGTAGGTACCGCACGAAGAAGACCGCCTACGTGTATGCAAAGATTTTTGTTTTTTGGTTTTTAAAAATAAATATCGGAGAGTAATTATTAGAGCGTGTATTTTTAAGCATTTATAAAATTGAAGCGTACTTTATGGGGCAAAAAATTTGTTCAATTTACATAAAGTTAAGATTCAAATCGATTTTTAGCCTATTTAAGACTTTTTCAAAGCTAGGAAATCCCTTGAAGTTCAAATTCTATTATTCCAAAATGGTGATAAGAAAAAAAATATCCCCCCCACAAAGTATGCTTCAAATTTATAAATGCTTAAAAATACACGCTCTAGTAATTATTATTTTCAGACTTTCAAATGAAATATTTGTAGCTCGGTAACGAAAGGATTAAGCCTCCATATGTGTATTTCCAGACGGACGTGACAGTTATTTTTTAGCAATTTTAAGTCCTGAATTGAAGAATGTGAAAAATGGCAATTCTTGCTTCTGACTATTATCGCGGCAGCTCTTCCGGACTTTTATACTTATAAAAATTTTAGGCATATCAGAATGGCAATTATATATTCTCGGACGTGATAAAAAGTTTTCTTTTTTCTGGAAATACCCATATTGAAATGTCGGATTTCGAGTCAAAAGGCATCCAACCGTCAGTGATTTCCAAGATCTCTATTCATGATTTACTAGCTATATTTAATATCAAAAAGAAATGAAAATTCCTTACTCATCTTCCCGAGCTTTCTGTCCAACGATTTGATATTGCGGAGGCTCTCTGTTAATCTTACATACTCCTTGCTAAAAAAGAACAAAAGACTTAAGATCATGTATGAGATATATAATTTTTTTTTTTATATTTTACTTACAGCCTGTAGTTCTTCCAAGACTGCTTGGATAATGGGGCACATCATTGCAGTGCAAGCTGCGTTCGAGATCCACAAAGACAGAAACGTAGTAACGGCAATCAAGCCAAAGTGAAGTCTGAAATTAAAACATTGAATTTGAAATTTCGGTTTTTATACTATTAATCTAACGAACTAAAACTATAACCGCCACAATATGGAAATCCACAAAACAAAACACAATCACTGGTTAAGGATGGCTGGCCCTGTATGGATTCTCCAGTCTATTCTTCTATTAATATAAGAGAACGCATGTGGGATGCGAAAGCGTTTTCTGGCAAAAGCAAAAATTAATTTTACAATTAAAATATTTTTCCCTTTAACGATTGATGGCTCCAGAAATATGGCTGCACATAAATGAGAAACCAATATTATTATCGACTGTAGCTGTGCAATAAATCCGTAACGTCTGTCGTTTGAAATATGAAATATTTTTATTTATTGTCTTCCTGCCGTTCTCTTGATCAAGATATCCCAGCGGCGAAAATGCTGCCTACAGAAGCACATTTCGTAGGCCGTAGACGGTAATACATACGACCTCATATACCCTCCAAGTATACTTTTGTTCGAGCATGGCCGTTTTGTAGATCGAACGCCTACCACCACCACCACATAAAGTAAGCTATTGGTAGGCATTCGCTTACAATCTCGTATACTTTAAGTTTGAGAGTCTAATTTTGAGTATGGGCAGTTCACCTAAATCTACTATACTTTGTAAGCTATTGGTAGGCAATTCGCCTACAATCTCGTATACATTTTAAGCTTTTGGTAGGCAGTTCATCTACAATCTCGTATACTTAGTAAGCTATTGGTAGGCAGTTCACCTATAATCTACTATACTTTGTAAGCTATTGGTAGGCAATTCGCCTACAATCTCGTATACTTAGTAAGCTATTGGTAGGCAGTTCGCTTACAATCTCGTATACTTTGTAAGCTATTGGTAGGCAGTTCGCCTACAATCTCGCACTGTTGGCCGCTGGGATCGGACGGGTTAAAAAAAAAAAAAAAAAATCATACAAAAGTGCTTAAATTAAATGAAATTAAGTGTTAAATGAAGTATCATCCTTAAAAAAAAAGAAGGAAAATAAAATCGATTGAAACTCACCTTCTCGGACTGCATCCAACAATTTTTATGACGCGCAATGCGAGCCGTTTATGAAGATTCGAGTATTCTATGGCTAATGCAACCATTATTCCACCCATAAACATGACTAACGTGTCTTTAAAGTACGTTTTACAAGTTGTCTCCGTATCCTAAGAGATAAAAATTCTTCAAAGAAATGGCCTTGAAATAAAACATATTATAAATAGAATCTCTTACCATTATATTCAGTAAAGGAAATGCAAAAATAGGAATCATTGATGTGACGTAAAGCGGCATCGCCTCTGTTACCCAAAATATGGCCATCACTAGCAGCACATACATACATTTGTATTGCTAAAAATTGTTTTATTGAAAAGAAAGAAGACGTTATATTTTTTTTGAGGACAACTCTACTGGAATCGGAATTTTGCATTTTGACCAAACCAACCTTTCCAGAATCCACGAACAGCAAAGGCAAGAAAATTAAAGGAACAGTAAAAACAATTAATCCTTTCCAATGGATGGCAAAAAAACTTTTTGTTGGCCCATGATATTTCCGATTGTCGGCGTTTGGAGAATTCTCCTCGCTATGGGGGTGAGTGAGTGAGTGAGTGAGTGAGAAATGAAATTCGAAAATGAAAATAAAATAAACTTACATTTCCATTGTATTGGGTTTGTGATCACCCACTAGAAATACAAATAAAATATATATGAAATTATTAAAGCAATTTTTTTTCAATAAATTAAAATATATGTATATAAATAGTTAGACAATCCCACAAAGTCTTTCTCTCTGAATTTATCTCCAGCTTAGATGAAAATTTATATCTCTAAAGCAGTGTATGCCAAAATGATACATACACATTCTGTGTTTGTATTGAACAGGCCGTGCGCTGATCACACTTAAAAAAATATGTTGCTAGTTCTAATAGTGGTTTTGTTTTTGAGATATGGAATGAATGAAATGAAAGACCTAAAAAAAATCATGAGAGCTATTCACATTAGCTTTTAAACACCCGTTTTAACATTGCAACGCCTTCATTTCCTATACGTGAAGCATGCACTTTAAGTTTTATTATTATTGTACTTCTTGGAACGTAATATTTTTCCACATATCGAACATTTAGCTTTGGAAATATCGTTTTCAATATATTCCAAAACGAAAAAAGCTTCTTCCCAGCTTTCCCTGAACATTATCAAATTTTTCAAACAAATTTTTCGCAGTTTATCGGTCGGTTTGTCAACACATCCGAGCGCACACCTTTCCGCTTCGCCAGTCGAAAGCAGACTAAACGAAAATCAGCAGCTACACGCATACTGTGTGTGTGCTGTTGTGAAATTGAATTTGCCACCAGTGGCATAGTTTGGCATACACTGCTCTAAAGCTAGTCATTTGAGCTGGGAATAAATTTAAATGGGATTTTAAAAGACTTTGTGACTTGCCGAGGTTCGAAATAAATTGAATGAAATTCAATTATAAATAAAAAATAAAAAAAAAAAATAATAATAAAAATAAATAATTCACAAATCAAATAAAATGAAGCCCGACTTTGATATACCCAGCTTCTGGAAGAGATTTGGAGCGCACTAACCCCAATTAGTAGTTTATATTGAAGGAGTTCTGTGCTGATTCTGAGGCAGGCTTTTTCAATCTTCAATAAATTGACTCAGTGTCTTTTAATATGTAAATTATCCATTTGTAAACACGGCAGTGGACCGATCAAGATCACCTAGTTAAGGACTTCAATTGAAGTGCCCAATATCGTTATTTTTATCATCCCAAATGGCACAAAAATCCAGTGTTTTGTACTGTTCGGATCGTGTGAACGCACGTTTATGTGTGACTGTTTAGTGGAACCTTTTATTTAACGGCGAATTGCTTTCAAAGGACTACTCTTTCCGATTTATCAATTATTCCGATCGAAGAAGTAACCCTATCAGGGGGTATCTCCACCGAAGCAATACGCAAATTGAAGAAGAATAAATCTCCTGGACCGGACGATTTCCCGCCCGAACTGCTTATTCATGGTTTCAGAAATATTTCTCGCGTGTTACACCCCATCATCATACAATCAGAGTGGAATGATTCCGATACTATTTCTGAGGACTAGAAAGAGAGGGCAATCGGATAACGCCCATGTTCGAAAGAAGGGCGATATAAGGCAATAACTGGCGCGGCATCATACTGCTAAACACAATCCACAAAGTCCTGTCAGAAATCGTTGGAATGTCCAACTTAACTACCCTGCAGTAATGAGCCGGTCAGTTTTCTAAGAAGGACTGGCTTTTGACCGGTCCAAACCCTACCGGTTAAATTATGGTATTTCGCTTCATGGAATTCGGCTAGCCAGCGGTCGGTAATAAAGGGATTAGTTTATGGGTAGTCTGTAAATGACACTTTCATTATCTTAGAATATATATATATATATAAGAAAATTGTTGCTTATTTTCCTCATTTGACTATCCTAAAACCAGACAATATTAAGACAATTGACCCAAAAAAAAACTAGCCTATGATCAGCCGTTTTGCGGACCAGTCCCTCTCCTAGGACAGGCCCATGTTAAAAAGGTCAGTTGAATACATTAGAAGTTCGAAGTGGAATTATGAGGGGACTAGTACTGGTAACATGAAGGACTGACCGAAGACTACACTTGGGTCATTCCATATTACTGCTGGGTAGGAATTAAATATACTTATACATACATACTAATATTGACATCGGCATTTCTTTGAAGCAATATCCACTTATCGAAGCTTCGGAAATTATTTTTTATTATTAAGTAGGCTGTAAAGCACCACGACCTAAAAGATCTTTTGTGCAGCCCGTATTCCTTTAGGATAATTGAAGACTATTAAAGAATCTTAGAATTTCTAAAGGACTAAATTGACTAATTGCTTGAGGGACCATTATTCTTGCCCCTAGACAAGCGATTCTGCGCCTAGCCGCAGCAGGGCAAGTACATAAAACATGCTCTGCTGTTTCCTGCTCTAACTTGCAAAGTCTACAGAGATCTTCGTTTATCACCCACCCCCATCTTTTTCAGGTGATATTTCAGTCTACCGTTAAGTGCCCCGTTAAGAGTTCAGTATAGGTCTTGATATTGTTTCTGCTCAGGTTAAGTGTAGCTTCTGCCCTGATGGTCGTGAGACTTATGAGCCTTTTTGCCTGCCGCATGCCCTTGTGGGCTCTCCAGCATTCATTTAGGCTTTTCTCTTCCCATATCCTAATCAGGTCGTTTCTGTAGCTATTGTTAAACCCACAGAATGGTTCTGGTCCAATGAAAGGGTTTGCCGCACCTCTTTTGGCTAGGCAGTCCGCTCTTTCATTGCCTGGATGTCCTTCATGCCCCGGTATCCAATATAGAGTAACAGTATTCCTCCTGGATAGGGTTTGAAGAAGCCCATGGCATTCATATACCTGTTTTGAGTTGATAGTGAATTCTGAAAGGGCTCTCAGAGCCGCCTGACTGTCCGAGAAGACGCATATGTGGGAACCTGAAGTGTTTCTTTCGTCTACATTCTCTGACATACAGCTCTAAGGCGTGGACCTCCGCCTGAAAAATGGATGATGTTTTCCCCATAGCAGCTGCTTTCTGAAAATTAGGCCCAACAACTCCCGCTCCAACGCTGCCGTCAACCCTTTTTGGACCCGTCGGTGTACCATTTCTGGGAGTCCTCTGGGATTTCTATATTATTATTTCTCCATGAGTCACGCTCTCTAATGACTACCTCATAATCTCGGGAGAAATATTTTTTGTGCACTTTGTCGGATAGCCCCAGGCATGGGGTGTCCCAGAAGATAACTAGAGCCTTTATATGCCCTGTAAGATTACCTTCTTCGGAAATACCCTGCCTCCCGCTCATTACTGGAATTTTAAGGTTAAAAAAAAAAAAATAGATATGTATTAGAAATATTAATCAAAACTTTTATTGGCTCTAGTGACTTCTATTTGACTTTATTTAAGTTTTCAATTAAAGCACGTCCCCGTCTTAGCAGAGTCGTGTTAATTCTCCGACTTCGTTATTCGTTCGGCTTCAATAAAAATTCCTGAAATTGTCATCGTTTTTTTTTTTTTTTAAACTTTTCTACTACGAATAGGCACGTTCACTGCGAATGCACCCATCCACTGATTTTGGGTCTCTGTACGTTCATGTGCGCACATGTTAACACAATATCTACCCTGCAGGAAATTTCAATGTTGACTGTAGTGAAACATTGACATTTTGTAGACATTGAAAGGGGCCCGTCCATATATTACGTCAGCATGTTTTTTGATCATTTTAGACCCCCCTCAAACTTATAATCAATCATTGTCCAGAATCCTCCCTTCCCCCTGGAATTTTATTATTTCACAAGTAACAGGTTGGCTGATAAGTCCCCGGTTTAACAAAGAAAAACACATTTTTATGTCAAAATTCGTTTTTATTATTCAACATAGTTCCCTTCAAGAGCGATACAACGATTATAACGACCTTCCAATTTTTTTGATACCATTTTGGTAGTACTCCTTCGGTTTTGCCTCAAAATAGGCCTCAGTTTCGGCGATCACCTCTTCATTGCAGCCAAATTTTTTCCCTGCGAGCATCCTTTTGAGGTCTGAGAACAAGAAAAAGTCGCTGGGGGCCAGATCTGGAGAATACGGTGGGTGGGGAAGCAATTCGAAGCCTAATTCATGAATTTTTGCCATCGTTCTCAATGACTTGTGGCACGGTGCGTTGTCTTGGTGGAACAACACTTTTTTCTTCTTCATATGGGGCCGTTTTGCCGCGATTTCGACCTTCAAACGCTCCAATAACGACATATAATAGTCACTGTTGATGGTTTTTTCCCTTCTCAAGATAATCGATAAAAATTATTCCATGCCCATCCCAAAAAAACAGAGGCCATTACTTTGCCAGCGGACTTTTGAGTCTTTCCACGCTTCGGAGACGGTTCACCGATCGCTGTCCACTCAGCCGACTGTCGATTGGACTCAGGAGTGTAGTGATAGAGCCATGTTCCATCCATTGTCACATATCGACGCAAAAACTCGGGTGTATTGCGAGTTAACAGCTGCAAACACCGCTCAGAATCATCAACACGTTGTTGTTTTTGGTCAAATGTGAGCTCGCGCGGCACCCATTTTGCACAGAGCTTTTTCATATCCAAATATTGATGATTGATATGACCAACACGTTCCTTTGATATCTTTAAGGCCTCTGCTATCTCGTTCAACTTCATTTTACGGTCATTCAAAATCATTTTGTCAATTTTTTTGATGTTTTCGTCGGTAACCACCTCTTTCGGGCGTCCACTGCGTTCACCGTCCTCCGTGCTCATTTCACCACGCTTGAATTTTGCATACCAATCAATTATTGTTGATTTTCCTGGGGCAGAGTCCGGAAACTCATTATCAAGCCAAGTTTTTGCTTCCACTGTATTTTTTCCCTTCAGAAAACAGTATTTTATCAAAACACGAAATTCCTTTTTTTCCATTTTTTTCACAATAACAAAAGTTGCTTCACAAAAGACGCTCTATCTCACAAACTAATTGACTTACAGACGTCAAATTTTGACACGAATCATTTGAAGGTTGCCTGCCACTATATAAAAATAATATGCATTTAATACTAGCGACGCCATCTATGTGTCAGACCGGGGACTTATCAGCCAACCTGTTACCTTCATATCTACGGTCCAATTGCTGTCACACTCGGCTGGGCTAAAAATGGAATGGCAGACGTTTTTTGGACATGCATTGCCCAGAGGTCAGAAGATCTGTTGTCTACCATATTTAGAGCTATGGCGATACCCACTGACCCGACAACATGAGACGTCGCATTTCCTGCAGGGTAACAATGATTGGGGATTTGTCAAAGCTTCTACTGATGTATGTACGTATTGATATTTTTCCATTCGCATAAAGAAATAAAGAACATGAATGAAATGATTATCACTTTTTCGGGCGGAAGTATTAATAAATACAATATGGCTACACACAAGCACACAAAAAAACACGCACACACATAGAAATGAAAACACACAATCCCGTATCAATGGGCAATTGAATTTTTATACGCGGCACACTTTGTATTGAGGCTTTATTGCGTTTTTGCGTACGTGTGTAAGTAACGTCCACAGCCATTCGAATCGATAGTTTTCAAAATGTTTGAAAGGGGGCGTGGCAAAGGGGAGTCTCTTCAAATCCCTCTCTTGAACACCCGAATTCAAATGGAAGTTTATTGAAAATCGTCAGAGAACTTCTAGCATGGCAAAAAAAAAGAAAAGTAGTCGGAAAAATACGGTACCACCACCAGTACGAGTAATAGACACACCCTAATTAAAAGAATAATTACAGAAACTCCTCTAAAATCAGAAGTATGTATGTATTCAATATATTTTGCTGCGAGTTGAAACTTGTGCTAGTCTGACAGCCATTCATGTTGCCTGCAGGATGTTGAAATACTTACTTGCCGCGGCAAAAGGGTGCGGTACTAGAAAAAAGAAAAAAAAAAACTTCTCTTCGATTTACACTACACAAGGAAGTTGAACAGAAGTCGGCATAGGAAGGTCTTTTATGGTTATGAAAACCTCCACAATATTTCGTCTTAATGGGCGCGGTTTCAAACAAAAAAAAAGTATCCAAACAAATATGTATGTATGTATATACAATGGAGGCTTTTATTTATAAGTGTCGGCTCACCTGACTATAACACCCTTATGTGTTTTATTTTATCGCTTTACAAAGCTCTCGAAGCATAGCACTGTCAATCGAACGAGCCTCTGTTAATTAACCTCAACATTCCAAATTGATTATTTCGAAAAAATAAATCAGTATTAATTCAGCCGGGGAAATCAATGAGGCCACTTTTGGACACACCCTTTTTTTTTGACATTTCTAAAATAGATCACGAGAGAAACGAAGAAGGGTGGGTAGAGGGAGAAGTAGCGTATGAGGGGGTGTCGAAGCGGGAATCCGCCCCGGGCGCCATGTCATATTTTATATTATATAAAAGACTTTTTATTTAGAGTGGAGGGCGGAGGGGGTATTTCCTCCATTGTGCCCCCAACATTCAACGGACGACTTGCTACGCCATTGATAGAGAGACGGAGAGAGGGTGAGGGGGGGAGGGGGGATGTGGTAGATTTAGAGTGAGAGAGAGAGTTAGAATTAGATATAGTGAGAGAGAGAGAGAGGGAGGAGAGGGAGAGATAGTGAGAGAGAGAGAGAGAGTTAGATATAGTGAGAGAGAGAGAGAGTTAGATATAGTGAGAGAGAGAGAGTTAGATATAGTGAAGAGAGAGAGAGTTAGATATAATGAGAGAGAGAGAGAGAGAGAGGAAGTAGATGAGAGAGAGAGAGAGAGATAGAGAGAGAGAGAGAGTTAGATATAATGAGAGAGAGAGAGTTAGATATAATGAGAGAGAGAGAGGAGATAGAGAGAGAGAGAGAGATAGAGAGAGAGAGTTAGATAAAATGAGAGAGAGAGAGTAGAGAGAGAGAGAGAGAGAGTTAGAAATAGAGTGAGAGAAAGCGAGAGAGAGTGAGAGAGCGATAGAGTGAGAACGACAGCTAGAGAGAGAAAGGGAGAGATATAGAGCGAGAGAGATGAAATAAAAACATTCACACGTGATTTAGGAGATTCACTTTCTTGAATCAATACAACTCCAGAAATTTTAGTTGCTTGCTCTATTTCCGATACCTCTCGGTTGCAGTTCTATTACATTATAGGGAACATCACTTCCATGCATAATAATAGTAAAAGTTCTCGTCATTGCCTTGCTGGCTGTTCACTTCGAAAACATAAAGAAAAATACAGTTATTAATTTATCTCATACCCCAAGTAGTTAAATTTTAAAGTGTTCACCTCAATAAGATATTGACGATAACGGGTTCTGGTAGCGAAGAATGAAAACAACGTCAATCACAATTCGGATTTTTATTGCACGCTGGCAATGCTGATACTGGGGCACTTATTTGATAGACGAGTAATTAAAGTTAATTGAAGTCATTTAAATATGGGGGCGGGGGGGAAAGAAAATAGAACATCGAGCCAAACATACCAGTGAAAATAACATATTGCAACTAGTTGATGTAAACGACGTCCTCTCGAAGGACAATTATGTGAAAGAGCAGCTGAATTTATTACTGTCAGACTTGACCGACTTTAGCTTAGAGACGACATATCCTTCATTTTATTTATTTATTCTTTTTTTTCGCATTTGTTAAAGTCTTGTTATGGCGCTGATTACTGAGAAATTAAATGTATTGTTATAAGACAGGCCTGTATGTATAAAACCTGATAGCACAATACCCAACGTTGATCCTCGACTACTCTCACTGAGCTCGTTTAGAAAGGATATCCTTTCGGCACAGCTGGTTGCACGACTTGATCCAAATCTTTGACGACAAGGACTATGTATAACCATGCCATCTTCTTTTGGGTAAAAAAAAAGAAAGGAAAATCCTTCCAATTTTTGCCGTTTCGCGGGATTTCGAAATGGAAAAAAAGGACAAAAAGAGAGGATATCGAAGAGAGAAGAACTGCTAAGAGGAGCTAGAGTCAAGAGAGAAGAATAAAAGAGATCTTTGCAGAGAAGAGTTTCAATGCAATTGCTACGCCATTGAGAGAGAGAGAAGGGAGAGGAGGAGAGAGGAGAGAGGGAGAGGAGAGAGAGAGGAGAGAGGAGAGAGGAGAGAGGAGAGAGAGAAAGGGAGAGAGAGAGGAGAGAGAGAGAGAGGAGAGAGAGAGGGAGAGAGGAGAGAGAGGGAGAGAGAGGAGAGAGAGAGAGAGAGGAGAGAGAAGGGAGAGAGGAGAGAGAGAGAGAGAGAAAGGGAGAGAGAGAGAGAGAGAGAGAGAGAGAGAGAGAAAGAGGAAGAGAGAGAGAGAGAGAGAAAGGGAGAGAAAGAGAGAGAGAAAGAGAGAGAGAGAGAGAGATAGAGGGAGAGAGAGATACAGAGAGATAGAGGGAGAGAGAGATACGGAAAGATAGAGGAAGAGAGAGATACAGAGAGATAGAGGGATACAGAGAGATAGAGGGAGAGCGAGACAGAGAGTGTTGCACGCACGACTCTCGGGCTATTGTAAATGGGCCCACACTTACAAGACTAAAGCCTACATGTATGCAGGTCAACGCAAAATCCACATAAATGTCGCGAGCTTCACGCACGGCACTCTGCAGGACAGGTCATTCATGAAGTCATGCAACCCATGTGTGGAGGGAGAAAATCCTCCATAATTGCAGACATCCTAACATTTCAAATCCTGCTTCATGGACGATTCTGTCCTGGACGAGCGATTTTCACAAGAGATATATTTATAAGTAGGGCTCGAAAAAAAATGCCCTAAAAATAACGAAAAATGCGTCAAAAGTGATGGAAAAATGTCCAAATTAATGCGTCTGGAAGAGGTTTATAAAATCTTTGATTAATGCCAAAAATAATTATATAAGAATATTTTTTCGGCATTTAAAGCTGAGAGCCCACTCTATCTGCGAAAATAGAACAATCTGCGCCGATTTTTATCGGGCCAGATCGGCACAAATTTCAACAATTTCCACAATCACTCGTTGAGACTCACATTATCGTCGCTTATTGTCAAAAAGATATGAGGGAAACAACAAAATTCGGACAAAAGTTGTTCAAGGCGATTAAAATTTTCAGCATCAAAGTCCAAAAAGTGCGTTCACACTATTCGGCGCATTGATTGCGGCAAAAATCGGCGCATTCAATTTTCTTGTCACGACTTGATTTTTCGCGGTGAAAAAAAAAAAAAAAAATGTCAAACTTGTCCGACTTACAAATTTTGTTCACACTAAAGAGGGTCTTTGACTGTTCACACTACAGAGTAGTCGATGAAAAAATTTTATGTTTTCACACCATCGAGTTGTTCACACTATACAGACTTTAATAATGTAAGGTTGAGTTCTTTAAAACTATTATATTAAAATTTCTTAAAAATATTTCAATTAACGCTGATTTGTGAGTTTGGGAGTTATTTAAAATTTTTTTCTTATTAAAATGTTACCTTCACACTGGAGGCACTCGACAAAACTGTTCCGATCAAATTGAAAATTGGAAATTCATCTTGATCGACATTGCTTTTATCGTGTTTGCAAAACAACCTGTGAGAGTCAGTAGATGGATTATCGAACATGATTATCGTATCAGCTTCTTTTTTTTTAACAATATCTGAAAGAACTTAAAAAAATTTTAATCAAGATGGACAGATTGCTTGGGGAACAAGAGCAAGAAAATTAATTATTGGTTTTTCCAGAAATCTATCATCTATTTAGAACAAGTGGCAGCACAAATTGCATAGAATTGTGCCAATTCAATCAAGGTTGTATTCGAAAAAAAAAGAGAATTTTAAGGGGGTCTTCTCATTGAGCAACTTTTTTTTCGACTTTTTTTTTTTTGCATTTATTTATAGCTTGGGTAGTTGTGAATATGCCCCTAAAAGGATTTTTTGAAATTCGAAATAGTTTAGAGGATATAGCCTTCTTTGTCGAGCAAGATCTGCGCTAAAACGAGTAATTTTTGCGTTGCTTCAAACTTTAAACGCGTTTATCTCGAAACCACGTTTTTCGAACTGGCGGCCATGATATCTCCAGTTCAACTGAACCGATTTTCATGAAACAAAGTGGAATCGACGCAGAATTGTCACCATTCTCGGGTGAACCTCGACCACAATTTTAAAAAATTTTTAATCTTTTTTTTTTTTTACACTAAACTACAAAAAAAAAGCCCGAAATTGAAATTTTTTTTTGAATGGCCGCCATTTTGTCAAAAAAAATCACAAAATTAAGCTTGAGGTTCACCCGAGAATTACATCTATACTGATTATAACCCCGTTTTTTTTTTCCCATTTCGGACGCTCCGGAGACCCGGAATCGTGGCCGCCGTGACGGCACCTTTTTTTTTTCACCACCAACTTTGAAGTCTCATTACTTTTTGAACAGCCCACGTATCGAGGCAAAAAATTTTTTTTAATTTACTTTGAACCTTTTGTAATACAATAAATAAAAAAAGTTTTCAAATATTCTTTGCGTTTTCAAATAAGAATTTTTTTAAAAAGGGTCAAAAAAACGGGTTTTCAATGAGAAGACCCCCTTAAGCTATGAACCTAAATCCAAAATCTTTGATATATAAAATTCTCATGTAGCGGTGTTTGTTGACAAACTCCCTCGAAACGGCTAAAATTCTATATGCATATCGGGTAGAGGTCTGAGAATTGGCCAAAATTTATTTTTCATAATATTAAAACTAGCGCTGGAGAAACAATCGATAGCACTATCGGTGGTTTCAAACTATCAAAAACATTGATGGTTTTTCCTACTATCGATATATCGCGTATTGTAGGTGAGATTGCCAAATTTAAACAATTTTCGGAAAATAAAATTTTTTAGACGCGGTTAAAAAAATATCTAGTCGATAGCATCGATTCCCTATCGATAGTTTTGCTTAAAGCTATCGCCAACTAACGATAGTCCAAACTATGGATAGTTTTCCAACCTTCGACAGAGGGCTTTTTTTTGAATGGACAGATTTCTAAAAATGTCCATTTTCGATTATCAAAACTATCGATTATCAAAATTATCGATTATCATAATTATCGATTATCATAATTATCAATTGTCGAAATTATCTTTTATTGATTATCGCAGCTATCGATAAATATAATGAAATAAAGCCCATAAAACTTACACATATCCCTGCTACTTTACGTCGTGAAAAATTTACAGAAATTCTGCGAGTCTTATGTGTCCCATTTTACAAACCAAATGAGAATTACAGGCGTCAGCTAAACTGCTTTTGCTATTGTTTAATAGTATGGATAGATTCCTGCGATTTGAGTAAGAAACGCGTTCAAAATTTGCTTTCTTGTATATTCCCAGGTGCTATAAATTGAGGAAGGATACGTTTTTATACAATATTTTATTAAATATTGAACTTTTTTACTATAGGAACATAATTTATTTAAAAAAAAAAAAAAAATGGATGTTAAACAGCTCAAAAATGCTTAAAATCTGAAAAGCTTCGATTTCGATTTGATTGATGTTTATAGTCCAGTACCGGACGATAGCAAAACTGTTCTATTATTTATTTATTTATTTATATTTGAATTTATTATAATCTTAATATAATCAAGACTATAAACTACAGCTAAGGCACTAACCTTTAGGATAGGTTATCGGTCTGCTCTATTATGAATTTAATTTAATCGCATTGATTTCTTTTCATACAAATTTTAATTCAAACCACTAACAATGCCATCCAAAATTAGTTTAAATTTTAAAATATAATATATCTTCCAATAGTACTTTCGATACTATCGATGGTTCAGACTTTCAACTATTCAGACTATCAATTATCGCAACTATCGATAGTTCTCCAGCTCTAGTCTTTTTAGTTTTATAGGACCCTACGTATGAGCAATGTTTTTTTTTTTTTTTTTAATACAGAAACCTGTCTTATTTTTTCAATAAATTAACTGCTTTATTTTAGTTTTTTGTCAGACGCAATTTTAATCAAAGATATGGAAAGGGAGTAAGAGAGATAGTTTGAATATAAAAACTAACTAAAATTAGTCCTCATTGAATTCTATTTAATTGATTAGTTGGACAATATTAAATCCACGGATTATTGTTTATAGGTTGAGATCGAAATAGAGTTCTCACTAAATTTCTTAAAGTGTTCAATACACTCGAAACATACTTGGTCGAAACTATTAATGCTGTACTCCTCCAGAGCGAATCGTTTCTCTTTAAGGCCAGGCCCCGATTTTGGGGGTGGGCGACTATTGCTTCTAAATATCATATTTTAAAAAAAAAATTTTGTTTATTTTAAAAAAATTTGTTTAATTTTTAAATTTTTGAAAATTTAAAAATTTAAATTATTCTTAATTTTTTTATATTTCTCTAAATAATTTTATTTTTTATTTACATAATTTGTATTTAATTTTATTAAAAAAAATTTTTTAATTAAAAAATTTTTTTTATTATTAAAAAAAAATTTTTTACTTTCTTTTTATTATTTTTAAGGATTTTTTTTTTGAGGTTATTGTCCGATATTTCGACTCTTTGAGAACGTAGTACCTAATATTTAAAATAATTTTAACTTTTTGTTTATTTAAAAAACATTTTTTTAAAGTTTTAAATTTAAACAAAAAATTATCTTAAAAATTTATAAAAAAGATTTTTAATACTATATTTTTTTATATTTATTATATGATTTTTATTATTATTTAAATTTTTTTATTTTTTTAAATTTTTTATTTATTAAAAATTTTTAACATATTTGTATTTAATTTTTATAAAAAAAAAATTTTTTTAATACTTTATAAAAAAATTTTTTTTATTATTAAAAAAAAATTTTTTATTCTTTCTTTTATATTATTTATTAAGGATTTTTTTGTTGAGGTTATTGTCCGATATTGTCGACTCTTTTGAGAACCGGGTAGTACCTAATATTTAAAGATCCAATTTTAACCTTTTTGCTTCAAAAGTACTGAACGAAAAAAAAAACAAGTAAGGGTGTTAAAGTCAGGCGAGCCTGACAATAGAATACCCGACACAGACACATATCTTCAAATAATTTTTAATATCAGGAGTTGTTTAAGGCCATAAAGGGCCCCATATACCGACTTTTGTTTAATTTATTTATGAAAACCGCCTTTTTTCCACGCCCACTTTTCCAATTTTTCGGAATTCTAATCGGAGGCTTAAAATATACGCTAAAATTCTAAGTTTCATTGAAATATTTAAAAAAAGTCCGATTTTGAGGCAGTTTTGGGGGTTTTTTGTGACAGACCCTAGTACTGGAGGTACCCTTAATAATGGACCGATAAAGCAAAATTTTTTGGCAGGATGTTTATGGCTACAAAGTGCCAAATTTCGTTCAATTCCCATTTGAATTTCGGGTGTAGGAGACAATTTTCGAAAAACTCCCTTCTGCCACGCCCACTTTTTCAATTTTTGGAAATCATATTACTTGCCTTGAAACATGTTCAAATATCAAACTTCATCAAAATATCTTGAAAAACTTCGATCTTAGAGCAGTTTTTGTGATTTTCGTAACAGACCCTAGTACTGGAGGTACCCCTAAAAATGGTCCGATCGGGTCCATTCTCGAACTTGTTCTTACTCATGTCCCCGTGAGCAGGCGTACCAAATTTTGTTTTGACAGCTCAACTCCTTCGATAAGATAACTGTATACAGACAGACATACGGACAGACAGACAGACAGACATACGGACAGACAGACAGACAGACAGACGGACATGTCTAAATCGAATCTCCTAGTGACGCTGATCATTTCTATGTTATATATATTTTGTATGGCCTATCTCGACTGGTTCTGGGTGTTACAAACAACCACACAAACGCAATATACCCTCGACACACAGTGTGTCGGGTATAAAAAAAAAATCAAGCATTTATATCCGTCGAAGAAATACGACGCCAGGAATAATATTAATTTCCACTTTAAAGTCATATACGCACAGTGTTCCCTGGCTGCAACAGGCACACATAAAAGAGTCTATTAACGTGGTATTCTTGATTGAGGTATGTATACAAACATATGTATGCACATGTGTAGCTTTGCGTATTCAATTATTATTTACCGACCGTCATACTTGTTCACATCGATGTTCATATGCGTATAAATATTAACAGTATTCGCCAGATAAAGGGGAAAAAGCCGAACTTTGTTTCTCAATTGTATTGAAATTGCTTCCCAATTGTCATTCGAAGTGTTCGGCCTTTGATTTTGGGTATTTATTATGTTTGTTTCAAATTCCAAGCGGTCCTTGAAGAACGGGCAATACTGTAAGCGTATGCAAATCGAGAGCCAAAAGAAGACTGTTTCCATTGGAACGCAAATAATTAATTTGTGTAAATGCGCTCAAGTGTCGAGTATCGAGTATCGATTGTCGTGTCGATTGTCGGGTATTGAGTGTTGAGCTCCAGCTCGAGCGTTCCCTGCGATTGTTTATTATTGATTTGTTTTTGTATTGCAATTGACCTCTCGCTTGGCATATAAAATATAATGACAATGACCACATATTCTGATATGATAACGTTGTTCTGTTAAAGCACAATTTGAAGTATGCACAGTACATAAAGTACTGACAATGAGACTTAAATTAAAAGTTCCTTAGCGTGTTCGGAGTTCATGCATAAACATGATCTCATTTTTTTTTTTTTTTTTTTTTGTCATTTACGTAAGTCAACGTGTGAAAAATGTGACGATTTAACAAAAAGATAAGAAAACAGAAAAGAAGAAAATAATTTTTTAATCACAAACGATCGCGCAGTAGTCTTTGATTTGATTTCTAGGTAATCTCTTTTGCCATAATTTTGAAGAAATTTATTTCTTTTCGCATATTGATCGTTCCAATTTCACAGCGATACGATCCATCTTGCCACGTACCAGATTGAAGATCTTATACGTTATCAGAGAAAAATGGAATAAAAAAAATTCTTTTTTTGGCGGGAAATTTCGTGCTTTGATATCTTCGCTTACCGAAAAGTAATTTCAATTCGGTGATAATCAATTGAATTGGTCAAGTGGACCGAGAAATTGAGCAATATTATGCAATGGCAATGGATGCCTGCAAAAAAGAAAAAGTTAAGGTATCTCTAGATCTGCGGCGAACAAGTGCCTACAGCCTACAAAGTATACGAGACTTTAAGCGACCTGAATATTAATAGCTAACGAAGTATACGAGATTGTAGGCGAACCGCTTACCAATAGCTTACTAAGTATACAAGATTGTAAGCGAACTGCCTACCAATAGCTTACAAAGTATAGTAGATTATAGGTGAACTGCCTACCAATAGCTTACTAAGTATACGAGATTGTAGCGAACTGCCTACCAATAGCTTACAAAGTATAGTAGATTATAGGTGAACTGCCTACCAATAGCTTACAAAGTATACTAGATTGTAGATGAACTGCCTACCAAAAGCTTAAAATGTATACGAGATTGTAAGCGAAGTGCCTACCAATAGCTTACTTTATGTGGTGGTGGTGGTAGGCGTTCGCTCTACAAAACGACTATGCTCGAACAAAAAATATTCCAGGATGGTATATGAGGTCGTATGCATTACCGACTCACGCCTACGAAATGTGTTGCGGTTTCTACTCGGTAACTGTATTGTGATGGTAATTATCTCGTGACAATCACATTTTTGGATTTAGATTAGAAATTAAAAATGTGCTTATTATGTGGGTAAAACTTCTTTCTGTAAATCGTATAAAAAGTCGGGTACAATCTGCAGCCAGAATTTCATCTGAATTTTCAATCTCTGTAGGCGTTCAGAAAGGATCAGCCTCGTTCTGGTTATGGATTCAATTGTCGGCGATCTAAAAAAGAACAACTTCCTGGACGCTGCTATATGCAGATGATGTTCTTCTTGCCTCCTTGTTTAAAAACGTCGGGAAAACGGAATACATGACGACAGACCCATACGAAGAAGGAACCATCAAAATAAATAAACACTGACCTACCAAGGGACCGAAAAAAATTTAAATACCCTGGATCGACACATTCTGCTGATGGGACGGCTGCTCGTGAAGTTACTGAGAGATTTAACGCTCCTCCGGTTATATATCCGGACTGACTCGTCTTGACCATGTTCCAAAACGTGGACATTCGTTGGCGCTATGGAGTTGCTCCAATTACTAAAAAAAAAAAAAATATGCGGGAAAGAAGGCTACGTCCTGAGAGTTAATGAGGACAGCTACACTATACAATTAAATGGTTGCAGAGAACGAGGGCGACCGAAACATCATTGGATGGATACAGTAAAATGGGACCTCGAGGTTGTACGACTTCATTTATACAATGTATGACCGATTCCACGTAAAACGCGTACTAAAGGAGGTCACACACTCGTCACAGTCCATTCTGAGAAGATATTATGTAATTTCATCGCTTAACTGTTAATAATTATCTTTTAAAATTTGAAATCCCTTTTTTTTTTTTTTGTTTAAAAAAGAGCTAAGACCTAAAACAAAAAAAAACAAAAAAAAAAAAAAAAAAAAAAAAACGGTATGACACATATTCCTTTCAATGTTATATGATTTTCCTTCCTGCTTATTACATAAATCGTTGTTCGACGTGACTCAATTATTTTTCTAATCTTCACAATTATACGTGTCGAAAAATAAATTGTACTTTCAAGTGATTTCAGTTAAAGATCTTTTTTCTACAATTTCAATTTCTTATTTACCCACCTAGCCCCCACAAACCGCGATAAATATAATGACGACTTGAAAAACGATGGCGACAATCGCTTAACAATCGGATAATCGGCAGTTTGAACGGGGTTTTATCGGCATTTGGCAGATCTTCCAGTGGACGATGACGTGTCAGTGTCCTTTTCATGCCATATACATACATACATACATACATAGATACATACATACATACATAACATACATACATACATACATACATACATACATACATACATACATTACATACATACATACATACATACATACATACATACATACATACATACATACATACATACATACATACATACATACATACATACATACATACATACATACATACATACATACATACATACATATTTATATGGACCTATTTTATAGTTTCAACAAGAAAATTCCACGATTACATAATATATAACCGCCTGAATGCCACCCTTCCTCTAGGGGGTAGTTTCAGTACAAACTATAGTTATTCTTTACTTCTACACACATACACAGCTATTGTATATAATTCCAAAAATATGATCGAGCGGCCCGCCCAAAATAGATTTGTTGTTGTTGTTGGACTTACGATTTTACAGTTTTAAATTTTTTGATTTTTTTTTTATACCCGACACACTCTGTGTCGAGGGTATATTGCGTTTGTGTGGTTGTGTGTAACACCCAGAACTAGTCGAGATAGACCATACAAAATATATATAGAAATGATCAGCGTCTCCAGGAGATTCGATTTAGACTTGTCCGTCTGTCTGTCTGTCCGTATGTCTGTCTGTATACAGTTATCTTATCGAAGGAGTTGAGCTATCTCGACAAAATTTGGTGCGCCTGCTCACGGGGACATATGAGTAAGAACAAGTTCGAGAATGGACCCGATCGGACCATTTTTAGGGGTACCTCCAGTACTAGGGTCTGTTACGAAAATCACAAAAACTGCTCTAAGATCGAAGTTTTTCAAAATATTTTGATGAAGTTTGATATTTGAATATGTTTCAAGGCAAGTAATATGATTTCCAAAAATTGAAAAAGTGGGCGTGGCAGAAGGGAGTTTTTCGAAAATTGTCTCCTACACCCGAAATTCAAATGGGAATTGAACGAAATTTGGCACTTTGTAGCCATAAACATCCTTCCAAAAAATTTTGCTTTATCGGTCCATTATTAAGGGTACCTCCAGTACTAGGGTCTGTCACAAAAAAACCCCCAAATCTGCCTCAAAATCGGACTTTTTTGAAATATTTCAATGAAACTTAGAATTTGAGCGTATATTTTAAGCCTCCGCTTAGAATTCCAAAAAAAAATTTAAAAAGTGGGCGTGTCAAAGGGGGGCGGTTTTCATAAAGAAATTTAACAAAAGTCGGTATATGGGTCCCCTTATGGCCTTTAAACACTTCTTGATATTAAAAATTATTTGATCATGTGTGTCTGTGTCGGGTATTCTATTGTCAGGCACGCCTTTGACTATAACACCCTTACTTGTTTTAGCAATTTTTTGTGCTGATGGTGGCGCAATGATTGCGACAGCTTTAAGAAAACTTGATCGATAAGGTGCTATTATTTTTTACGCAACTGTATTTAAGTAGTACGTTGTTTTTATTTGGTTTTCACATTTAGACTGCTACAAATCAAGTTTCTACAGATGAAATTGATAGTCGAAAAAAAAGGAAGGGGGGAGGGAATAGGGGAAGCAAGACTGTTATGTACATTATTATCTGTCGATTTAATATTTGTAAGCTTACAACATTTAATAAAAGGTGTAATATGTAATCACTAAAGACGTCAAAGAAATGAAAAGCTACGTAGAAGCAGAGTGTAAAAGCACTAATAGGCAAAAACGTATGTGTGTACGTGTACATATTGTATGTAGAAGCGAACAAAGTAAATATGTAAATAAATGCCTGAATAAAAATGTGAATAGGAAATCCATAAAATGTGCCAGTTGCGCTAATAGCTTAAAACTTACTGCTATAGAGGAAGAGGAAAATGAGGAGGGGCTTCAATTATTGAAAACCAAAAGTGGTGATCTTGCCGAGAGGCACTTTTCGCTCTTGGCCCCCATGACGCCACTGCAATGGACCCACGTTATGTACCTACAGTGAAACTTTATTGCATAGAATTTCTCAACTTTGATATCTTGAGCCAAATTTAATTTCGTTTCGAAAAATATGATATTATCTCGGCCTTGTAGGCAATAAAAATAAAAAAAAATGATTAAAAAAAATTCGTTATTTAAGGGTGTCTTCTCATTGAAAACCCGTTTTTTGGACCCTTTTTAAAAAAATTCTTATTTGAAAACGCAAAGAATAATTGAAAACTTTTTTTATTTATTGTATTACAAAAGGTTCAAAGTAAATAAAAAAAATTTTTTTGCCTCGATACGTGGGCTGTTCAAAAAGTAATGAGACTTCAAAGTTGGTGGTGAAACAAAAAGGTGTCGTCACGGCGGCCACGATTCCGGGTCTCCGGAGCGTCCGAAATGGAAAAAAAAACGGGGTTATAATCAGTATAGATGTAATTCTCGGGTGAACCTCAAGCTTAATTTTGTGATTTTTTTTGACAAAATGGCGGCCATTCAAAAAAAAATTTCAATTTCGGGCTTTTTTTTTTGTAGTTTAGTGTAAAAAAAAAAATAGTAAAAAATTTTTTAAAATTATGGTCGAGGTTCACCCGAGAATGGTGACAATTCTGCGTCGATTCCACTTTGTTTCATGAAAATCGGTTCAGTTGAACTGGAGATATCATGGCCGCCAGTTCGAAAAACGTGGTTTCGAGATAAACGCGTTTAAAGTTTGAAGCAACGCAAAAATTACTCGTTTTAGCGCAGATCTTGCTCGACAAAGAAGGCTATATCCTCTAAACTATTTCGAATTTCAAAAAATCCTTTTAGGGGCATATTCACAACTACCCAAGCTATAAATAAATGCAAAAAAAAAAAAAAGTCGAAAAAAAAGTTGCTCAATGAGAAGACCCCCTTAAGACATTTTTGGCAACGAAACAAACTTTTTGAGAGAAAACCCCTCCCATACCACATCACAAGCCTACGCGTCCCTTGCCGACAAAAATTTTTTTTCGTTCCTAAATCATTCCTTGCATTAAATAGGTCACAGATTATAATTGAGGCGATTATAATGGGGGAAACTTTAAAGGCGTCATTTTCTAAAACGGTCAATGTCCTACAAAGAAAACTATTCAAACGATTGCTTTGAATTTTGTATACATATTTTTTCTTATTCTACTCATTAATAGTTATCTTCCGTACAAGAATTGATTATTTTCGAAAATATTTTTTAACGATTTTTAACAAATCAAAAAAACCGATTTTCGATACTTTTTTCCACAGTTCGGCATTTTTTTTTTTTTTTTTGGTTTTGAATGGAATTTAATACATCTGGTACGGACGATAACAACAGACCTACTGAACAATAATTCATTTGATTTTTTTCGTTTTAGACAACGTGAAGAGCAGCTGTCACCTTGACCAGTGACCTAGTTTTTTTTTTTGCTGCCTTAATTAAAAGAATATCTTTTTTTTTCAGTTTAAGATAAAAGCAAAATTATATTAAAAAAAAAAAAAAAACTAAAATGATCGAAATTTTTTGTGTTTTAAAAAAAATTCGTGAAGAAGAGTTAAAATTTATGCGTTCACGCCATAAGTTGAATAGATAGTGAGGGAACCTGTCTAGTATTCTATCTTTTTGTGACCAGTAAAATCGCTAGTCACCAAAGACTGGCACAATGGCACGTCACTTATTTCGGGGGCGATCTACCCAGTAGTCAGCGGAGCCACCACAACACTAGCGATTTCACTAGTCACTGGGTGTCGGGGATCGGTCCCTTTCCTATCCAAGACGCTGGCGAATTTAACATTACGATCTCATTGCCGGGGACAGGTCGTCCTTTTATGCGCCACCTTTAACCAGTCATTTCGCTAGCGAAAAGGGGCAGGAAAATGGCCTAGCACCAGCGACTGAGAAAAAAGAAAAATATCATTTTTTGTTTTGAATTTTTTTAAATTTATTTATTTTATTAATTATTATATTTTTTTTTAATCTATTTTTTATTTTAAATCTTTTTTATCTTACTTCTCTTAAAATTTTCTCGCCTCCACCGAGCCTCGAACCGCTGACCACCAGATCGCTGGGCGAACGCCTTAACCATTACGCTAAACGAACGAATTTAATTTCTTGGTCAAAATGCTCACTTGAGTTTAGCGTTGCTCAGATTTTGGGAAACGTATTTAACGAATTTTTTCACTCCAAAAATTGTTTACTTGAAAATGAACCATTAAAAAAAAAATAATAATAAAACCTTAAAAATTTAGGGGAAAATGTTTGTCTTCCAAAATAACTGAACTATGAACAAAAAAAAAAACTCTAATTTATAAAAAAAGTAAAAAATTTAGGAAAAATTCTCGCCGCCCGCAGGGATTGAACCCCGAACCTCCCGGCTATCGAGTCATAGTTTGAACCACTGCGCTATCGAACGCTTGACGGGCAAATGATCAGAATGCGAGGTAAAAGCAGACAACAGCAAAAACAATCATACGCAGCGAATAGGGAAATGTGAGCAGAGGCCTATCTACTCTTTCAGGTTCATGTGGTAGGTGAAATGGCTAGTCTTCAAGGACTGGCACTTTGGCATGTCACAAATATCGGGGGCGACCTACTGACTACTGGGTACTGACTGCAGCGTAAAGTGCCCATAAGAAACACATGCAAAAAAAAAAAAAAAAAAACCAAAATTACTTCGAAGTAAATACTTTCACTTATTCTGAGCTGACATGTAAAAGGACTCTACGCTGTAAATAAGCAAGTAAATTTCCTATTCCAAGCACATGTGAAAAAACGAAGAAGCACTTTGGCTTATTTTCGATACATCAAAGCATACGTTAATTACAAGTAATCGCACTCACAGGGTTGCATTTTAATTGGTAGCCTGAAGTCATTTAACTTGATGATCATTCTTTGACCGAGTGTTTTATAAAGCAGGGAATACTTTTATCTGGTGAATACTGTATAGGTATATAAAAGCAACTACGATAATGGATCACGCAATAGAATTCTTATTAAATTTTCAACCGATTAGAGGAGCGCACAAATCCGATTCAGATATTGCAATTGATTGATTGTTATTTCTTTTTTCTTACTTTGATGCATTACTCAGATAACTTCCTAGAGTATACGTTGTGACAAAAAAAAACGTACAGGGAAATTGTAAGTAATTGAAATTCTCCATGGTATTGACGATGAGTTTCACATGCAAGCAGCAAGTCAACAATTCATCGGAATTGAGCGAAAAATCGAGCCGAAATATACTCTTAAGAGGGCTGTCCGAAAGCAGAGAGTTTACTGTATTCCCTAACTGGGATCAAATAAAGCAAATTGATTTCCAATTGACTAAATTAGGTCATTATTGGAGTAGTTCAATGTGAAAGTGGTTATATTTCAATGAAAGGTCAAGTTTCAAAATAATATACAGTGTACTCTCTTCTTGCGGACACTTTTTGGGAATGCTTTAATGTTTCTGTATCTCCAATAGTTTCCTCTTAAGTAGACACCTCTGCTAAACGGACAGGTGTTCGCTTAAGAGAGAAGGAGAGAGAGAGAGAGAGAGAGAGAGAGAGAGAGAGAGAGAGAGAGAGAGAGAGAGAGAGAGAGAGAGAGAGAGAGAGAGAGAGAAGAGAGAGAGAGAGAGAGAGAGAGAGAGAGAGAGAGAGAGAGAGAGAGAGAGAGAGAGAGAGAGAGAGAGAGAGAGAGAGAAAGAGAGAGAGAGAGAGAGAGAGAGAGAGAGAGAGAGAGAGAGAGAGAGAGAGAGAGAGAGAGAGAGAGAGAGAGAGAGAGAGAGAGAGAAGAGAAAAGAGAGAGAGAGAGAGAGAGAGAGAGAGAGAGAAAGAGAGAGAGAGAGAGAGAGAGAGAGAAGAGAGAGAGAGAGAGAGAGAGAGAGAGAGAGAGAGAAGAGAGAGAGAGAGAGAGAGAGAGAGAGAGAGAGAGAGAAGAAGAGAGAGAGAGAGAGAGAGAGAGAGAGATACACTGCCTGGCAAATCGATAGGATATCGATGTACATATACATATGTATAATACAAATACATATATTTTTATAACTATTCGGGGATCATTTGCATATCAATCGAAATCACATCGGGGCGTTAAGTTCTGGTAGAGAAAATTAAATTTTGCAAGCACAATAAAACTTCCCATTTCAGAAGCACGACGGATTCGATTCTCTTCACATAAAATGAATGCGTGATATTGCTTCTGATCGTCTTAGCAGCGGGAAGTAGTTTCTCTTCTACTTTTTTTTTCCTTTTTTTTTTTATCATCTGTGAGCACCCACATCAAAATAGATTTAATTCTATTTTAAGGTTTTCTCTATTTTCCTTTTCAACTGATTGAGTCAAACGATTTCTCGTGCCATTGATTAGCGATTGTTTAGGTTTTCAGATTTGCTTACATTTAGAACTAAGGCGGTAAAAAAAAAAATATACACACACATACATATATACCTATATATAAAAAGAAATGCTGTTCACGGCCATTGATACAGTATGCCCCGGACACAAGGATTCCCCGATGGCGATGTCTCATCAAGATGATTTCTTCTTTCAAAAGAAAAAAAAAAGACGATCATTTGCCATCGCGTTCCAAATTTTTCACAGATTTGATTTGATTGAACAGAATAATTTGAATGGATAAAATTTACCTCAGACCCGTAGCAATCCAGGGACTGGGAGGGAAATGGAAAATCGAAAAATTTCCCCCCTCACGCAAAGTCGGATTGCAACGGGCCTGATTTTACCACCTACGTATATATAGGTATTATTACGGAAGCTTCAAAATCATAATTTTGCAGGTTGTCTCATGTTTTAAATGATTTTCATTAAAATTTAAATATTTTAAATTTAATTTCTTTTTTTCTACGCTCTCACTACTTTCCATTTTTTGATACATACATACATACATAGGTCGAAAAACGGACGTCAATACCAAGTTCTCTCATCGGCAGACAACCACATGCCAAAAAAAAAAAAAAAAAAAAAAAAACCACCCCGATCAAGGTTTCTTGGCAAAGATAATGAGAATTCCATGCACATTTCCGTTTTTATTTTGACTAAACGACTTTTTAAAATTTGAACTTGGCACGTCGCACAGTGGAAAAAAATCAGAAATTTTTATGATAAGAAAACCTATCAAATTTTGGGTGTCATTGAATGGGGAAATACTTCAACTAATGTGAGTGACAAAAAATCACCTTCAATAGAGTGCCAAGATACCCGGGTACCTTTAATAAACCAAATGAGAATTTTTGATTAATATGCAGAAAATATAACACAATATATTAGAGCTGGAAAGACAAGCGATAGCACTATCGATACTATCGATGGCTGCAAATTATCAACACATCAATGGTTTTAAAACACTATCGATAGTTTTGATTCATGGACATTTACTTTAGCATTGGAACGGGGGGATGACATTGGGGCTTTCTTCTTTTTGAAACGGACAGATTCATAAAAATGCCTTTATTTAGATTGAGCCGCTCGAAAATGCATCTTTCGATTGTCAAAATTATCGATAATCAAACGATACGAATTTCGTATCGATTGAAAATTATCGATCATTGAAAGTATCGATTGTTGAACCTATCGAAAATTTTATCATCGAATAACAAATTATCGATTATTGAACCTACCGATTATTGAAAAAATCGATTATTGCACCTTTCGATTATTGAAATAATCGATCAGTGAACCGATCGATTATTAAAACTATCGATTTTGGACCTATCTACTATCAATACTATCGATAGCTACCCAGCTTTGTCGAGCCAATAAATCAGACAAACTTATACACGTTCTTGCTTCATCACTGTCGTGAAAAATCTTCAGAAATTCTGCTAGTCTTAAGTGTCCCATTTTAGAAACCAAATGAGAATTATAGGCGTCATGCTAGTATTTTATTCTATGCACTGATGCCAGAACGAGGGGTTTTTATCCAGTTTTAAGGGATTTTTTTCGATTTTACCTTTATTCAAAAATCACTTCAAATGTTTACAAGGGATTTTTACTGATCACTTTTCTAAAGAAAATATAAATAAAGGGGTTTTTTTTTCCAATATCCAAGGGAAAAGAGTCACCAAAATAGTGTTTAGCATCAGTGCTGCTTACAAAGTATGGAGGATCGAGAAAGAAAGAAAGGTTTAAAAATTCGTCTTCTTGTATATTGACACGTGATATTAAATGATGAGGGATATGTACTTATGCACAGTATTTTATCAAATAAATCAACATTCATCAATGTTTTAAAAATGTTGATACGATTTTGAGCGAATCCATAACTGCATTATTTGCCAACTTTGAGTGGGCGTGGCACAAAAAGTGGTCATATTAATGTTAAGTTCAAAAATTTTATCACAACGGTCAGAGCTCTCTTCCTAATTTCAAGTCTGTAGGTCTCAAATTGTGAAATTTGTGTCCCCCCCCCCTTTATATGAGATATGGCAATTTTTTTTTCTCAAAATTTCTTGATTACATGCAAAGAAACATCCATCCATGCCGAATTTCATTGTAAAGCAACTCCTTCTATTTTTTGGCCAAGAAATGTATGAAGTCGAAACACTGTGCGTCGTATGCTGTAGAATCGGTCTATCGGGGCTGCTCAAGGGTTTGTAGTTTGCTCTCTAAAATGAACTCTCTATGCACAGGTTTTTTTTTTTTTTTTTTTTTTTTTTTTTTTTTTTTGGTTTGGCTATGGTTCCAGCGTGTACTTTGCGCCACGAATTTGACGTGTAAAAGCGAATTCAATTGACGTGATTTTGTGATTGCGAGAGAGACGAAAAACTATTCTCTTCTTAATGTGATTAACGTTGGACAAACAGTAGAGAGTACTTATAAGAATACTCTTGAACAAAGTCAATGTTTATTAAAAGAAAAATGAAAAATCAAACATCGAAATACACAATCAATTGAAACAGATTGTGTTCATATAGAAATATAAAAGAAAATAATACATTCAAAGGAAAACAATAGCGATTATCGTTTGAATTTCATTAAAGTCATGATTTTTGGGCAACGTGCAGTGTATTTTTTATAAAGAAATAAAGAAATCTTTAAATAAAAGCGGGAAAAGAAATCTTTTGATGTTGGGAAAACGATCTCCTGCAGTAGCTTTGAAGATGGTTTTTTTTTTTTTTTTTTTTTTTTTTTAAAAGGCTACTCAGGTCACCAGAGACAAATGAACTGTTCGAAATGAAGATAAAGAGTGTAGGAAGGAAATAGAAGTAGAACATTAGGTGATATAAGAAGGGTGGTATATTTCCATTGACTTTGTCAACAGCACAGTGGCGTAGCGAGAAATTTCGACGCCCGGTGACCGATGGGGGGCACAATGCAGGATATGCCGCTCCCTCCAACCAGCCTCAATAAAAAATACCTTCATAAAAATTGATATATAATTTGGCGCCCGGGGCGGCTTCCCCCTTCACCCCCTCTCCCACTCACCCCCTCTCCCACTCACCCCCGCCGTCCCTCCTCACTACGCTACTGCAACAGCATGTTTACGTTTTGTATGTTCGGCTGAATTTTCTGGTAGAACTGTCATCCAGGGCTACCCAACACCTCATTCGTTCCTTGGTGTTTGAAGATTTCGTTTAGGTCTAGGCCAGCCGTGAAGAAAATATACCTTATCAATACATACAACTATAAAGAGAGCACCTTTTTTTTTTAAACGTTGTAAGATTAAAATACCAACAAAAAAAATCAGTTACTGCATTTGATATAAAAAAAAAACCTAAATTTTTGGTCTTGCATTGTAGGTTAGGTTAGGTCAGTGTGGCTGGCACCATTAACCCTGCTGGTGCCTCAGGACCATTTGGTCCAAAATTCAACATTTTTGAGGCCAATATCTGGAGATTGATGAAATCTATTTACTTTCAGCCGTAACAATCTTCTTGTAATCACAGCTCAAATTCTTATTTTAACAATATATTTTGTATGAAAAATACACCGTGAATCAAATGTTTTCTAAAGCATTTTGTGCAACTTTCAAAAGGTAACAGCAGGGTTAAGGGTGACACACTTAGGCCTGACACGGGCCCGTTGTGATACCACAAATGATGGCAAAACAAAGAAAAAACGATACAAACATCCTCGACCTCAGCTGAGAGTTGAACCCAGAGAACCTCTCGCTACGTAAGTTGGCATCTCAACCAATTACGGCACAGAGGCCGGCCGTCTGCCTTGTATTTTAGATTCGAAAATAATACTGAAAGCGGCCCCAAAACAACCATTTATGTGAACATGTAGCAAACGCTGTGTCCAGTCAGTAAACTGGTTCAAATGTTGTAAATTTGGTCCTACAGTTTCTAGTTTGTCAATAGTCATTGTGTCACTGGTAGATTTTGTAGGACAACATAATGTTAATTGTCAATAGGCGAAAGCATTGCAGCGTGGATAGAGTGCGACTGGTGTTCTTGACATGAGAACTACTTTAAAGCTACATAAAAATAACTCGCACTTCCTCCAGCGGAGCGACTGAGTCTTTTATAGTGGAGGATATCACAACGTGGGAAACTTTAAAGAAAAAATCATCACTCAATGCATTACCGGTGCTATTTTTACGGATGTGAGCAATTGTGAGAAGAGAAGTTAGGAGGCCGTCTAGAGGCGGTCTTGGGGCCTACAGGGTTAATCTATGTATAAAAAATCTTTTCACGAATTCCTTCACGAATGTCTTCTTCTTCGCTTTCCTAATACTTCCTAGCTCCTTATACCTCGCCCAAAGGCAAGAGCCAGTTTTCTCAAAACTGTTCTCCATTTTCTTCAATCTGTGAATTTGTGACGTTCACTTCGCATGGGCTGCTAAATCATCTTTATCGGTGTCTAATCACCTAATATTTGGGCATATCAATTGTATGGTAAGATAGCGTTGCCCTCCACTTGATTGCACCAGTATTTCTGCTTTTTTTCTTTCAATCATTTCGATATGAATTTTTTTCGCACTGAAGGCCTTTTGGTTTTCTTCCAAAAAAAATTTTGACGGTGTGTATATTTTCGGAGGTTACTGTACTTTTGAGAGTTCATCCGTTGGCGCGGAGTTTCAATCAAGGCTGTATCAAAGGGGTCATATGTAGTACAACTAAAGCGATTTCCGATGTCCGATATATGTACATTTCAAATATCTTTGTATGAATGTACATACATATATGTATGTATGTTCGTTTCGTTTCTAAACTGGAATAAAGTGGGAATGTAAATGTCAGTCTGAAAGATATTTAACGAGTCAATTGAATCACAAATCATTTGATGTTTTTTTTTTTTTTTTTTCTCCTCAAAAAAGACAGAAAAAACAAAACGTCATTAATATATGTACTTTCGTTGTGCCGGTGCAGTTATAGGAACCCTTCAATATTTTTAAATGAAATTTTTCACCAATCGATCGAAGAATAATAAATAGCCCAGCGGGAAATGTCCCCCAAACATCATCGATGACGTCAGGCTGACTTTCGAGCCGGACCGCGTGGCGATTTCATAGGACATTTTTTGTATGACATTTGTACAGGAGTTGGACAGTGAACTCACCGCTGATATGTCATCGTGGTATTATAAATTGTCACTGGTGACTCCTAGCATGACATGTCATGCTAGAGGGTGCGATGGCTAAAAAAAAAAAAAAGACATTTGAGAGCAGCACATTTGCTCTTTCCTCTCTAAATGTCAATTTATAGAAAACCATTGAAAACACTCTTCTTTGTCTTCTCTTTGAAAATTTTGGAATTTTTCCAAAATCTATTTTTAACAATTCAAATTTTAACATTTTGTTCGCCTCAGCCAGGGATCGAGAACCCGTGATCTTCGGATACTGAGTCGAGCACTCATCCTCTACGCCAGTTTATGCTAACGCTCAAATGACGCAAAAACCTTATTTAAATTTCAGTGGCCAATGAGATTCAAGTACATGAACAGCGATGAAATGCCCCCCCCCCAAGGTGTCATGCATGATACTATCACCTATATGTCATCGATTATATCACTGATAACCATATAGTAATATAGGGGACACTTACAACAACAACAACAACAACACCGATTTCCGTGGTGAACTAGTGATGCTATAATTTCTTGAGTATTCACTTAGTTTTGTAACTAAACACACTTGCGATGAAATTTTTTAATGTTTTCGTTCTAATGTTAAGCTTTCTTAGTTTTTTTTATGATAGTTTATGCAATTTTGTACCTTTTTCATTCAGAAGAGCTCCAACAATATATAGTTTATGCATTCTATTTATCATGATATGTCATAAGTACTTGAGCCACTGGTTATGTATCGAGCAATTTTAGTTATGATATTACTGAATATTTCATATCAGCTGTTTTGTAGTGTAATTCAAACTTTTGATAATCGGTCATATTCGTCGCATGAGTAATCTGCTTTAGCGTTCCTCAATAATATGAGCAAAATTTTATCTAATTGTTTTTAATTGTATAAGACTTACATATTTTGCTGAAAAATAAAATTAGTTCTTATGAAAAACCATTGATTAACACTTATATATAGCTGATTTTGATCAAAAATTTTAGTTCATGTTACAAGATTATAAAATATTTGTTAGACCGAAACCGGACTTTTCAGGGGGCGTGCTACGTTTTTGATTTTTCCATAAGAATGCATGCACAGGGGGCCTACTTCAATTCAACACACACACCTTTTTTGCCAAGTGCCATCTATAGTACTATATGCTGAAATAGCACTGACAGACATAGGTATTTTACACCATGATGGTGTGAAGTCTAGGTGACACACATAGGTATTTCTCAAAAGTCTACCTAAGCCAACATAGACTTTTTATAGACTTCACACTACATTGAAAGGGAGGATTTATTGTGGACTTCTTAGATTGATATGGCAACGCTGCACAAAATTAAACGAAATATCGATTATTTTATCGGAAACCAGATGTTTAAATTTCTAATTTCAAGTAATTTATGCGAAATGCATGAAATTAATTCCATCGTATGGATTTATATAACAAACAAACGATATTTCCATAGACTCTTTTGAGATAAAATCGAGTCTAAATGCTACCAAAATGTTTTTATTGTTTTTGTTGTTGTTTTAATTTTCAATTACCAGCTGTTTTAAAGAAGTCCACAATCAATTATAGTGTGTCACCCCAACATAGACTTTTTTCATTGTAGTATGAAGTCTATAGACTTTACACCATATGTCTGTCAATGCTATTACTTTGTCATGCAGAAGATAATTTCCCGCTGGGTATTGACTAAGACTGCGACTAAGATTGTGACTGTAACTTTGTTTGAGCAAACATAATTTTAACGCATATTTACATATATGTAAGTAAATAAATATATAGATACACAATGTGCACATATACCTACATATAAATAGTATTACATATTTCTCCAAATCAGCAGTTCTCCTGCTGCTTACGTAGAATGGTGAGGGAGGTCATTTTGGCTTGTAAATCAGGAGAACTACGATTTTCGTCACAAAAATAAACTCAATTTTTTTTTTTTTGTTTTTTGTTTTTTGTTGTTTGAATGGCATGTTTCATAATGTTTTATTGTTGCGTTTATATGCCTGATATATTCCCACAATGGTGTTATGCAATGTTTAGTGTGTAGGTATATGCTTTTCTTTTCAATGGAGAAATTTTTTTTTTCATTCGTTTTGTTGATTTCCGTAAATAAGAAAAAAAAAAAAAAAAAAAAACAGCTGGCTTTTGAAAACGAAAAAAGTGTTACGCGTTTATAATTCGTTCACGTTTATTAACGATTGAAGTTGATCGCATGATGACTATATTTATGAGCAATAAGAATAAAACAGTTTTTAGTCATGTGAGTTCATTGAAATTTAGTTCAGAAAGGAGAACACACACTGCTTATTTGTACATACTTATAAACAGATACATCTTTCACAATGAGGAATATAACTGTTCATGTACAATGAATGCCCAGACTCGATAAAATACATACGTTTTAACAAAATTAGGTCTGTTGCCGTACTGCACGAAACTGCCGAATTTCGTAAAATTTTCATACAGTTTTCAAAAAAATTTGGCCAGTTTTCGGCAGTTTCGTGCAGTACGGGAACAGACCTATTATTTGAAACAAAAAAAAAATACATACATATGTACATATCGCTCATTTACTTCAAGACTGGCATATCTCAAAAAAAAAAAAAAAAAAAATGATTTTGAGAAAAACAAACGCGTTTAAAGTTTTCAATTCACTTGAATTTCGATGGAAAAAAGAAGACATTATTCTATTCCCATACATAGAGTATAGTAAGTATTGATACGAAATTTTTACACAATATGATGAGGCATGATGCACCGAATATTTCCTCATCATTAACTCAAAGATCGTGTTTTGTTTGATATGACATTCTTGAAGTAAATGAGCGATAATATATACTTTTCGACAATAGAGAAAGCAGCGTAGGTGGGGGAAGCAAGGCAAAAACTATTTCTCAAAGCTTTTCATTTGAACATAAAAATAATTAAGTACAGTATACTCGCTCTTTAGCGGACACCTACAGGACCGAAAAATATGTCCGCTTAATAGAGGTGTCCACTTAAGAGGAAACTATTTGAGAAGCAGGAACACTAGAGCATTTCCAAAAAGTGTCCGCTTTAGAGGAGTGTCCGTAAAGCGAGAGTTGGACTGTATTCCTATTGTGAAACAATTACCTACAGTCGACTCTCATTAATTCGAAACTCGAGGGACTCTTAAAATATTACAATTATCGAGTGTTTGAATTAACGAGCTTCGACTGTATATGGTAAAGAGATTTTGTAGGGAACTCGTGATCACATTGAATTATAAAGAGTTTCGAATAATCGCAGATTTGAATTAACGAGAGTCGACTGTATAAGCATCCTTGTCCAGTTCGTTGTCTGAGACAGCCATGAACATTTCACCATATCCTGGAGGAGGTTGTCGTCACTGTTTGCCAATTTAAGCGGGATTTTCGCAGGAATTATAAAGACATATCCCGTGAAAAGAAAACTGGCAACAGTGTTTGTTGTCTCTTGCGTACCTACTCGTTTTTCATGTTCCCATTTTGAGAGAAACTAATGCGATGCATCGGGCCTATAACACCCTTAATTGTTCTGTGATAATTTCATATCAAAAAGTTACTAGTTTTTCCACATTTCAAATACATATGCATATTTATACATACAAACATATATACAGAGAAGTACGTATATATTTACAAAAATACGGATTTTCTTAGCTTACAAAAAAAAATTTTTTTTTAATTTAAAATAATGAATTTCTTGAAACCTTAAAATTGGAAAAAGATTTGAATTTACTAAGCGAAAAATACAAGCATCGCATAGTGATAGTGAAAATCGAAAATGTCCCAATGAACATGGCAACGAAAAACAAAAAAAAAAAAAAAAACAAAAAAAAAAAAAAAGGCCATATCTTGGCGCCCACATTGCATCGCTTGCACCACAATATCTTGTTTTGCACCAGTCGTGGCATCGCGTTTCTTTCCCGCTTAAAGAGCGTATGCACTTACAAAAAAAGGAAATTCGTATAAAATGGAGTTAAATTCGTTGCAAATTTTTCACTTTCATGAACGAAGGAATATCCTCGAAAGAGACCTTCGTGTGCAACGTAAAGATGACAAACGCACCGAAACCGGTGCACTAATATATACTAAAAATCGATATTTACCACCATAACTTGCTGTAAAATATAAATTCAGTAAATCCGGAACAAATTGATTTCGTGGACGTTATTGATGAAAGTTTGCTTCTTTGCTTTTCAACTGCTTTGCTTGGTAAAAGCATCAAAGAAAAAAAAAAAAAAAAAAAAAAAACAAATACACAATATCAGCTGTTGTCACACTTACTTATGAAGTTACGAAGAGCCAACGGCTGCTAGAAATAGCGTAGACGAAAAGGTCGGTTAACTTGAACACTGAAACTAAAAATGAACTTCGATCATGTAGGACACTTCGATCTTGGTCCGATTAATATAACTAGAGCTGTAACAGACTGAATGTATTCGTTACAGAGTAGCGGTGTAGCATTTGATATCGAGTACGTAATGAATTGAGTTTTTCGTAGTATGCAACAAAATATTTCATTTTTCAAAATAAAATAAATGCCGTATACTTTTGGGGAAATATTATTTTGAAATTTATTTGCGGTATACTTCCGGGAGATATGCTTCAATGTGCCCTTTTACATTAGGACAACTATTGCCGGCAATTTTTTTGCTTACTGGCGAGACGAAGCGTGGGGATGTAGAGAAACTACCCCTCCGTGCTTCGTCTCGCCCATAAAACGAAAAAAATTGCCTGCAATAGTTGCCCTAATGTAAAAGGGCGCAATAGAAGTTAGGAGTATATTTTATTATATTTAAAAAAATTTGCAGATGTAAAATAAATGTTAGCTGGAGGGGAGGTGGCGGTGTTCGAACTCATTGTCCTCGAAACGAACATCGTTCCTAGTCGACTCATTAGCTCGCCCATAAACCTAGTTGCGGGGAGTGGAAGGCACCAACAAGCTATTGGCGGCAGAGCAACTTTTGATAGGAATTTATTCGCGGCAGAGAAAGTTTCATAGGCATTTTTTCGCGGCAGAGCTACTGGCAGAGGAATATAATTGCGGCAGAAAAACTTGTGGAGGAGGATAGCGTCGGGAGCGGAATTGGTACTTACTCTCACAGCTTTACTCTCTTTCTCACCGGCTTACTCTCTCCAGTTACTCTCTCAGAGAATCGCTATTCTCTCACTTCAAATTTTTGTAGAGCTGTTACAAACAGCGTTGCCACTCACTTTATTTTTTTCGTATCCAAATAAGTTTCAAGGAGTATCCAAAATGTATCAATTTCTTTTAGCGTAATTATCGATTATAATAGTCAAGGAGTATCCAAAATGTATCAATTTCTTTTAGCGTAATTATCGATTATAATAGTTATCGCTATGTGTACAACCATACTTAGTAATTATTTGGTAGGTTTTTTTTTTTTTTGTTACTCATTCAATAAATTGTCTGTTTTTCAGTTTTACAAATTGTACAATTTTTTATTTATTAATAGTTGCCCAATATCCAATTTTGGGCAATTGATGCATCAAAGATATCGAAACTTTCCTTCCATAAATATTCATTCTACACACGGCGAGGCATTTCGATAGTTAAACATTGTTCTGTTGGTTAGCGATTGAAATCTCTTACAGTGTAAATCCTGCCATAAAAAAAATTACTAATTGATGCTGACAGTCATGTTTTAATATATCGACATATCGATGTCTCAAAAAAAATGTATCCATTTGAGAGGCAGCGTATCATTGTATCATTTCATTTTAAAAGTATCCAATTTGATACAATTGTATCCAAAACGGCAACGCTGGTTACAAACCGTATGTATTTGTTACTGAGTAACGGGTGCGCCATATATGTAGTACCGAGCAAAGGGGAACATGCACCGTAATACCCGCGTGCACGTTTTGTTTGCAATTTACATTGGACAACATTTCGTCGTTCTTAAATTATTTTGCCGTATATGAAAAAAATTCAAAGTCCTGGAAAATCAATTAAAATTAAAATTGAAAAATTTTTTAAATTGAAATTAAAAAAAAAAAAAAACGAAAAAAAGGTGTGTTCCCGTAATGCAATAAACTGCCCTAAACTGCCCAATTTTGGCCAATTTTCATACAGTTTTCAAAAAATTGGGCAGTTTTGGGTTGTTTCGTGCAGTACGGAAACATACTTATTAAGTTTCGTAGAACAAAGTTTCGAAGTCAAACGTATTGAAATGGAATCGAAATGTCAATTTGTTTTTGTCACACACGACAAAATAATTTGCGAATGACGATTTGCCAGAAAGGAAATTTAGAATTTACTTTTACTATTTTCGATATCGAACAACAAGTAGAGAAAGACGTGGGGGGAAGTGAGAAGATGGTTGTTCTTTTTTTTTATGTTTCGGTAACAATCTGGGCTTCTCCTTTATTCTGATGCATTCATATGAAATGAAATGTCTTTAAAACACGGTCCATATGTTTAATTTTAAAAAATATTCGAGGAAATGAGACGCATGATTTTTGAATGGCAGCTACTTATGCTTCTTTTTCCCTTTTCCCATATAATGAAATAAGATGCTGTGTATACATTTTCTCTTTATACAACAAATCATAATGTGTACTCACGACTTAAGGCTTGACTTTTCGTAATTCTTCAATTTGACAGTAGCTGAGAATTTCTATTTCCGCTTGCACGCTGCACGAGTTCGACTAATGGTAACAATAGTATCCCTGACTTCACTGCATGATGTTACGTAGCTAGACCTTGTCGCATATCCGTGTCGAATACAGTTATAAACAGATACAGATATGTTAGTGGGCTCAGCAACGTTTGTATAGTTCGTCGGAACCTTTTTCGAATAGCTTGAACACAATGTTATCGAAACAATTAAGTAAGTGCGAGTGAAGACGAGAAGCAAACGCAAACCAGAGATGTCACTTTGATTAAATTTCGAAGAACAATCTGTGCATTCCGATGCATTTGAAACGGCAATTTTTCAAACATGCTTCTAGAGTCTGCAACAACTGGAAAACAAATCGCACGATGGTACATTGCACAGAGTGTACACACCTCAATTAATCATTTGCAATTTTTCAGTTAAAACGAGTTAGACTGATGCAGTCTAGGTCGACAATTTGTATGACGAGGAGACTGAAATAAATTTTTTTTGCGCTGATTTTCACCAAAAAAAAAAAAATCGTAACTGTGAGTGTGCGAGTAGGCAAACAGATGATCTGTGAACACATTCCTTGCATTAACTCCAATTTGAAAATTTTTTGAGTTGTGACGATATTGAAGTACATGTGCGATATATGAAATCAATGTTTAGATTAAGAGAGAAACTGGAAGGAAACACACGAGAATGCCAGAGACGAAAGACATTCTATCTCCGGTCACTCTCATGTGTTTTCTTCCAGTGTCTCGCGTTTTGTCTCCCTGTTTAAATCGGGACAATGTCGTATGAGGGCAAAAATTTGGTCGTCGCACATGTATTCGAACCAGTACGAGCATTTGAACAACGTGATTAGGTTTTTCGCGGGATTTTGTGCATGGTTTGTGGTTCATTCATTTGCAAATTATAGTATTTTTATATTTGATTAAATTGAAATATTGAAAATGCCGCCGTATATTGGTTTGATACAATATGGAAATCAAAGCATAAAGCAATCTCTCGACTTGGCCAAACAGAATAAATATAGTGTGGTGGCAGCGTCCATCAGCTCCAGCGGCTTACCTCATGAATTCGAGAAATCCCCAATGGCTGAACAAGAATGCGACAATTCGTTTCCAGATCTCGTGATGACGGCCGTTCAATGGAATGCTGAAATGATAGCATTAATATCCGAAAACGCCGATTGCGATTCAAATAATTTTGATGTGCGAAGACAATCGGAAATCGAATTGAAACACGATATAGCTCTGGCTGAATACTTGCTAAGTGGAGGATATATGTTGATTCGATTGCGTTCGGGGAATATAACAAATACGGCCCGTATAGTTGCGGACCGAAGCAAAGGTTTGCTATTGCTCCTTCAATTCCATATAACGAGCCAAACATGAAGCCGTTTTTTTTTTTCCCTTTGTTTTTCTTTTTTTTTTTTAGGCAACGTATTGGTCCAAGTTCCAGCTTTCAATCCAAAAGTAATACAAGCAAATTGGCGCAAAGATATTAATGAATCGGAACTTGAGCGTGTAGAGGAAGAAGATACATGGCACTGGTGGAATAAATTCCGATGGGTGAATGACTTCAATCCAAAACTTAAATTAGTTTTAGAACTAAATTCTGGAGAGGTTTTTTCAGACGACTGTCTACGTCGTTGGCTTGGAGAACCAGTCGATGCAGTCGTCATTCCAGCTTCGATGTTCATTCGCAACAATGTAAACAGTCCTGTGTTGCCACAACCATGGGTTGATATAATCGAAAAATTCATACGCGCACAAGTGAGCATTTTGGTTGCCGCATCAGCATACGATAATAATCTAATGGCGTATGCCGAGTATTGCAAAAGTATGCAAACCAAGTTTTCGGCATCAAATATTTTCGGGTATGTTGAATCTTACAAAAAAATATAAATAAATAAAAATTAACCGTGCACTTACATATGAATTTTTGAATGAACCTCAACTTTTCAATGCATAGCAGCTATGAAGATGTGCTTGAAATCCCACTGCAACCTCTTCACGATAATCTCAATTGCTACACGTATGAAGTTTTTGAAAGAGATCCCATTAAGTATAAATTGTATCAAAAAGCAATAACGGCAGCTCTAATCGATCGTGTTCCTGAAGAGCAGATTAACAGAAAACTGGTAAGTCAGCAGTTCAGGGGTTATTCTTATGTGAACAATTTGAAAAATTGATTTTTTTTTATATTTTCTATTATGATAGTGAAACCTATTAAGAATTGAAAATCTGTGAAAATATTCTTACCGGATTTCCAAGTATTAAAAAAGCTCACGTTCCCGTTAGCGACTTGTTCTGCTTTTGAAACTTTAAACTGAACTGAACTTTCTCGAAACGTCATTTTCTAAAACGGTCAATGTGTCCTACAAAGAAATCTATTCAACCGATTTCTTTGAAATTTGATATGTTCTGCTTCTACATACTAATTAAAAATAGGTGTCGTCCGTGCAAGAATTGGTTATTTGCGAAAATATTTTCTTTTCTTTTAAGGGGGTCTTCTCATTGAGCAACTTTTTTTTTCGACTTTTTTTTTTTTTTTTGCATTTATTTATAGCTTGGGTAGTTGTGAATATGCCCCTAAAAGGATTTTTTGAAATTCGAAATAGTTTAGAGGATATAGCCTTTTTTTGTCGAGCAAGATCTGCGCTAAAACGAGTAATTTTTGCGTTGCTTCAAACTTTAAACGCGTTTATCTCGAAACCACGTTTTTCGAACTGGCGGCCATGATATCTCCAGTTCAACTGAACCGATTTTCATGAAACAAAGTGGAATCGACGCAGAATTGTCACCATTCTCGGGTGAACCTCGACCATAATTTTGAAAAAATTTTTACTATTTTTTTTTTTACACTAAACTACAAAAAAATTAAGCCCGAAATTGAAATTTTTTTTTGAATGGCCGCCATTTTGTCAAAAAAAATCACAAAATTAAGCTTGAGGTTCACCCGAGAATTACATCTATACTGATTATAACCCCGTTTTTTTTTTCCATTTCGGACGCTCCGGAGACCCGGAATCGTGGCCGCCGTGACGGCACGTTTTTTTTTTCACCACCAACTTTGAAGTCTCATTACTTTTTGAACAGCCCACGTATCGAGGCAAAAAATTTTTTTTTATTTACTTTGATCCTTTTGTAATACAATAAATAAAAAAAGTTTTCAATTATTCTTTGCGTTTTCAAATAAGAATTTTTTTAAAAAGGGTCCAAAAAACGGGTTTTCAATGAGAAGACCCCCCTTAACAATTAAAAAAAAAAAAAAAATTCGATACTTTTTCTGCTATTTTTTTTTTTTGATTTTCAATGAAAATTATTAATTCTGGTACGGACCATAACAACAGACCTACTGAACAATAATTCATTTCATTTTTTAGTTTTAGACCTATTTTTTTTTATCTGTCTACCAACCACTGTTGCCAGGGTATATATTCCCCTGAGTGTCTCAGAACAAGGCCTAAGTTCCTTAAAATTTAATTTTGAAATAGTCTAAACATAAAAAAAAGTTGATCCTATAAGGTACCATAAAAATTTTTCTGCCCTAAGACTCCACTAAAGGATCATAAATGTCTTCAAGCAATTCGACATCATAATGAGCCTATTATTATGTCGATTTTAAAATCATAATCATATATTACTATATATGTCACTCTCATGGATTTTGAGCGGGACATTTCGCGCCAGTTAGAAAGAGATGTTACTCGGCAGGCAAAAAAAGAGCGAGAGAGAAATACTTTTGGTGAGTACCTAAGTGAAAAATGCTCATTTTGGTGGGTACCCAAGACCGTGGTGAAAAGAGCCAAAATGAAAACGGCTCCTGAGTGACATATATATATGATCATAATGAGAACTTAAACCTTAACTGTAAAACCTCTAGATCCATAAAGCAGAACATGACATTGATAATTTATTTTCATCTTTATTTCTAGACTGTCATCATGATTCTAGGAGCTGGCCGAGGTCCTCTTATCCGTGCAGCTATAAATGCTTCCAAGAACACTAAACGTCGTGTTCGAATTTATGTCATTGAAAAAAATTCAAATGCAATTAGAACATTGAAGAATATAACAAAGAAAATGTGGCGCGATAAAGGTGTGAATGATTATGCAACATCTAGTAGGATTATTTAAGTTACTATTAAAAGTGAAATGGTTATCTGGTAGTAGTGCGTAGATCCGTTCGCTTGGTGCTAAATTGTAGCTCCATCAATCCACTATCTATTTCATTTTTGATAATTATCCGTCAATTTACTTAAAGTTTCAAAAATTTCACATTTCGATAGAACTCAGTGGATAGCTGGCGGAAAAGTAAATTTTTTTTTTTAATTTTCAGATGTGCGGATCTTTTCTAAGGACATGCGTCTGTTTAGTCCACCCGAAAAAGCTGATATACTCGTATCTGAACTTTTGGGTTCCTTTGGAGATAATGAACTCTCCCCAGAATGCTTGGACTGCGCTGAGAGTCTCTTAAAAACTGATGGCATTAGTATTCCATGTAACTCAACATCCTTCATTAATCCGGTGATGTCGTCGAAAATATACTGTAGCGTCCGCAATATAAGTCGAGCGGGAGCACTTGGAAACGATAAATATGCAACCAATCACATACATCCGGAAAGTGGATTCGTAGTATTGCTTCGAAATGTTTTCCATATCGATTTTCCACAATCTTTGTTCTATTTCGAACATCCAAATCGATCCGTATCGAAGGATAACACTCGTTATAAGGTTTCGAAATTCGATGTCACAATAGATTCTGTATTGAATGGGGTCGCAGGATATTTTGAGGCTGAACTTTATGACGGTATCACAATCAGTATAAATCCAAAAACTCATACACGAGGCATGCAGTCGTGGTTTCCGATGTTCTTCCCATTTACAGTAAGTATTTTATGGTATTCTGTTTTTTCTATTAAAAAAATTTTTTTTCTTTATATTAATCTTCATTAGTCTGGGTAGATTTTCATCATAGATATATTCAATGTGATCACGGATTGAAGAATACGAAAACTAAGAGTCTAAAACAACTGACTCGTTTTGATCTTTTCTCTTAAGAATTTGAATCGTATTGGTATCAAGTCAAAATTCGAATTTTTTGATAGAAAATTTTAATTGGAAAAAATTGCATTTTTAGGCTGTCTTGTTTTAAAGGCAATTTCAATAGATTTATTAAGTTGTATATCAACAATTGGTCTCAAATTGATTTTGCTGTCATGGAACCATTGTAAAAATTGGAACAAAGGCAAAATAAAATTTTTTTGGTCTGCCCATTTGTGTACAATTTCAAAGTAAAATAAAAAGCTACTGATTTTCTATAAGTCCAGATGGCTGACATACAATGTGTAACTGAAATTTGTGAGTTATTATACCTATACGGCTTATTGGATAAAATCGCACATGTTTACTGTTAAATTCGAAAGTCGAGCCATTCCTACACAAAATAGATTTGCAGACAATTCTTGATATTACAATCTAAAAATGATTGAAATTTTTTTACAGCCTAATAATTGCTTATTTTTCCCCAATCAAATTTTTCGTACTTCAAAAGATTTAGAATTTTGAACTCATGTACTCAACATTCAAATTCTAGAAAAACTTTGGATGAAATAGCGAGGTCATTTTTGTTAACTAAGTATTTCGGTAAAGTTGCTTAGAATTTTCGTAATACGATTTGATATACTCCCTATCAAATTTTTTTCGTCCTATACAAATTGACCCATTGTTTTTTGTTTCTCATATTAATTTAAACAAAGGATACGTGATTGAAAAAACCGAAATAAAAACAATTTTTTTTTCTCTTCAAATACAGAATCCCATTGATGTGAAAAAAGGTGATGTACTTGAAATCCATTTTTGGCGCTGCGTGGACAACTATAAAGTATGGTATGAGTGGTGTCTAGTCTCACCGGTAAAGACGCATGTTCATAACCTTAATGGACGTTGGTGCCCTATTTATCTTTCATAAAGTATATCGAAAAAGTCATTTGTATCGAGGCTTAGTACTTTTTTTTTTTTTTTTTTACCATACGAGCCTATAATGTTAAAATTGAATCATAAAATTTAAAGGGGCATTTACACATTTGACAAATTTCATAAAAAAAAAAAAATTTTTTTTTTAAATTGACGTTTAAAATATTAGGGGTATTCACAAGGAGGGTAGAATTCTGTCGGAACTCTGCACAGATTAGTTGAAAATATAATTATTTTTGAATAAATATGTGAAAGCCGAATGTTTTTCCCCAGTGCGTGAGTCACGAATTAAAATCGAAAATATTCCGACGTCGACAGAATTCCACCTTCCTTGTGAATACCCCTATTATTTTGATTCAATAAACGATTCTGATGTCAAAAATTCTAACGTTTACACTTGTTGACGATTATTTTGAGAGAGATTTTGACAAAACCTTCAAATATGTAAATGCCCCCTTACATAGCTTATACAAACATATCGCACCCTGGCAACTAAAGTGACACAACTCAAAATTTAAGGTTTTCGAGTTATGCTATGAATCTTGTTCCTTAGTCACTTGTCTACCTGCAGGAAAAATTCCATTCCGTGTTTCCTATTATAAAAGGCCGAAAAAAGCCGTAATGCCTTTCTTCTTCCTTTGATTGACACTGCGACGCATTTTGTTTTTTGCGTTTTCTGAAAAATTAGAAATTTTGAGTTGTGTCTCTTTAGTTGCCGGGGTGCGATATATTTTTACACACCTGCGGAGCTTTTTTCTAACTGTTGCAGGATCTACACTACTTTAAAATAGGATATAAAAGTAGGTACTTTTTTTTTTTTTTTTAAACTGACTTTGAAAATCGCAATGACTCCAAATAATTGCATGCATACTTTTCGGATGCAATTAAAATATATTTAGTTTTTATGGTTATGGTCTATACTCAGATATGCAGTAAATAAAACGCCCATATAAAACACAAGACAAAAAAAAAAAAAAAAAAAAATGACTTCGAAGTAAATTCGTTTTACTTTACAAACTTTTCGGCTTTGCTTCGCCAGAGAAATAACAATGTCAATTTTTTATGCAAAAAATAAATGCGAAAACAGCATATTTCTCAAAGCAAACATCCCTCGCACACCTCACGAGGTTGTAGCTAATTTACTTACTCGCCTTTAATGCGTAAATATTTACTGCATATCTGAGTAAAAGTCATTGAAGTTGAGTTCAAAACGTTTATGTCGAATAAAAAATATGGTGCTTAACTATAAAGAAAAACGATTATTTAAATATTATGTTCTTTATGACGCCTTGCAAGCTTGTTTGTTCAATGAACCTCTTTGTTGGGGTATTCATGAAGAGCACAAAACAGTTATAGGCCGGTAGTCCGATGATTTGTATGTTTATATTGTGATTCTTCAAACGCTTACGCTTACTTTTAAAATATATACTGTCCATTTGTAAATACCTACGTCAAGCACAACTCTATCAACAGTAAAGAAGCCAATCCGAAAAGTTTAGAACATTACAAGAGAATCTAACCTATTTCGTAACAGAAGAAATCATAGAACTCACATACAGCCAGTTTCTGAATAATCCCGGGGAATTTACTTTTCTCTAGAGTAAACACTTCTTCTTCATTAAATATTTGGTGAAAGAAATTTGATGGGGAATGGGTATTTGACCCAAAAGTATAATTTTCCTTACCCAATATTCAGATTTTTAATAGAGGAGTATTTTGCTCAGCATTAAAGTAACACTTCTTCCAAAAATTGTTGTTTTTCCGGGAAGTATTTGACCCAAAAGTAAATTCTACTATCTGTATAATTAGAGCGTGTATTTTTAAGCATTTATAAATTGAAGCTACTTTGATGGGGATAATTAATTATTTTTACAATTTAATAAATTAAGCGATTAATCAAAATTTCTTTGAAATTTAAAGTTAAGCAAATCATTTTACTTTAAGACTTTTCAAAGCTAGGAAATCCTTGAAGTTCAAATTACGCTACTTATTTCCAAAATGGTGATAAGAAAAAAAAAATCCCCCCACAAAGTATGCTTCAAATTTATAAATGCTTAAAAATACACGCTCTACTGATAATGTAATATGTGGAGTTGAGGCTGAAAAGATAGCATACTTACGGGCGAAAATTCCGAAAAGAGTAATAATTTTTGAAATAAATATGCGAACTTCAGTATAAAAACTCCTATGATACACCAGACGAAAAAAAAATACAGTAGGTGGATGCAATTTATCGTTATTGAACGTCTCCTTAAATCCCAAATAAAATTACCCGGATCACAAAACGGAAATTCCCGGAGAAAACACTCGATTTTTTCCATGATTTCCCGTAGACTTCGACAAGAATTTGGAAACACATTCTTACCGGGCTGTTCCAAGAGCTCATGAAGGTTCCTACGTCAGATTCGGAGTCATATATGACTGCTTTAAGACTTGGAATGTTTGCTGGGGATATGAATTGAAATTAAGAGGAATGCTAAAACGGTTTGGTATGAAAATTTCTTTTAATCCCGTAATTTCTTGTCTTTTTATTTTATAAACGACAACAATATTGTAATATTATTGAATTTTCTGGAAATCTTGTGTACTCTTGTCGAAAAATGCATGTAATTTGTAGCTTAGTTAGAGTTGAAATTGATTGCGACAAAAACACAGAATATCGTATGAAATTCAATATTTTTATACGTAAGCAAATAATGCTAGCCTTGCACTTGTTGATAATTGCTAAGAGACCCTTTGGGTGATAAATTTCAGGTGTTGAAACATTCGTAAAAGGCCGCATCAACGAAAGGAAATAGCTACATATTTTCATTGCCCTTTAATATTCCCATACTCGTTTCATCTGAATTAGGTAGTGCTTCGTGCTTTGATTTATGACAAGTGTGTAAGGCTTCCATTCGATTTAAAAAATCAGTCAAATTTTAATGAATTAGATTTCGCATTGTTTAAATTCATAAACAGAATTATATAGATCTAGTGTTTGTGTGTGTGCTATTTTGCTATTCCCTATAACATTTTAGTTACATGAGTCATAATAAGGCAAGCAAATTCTAAACATACATTTCTAGTTACACATATATAATATAAGCGATTTAAACTTCCGATTAATCCGAGTAATTTATAATTTAATAGCTATATGTGTATGTACATATATATATATATTCTAATGATTGTTATTTCTGTATCTCGAGTCTCGCCGTTCGATCGGACTGGTTTGAGCGAAGCTGGATGCATCTATCGCTCGTAAAGTCAGTTGTTGAAGACTGCTCAATGTTTCTTGGAAGTCATTATTCGAATGTTGTTGTTGTTCGGATCCGCGAGAGCTGCTATCGCCAGCACTTGGAAGAAAATTCATTTCTGACGGTAACTCCAAGGTGTTTGGGATTTCTGGTGGTGTATTGACAACAAAATTACTTAAATCTCTTGTTTCATCGGTACTTTGTTGTTCAATTGGATTAATAAACGTAAGATCTATACTTTCTTCTTCCTGTCCAGCATTTGTCAATTCAATATCGTTTGATGGTCTTTGAGGCCTTTGAATGTCGTTTTCCAAACTAACAGGTAATTGATGATCAGCATTTAAACTTGCATCTGCCGAGGAACTAGCGATATCTTGCTGTAAACCTACCGTGCTCTCTCCCGATTCGTTTTCCCTAGTAACGCCGCCTTTACTTGCAAGACGCAAACCAGCAACTCCTTTCTTGGGAACCGTTTTCAAATCGCGTTTTACTCGACGACAACGGGTTGGTTCGTTCTGTCGCTGTTGAACCATTGCTTCCAAATCAACAGTGTAAACATATCCAGCGACTAATATTGTACAAGATGTCTGTCCTTTTTTATAGGCTTCTTCAATGTCCTGGCTTGTACGAACGTCGTATTGCCACCAACCTATATATTAAAAAAAAAAAAAAAAACATGTATACAGAGTGGCTGGATAAGTTGGTTTTCATTGCCATTTAAATGAAAGTATTTTTGAAATTCCAAATTAATGTCTAGCTGCGTGTCATATTTTGAAAAGTTCGTGTTCAGTCCTTTTCCCAAACATATGCTTCATAATAATTTACAGAAATAGTATAGTAAATAAAACTTAATCCAAATATGTTTCGTTTCTTCTTTTAATTCATAGTCCTAACCGAACCAAGACGCCGCACAGTGGTTTTTCAGCGGCAAAAAATCATTTTTCGACCATATGATTTCGAAAAAGTAATGATGCAGTTTTGTAGAGAATTGTCCAAATAAGAGAAATCCATAAGCTTTTGTTTCAAAAAGTAATATTAGTACTTGGTATACCCGTTGGAAGTTACATAAACATGCAAGGGTAATAATTGACTAAGTTTTTCATTAAATTGAGTACGGAATTAATATAAAATAAAATCTTTTCTCTACCCAAAATTTTGTTCTATAGTAAAATATAACATTTACTCATGAAATTATCAAAAGAATCAGTAAGATACGATCAGTGGTTTAAAAGTTATGCGGAAATGAAAATGACTCCAAAAAATACAGGATTTGCTATTTTTGTTGGAATAGAACTAATTTGAGTTACGAGCAGTTACTTTCAAATAGGGTAAAAATTGAAGCTTTTAGTTAGTTCTAACATATAATGAAAAAAAACGGCCGGCATAGCCTAGCACTTTTCAGATATCATCAATTTTGTAAAAAAAAATGCATGACAATTGCAATAAAAATCTTTGAAAAATTTATAGTATACTTGTAGGCATTCCTATTCATTAAGCCGAATTATAATAGCAACAATTAACTAATTGAAGAGTTTAAGAATAAAGAGGATAAAGGAAGGAGAAAAATTAAAGCGAATCAAAAACAAGAAAATTCTGAAGTTACATTTAATAAGTATTTTAAAATAATAAGAAATAAACAAAAGCAAAATGAGCGTATTTTCCGCATTTTATTCAGAAATAGCTGAGGAACTTGTTAATTGCGATTACGACGTTAATTTATTGACTAATTTCATAAAATCAAAAAAACCAGTGATAACTGAAAATGAAATGAAAATAGTGAAAAATGAAATTAAACGTAGATTTCTTGCCAATTGTAAAAAACGTTGGGAACAAGTGTATAGAAAGCCTGAGCGTTTCTTTTTAAAATATTAGTTATGGCTAAAAAGTATGTATATGGGCGGTAGGTGGTGGGCGTGGCCGATTTGGATGAATTTTGCAGGATGTCTTTCTTTTATGAAATATTACCAACATGCAAAATTTCGTGTCAATTGGACGAAAGGAACACGTTTTATGGAGAAAAAACGGTTTGAGTTATATGGGCGGTAGGTGGTGGGCGTGACCGATTTGGATGAATTTTGCAGGATATTTTTCTTTAATCAAATATTACCAACATGCAAAATTTCGTGACATTTGAACGAAAGGAACACGTTTTATATTAAAAATAAATTTTGGTTGGTATGGGAGGTGGGCGGTGGGCGTGGCCGATTTTGATGAAACTTCATATTTTTCTTAATTATGTCAAATAAAGACTTGGTGCCAAGTTTCATAGCTCTATGACATCTCCTTATATTTTTTGCCGCGATATGTATGAAGACGAACCACTGTGCGCCGTATGCTCCACAGGGAGTCTTTTGTCTCTTGGAGCAAAAATATCTTTTATGGCATAGCAAACCGAACACGCCATAAATATGACAAGCCTTCTTCGGAAAATATTCTTTTTTTCCTTATTATATTCTAATCTTACCGTTCCGGCCTTCATAGAACCATTGATATCCGTCTTCGGTACATTTAGCCGTACATATGTCATCGATGCCATTTACTAATTGCGGGCGATCCAAAAACTCGGCAGGAATATCCCGGCGGCACATTGCGCAACGTTGATTCTTATATGCAACCCCCTTTTAATTAAAAAAGAAAAAAAAGAAAAAAACCTTCAATGAGCACAATTGAAAAAGGTGACACAATTTCGGCATTAAGGACGTAACGATTTGAGTTTAATTAAAAAAAAAAACGCATAGAAAGAAAACTGTCTGTGGCGATAAGGAATAACTTCTTCAGTTGATAGGAAATGAAGCTCTTGTGACAAATTTCTCATTTCCCACAATTTGCGAAGCTGCATGAGTCCCACTAATGTCTGACTCCTTGGTCTGCCCCTCGTTATTGACAACAGCCCAAAGCGAGACTTCCAAAAAGGGGCATCCCATGCACTCATCAGTTTGATGCAATATCCGATCAAAATTATATTGTTACTTAAGCTAGGCGATTTGGTTATAGCCGACCTTCGAAGGGACGAGTTACTCTTTGAAACGACATCGTTTTAAATTTATGTGCACTGAAGCAATTATTGCTTGACGCCACAGCTCATCAGAAACTTCGGAAGGGAGATATATGCGATTTTTGAGACATGTGCAGCACCAGTGCACCATATAATCATAATGTTACTTGCTTTGATACAAAGAAAACAAAATATATGTCCACAAGGCAATCTGGCAGGATGAACACAAGGCTGAAGGCATATGGCGCAGTCTAGCGAAGCATCGTTACCCGCTGCTTCTGTTCCTTAAATATGGGAAAACAATAATTTATTGTGATTTTGAGGCAATTAACTTCTTTTTGCTACAAACCATTATTTGTTTCCACGCTTTCATCCTTCTCCATTGCTTTTTAATACATAGGTAAAAAAAAAAGTAAGTTATTGTTATAAAAGCACCGAGTAGTAAGTACTCATTAGTTTCTGCAGCACTAGTCATGTCAAAAGGGCCTTTTATACGATCATATATGTTCGCGAGCTTAGCATGATGCGAAGTGTGCTATAATAAAAAATTGATTAGCGGTATTCACTATCCAGTGCATGTGCATGTGCATTTGCAAAATTTTATTTTGCATTTGCAAGAAACTGTGAGTGTACTTTCGAAGCACACGGTGCATATTTTATCAAGCAGGATCAGGGGATGCTCATTGTTTTATAATTATCGATGTTGCAAGCATTCAAAACCTTAAAGCGATGGCCAGTTTTAATCGGAGATAATACTAAGATATTGCCAAAAGCTTATTTTATAGTTCATTTACTCCGAAAGTGTAGTAACCCAACATTCTATCAACAAAGTTGTTTAACTTTGAACAACGATAATCCAAAGATCGATATTTACCAACCATCCTTAAGAAGCTGGAAAGTTGTGACATGCACGAAACTGTTTTTTGCATTAGGTTTAGGCGGAGCATTTTGAAAAATCGGGCATATGCAAGTGATCATTTATGATACAAAAAACCTAATATGACAAAAACCAGTTTTCCATTTCAGAAAAAAACCAAAAAACCAAAATTTTTGAAAATAGGTACATTAAATGACATTGATTTGTAGCAAATTAATATTTTATATTTAAATAATATAAAATAACTAAAAAAATAAAAGTACTTAAATTTAGTGTAATGACCTAAACGTTATGAAATTCGATATAATTAGCTTTTACACAGCTCTTTTTGACAGCATAAATATCATAAAGTGAGGGAAACGTATAATCTGCATCACTTATTTCTTAGTTCATTTTTAGTTAAAGAAAGATCGAAAAACTTTCTTGTCAATGCAGCTGCCAAACTGTGGAGTAATCGCTACGAAATTTGCGTCAATTTTTAAGGCAAAAATTTAACTAGTTCTTAAAAGCATTATTGTTCACACGAATCCATTTTTCAAATAATATCTTACATTTAACTTCCACAAAACGTTTCTCAAGCTGGTGCAATTAATTCTTAAATCAACATTGTGTAAAAGCCATTAAAAAAGAAGAACCACTGTAGTATTGCGATTACTATCAGTGGTCACATTCAATTAAATAACTGAAATTGCTCAAGTAATCGGCGAAATTGAAACAAGGTCAGTTCTTCTGACAGAACTTTGGCAGGTGTAATGATCAATTAAAGTTTAAAATCTTCCCGACTGAAATCGAAACGGTATTTAACTTGTGCCAAAAACTCTAAAAAAAAAGAGCTTTTTCATTCATAAAAATGTGAAAATCCGAACGGATTCGATCCGTCGGAATACATAATCAGGCCGATTTTTTTATTCTCACCTAAAAACGAGAATCGAGGTATACAATTGAGTTGTTAAAGGCATCAATTAATAAATGTTGCCTTCGATTATTCGTGTTACTGATAATGGAAAATTTTTTTCATCACTACCCTCGCACCATAACTCAATATGTTCAGCTTACCATTTTGGCGAAAATCATTTTTTAAATATAGGCTGTTCCGTACTGCAAAACTCCGAAAAACTGCAATGTTTTAAAAATTTATGAAAATTGCATTTCGGTAGCCCGGGAACATACTAATATCGATTTGTAACCATTGAAAAATGTACCATTTGAGAAATTGTGTACCAAGTACCAAACGATAAAAAATTACCAGTTTGGAAATTGTCCATAAGTGGCAACCGTGGTAGTAACTCTCAACATTATAATACAACAAAGTTGTTTAAACTTTGAACAACGATAATCGTCAAAGATCGATATTTACCAACCATCTTTAAGACAGCTGGAAAGTTGTGCACATGCACGAAACTGTTTTTTGCATTAGGTTTAGGCGGAGCATTTGTGAAAAATCGGAGCATATGCATACGTGTACATTTTGTTAGTGTAAATAGCAAAAAAGCATAAATATTTTGCTCATGCTTAAATGCACGGCCAAATGCACTGGATAGTGAATACCGCTATTGAAAATTTTTGCCAGATGAAATTTTTTAAGGAAAAAAATTTAAATTAAAGAATTTATGTGTTAGTTTCGTAACGAATGTCAATGAGGTAACATAGGACTCATTTACGCTCGGGCCGGGCTCACCATTGTGAAATAATCGCCATTTTGTTTGGACACTGACGCCGGTCATATAAAACGGGAATTTGAATACTGACGCCGGTCATATAAAACGGGAATTGGTCGAAACGTGTGCTTAGGAGGAATATAAGTACTCAAGGGCACTCGAATCGGGCTAAATTCAACTCAACTATAATTAATACAACTGACGACGGTCAACCAACCCTGGAACCAGTTTCCCGTCTGAGGGCGGTGGGGAAGGGTCAAACGTAAATTAACCCTGACGCAGGTCATCTAACCTAGTCGATATATACCTGACTTATGTCATATAAACGCGGAATATACCCTGGCTAATGAGGAACTTAATGTGACCCAAAGCCATTTTTTAAGCCCAAAAAAAAATCCCTTCCCTTCCCGGTGTCTCCTGACTAACATGGATGATGTTAAAAAAAAGTAGAAAACTTATAGCAAATAAAGTAAAGGCTCAGTTACTCTTGATTGATCGATTCTGAATATTCCCGGGGAATTTACTTTTCTCGAGACTAAAAAAAATTCTCTTTTATTTAAATAGATAGGGTAAGGAAAATTATGGATATGGGTAAAATACCCATTCCTCATCAAATTTTTTCCTCGAAATACATAAAAAAAAAAAGAAGAAGTTTACTGTCGAGAAAAGTTAATTCCCCGGGAACTCGTTCCCCGGGAATATTCAGAATCGGGCTGTATAAGCACACTGAGAAGGGAATATAAAGCGAGCAAGAATCTTGAATATTTTTAAGCAAAGCTCACAACATTCCGATTCGAAATAAGCTATCGCATTGCAAATACAGAGTAAGGCCCCTGAAATAACACCGAACCCTTTTTGGAAACTTCCCTGCAGTAAATGCGGGGCAAATTGACCGCTATGTCACCAGTGCTGCACCAGCGACGAAAGAACCAGAGACACGAACAGTAGAAACTAACTATTGACATGGTCAACGAGGGCGTCTACAGTTTGATTTTCTCGACCATTCATGTTATAAATTTGCTGTACGCGAATCATAGGGGCTCTCTAGTGTAGTGGTTAGTATGTCCACCGCTCATTAATCCGAAGGCTCCTGTGAGAAAAAAGTGTCAAAATGGTAATATTTGAATTTAAAAAATAATTAAAAGTATTAAATTGTTCTACGCTCAGGGATGAAGAAAACAAGCAAAGAAGTCTTTAAAAAAACGTCCATGCATAACAGATTGTTGGAATCCTGTTGATTTTTTAATTACTAGAGCTCGGATTTTGAATATTTTGAATTTTTTTTTGGATTTAACTGTGCTTTTTGAATATTTTATTCACTGAAGTAGGCTTTTTTTTTTTTTGTTAATTTGACAATTCAACATTTTAATAGGCATACTAAATCGAACTGATTTGGAATTTTTAACTGTGAATTTTTTGAATATTTTGAATTTTTTGCATTTTATTTTTTGAATTTTTTTGAATATATTTTTGAATTTTTTTTTTCATTTTTTTTTTACATATTCAAATTCCGAGGCATATTTATTACTATCTACTTGTACAAAAATAAAAATCGAAAAAGCAAGAAACATATAGTTTTTTTTAATTTACCGCTCGTCTGAGTTGAGATTCGAACTCGCAAACTTTGGATTGCTAGTCGCACACTCTATGCATTGAGCTCGCGAGCAATCCGACTCACGCGCAGCAAGTTTATTACATTAATGTTTGAGCAAAATGGAATTGTACACCATGTCAATAGTGAGACTATAATTGACGCCATTGTCTCTACTGCATCACTAGTTCCAGCGTCGACTGGTGTGTGTCCTCCCGCATATACGTCCATACAAAATATCAATAGAAGAACTTAATGGCAGGGGTACATTTGGTCACTAGTACTGGTGACATGGACACCAGTACAGGAGTGACTCTAGCACTATTGACATTTCCTGCAGGGATTATAATCTCCATTATTGTTTTATACATGATACAAGAAAACAAGAAATGCGCCACTTGAGAGAGAGGAAACGTCACAAACTCAAAATCGCGATTCGTTGTTGTTGTTTCCCATGTTAAACCGGCTTTTTACTTTTTTGAATAGCATGGAAAACAACAACAATTTATCGCCCAGTGACGTCACAAATTCAATTTTCGGCTCTCAAAGAGAGCCTCAAAATAGCGGTACTGAAGTGGCGCTATCTTGTTTTCTTGTATCATGGTTTTATATATATGAGGTGTTAATTGGAGAATATTCTAGAGAAAATCTTCGTCCGGGAATTTTAATAAAATTATTTATTTTGAAAATTGTCATGTTGTTTTTGTTTTTATTTATTAAATCAAACAATTTATTTGGGTAACTTCCATAGTCATAAGGTTTATTAAGAATAGAAAGTGGACAAAAATACTCGAAACTTACCGAAAGGAGTATTTTTGTTTTTATTTCAATTTTGTTTTAATACAAAGCATATCAATGTAACGTCTGTTCAATAATTGATATAGGAAGCTGATCATATGAATATATGTATAAAATGAAATTTTTTCATATTATTCTTAATGATATCGCAACGAAATCAATCACTGTGGGGCATACCAATCTCTGAAAAGTGGAACAATTTCTGGGGGGAAAAAAAAAAACAGATAACATAGTAAAAAGGACATGTAATGGCGTCCTGGGTTACTCCCGCCAAATGTATGCTATCATTGTCGATTGCAGTAAGGCACCACTGTATCTCTATTGTTCGAATTTGCAGAGCTGTAATGGGGTCGGTCATCACTCTGTATCGCATAGAACCAATAGTATATGGTGGTTTCCGGCAAAAACAAAAAAAAAAAAAGCTTATTTGTTAAAACGATAATTTAGGGTATTCCCCTTAAAATTGAAAAGATTGAAACAGCCGAGGTGTAAAACTTTTCATACAAAAGTTCATTCATTCATATTTTAGTCTTCTTGATTTACGAGTTTTTCAGGCAAATACACGATAAAATGGAAAAGCCCTAATGGTTTTATTTAGAAAATAATTTTTTCTGCTTTTTTGATTTATCGTGCAGTACAGGATTAAAAGGAATAAAACCGTTCATATGCCCATATTCTAACAGTCCAATTCTGAATATTCCCGGGGAATTTACTTTTCTCGAGACTAAAATTATCCTTTTTTTTAGAACGATACCTACGGTAAGGTCCGATTTAGACTAGGCAATTGTGATTATAGAGTTGCTCACATTTGATGGCAAGTGGGCGACGAGGAGTGTACTCGATTCCACTCCCCGTCGACAAATTTGAGCAACTCTTCAATCAGAATTGCCTAGTCTAAAATCGGACCAAAGGAAATTTATTAGTATGAGTCAAATACCCATTCCCCATTAAATTTCTTCCCCCAAATATTTAAAAAAAAAGAAGAAGTTTACTCTCAAGAAAAGTAAATTCTCCGGGAATTCGGTCCCGCGGAATATTCAGAATCGGGCAGTAAATGCATATGCCCCGGGAGTTTTTTTCCTTCGAAATTTTTCTCTTTTCTAAACGTCAATAATCACCCTTATTCTGAATTATATTCCACGTGAACTTTTTTTCCGCCAGTTGCAATCCAAATTTGGCAAGAGGTTAATGAAAAGGAAATTAATAAGTCCTCAAGGATCATAATTTCCAAATTGTTTTGTTCTTAAAACACTGTGTTACAAATAAATTATACAAAAATATGTTATATTTTCCAAATGTAAAAAAACAAAAGTGCTACCAATTTAATTTAAAATTAATCGTCCTCGTCTCGAACTAGTACCGTAATAGGCCCGGTAGTTAGACGGAACAAAGTAAGAAATATTTTTTGTTTCATATTCTATAAATTTGAAATTAACATTAATTATTCAAGACCATTTAAGGGCAAAATTAAGAAAAACAAAAAAAAAAAAAAAAGAGAAGCATTTCCGATGCCGGAGGTGAGTCATCACAACCATATATTACTATATATGGATCATATATAACTATATTTGTCACTCAGGAGCCGTTTCTATTTTGGCTCTTTTCAACACGGTCTTGGGTACCCACCACGGTCTTGGGTACCCACCAAAATGAGCATTTTTCACTTAGGTACTCACCAAAAGTATTTCCCTCTCGCTCTTTTTTTGCCTGCCGAGTAACATCTCTTTCTAACTGGCGCGAAATGTCCCGCCCAAAATCCATGAGAGTGACATATATAGTAATATATGATATGATCACAACACTGTAGCGAATAATGCCTGATTTCCAATAGCGCAGGAGGTGCAATTTCCAATAATGCGTATGCGTGTGCGTGAGCATGTCATTGCTGCGGTTTTGGATCTGAATTTGACTCAGTACATTTTTTTTTAGGTACTCTTGTATTGCGTCTTGTTCTCTATGTGCGACATGTAACTTTCCCTTTTAATTAACAATTAAATAAATATTGGAAATCATAAATATAAACATCGACGCTTAAAAGAATACAAAATTTAATGCATCCCAGCGGAAAATTATCTCCTGCATGACAAAGTCACCAATGATGTCATCGATGACATATAGGTGACATTATCATGCATGACATCTTGGAGGACATGTCATCGTGGAGGGATGCTGTTCATGTGCTTGACTCTCATTGGCTACTGAAATTTAAATAAGGTTTTAGCGTCAGTTCAGCGTTAGCATGAAGTGGCGTAGATGATGAATGCTCGACTCAGAAGCCGAAGATCGCGGGTTCGATCCCTGGCAGAGGCGAACAAAAATTGCTAAAAATAGATTTTTCACAAATTTTCGAAACATTCAAAGAGAGGGCAAAGAAGAGAGTTATCAAACTGGTTTCTTTAAATATAAATTGACATTTAGAGAGAAAAGAGCATGATGTGCTGCTCTCAAATGCTTTTTTCGCCATCGCATCCCCTCTTAGCATGACCAGTGACATTTTCTAATCTTCCGGTGATAATTTCACCGCTGAAGTCCCTGTCAGCTCCTGTGTAAATGTCATACAAAGTGTCACCGGAAATAGCATGCATTCCGGCTCCGAAGTCACTAGGACATCATCGGGGATGTCCGCGCGACATTTCCCGCTGGGATATTACTTGATGAAGCAAGAAAATTATGCCTCTGTAGTACCAAGTACTTTGAAAAAAAAAAAAAAAGTACTCAATACTTGCGTGCGTATGCAGGAAGTTGATTGAACGTGGGGTTCCATGTGTTTTCGTGTGTTGAACGTTTGCAGGAATTCACCACGTTACGCAGCGCGCTCCTGCGCTATTGGAATTCAGGCTTAACTCGATTTCTCTTGGAATCGCATTGCTTTTCGAAACACGATACAGAGTGACACCAGAGTATTCTTCGAAAATGGAAGAATGGAAGAATTGGAAATATATAAAAAAAAAAATTAAAATAAAAATAAAACTAAAAAATGTAAGTTAGAAAAAAGAAATAAATAGCAAAAACGCGCGTCAAGTCCGACTTCACAGATTTATAGTGTTGTATTTGTTTTTTTTTTTTTTTTTTGTATTTATATATGTATATATATTTATTGAATTAAAAATAAAAAAAATTATTTAAGAAAGAATTCACAAGAATTCAAGACAACATCGAATTTTCTTTTTCTCATTTTTTGTTAAAATTTTCTTCCATTTTTACTGTTTTTTTATATAAATATATATGTATAAACATATATGTACATACATGTATATTTATGTGTATACATATATATATATATACACTTAATTTTATATTATTATAATAGTATGTTGTTGTTGTTGTTGTTGTTGTTTTTGATGCTGTTTAAGCTGGTTGGATTTCATTTTTATTTAGTTTTATTTATTTATTTTTTTCTTCTCTCAATTTCTTTCGTTTCTATTCCCCACATTTATTATACAATTATTTTAAATAATTAATTAGAATGCCTTCGTTTTTTTTTTTTACCTCATTCTGCACGTGTGTGGTATGTGTACAACAGTTTGAAGGCAATTTCCAAGTAGCAATCGTCGCGTTCGGATGGATGGATGATTTTCTTTTCTGTAGATTCCAAATGTCTACATATGTATGTCAAGAAAACATTTAACTACAGGAGAAAAGTATCCTTTTATTCTAACAACCGATTGCAAAACTGTAGTGAAATTTTGATTCACTGCTTCAATTAGGAATGTAAGAAATAATACCTCACCACATTATTGTTAAAAGACAAATAAAAAAAAAAATTATAATAATAATAATAATAATAAAAACTCTGTGTATATATGCGTTCGTGAAATATCTCTATATAAACAGCCATAGTGCAATGAAAACCAATATAAAAGAAGAACGCAAAAACATTTCACAATCCACACAAAAACGTATGGAATTCAATGCTGCGCATATCAGAATTCAATTCAATTAAAAAAAAAGAGGAGAGAAACAATCATTTTTTTTTTCACCACTTCAAAAGTAATCATCATCTAGAGTTAATTATTCAATGAAATAATTCTATGTGTGGTGACTTCGACTTTACGGGGACTCGATGGGCGACAGTAAAACAAAAAAAAAAAAAAAAAAAAAAAAACAAAAAAAAATAAGCACACCTTTAGAATGATAAATAAAGTCAGACAGAATCGCATCGCATTTGTTTTACACCGATTATTACAAGACGATAGCAGCTGGTTTTCATACGTTACACACATACAAACACACCACAGAAAGAATTTATCCTTAAAAAAATATTTCTCCATTATTTAAATATAGCGAACAAAGAATTCATTACATTACAAATTATATATTTTAAGAATAAAAAGAAAAACAAAAAAAAAAAAACAAAAAAAAAAAAAGAACCATCAGTTGTCATAATAAAACTTAAACGACGGCAACTTAAAAGTATTGTGACGGTGCGGTGAAATACTTTTTTGCTGTTCAACTCTTTCAACACCAAAGGGAAAGAAGTGAATACTTCTTAAGAATTTCAAGTTCCTCTCGAAATTTGTTTTTTCTTTTTCTTTTCTTTTTTTTTTTACAGTGTTAAGGCGGCAGACTTTCAAATTAAAAATTTCCTTTTCCCCCTTTTCGTTTTTAGGAATAACAAATTTTTTCGTGGGTGCGTGTGGTGCATATCATTTGCAATATTGTTGGTTCCTATTTTTTTTTTTTTTTTTTTTTTTTTTTTTTTTCTTAGTAATTTTCATATTTTAAAATTATTTAGAATTAAATGATTGGTTTTCATTGTTGAGAATGTTCTTTCTTTGGGGTGATGATGTGGATGTCTCGTGCAAATCATTTGAAAATTTGCTTTATTCATATTTCTTACTGTTTTTTTTTCTTCTTTTCTTTGTTGTTTTTTGCTTTATTTTTTTCTATTTTGAAGTTTTTAAAAATTTAGAATTAATTGATTGGTTTTGTTGATGAATTGTTTGGTGTCGTCTCTGTCTCTGTTGGGAAATCCTTGTTGTTTAGTGACAAAAAAAAGCTCCTTCGCTCGTCGTGCAAGCACTCAATCACTACTCACACAAAAAACAACTTTGCTTATCGCACCGCGCACTGGACCTATTCTACTCTATTTTTTTTTCTAGTTTCTTCAGCTTTCAGTTTTTCTTTCATTCTTCTCATTGTAGGCAAATAATAATAAGTTGTTGCTTTTTTGTTTTTTTTTTTTTTTTTTTGTTGAACACTAACGCTGCTAAAATTGTCTGTATTCGTTTTTCCCCATGCTGCAATTTTTCCTGATATTCCACCTTCCACTATAACTTTTTTATGCGGATTGGTTTATTTTCTCCCCGTCTTTTTTTTTTTTTTTTATATGCTTATTCAAAACGAATTTATTGCTATTACTTGTTTTTGTTTTTGTTTTTTTGTAGTTGGGTGTATTGTTGTTGTTATTTTCTCGTTTATGTTGATGATTTCTTTATATATATATGTATGTATGTATGTATATACATATATGTATATAAACTTATACGGTTTATTTTTGTTGTTTCTTTATCTTGTGTTATTGTTGGTTGTGGTTGTTGACGTTTCCTTAGCGGTTAGCATTCTTAAGTTGATTGGACAACCAATCGAGTCCCTCGTAGAGGCCATCACCGCTGGTTGCACACGTCGCCTGAATATACCAGTTACGGTTTCTGAGTGAATGCAATCCCAGCTTATCGGTTATTTCGGCTGCATTCATTGCGTTTGGCAGATCCTAAAAAATGAAATAAATGACAACGGGAGAAAGATAAAGATGACATGAACACACATTTATATATACATATATACAATTTATATAGCCCTATTATTATAAATGAATATTCCCCGGGAATTTTTCCCCTAGAAACTTTTCTCCACGGAAAAAGGAAGTGTGTTCTAAGTGTTCAATACAGAATAGAATATGATGAACTTGCTGCCCTTTTTTTTTTTTATTCCCTTCCCCAGTGTAGGTACTTTGAATAGCAGGAATTGTTATTTTGTATTCTGTAACTTTCTCTGATTACACCAATTAAATAACGAGCGAGCGTTGTCAACATCAACAATCTTCATCTGAATCGTATTCGTAGCACAGCTCAAATAAAAAAATTTTTAATTGCTCCCCGGCGCCATGCTGGAAACGCTTCTATGTACAGTGTACTCTCTCTCTCTCTTATCTCTCATTCTCTCGATGTCTCTCCTTCTCTCAAAGTCTTTCTCTCTCTCTCTTTCTCAGCTCTCTTCTTTCTCTCTATTCTCTCTACATCGTACTCATTTCTCCATCTCCTCTTCCCTCTCTATTCTCTCATCCTCTACTCTACATTTCCTCTCTCTCTCCTCTCTCTCTCTTTCTCATTCTCCTCTCTTTCTCCTCTGTCGTCTTCTCCTCTCTTTCTCTCTCTCTCTCTTTCTTCTCTCTCACTCCTTGCGGACACACTTCTCTTAAGCGGGAAATTTTTGGGAATGCTCTCTAGTGTTCCTGATTCTCAAATAGCGGACAGCTCTGTTAAGCGGACATATTTTTCGGTCCCGTAGGTGTCCGCTTAAAAGGCAGTGCATTGTAATATGAAAAAAGTTTCGACTAAAGCTTATAGAATTTACGATAGCGAACCTCTTTATATGGATTAGAGATTATTTACGCTACACTCACTACGAGAAATGATGAAATAAAAAAAGGGGGTTTTTTTTCAAATATGGTTTTTAGTCCAATTAATCGAGCTTATGCTGCACATACATACATATAATTTGTATTTATGTACATAGGAAAATTACGAAATCACCCCAAACTTCAAGTCTATCAGGCATTCTCTAGAAATCGAATGCCTATGAAAAAAAAAAAAATCGAAATAGATTAGAATTCTATTGAAACTACATAATTTTTTAAATTTTTTATTCGTATTCGATTTCTAGAGCATGCCAGCCAGTATTTGTATAAGTATTAGATGGAAATTGTATTTCAATTAAATTTTGTAGGGATAACTATACGTAATACGTCCAAAAAATTGCCCACAAACTTTCTATTAAAAAAAAAAAAAAAACTAACCGAGATGTCACAGAAATCAACTGCAAAATCGTCTAGAATTTAAATTGGTCCAATGATTATGTTTAACCACTAAACCAACGAAGCAACGAAAATCGCCAATATTTTTTCACGATATCGATTTCTGTGACATGCCGGTAAGAATCAAGGCCAAACTGTAGCATAGTATAATTTGAGAAATCAAGGGATGAACAACTAACTCACCTGTTTGTTAGCGAATATTAGTAAAACAGCATCTCTAAGTTCATCTTCAGCTAACATGCGCATCAATTCCTCTCTCGCTTCACCGATACGCTCTCTGTCATTGCTGTCAACGACGAAGATAAGACCCTAGAGAGCGTAAAATAGAGAAAAAAAAAAAAATGCGAAATTAATATTAATAATTAAGAGCCAAACCATTCAATTGTACTATGATTAAAATTATTTTTTTTCTTTAGTTTTGATCAGTTCCGTCTTGAAACAAACATGGAATATAATCATTGTATAAATTCATTCAAGTGGTTTCATCATATATATAAAATTTTAAAAATTATTCTCTTTTCTTCTCTTTTGTTAATTGAACGTACTTGTGTATTCTGGAAGTAATGCCTCCACAATGGACGAATTTTATCTTGACCGCCCACATCCCATACTGTAAAGCTAATATTCTTGTATTCTACAGTCTCGACGTTGAAACCTATAAAAAAAAACGATGCGGAAGAGGATGAATACTTATTTAATAAAGAAAGCGAAAGCAGTTTTTAACTTACCAATGGTAGGTATCGTTGTAACAATTTCGCCTAATTTGAGTTTGTACAAAATTGTGGTTTTACCAGCGGCATCCAAACCGACCATCAAAATGCGCATTTCCTTTTTCCCGAAGAGTCCTTTGAAAAGGTTAGCAAATACATTCCCCATTTTCGCTGCCTTTTTCTCCTTTTTTTATCCTCAAAAGATCTATTGTTGAATTGATATACTAATGTGCTTTAGTTGTTTTTTTCTTCTTCTTCTTCAGGTGGTGAATATATGGAATATGTTTTTCTGTCTCCTAAAATTATGACGAACGGCCTATTGTTTTATTTTTTGTGTGGTTGTTTTTTGTTGGTTTGTTGCTGTTGCTGTTGTTGTTGTAACTTATCCGAATCCGAGTTAGTTCTGCAGTAAAATCGCAAATCTCGGCGGATATATAACACTTCGCTGATGGGAAAAGTTCAGTGAGAAAGGATCTGTATGAAGGAGGAAATAGTAGAAATTAATATTTAAGATATCAAGAATTCAGGTCAGGTTTTCAAGGAGTAGAGGAGGTCAGTGCGAAAGCGAAAATTCTTAAATAAAATTAGAAATTAGTATATCAGGTGTGTGATTGGATTCCCGGGAATTCATTTCCCCGGGAAATTGAAATAAATACTCGGGAATTTAAATATGTTCGAAATTTTTTAATTGGAAAATTTTATCGTATAGCCGCTCTTTTGTTTTTGACAATGTCATTTCTTTTAAAATTTCCATACATTCTTCAAAATATTAGAGGAACGAAATTCCCTTTCCCCAAAATTTGGGGAAAGGGAATCCAATCACATGCCCGTATATATAAGTTTATCGTTTCTATTTCATGGGGAATTTCTCTTCCATTCTGCAGCAAAGTCTCTCGCTCTTTTACTCTCTCGTATTCTTCGAAAGGAACAACTTTAAATGTCAAAGGCAGCGAAACGAAATGAGGTGATAAATGTTAAGTTGAAACAACAAACCAGCTGAGAGGTATTCGATGACATTCGAAGTATGCGAGCATACGAAATTAAAGAAAAGAGAAAGACGATAATAACGAATGATGACGCCGCCGATCTATCTCGGTCGAAAGTAGAACGAATTTAGTCATTTTAATTAAAAAAAAAAAAAATTAAATTCCAATATAAAGTTGAGCTGAGAGAGAATTTAGATCAAACTTAAGGGTGGGAAAAAATTAAAAATTAAGAAAAAGAATAAAGGCAATAACTGTAACTTTTTAAATACGAACTAAATTATTTTCTGGTAACTTTTTTGACTCTCTACTATTACAACCCGGATTTCTGTAACAACGCAAACATAACTCTATTTTATCGGGTTCCGGGAAAGACAACTAAACTACAAAAATGAACTATTCAGTGCACTCCAGCGATATTGATAAAGAAAATAGTAATTTTTACCATGATGTCAGAGCAAAGTTAAGATTCGATTAAGACATTGCGATGATGACCAGATTTTATTCGAATCGTGAATTATCATTTATTAAAAAAAAAAAAATCCCAGAAAAAGTTAGAAAGAATAAAAACTTGGGGACAAAACCTTTTATTTCATTCGTATACTCCAAATGTAATTTTCTTAAAAGATATCCATATTTGTGCCAATTTGTCACTTCCTCCTGGTCAACCGACAATTTGTGCAAGTTCATAGAAAGTGGAGAAACGAGGGTCGGGCTCTATATTAAAATTAATTTTCCGGACTTTTCCAGCTGGACAAGTCGAAACGGTAGTACCTCCTATGGAGTTGTTGTAAAAGCAAAAACTACTCGTATTGCATCGACCTATCGAGGGTCTCATTTTGTACACTTTTCCTCGGAACACCCTATATATATATATGTATACAGTCAAACTTCCGTATAGTGAACGTCTATACAATGAAGTTCTCCCTACTATGAAATAATTTCAAAAGCACAGCTTTTTCGTTCCACTTTCAGTGTTCGTGCTAATAATTTCTGTAAAATGAAATTTCTATATAATGAAGTGATTTTCTGGTCCCGTGCGACTTCATTATAAGGAAGTTCGACTGTATATATATATATATATATAGAAATGATCAGCGTCACAAGGAGATTCGATTTAGCCATGTCTGTCCGCTTGTCTATCCGTATCCAGTTTTCTTATCGAAGGTGCTGAACTATCTTGACGAGTTTCAAACCAATTTTAAGAGTGCCTCCAGTACCTGGGGTCTGTTATGAAAACTACTACTACTACTACTACAGAAACTACTCTAAAACCTGAACTTTTCGACATATTTTAATGAAATTTGATATTTGAAGGCAATAAATGTAATTTCAAGAGATTGTAAAATTGGGCGTGGCAGAAGGGCGTTTTTCGAAAATTGTATCTTACACCTGAAATTTAAATGGGACACGAAAGCGCAATTTGGCGTATATTCTTCCATTATGGTCATAACTATCCTCTTCAAAGATTTTTTGTAATCAGTTCATAATTACGGATACTAAATTAGGGTCTGTCATAAAAAATCCCAAAAACCGCCTCAATCTCGGGGGGTTTTCGAGATATTTTAATTTAATCTAGAATTTCAGCTAATATTTAAGACTCCGTCTAAATTTTTTTTTGAAATTGGAAAAGTGGGGATTTGCAAAACTGAATTTTTCATAAAGAAATTGAACAAGAATCGAAGAATATGAGGCCCTTGGTGGCGGCCTTAAGGGGGTCTTCTCATTGAAAACCCGTTTTTTGGACCCTTTTTAAAAAAATTCTTATTTGAAAACGCAAAGAATAATTGAAAACTTTTTTTATTTATTGTATTACAAAAGGTTCAAAGTAAATAAAAAAAATTTTTTTGCCTCGATACGTGGGCTGTTCAAAAAGTAATGAGACTTCAAAGTTGGTGGTGAAAAAAAAAGGTGCCGTCACGGCGGCCACGATTCCGGGTCTCCGGAGCGTCCGAAATGGAAAAAAAACCGGGGTTATAATCAGTATAGATGTAATTCTCGGGTGAACCTCAAGCTTAATTTTGTGATTTTTTTTTGACAAAATGGCGGCCATTCAAAAAAAAATTTCAATTTCGGGCTTTTTTTTTTGTAGTTTAGTGTAAAAAAAAAAAATAGTAAAAATTTTTTTAAAATTATGGTCGAGGTTCACCCGAGAATGGTGACAATTCTGCGTCGATTCCACTTTGTTTCATGAAAATCGGTTCAGTTGAACTGGAGATATCATGGCCGCCAGTTCGAAAAACGTGGTTTCGAGATAAACGCGTTTAAAGTTTGAAGCAACGCAAAAATTACTCGTTTTAGCGCAGATCTTGCTCGACAAAGAAGGCTATATCCTCTAAACTATTTCGAATTTCAAAAAATCCTTTTAGGGGCATATTCACAACTACCCAAGCTATAAATAAATGCAAAAAAAAAAAAAAGTCGAAAAAAAAGTTGCTCAATGAGAAGACCCCCTTAAGAATCTTCAGAATACCTTGTATTAATGATACTGGTCTTGGAGCCTGATTAGAAAACAAATTTCAAACATACATATCGCACCTCCTCTTCTAAAATGACACAACTCAAAATTTTTGAATTTTGAGTTATGATGTGGATGTTGTTCCTAAGTCACCTGTCTACCTGCAGGAAAAATTCCATTCCGTTTTTCCTATTATAAAAGGCCGAAAAAAAGCCGTAATGCCTTTCGTCTTGCTTTGATTGACACTGCGATGCATTTTGTTTTTTGCGTTTTCTGAAAAATGAGAAATTTTGAGTTGTGTCACCTTAGAAGAGGAGGTGCGATATGTGTCTGTGAAATAAAGCGCGAGTCTGGTGGCTTCTAAATACATAATACACATAGTGAGATTCATTTAGCTTTGTAAATTGCCTGTAGGCAATCCTTTGGAAAAATTTGCCTTTGATTTTATATTTTCAAAGATACAAATTCATTAACTCATTGAACGGAAGATTTAAAATTTGAGCTAGTGAAATTTATCGTACATTATCGTGTTCTGCGTCAATATAGCGAAGAAGTAGAGCTTCTCAGCTTACATAATCTGCCTGTAAAATAAGAGTATGTGTTTCCAGGATTAAAGTTTTTTTTTTTTTTTTTTCTTTATAAGTAAGCAATTTATGTATAGCTTACACAATTGCTTTATGCCCATCGAATATACAATTTACATGAATCATATTGCTGGCAATAATAACTGCTATACAGGCGCACTCTAGACTCAATAAAAGGTAAATGGGTAAATTTCTCAAAAAAGAAATTCATGAAATATTTTTACTCACACTTTTACATATATACCATTTAAATTGATTAGAAAGCATTCTTCTTTGTGACTTAATTGAATGTTGTCAATGAGAAATTTCGCTCGTTCAATTTGTGTGTGTGTATATACCCCAGAGATGTATGGGGGGGGACTTTGCATCATCTTGTGGCAATGCAATAAGGAAACATGCGCTATCAATCCATATGGAAGTAATTACAATCGGAAAAATATTGTTAGCAATACGTGTTGTGGCGAAAGAACCCAAGTACAGAGTTTTTATAGAAGACTTCCTTCGTGAAACCAGAACTAAGATTAAACATATTTCTGTTGTAATGTCAGCGTTTAGAACTTCTGTGGCAAAATCCTTGCCGATCACTGCTACACATTAAAAAAAAAAAATTTGCACGCTCACTTAAGGATTCATTTTTTAAGCCATCGTTTGCTATTTGTTTTACTTGCGAAAATAGTGGGATCCCAGCTTATCTCTAGCTCTCACACAATCTTATTTATCTCTGATTTATTGGAAATTACTTTCTATGCTGTTTTTTTTTTTTAGCTCTATTTTGACAGCAGAGCTTTAATTAAATATTTAAATATACAAAAATGAGAAGAGCAAGGCAAAAAAAAAAAAAAAAAAAAAAAAAAAAAAAAAAAAAAAATTGTAATGCTAAAAATAATGGAATAATATTTGGTTTCTTATTCCAGTGCGACGAGGTAGTTCCTTCGCTAAATCTTAGAAACTAGACAATTAAAAAAAAAAACCATATGGATACGAGGAAAAACGAACAATGAACAAACAGCTGAACACACAGCTGAACTATTAATGTTATTTGTTCCCCTTTCGTTCCAAGAGAACTTGGACAATTTGAATGAAATGAAATGCAAAAATAATAAACTTATTTATATAAATCTATAACATTATTATAAAGTTAAATATTTGTCAGTCATAGTCCAAGAGATGAAACTTGAAATTTCCTTTGGACGAGTATATAGTGAAAATCGGGGAAAAAACACAATAACAAAGAAAGAATTGGATGAGGCCAGGTCTCAGTCTCAATAATGTATATATGGCAAGAGATCAGTTATCCAAAAATTCGATGATTCCAGCGCTCATTACGCATTGCTCTATGCTGAGCCGCGAGCAGCGAAACGTAACGCAGGAGTCGACTTTGCTGAGTCATAGCAGCAACAATAGAGCGCAAGTAAAAGCGGTCAGCAGCAGCAGCAGCAGCGACTACTACTCATCAGAAAGCAAACTGACGTAGCGAATCGAATTCCTAATGTTGTACTTGTCAATGGAAATCACAAACGCCACGTGAAAAAAGTGATTAAGCAAATTTGACGATGACGGTTGAGACGACATGGAAAATGAGTTCAGAGAACATTGATTAGCCTGGATGAGAAAGATCATTATATATCTGTATATACATATGTATAAAGAATTTTCTTTGACAATTTTTTCCTTTCTTTTATTTGCTCTTTTTCTTTTTTGCCGCTGTGGCAATGGCAACGTTGCGAAGTTTTCTACACATACGCGGGCAAATCCACACACACACACACACACACACAAAGGCATTCAACTCCATACGTGGATTTTCTTCGGAGCCACTTTCTTTTCATGTAACAAATTTCATTTTACTTACTCCGATGATGTTTGGTAATGATTCTTGCACTTTTTTTTTTGGCCCGTTTAACAAATTACGACTTAAAAACTAAAATCAAAAACGAAAATCAACTCGAATTTTCTATGCCGCTTCAGAGTACGCTAGCACCACCCTACGTTTAAAAAAAATGTGAACAGCGACACTCACACTGTACGACAAAAATGACTAGCGAGTAAAAGAAAAGTAACGAAATGAAACGAAACGAAAAGAAAGAACAAGAGAAAAAGATAACGAGTGAATTGTGGGATATGAGCGAGCGAGCGAAACGGATCTCTACTCGGCCATGTTGGTCTCTCATTTTGGTATATGTGTCTCGAGAGTCAGAGACACACGAACATGTTTCGGAACAATTCCATTCCACGATTGCATGAAAAAGAAAGAGAAGCGCCGAACATTTAACAAACAATCGTCTTTTTTCTTCGCTCGCCTTTCTCTACTTACTTGATTGTTTCAGAACATTTGTTCGTGTGTCTGACACTCTCGACTGTGAGCACTGCAGTTTTTGTCAGCGTATTTGTATTTTATTAATTTTTATTATTTCATTAATTATTATATTAATTTAATTGCTGTTTTTGTGCGGCACTTACATTATTTGCGATATTTTTTCCACAGGCGAGCTCCCAAAAACAGTTAATTAGCCAAGTCTCTCAAATTCGAAAACTTATTAAAAAGATAAAATCTTTATGCTACCTTAGACAGCACGCCACGCAGTGAATTAGAGATGGGCAAGTGCGGTAATCGAGTGATCGAAATGCGAGGAAATATCGATTTTTTGCGATCGAATTTTCGAATACTTGTACGCTATTTACACGTTAAGACATTTCGATAATGAAACAAATTTTCGTTGGCAAGGGAGGCAGGGGAAAGAGAGAAAAAACGCTACCATTACCACATCTCCGTGCGTCCCTAGCCCACAAAAAGTGTGTTTCATTATCGAAATGTCTTAAATGGCCTCTTGAATTCCCAACTTTATTTGTAATATGGCAGCACTGAAATTTTCTCAAAACGATGGCCAAGCCATTTGGAAAGCTGGCTATTAGTAGCCGGAATATTTGGAAAGATGGCTTTTTGGAGATGGCCTTTGCTAAATATAACTGAAGTCACTAACCTTTTCCCAGTATATGAGCTTGTCTACACACGACTCATTTGCGTCCGGGTATCGGATGTATTTTGACGTAAATTTGACATTTTGTGTTTATACTGCGGATTCATTTGAAGCCGATTCATTTTGACGTTTGACATAGAACATAACCTAAAGAAATCATATGTTTACAATAACAAACGCTCGGTGAATAAAATTTGCAAAAAATTGAGTGATAGTGAAGAGGAATTGTGTGCTCTTGGAAATTTAAATGCGATAATTTGTGTCGCTTTATGTGCTACCAAGAGAAATAAGCGCTTTAAGAAAAAGAAACGTGAGTGGGTAATGGCATGGAAGCTAAGAAGGATAAGCAAGGGTGCAATCCATTTAGTGCACAAGGAGCTCAAGCTTGAAGATGTACACTCTTACAGGCGATATTTGCGGATGAGCGAGGAGTGCTTTACGGAGTTACTTGGATTTTTATTTTTGCCTTCACCTCCATCACCGTAACATCAGGACGCAAATGCTTTAGATTTTCACAAATTTCAACAATCGCGTCATTTTTTTTTTATGCGATCTAAAAAGTCTGCACATTTTATTCTATATAATATCGGATTTTGCTCATACAGCATTATCAGCTCTAAAGTTTGTTCCCGTGTCCAGTTGCTCATTTTTCTACAATATTTTTCAGTTTGGTTACAAAACAACAACCTCCAAATACGTTTGCGGCGTCAAAACAAACGAACTGAATGTCAAATTCTATGACAATCAAACTTGCGACAGAGAAACGTCAAAATGCAACCAACATTTTTAAAAATTTTTGAAAATCTGGACTCACGTAACATGTCACCGTCCCGCTTCCCCTCTCGCGTGTAGACAAGCTCTATAAAGCAAAGAGTATAGAATCTAAAGAGTTCCCATATGGGTAAAAAAAATGGGTTTTATGGTTTCGCTCTCATGTAGTACTATATGGTAGAGTCCGACCGAAGTTAAAATTTTCAACCGAAACCGAACCGAAACCGAATATTCGGTTTTTGTAAAGACCGAAAACGAAACCGAAAATTTAGGACGATTCGGTGGCCGAACCGAAACCGAAACTTTTCAAATCTGAGAAACAAAACTAATTTTTTATTGTGTGCTAGTATATGAATTTAAAATATATACATTACTAAAAAAAAAAAAAAAAAAAAAAAAAAAAAAAAAAAAAAAAAAAAAAAACAGTATTATGTGTAAAAAAAAAAAAAAAACTCCGAATTCACGTTGTTAAAATGAATGCTTTTTCACATTAAGTAGTTGTACAAAGTTTTGTTTCAAGGCTTTTGGTATTTCCATAACAGTATGTATGTATGTATGTTGCAGTGGAGTTTTTGAAAAAGAAGTGCAAGGCTTGGAACGTTACACTCCGTTTCGCCTGGGTTTTGGCTTGAGCCGCTTCAAGCTCTTCTTCAAATTTCGAGCACGGTCGGCCTCGCCGTTCATACCTCGTGCGCTCTTCGTCCAGGCATACCCCGTGCCCAACGCGGCCGTCCAGGGTGACCCAAACGCCATTCACTTCGGCGTCGTTGTCCTCGGCTTGAGTTAGCTCGGGTATCTCTTCTTGAATGGGGGCATGAGGGTCCAATTGGACTGCCGTTCATCTCCATTGACCTATTCTCTATCGTCATCATAGTAACCATATTCAATGTGATATATGTTAGGGTCGGAATTCAACCGATTCTCCCTGAATTTAACGTCTAAAAGTGCTTCCATTTCTCTATTTGTTAAAACAAAAACAATTAATTTAATACAAAAATACCAGTTAAACCATTTCTTATATATTTAAATATATATGTTTGTATGCTCGTAAAGTTCTATATTATAACCTTTTTAATGAAATTATGGACTTTTTTGAAAATACACTTCTGACTTACACGACTACTGATAATTTTTCCATGCATATGCTGAGGTCGGATGAAATAAAAAAAAAGAAAACACTTATTTAACAACGATTTAATATAATTGTATTTTAAAAGTTTAAGAAAAAAAAAAAAAATATATAACGTAAAACTTATTCAAAAATAAAAATATTATTCGTTACAATAAAAAATGTACATATTTACAATTACTTTTTCCAAAATTTTAAATTCCAAAATTAAATAATAATGATGCTTGGATTCAATTCTGGAACAGGAAATTACTCTCTCATTCGTTGAATAGCTTGAATATAGCAAAAGATGCCAAGTTCAAAATGGGAGCCTAATCGTCAACGGCCGCATGTGTGGCGATATCATAAAAAAAAAATATTGGGACTGTTAAGAATAGACTACACTCTCGTACTTGTATCACTAATTAATACTACTTGTTAGTCCCGTAAGAGAATACTTGTGAAGACCACCAGTTAGTCAACAAAGAATAAAAACTAATAGATATGGCAGCACCTACGATTCACGACGACGAACGTATAAGTCTTTTAAAACCCAATTATAAAATAAAAAGGCCATAAAAACAATTATCAAATTGAGTTCTTTTTATCTAAACAGGGACGAATAATATTTGGTAAAGAATAGAAAGATATATATTTCTATCGAATCCGTTAATGGGGGGTACACATGTTCGTGAAATGACCCATGAAAGGAAATTCGTTCAACTACTTCTCGCTGCGCTGTTTAATTTTTTATATAATTCTCATTAGCTTTATTGAATTAGAAGCATAAGATGTTACTACATCTGCAGAAGTTTTGAACGCTGAAAATGAAATTGCGAAAATTAAGTGATTTGATCCAACCTAATCCGCCAAATTTATGTAGGATGCCTTTAGAAGATGCTTCGTAGTTAAAAAAAATATGTTTTTTTTTCCATCAAAATTATCTTCATATTTTATTTTTTTTTATTGTTACCAGGGACGAAAAAGTAGGTACAATTGTACCATTTTCGCTAACTTACTCGAATATTGATTTGAAATTATCAATTCGGGTTTAATATACGTAAATAAATTAAAATTAAGATTTCAACCAAAAAATTAAAAACTTCAAATTATTCCACTTGGCGTTTTTTATTATTTGGCATATGAGATATATAATTTGCGTCGTGAGTCGTGTTTTAGAGTAAAATTCACTCACGCACGGCTAATGGCACGAATCCTGATTTTCCAGACACATGCACGTCGTGTTTTTTTTTTGTCTTGTTCGTGCGTACTGCAAGGTTGCAGTAAACTTCTAGGTTTTTCTTCGCCATTCCTGAAAGAACTTACCACAAACCTAGGAAAACTAAGTTTTTCGTTTTGCCAAATTGGCTACCGTTCGCGGTTCAAAGGTTTTGGCTCCAAGGGGATTTTGTGTATTTTTTCGTTAAATAGTTATAGAACATATTTCAAATTTTTTTAAGTTATTGTATCCTTAAATAAGCTAACTTAAATACAAAATCAAGATAAATACAAATTTTTGAAAACTAATGGTGTAAAATGTCGCTTAAAGTCGAACAAAACTGAAATTTTAGAAAAAATTTCGATTTTTTCTTGACTTTGAATGAAAATAACTTAACAACAAGCTGTTATCTTTTTGATACTGTAATTTTTAATTGTAGGCCAATCAATTATGTGTACATATGTGAAATTTGAGAACGGCAGCACATACCATTTTCATGGTATAAATTTTTTTCTAAAACAACTCTGTCGAGATTTTTATAAATAAAGCCGGGAAGTCGCATACACCGTTTTCGGCCACGAAAACTAAAACGAAAACTGAAAATCGTTGTTGTTCGTCAATGTTTCGTTCCTGAGTTAGTTTTCGTTTCGTTAGAAGCGTAGCGACATAAATCAGAAACCGAAACAACCGATTTTTAGCTGTCATATCATATTGAAGTGAAATAGAGTGCCTCGAAATTTATTGATATAAAATCAAAGAAAATTTTATTTTCATTTGTCATAAAAACTACAACGAAATTAAATTGAAATAAAATAAATGAAACTGACTGTCAAAATATAAATATATCGTTGCTATAGCTCCGAAAAGAACCTACTTGAAGTTGTTTTCGTTCCGTCGTCAAACGGCGATTTTTTCGTTGCTAATCGGCGCTGTTTCGATTTTGAATTTCGCCGCTACTTTCTGTACTAGAAATTTTTTCGGAGCTAATGTATGGAATTTCGTTTTCGTCGCCGAAAACGGTGTATGCGACTTCCCGGCTTAAGCAACACAATTTTTAAACGAAAAATTCACTTCTTTTTCGTTCCGAAAACAAATTACGACTAGATTAATTTGAAATATTTTGTCAGGGAAAAATCAAGTTCGGCTTGAAATGTGTGTTATTCCATAGCTCATCACTTTTACTGCTACATCCAACATTTTTAGTATTCTTTACAATTACCTACCAACAAATGTACAATTTTTCAAAAATTTCAATTTCCAACTTTAATTCATAATGAATCTTAGATTAAATTTCTGGTACCTTAAATCCCTGGCTCTCCCATTCTTGGAATAATTTAAACAAAGCGAAAGATGCCAAGTTTAAAATTGAGGCCTCATAGTCTGAATAGCTCTGAATGGTTTCTCTGCAGCATAGTTTTTTGTGGCTTTTTTTCGAACAGTATAAACAGTTTAGTATACCAAAAGGTAATCCATATATTTAAACCAATAGACCACGCCTAAGTCACTTAAAAAGCATGGCATAGTTAGTACTAAACATAAAGTCAACAGAAATTGTAGCCAATAATCCAGAATCCGGTGCACCCTGTGGAAGACCGAGAACCTGCTGATACACCTTGCCGTTATAATTTAAATAACAACTAAAGTCTAACGAGTAATGCCATATGAACATGAATAGATTAATTGGAAACACACACTTGAAATTAGGACGTTTACACCACATGTTTAGACACTGGTATACTTTTTGTTTGTCTATACGGGTATACATATCCCTGAGATCCAACTTGATGAACTCATAACTTGAACACAAAGGGATTTCATGAAGAGCTGCAACAACCTTATTAGCATCTGCAACAATGTTTGGTAGCAAGAGCTTATCAAACACTTCTTTTAGACACACACAAAGGGCTTTTTGGAACGTAAAGCTTAGCCAGCCATATGTTGCACAAATTGGTCGAATAGGATTGCCCTCTTTATGTATCTTTACGGTACCATATAAAAAGGGCAAACGTGCATACCGATTAGCGGAACGATTTACATCAAATTGATCAGATCCAAATAAAATCTTTAGCTTTCGAATAGCATAATACCTTCGATTACTTGTAACCACATACATATCTATAATATGTCACTCTCATAGATATTGCGCGGGACGTATCGCGCCAGTTAGAAAGAGATGTTACTCGGCAGGCAAAAAAAGAGCGAGAGAGAAATATTTTTGGTGAGTACCTAAGTGAAAAATGCTCATTTTGGTGGGTACCCAATACCGTGTTGAAAAGAGCCAAAATGGAAAAGGCCCCTGAGTGACATATATAGTTATATATGCTTGTAACAGAGATATTTTGTACTTGTGACCGTCGCTCCATTTTTGAAAAGAACTCGAAAAATTCACGACGCATTCGAAAAATGGAGGCATAAACTCCGCGTTGCCAACCCTGGCCTGCACTAACTGAAGTAAATTCCCTTCCTAATGCATCCTTGCTGTACAAAACCCCTGTTAACTCTGCCTGCTTAACCCATTCATCCATTTTATTACGATATTCCTCTCGATACTTAAGAGCAGTACTTACCCTTATCCGACTGGACTATACAGACTTCAGGATGATTATGTAGAAAATCAGTGACAACTCTAACAAAATGTATTATGGTTTGTTGTTTTGGGGTTAACGACACACCTTGTTGCAAATACTCTTGTATCAGAGTCGAATAAGTTCCATATAACTCCTTATAATAACACTCATCAATAGAATAACCCATCCGTTAACACTCACTATAAAGGTTAGCCATTAATTCTAAAGTCCCATGTACTGGTTGTATAGGAAGGAATGTATTTTGGACCAAAGCTTAAAAGGATTTCTAACTCAAGGGGTAAATAACAAATGAGTTAAATTTTTAAAACCCCCTGCTACAGCTTTTGGATAATATGTATAATGCAATGTCAGTGGATTCCCAGCCTCCAAAAATGCCCCAATTTGCGGAGGCACACTTGACACAACCCCTTGTGCGTTGAATCTATCAGGGCTAAATTTAAAATATATTTACATAAATATTTACGAGAAATTGATGATGGCCAAAACTTAAACTTTTTTTTTTTTTTAATTTGCCTTTAAAACCCTTTCTGTTATTTTCTGAAAATATACATATATGACGAAATTTTCACAGCAATTTTGAAAAAAGTTTATATATACCTGGATGGTTCCATCGCCAATGCCGAATAGACTCGATGGCAGTATTGGCGCTTAACGATATCCAAATTGACAAATTTTTTTTGAAGAGAAAATACCTAAAATAATGTAAGTTTCCCAATTTTCTACATGATCGGATGATATACTGTATTACTATTATTAACAATTTTCAATCAACAACTTTTTATTCGAATCTACCCCTTCTTTAAAAATCTACCACCTTTAAAAATTTTCAAGTCCGAGCATTGATCCCTGCCTTTTTTTTTTTTAATTTTTGTAGGCCCTGTTCATACAAAATTAAATTTTTACTTGGCACAGTGTACATATATTTAACGTACAGAGTATGATGATGTAGTAATTGTTCTATTCAAAAATTAAGGTTGAGAAAATTTTGTTACCTCTTATATGTTAATCCGCATAATGCTTATGAGAATTGAAGATTGAAGTAATGAGGCTACATTGAGTGTATAACTACTAAGATATCCAAGGCTGCAATTATGATGAAGCTAAAGCTGAAGCGTAGGCTGTCATGTGTTTGTTGTAATTTGTTGTTCCGGAAATACAATCAACACATGACAGCTTCACACTAATTGCAGCCTAACGCTCATACAAACGAACAGCGACACGCAAATTTTAAAAATGTCAATAGAGTATGCAGGGAGAGTGAAAATATTTTGTTGCTCTGTTATTTTCTTTACAAATACACGATTCAGAAATTTGTCTTTGTTTTTCAAATTTATTTGTTCACAAGAAAGACAACGTTCTACATGAAAACAACGGTAGGAATTCGTAGAAGGTACCAAGGCAAGAACAAAACAATCGGACTTCTCGCCTCAACATATTGAGAAGTGTTTTTCATTTTGCGCTCATAGCCATACGTAAATTTGTATTTGGACGTTTGGATATTTTCTTGTCTTGCTTGTGAAGAGACGATTGAGACGATTTGCTTTCTAATGAGAGCGAACTTTCTGCTCTTTCTGCCGGTTTGAAATTTTGTGTATTTGAGTGTGTTTGTGTGTCGCGTAAATAGAACGATGAACATGTTGAACGCACATTGAGTTTGCCGGCGTCAGCTTCTCGCAATTCGACATTGATTTAATAGACGTTATCACGTCAAAAACAATTGTTCAAAACTTCAATTTAGATGACAATCAGCTGTTTTTCATATGCACAAATTTTTTCAAGCACTTTGCGATGCGATTGTTCACAAGAATCATAAAATTTGCGAGCGCAAATTTGCGCACCTAAGTGAATCCCACTTATATTATTTCGGAAATCTAAATATGCTTCTTCATAATGCTATAAACAGAAAAAGGGCGTCAGCGAATATTCGCTCGACGTCGTTGCTTAAAATACACACGGTTATACGAATTTGCACACAACACAGCGAATTTCGCCGCGTCAAAACGCCGCAATAGATCTAATTCGAATGGTAGCGCCGGCGACTGACGAATAGCAGAATTTACACATCAGAAAACATATGCATTTGTATAAAATCGTTGAGCTTTTGTTTCGAAAATGAGGTTTTGTACTTTCTGCTGGCAATGACTTATATTTTCAATCATATTTTTTGGAAATTCTGAAAACAGAATGAGTTCGCCATTCGCTGTCATTAGTGGTATTCAAGCAGATGGGGGGGGGGGGGGCAATTGGAGTGGGCAAATTTTGCACTTTTGCATGAACAACCCTCAGAAGAACGAGTGCAAAAGTTCAACGATAACAGCTGTTTGATTTTAAGATCCATACGGACAGTCAAACATGTTTGGTCTTTCTCATTTATATTACGCAGATATAATTGATATCAAAAAATTAAGATGCAAAAATTTTTTGGAAAGAAAATATTTATTTGTAAAAACGATAGTCGTATTATTAAATAGATGCATGGCATTCATTCAATTTCAGTTGTTTTTCACTTATTGAACTTTATAAATCATGGTTTTTGTATTTCTTCATACATTCATACTCATTTGACACTGTAGGGTCGCCATAGCACTCATTTGCACACAAAATCGGGCAAATGTTGCACATCAAAATCGATGTGCAATAGTTGCCCAGCTGCGGAAACGATTTTCCATACAAACCAATTTGCCCAAATGCCCAAGATGCCCAGGATGCCCACCTGCTTGAATACCACTATTAGTGGTATTCAAGCAACAGTGCAAATCGCAGTGTGCAATATTTGCACTGCTTTTTTTGTACGCAATTTGACAAGTGCAAATATTGCACACTGCGATTTGCACTGTTGCTTGAATACCACTATTGTGTTCGTTCACCCGCGCAAATTCTTCGGCATTAGAAGAGAATATTTAGCCAAATATGGCAGCACTATTTTTATGACGAGAAGGCGCCCGTTTAGACGTATTTGCAACATCGTTCAATTATCAGATTCCCTTTTCATGTTTCGTTCGTGTTCACACAGCCAAAATTTGCTTCGTTCAACAAATGCTTCAACATTTTATATTTCGACGTTTCCCTCTTGCGCGTAGGAACGATGTTAGAAATGAAAGAAAATAAATTCCTTATGCATCTCTCAAAAAGGATTGATTTTCCGAATGTATTGAACGCAAATACAACAATGCAATTTTAACAATTTCAAAACAACAAAAACTATTTAATATTGCTTGGATATGTTTTTTTTTATTTTCATCTAAATGTATAAATAAGAGAGATTGTACCAGTTATAAGATTTATTTAAAAAAAATCAAAAATAATCCTCATTGCTTGATTTTTATTATTTTCCGTTCAAAAATAAAAATCAAATTTCGAATTTAAAATTATTAAAAAGCTAATAAAATGAAAAATATCAAAAAAGATGCAAAAAAAAAAAACAAACAAAATTTTTAGCTAAGACATTCGAACCTTTCCGCTCGAATGACAAAAATATTTGAAGCAAATGTAAAAATCGCACAGGGGTTGTTTTCAAGTTTCACGCTAAGAATATAGGCACAAAGAGAATAGCCGAGTACGTTCAACAAAAACCATCTTCCTCTCCCCGCTAGCGTCTCTCCCACAAACTGCGTTTTATTGAACGATGTTGAAGCACGTCTAAACGGGCGCAAAGCTGCTGTTGAGAAAAGAGTGATAAATGAATTCCGGCTGGGATGCTATTGATAAAAAACGTTTAGCAACAATGAATTGGGGAAAAACATTTCTAACTCATCATATAGTAATTGGCACTCCTTCACTTTATGTGGCCGTTCGAGTTTTTTTTTTCGTTTTCCCCTATATATAGGGAATTTTGCGCTGATTTCAAATTCGAAATCCGTTTTTGTCGGTCGCGCCCAGTTTGGGAGATATCGCGTTTTGAAATTTGCCGAAAATCGCACTAAGTTTTCATTTGTCTTGATGTTTTTGGAGTTGCCACACTAACTGATATTCGACTATGTTGTAGTTTATTGTTCTTGTTACCATACTTCTCTAAGAATATATAGCGCGATATTATACTTGTAATTTATTTTTTTTTTTACAAAAAGAGTTGCGTTTGCAGTTACCGCGAAGCTTCGTTCGCGGCCCACGCGAAAAAAAGGGATTGTACCCCAATTGGACAGGACCAACAGTAGGGAAAAATAGTAACTTTTTAACGTTGAAAGCTGCACAAGGACTTAAAGCTTTGTGCAAAAGAGTTAGCGTTTGACAGTTACCGCGAAGGCCGCTTCGCGGCCCACGCGGAAACAAAAAGGATTGTACCCCTTGGACAGGACCGAAAGTAAGGAAAAATATAAACTTTTACGTTCAAAGCTGCACAAGGGCTTTCTGCAAAATTGCCCGATTTTTCATGAAAATGTTTAACGTTTTGGGAACGAACGAGTCTTGTATTTACAAAATTGTGAGGTTTTTCGACAAATTTGGTCTTCTATCATTTAGCAGGTTTTTAATAGAAAGTATATTTTTCTGTTTTTAAAAAGAGTGATCACAATGAAATTTACCAACTGGTAGATTTTTTCATGCACGTAAAAATAAATCTACCAAATTGGTACATTTCTCAACAATGATGGTATGGCAGCGAACAATGATTTGGCTGTAACTCATTTTCATATAGTTTACATTGTGTTTTCATACAGTTTATGTGATATAACTTCTAAAGTAAACGCGACCGACAATTATACGGATTTGCAGATTTGGAATTGGGTAGCCATTCATCAGTCTAAGTACGAAATTTCGTGCGCGAAGCTGTGATGGCCACATAAACTAAAGATATGCCGAATTTCTTCTACATGCGTGCATGCGAAATTCGGTAGCATCTTATCTTATCTTATGGTTCTAGTTGATTGAGCGAAGAAAAAAAGGTTCTTACATTTCAAAATGATGTATCCTAAAACACCCTTTGATCGATGTGAAGAAACTAAAGCGGCGCTGCTGAAACAAAATGTAAGTAAATCTATCAAAAATTATCCAAATTCTAAACGAATTACAGAAACAAGGCAATTTTGTCAATCAACTTGACGTTTCATTTACACTTAGTAAGCATTTCTCAAATGCAACAATGCTGTTTATTTGAAATTCATTCAATTTTCAAATTAAAATTTAACGTCGACTAAAATATCCAATTGTGGGCAAGCTTTTATTTAAAAATTATCTAAATCGTCATTAAAATAAATTAATATTTTTGTATTTTGGGCATTAAATCATGGAAAAGGATAATGAATTCCATGCGGTTAGGTCAAAATTTTTCAATTTTTCAATTTTTCAATTTTTCAATGCAAAAGGCAATATTTTACTTTTAGGGATTAATTGAAAAATAATTTTTGGTTACTTTGCTCTACAATCATTTGCGACATTTACAATTCATTCCATTATTATTATTATTATTATTATTATTATTATTATTATAACTATTTATTTTTAACATAGCCATCTGCGTTAGAAGAATTGCTGCCATGGCTTACGCAAACGCCGACCATAACAACCTATCGCGTAAATTTATTAAAGACCAGCCTTGAGAGCTTTAAGGAACGTTTGCAACATGTACTGGACGAAAAGTATGAAAAGCCGCCAAAAATATTTACCATAAATGGTCTTCCCGAAGTCGTTTGCATTGATGTCTTAAAGACGCCATTACCGAAACCGGACTCTTCGATGAAGGAAGTTATTGTCGATACGGGCTGTGCGGCCGCATTGTTACGTGGAGCGCACGTTTACGCCCCCGGTGTTATCGCAATGGAAGTCGGAACGCGTATGGGCGAAAAGGTCCAGGTCTATTGTGATTTAGTATCTGTTTGTCAGAAAGGTACCAAAATCCGATATAAATCCGCACATAAACTCTTCATCGGTATAGGCTATGTGCGTAAGCAACGTCATCAATTGTATTCGTTAAAGCCAAATAGCGTCGCAGCGACGGGCGTTGCAATTGAAATGGAGACAACAATATCCGCTGTTCCAACGTTGGGAAATTTAAGCTCTTCGGAAGCGTTGCTTCAGAATCTTCCTTCGATCGTAACCGTTCATGTTTTGGCGCCACAATGTGGTGAGCGTATTCTCGATATGTGCTCTTCGCCCGGCAATAAGACGACACATATTGCTGAATTGATCAACGATCGGGGTATCGTTGTTGCTCTCGATAAGAGCAAACAAAAGACAATGCGCGTTCGTGACAAATTGAGACGAAATTCGTTAACTTGTATTTTCCCATATACGTACGATGCGACCAAAGCATGGTCAGAGAATGGCAATGTTAACGATATGACAAATCCCGATAATTATGCGCCACCATATGCTGGAAAGACTTTCGATCGTATATTAGTCGATGCACCTTGTACGAGTCTTGGGTAATCGTCCGTTATTGCATTGCAATCTATCGGCAACAACATTCCCCTCATATCCCAAAGTTCAGAAACAAATTATGGCCAATGCGATTCCTTTGCTCAAACCGAATGGTGTTCTCGTCTATAGTACGTGCACGATTACCGAAGAAGAAAACGAAGGTGTGGTCGCGTGGGTATTACGGAAATTCCCCGAAATGAAGTTAGTCGAAGCAAGACCAAAGTTTGGTGGAGATGGTCTAGCCAATCTTGGATTAAATAAGAAACAACGGTAAGAATATAACTTGTAATTATGGACATACCTATTTGGAAAAAAATAAATTCCTTATTTTCGAATACAAATTTACAGTGAATATGTTCAGCGTTTCGGACCACCTACTCACAATTACGAAAAGTCCTTAAATACGGTGGGATTTTTTATTGCGAAATTTGTCAAAACAAATATGATTACTATCGTTGCGCCCACATGACTTTGTCGTCTTTGTATTAATGGTAAAATTTAAATGAATCTTATTAATTATTCAAATATTTATATAACATTCTTTTTCTTTTATTTAAGCGGAAGTTATGACAGCAATTCAAATATACCTTTGTCAACCGTATGACCGCATTATTGTATATATATATATATATATATCATATAATCGTTCAATTTTTTTTGTCCAAAAATATTTGTTTTTAAATTTTATTACTTTTTGGGTTATGCGGCAATCCTCTAACCGAACTAAAACAGCGTGAACGTTGGATTTTATTCACATTTTCGATTTATATTTTGTATAAAATATTATAATTAAAAATAATAGTTACTGTAAAATAGATTAAATAATATCAACGTAAAATATGCGAAGCTGCATGACTACCAATAATTTCAATATGAAGGGAACAATCGTTTGATCAGTCTCCTTATGCTGGTTATAGACACATCAAATGCTTGTCAAGCATGTATTAGAGCGTATTAGTGAATAATCATGCCTATTATGTATTCCGACGGATCGAATATTACAAGCATTTGCACAAATCCATAAAATTTATTAATAAATCCTCAGATACACACACGGTACAATCCATGTACGCGCAAACCGATTCCGATCCGGATCCGGATCTGAATCCGATCCCAGTAAAATCTCGATAAAAAATAGCCCTTTTTTACCTACACACTAAACAACAGGGTTGGAACTTTACTGCAATTGCAGTAGATCTACTGCGTTTTTTTTTTTTTAAATTTTTGACATCTACTGCGACACTTCGAAAAGCTTAATATCTACTGCGATTTTCGTCCCTGGTGTCACTCGATTTTTTTTTTTTTTTTTTTTTTTTGTCAAACAAAACTTAACGATAACTACCAAAAAAGTACCAATTTTGGTTATATATTATCAACACCGCATTTCTATTTGTAACAAAGATACTATTGTTGTCCTTGTTTAACATCTTGGATTTTCCATTGAAGCTTATATGTCGCGATATTAACAGGTTTGACAGCTGATATAACAGAAAAAAATCTTGTCAAAAGTCTTCGCTTCACATTGGAAGACGCCGGAATATGGAGAAATATTTACATGAAATGTACTTTTTGTTTATTTTTTCTTTTTATTTGAAAAGAATCTATATATATAAAAATGGATGTTTGTATATTTGTGATCGATGGACGCCGAAACCGCTCGACCGATTTTTATGAAAATTGGTATCGTTATACTTACGTATGGTACGTGAGAGAAGGTTTATGGTTTATTTGATATCCGCTAAATGAGTAGTACGAACGAAGTCCAATTGGTAAGTTTTAAACCACATTTGCATTAAGTATGATAAAATGGTAGTATAACTGTTTATGGAAAGCTTTTACGATAAGAATATAATGTAGCTATTAATAAATTTACAAGAATGTACTTACCACATAACCGCGAAATTGAAAATCTTAAATATGATTTTTATTGGAAATTTAAAAAAAGTTGATGTACTGATCGTTGGACCCAAATGACTTTGTTAAGACTTCTTGATATTAATGGATAGTGGAAATTTAAATTGAGATGTGTATTACGCAGAAATTGGCAATATTTTAAACCACTTATCTTAAATTGTGAACGGAGTATCGTTAAAGTCTTGTAATTGACGTTATGTTATATTATGTAACAGGTATAATCTTATGAAAGAATTTGTTTAAATTTATTACTTTTTGGTTAATCGGAATCCTCTAACCGAATAAAACAGCGTGAAGTTGGATTTTGTCACATTTCGATTTAATATTTTGATAAAATTGATAATGAAAAATAAAGTCTGGAAAATGGAGTAAAGAATATCAACGTAAAATATGCGAAAGCTGCATGACTAGCAATAGATTTAATATGAAGGGAAAATCGTTTGATGTCTCCTTATGCGGTTATAGACACGATGCAAATGCTTGTCAACAATATTAGAGCGAGTTAGTGAATGAATCATGCGCTATTAGGATGTCGACGGATGAAATTACAAGATTTGCACAAATCGCATAGAAATTTATTAATAGAATTCTTATAATCCGTAAATATGTGCATCCGTTTAGATCGGATGGATCGATCCCATAAAATCTGATAACGAAAATAGCACTTTTTGTACCTACAACTAAACAACAGTTGGAACTTTACTGCAATTCATAATAGGTTTTTTTTTTTAAATTTTTGACATTACGCGTACATTCGAAAAGCTTAATATCTCTGCGATTTTCGATTGGTGTCACTGATTTTTTAAGTTTTTTTTATGTTAATTTTTTGTCAAAATCCTACATAACTATCAAAAGTACAATTTGGTTCTTATTTCACAGGATCGCATTCTGATATTCAACAAAGATGTAGACGGCAAATGTAAATCTGATCTTTGAACCATTTGAAGGTTATTTTATTTATTGAATATTAAAAAAATTAAGAAGTTTGTAAATCTGTCTGTCACGAACGTAAAATATTGAAAATTATTCATATGCAATAAAATACTTTGAGTTTCCATTAAATCGACTTTCAATTTTGGGCGTAGCAACGCGCGCCGGGTAACGCTAGTAAAATATATTTTTGTTATAAAAAAACAGATTTGTAATGATTTTCTTTTTTTACTGCGCAAAATTCAAATCTATTGCCCTTTTTTGTTAAAACTGCTGCACTTTCTTCTTCGCCAAGTTCCAACCCTGCTATACAAAGAGCTTCTATAAACATCACCGAAAATCGAAATTTATTAATGTAGGCGCAAATGTACGCGCAAGAACAAAAACAGGTATACACACTACACAATATGCATGTACAAAGATGGTTTTGTGCAACTTCTTGTATCCCATACCCACACTATCACATGCTTGACAAGCATTGGATGTGACTACACCACGCTTAAGTAACGCATATTTATTTCAAAAGACATTATTCCATCCGCTATCGGTAGTTTGATAATCTGGCCTTTTACACTAGTCAATTATTGACCTCAATTCTCACTCTTGGAGCGAACAAATTGTGGAAATTTTGATAAAAATTTAATCGTTTTTTGGTTGCACGTACTCGGTCCATCGTTTCAGGGCCAAGGTACAATAGCCCGAGAGAAAGTGGGAGAGAGAGAGAGAGAGAGAGATACAGAGATATAGAGGGAGAACGAGACAGAGACTGTTTCACGCACGACACTCGGACTATTGTACCTTGGCCCTCATTCGTGCTCTCTTTCCTACGTAAAAGCACGAAATCAACTCTACAAGCAAATAAAAATAAGAATTAATGTCAATAATTGACTAGTGAAAAGGCCCAGTGATGCCAGATTGTGGGTTTTTCCCCATATTGTGGGTTTTTTCACTCAAAAAACGTGACATGGGGAAAAGTATGGGTAATTTCGAAATCGAAATTTATGCACTACATTTAAGGTATATTTACTAATACAATTTTAAGTTACTTTTATTTTTTTGTTATTTTCTTGATACTTTTATTAAAATATTAAAATATTGCGTTTAAATCCAATGTTCAATTTTGAAATCGGTACGCCCATATTTTCAAAAAATCATTCTGGGTTTTTTCGTGGGTTTTTATTTTTTGAAAATGGGGAAAAATGGGTTTTTTCCAATATATGAGGGTTTTTTTATCGATAAAATCTGGCATCACTGAAAAGGCCTCAATTCGTTAGTCGATACTTTTTTATTCACTTTGTTTTTGTATCAAATTACAAAAACCAACCCCTAATAAAAAAAAAGTATCGACTAACGAATTATCAAACTATCGAAATCGGTGTGAGTACCCCTAATGTTTCAAAAAAAAAAAAAAAAAGTGTTCTTCTAATATTGAACCGATATTTTAAAATCAATTAATTTTTTATTTTTATTTTTTGTAGTTTTTGGATATTTGAAATATTTTTACTACAATTTTTGATATCATAAATACAACCCTGAATCGTTCAAAATGCAACGCCGAAGACAACGACAAGAACAGAATATGCATAAAGAAAATACGAGTCTGCGGTATCCGCCATTTTAAAATCGCAGCGCCCCGTATGGACAAAACTCAATACTTTCGCACCGCTCATTTGGTACAGCAACTACACGGAATCGACGAATGTTTGTAACGTTTCTCAGGCGCACTAAGCATTCAAAAATAGAAAAGAAGTTAATTCAATTGTGGAAAATACGATAAGGAACTCCAATTGAATTGTAATTTTGCATAACGAGCAACGCTTTGTCTTGTCAGTCGTTTTGGATGTTAACAACGCGAAGTGAAGAAGCACTGTGAACCAAACCGACGAAATCGAAACTGAATTTCGACATTATGTGCATAATTATGTCCGGAATAAATTAAAATAAAAAGTGGAAAGGAAAGGAGCGCAGTAAATTTGGTCGAGAAAGAAAGTTGTAAGGATTTTTCAATTGAAATTACGTTCTTTTGAATAGAAAAAGCAAAAGCAAAAGCAAAAGAATAATTCGCGCGTCTCTAGGTTAGCTTGGAAATCGTGGCATAAAACCGAATTTGCAAAAAGAATCCGAAAAACCAAGAGCAGTGGTGTTCTATCGGAAATATCCGCCATCATTGGCGCAAAGGTAATTGTATGGCGATGCCAATTTCGCCATTGAATTTTCTTTCTATATTCGTATTGGGGGAATAGAAATTACGAACTGAATTTTTGCATTTAAAAAAAAAATTATAATAGACGATTCAACGAGTGTCTCTTTCTCTGTTGACTGTACCCTGAGGGCGCGAAAAAGAGAGCTGCTTATACTGTAGCGAGCGAGCGTGTGTTGTTGTTGCTGCTTTTTGCGTGGTATTGAGTACATATACTCGATACGATTTCTTCTTCTCTGTTGTGTTTGAGTGGAAATACGCTTGCTGCTTTCAAATGAACGAATACGAGAAAGACGTAGCGTAAAATATGAAAAAGAAAGAGAAAACAAGCACATCAGGTTATGTTTATTGGCGCCAAAAAAACAACAATGAATTTTATTTGATTTCTTGCATCCTTATGCCAATTTTAACATACAATGAAGTGAAGGCATCGCCTTTTTAGACGAAAAATATATGAAACTAACAAAATATCAAGGTGTATTTAATAAGGTTATAGCGGTTCGACACAAAAGAAAAACAATTCTAAAATAAACACATTGCTCCTTGTTGTTGCAAAGAAATTCATAATTCAAAATTCAAAAAAATTTCATATAGTTTTGACAGTTCAGTTTCAGGAAGAAGAAAACAAATTTGATATTAACTCCAACCTTTTTAAATACGCCTTGACAAAATATATATTCAATATTCGCTTGTTGGATATTTGTTTTTGAATGAACGAAGCATTTCAATTGAAAAAATACCTGGGAATAACTTAAGACGTAGAGCTATTATTATTTTTGACATATCAATGCCTGCTTTTATTTCTAAAAAAAAAAAAAAAAAAAAAAAAAAAAAAAAAAATGACGTTTCTTTGCGTTTTTACTTTTAGCTACCATTATTTATACCGAAATTTCATAAAAACTAAGGATGGTTGGACGTGAAATCTCTGCCACGGAGATTGGCAAGCACTCGCAATTGATTAAGGGTGAGTTTTGCATTAAATAAAATAAAAATTAATAATAAACATTTTTATGTATTAAATAAAAAATAAAAAAAACAGCCGCACAAGATGAAATGGCATCCATAGATGTTCTCGTCTGCGGTCGTTGTCTGGCTGTTTTTCACTTCGTCGAGGATTTCTTGCAGCATAAACAGACCCCCTGTAACAAAGAGAATAATAATATACGCGAATGCAACGATACTAAGCCGAAAGTATGGGCCTTTCTATTATGGAAGGCCACCCAGCTGCATAATAACAAAACCAACGGTGCCACTTCACCAAATTCATGGACACTCTATCAGACTTGGGTGAAAATGGATGAGAGCTTACGCGATACTTGGGTTATGGCTGGAAGAACCATACAGTCCTTTTCCAAAGTCGGACAAGGTGGCCTACAAGAAATGCCGGTAAAGATAACCAAAACTATTGTTAATAATAATTCGAACTCACCAAGTGGAGGTGGTGGTGGTGGTGGAGCTTCCGAGGGTGTAACCAGAAGTGAGTAATGTCCGCGGTACCGTTTTGTATATTGAGTTCTATTTTCTTCTTCTTCTTCTTTATTTTTTTTCGCTCTTTATAAGAACCGTTGACACAAACAAAGCCGCTATCAAATGTTAAGGCTGGAGCAAAAGGAGCAAATTCGGCGGGTGCAACGAAAGCAGCTAATGCAGCCGATATTGAAAACGAAGGAACTGCAATCAAGGTAACCGTTGGTAGTGCTGTTGGCAGTGGTACGAACAGTATCGGTGGTGGTTCAGTTGCTAGCAGCCCTACGAACTCGATTTCAACGAAACTAACAAAAAAGTCTCCCATGCAAGCCGCTGGAATTAGCTTGCCCATGCAAAGTAAAGTAAACACGGTCAGTTTGCAATCGACAAAGACAGCTCAAAGGTAAAAAAAAAAAAAAAAAAAAAAACTCATTTGATTTTTTTGAGGTTATGTTAAACGTTACTATATCTAATCGCTGTCCTTTACAGCCGTCGTGCTACGCGTACTTTGCCAAATTCTGAAGAACTCGATGAGGAAAATGTGGAAAAAATCGTTGCAAAGCGTTTCAATCCACGTAAAAAGATGCATGAATATCTTGTAAAATGGGATGGTCGTCCACATGATCAGAATACATGGGAGCCATTGTCACATTTAGAGGATGTTGCACATTTGCTTGATGTTTTTGAAAAGCAATTGGCACGTCAAAAGGAAAATCGAGCTGCAATGCAAGCAAAGCAAGGTGCTGGGAGTCCATTACCCAATTCGGCGCGGCGGCGGCGGCGTCGGCGGCGGCACCGACAAAAAGTGCTGCTGCTGAAATAAAGAAAACTAACACTACTGAACCTGTCAAAAGTGGTGGATTCAATGCACAGAAAACCCCTTCCACATTTGCGAAGACGACCACTTCTAATGCAGGCTCAATTGGAACTGCTGGTAACTTTGTTTCAACTGCTTCAATACCATCATCCGATAAATCGCCGGATAATGCCCCCTCATCAGCTCGGCCAACTCGTACATCGAAAATGAAGGCAATGGATCAAGTAAAGCAATGGGTTTCCAATGAATCGGTTGCTGCCACTGCTAATTCAGCTACAACTCCCAATTCGGAAATAAACGCTAACAACATTTCATTGAACTCTAGCGGTGGGTCTTCCAGCGCTGGGGGAGGTAGTAGTACTGCTGTTGCTGCAAGTGGTACTCTAAAGAGAAAATTCAATGATTCTGCTGAAGATTTAAGCGACTTAAATACTAGTGATACACCCAGTGCCACAGCAAGCACAATGGAGGATCTTGAGGAGGACCTTATACCATCGCATACAGTCAAGCGTATGAAAAATGGAACGGGCGTATCAGTTGAGGTAAGTTTATCTTACAAATTTCTTAATATTTCTATAGTTATTCGAGTGACATACCAGTAGATTTCAAAAGTCAAATTAACTCGATGACGACTAATTTTTTCACTCACAGAATTAGTGACATTGGTCAAGCATATAATATACACAATGCCATTCAATCCCACATAAACAGTAATGTATAATTTATAAAAAAAAAAATTTAACTTCTTAATTTATGGAAGAGAAAACAAAGAGTCAATATTGTTTTCTCTTTATGCCATGCCATGTGTGCGCAGAAAACTTTGAACATTTAGGGAGAAGAAATCGAATTTCTCAAAGTAATTTCGGAACTTACTTCAATTAGGTTTTTCAAAATTTTTTTCTAATTTAAGAGGTCTTTCGTTTATTCTTTATTCAAACGCCAACCAAGTACCATCGTGAATACATAAAAAAATAGGTAATGGTTTTAAGCAATTTCCTTCTATTTCAAGTTAGGGGCTATTTCCACTACACCGCATTTAGCATTTGCATCTTTAAAGATGCTAGACCCGTTTCCACTGCGTTTCGCATTTAGCATTTTGTGAAAATTTGAATTTTTGTTCGGAAAAATATTTGAATTCTTTGAAGTAGGCTTTGAAATGTTAAAAATTTGAAGAAAATATCAATGAAAACTAGACGGTTTTTTTAAAGCATTTTTATCGCATTTTCTCAAGATGCTGAAAAATGCTGTTTTAAGAACAACAACAATTACATGTAATTCAAAGCCGCATTTTTGAGCATTTTTTAAAAATGCTGAAAAATGCTAAATGCGACTGTAGTGGAAACACAGCCCCTTATACAAGTCTTCATTTCACTTTAAGAAGAACTTCGAAAGTTGACTGCTTGTCATAGGCAGTCATAAGCCTGGATTGCAAAATTGAAATTTAATTTTCACCTTTTGAGTTTGCAGTGGTGGTTCTATTTAGATTTTGTCTGCTGGAAAATTGAAAAATATTGAAAAAATTCCATCACGTCGAGAGTTTCGAGAAAAATCGTGTATGAAATTTTTAATACCATTGTTTTTTTTTTTTTCTGTTTTTTTGAAACTCATTTCTCTCAAATATGGTTCAGGCTATTTTAAAAATTTTCAAAACTTTTGTGTTCTTAAGACATCATTATTGTAATATGGCATCAAAAAGAACTTACAAATCCTTAAATGAATGGTGTAAAATGCTGCTCAAAGTCGAAAAATTAAAAACTTCAATTGTGACTTCGAATAAAAATAGCTCAGCCGTTGGCTGCCTTCAGCAGACTTAACTATTGTACAACTGTTGAGTGAAATGTGTCTAAAATGTGCGCTACAAACTGAAATTTCACAGCATGGTTGACTGCGTGGAATCTATGTATTTCCAAAAATATAGTCTGCTCAGTCAAGATGCTGCAAATGCTCAGTCGGTAGCGCACTTTTTTAGACACATTTCACTAGCGCACTTTTTTTTTTAGACACATTTCACTAAACAGTTGCACAACAGTTAAGTATGCTGAATTGTGCCCATTATTGAGCGAATTTCAAGCTCGCTATCTGAGATTAAAGGACAACCAATTCTCTATAAGTCTGTATCTAATCTGACACTCGTCGCCCCAACCTATGCGAAGATATGAGCGGTTTTCTAAAACAACTCACAATTCGAGGATTTGTATACATACACAACATATGACACAAGTTTGAATTGAAAAAATGCACCTGCTTTTTTATTTCAAAAGTATTAATAATGACTAGATTGATTTGAAATATTGGGTCAGTGAAAAATAATAGGGTAATTGAGGATTTTTCTGAAAAGGTTTTATGTAAATAATATTCATAGACGGAATTTAAACTATAAGACATTTCGTTAGGAAAAATTTTCCCATATCACATCCCCACGTGTCTCTATACCAAAAAAAAAAAAAAAAAATTTTTTTTTTTATTAAATGTCTTACTGTGTAAATAATGTAGTCAAAGGAACTTACTCGTAAAAGATTTATTGAAAGTCATTTTTGAATACAAAAGCGCGTACGCGGAATTATCATTAGAGCCAATTTTGCCAAAGGAATTTAATTTTAAATACCTATTGCCATTTAACTACGCATTTAAATTTCGGCCCGGCCAATTTAACCAAATCCTTACAAGCCCCCAAAAGAATGAACATTCTTAAAATTTTTCCCTTGTAATTTTGAGACGAGTAAAAATTTAATTTCCTGTTTAAAAAAATGGAGTTGCCTGACGTAGGATAGTCTCACATAAATTTATATTAACCCTTGATGGTGTTTTGATTGGAAATAGTACAAGGCCTTAAAATCAAAATCATATTGGTGAATAGATAGATAGATAGATGCATTTTCCCTCGAATCTGTGAATTTTTTTTTTTTTTTAATGGAAAGTTTCCTTTATATGGTGTGAATTGGACTGTAAAAAGGATTTTGTGCAGGATAGATACAGATTGAAAAGGATAGTTAGAGCAGGATAGATACAGATAGACAAGGATAGTTAGAGCAGGATAGAAAGAGCAGGATAGAAAGAGCAGGATAGAAAGAGCAGGATAGAAAGAGCAGGATAGAAAGAGCAGGATAGAAAGAGCAGGATAGAAAGAGCAGAAAGAGGTACAGGATAGAAAGAGCAGGATAGAAAGAGCAGGATAATAAGAGCAGGAAGATAAGAGAGGAAGAAAGGGAGGATAGAAAGTGAGGATAGAAAGATGAGAGAAGATGAAGAGCAGGAAGAAAGAGAGATAAAGAGATGAAGAGAAGAAGAGAGATGAAAGAGAAGAAGAAGGAAGAAAGAGAGGATAGAAGAGAGAAAGAAGAAAGAGAGGAGAAAGAGAAAGGATAGAAAGAGAAAAAGGAAAGAAAGAGAGAAAGAGAGAAGAGAAGAAAGAAGAGAAAGAGAAGGAGAAAGAGAGATAGAAAGAGAAGAAGAAGAGAGAGAAAGAGAGAAGAGAAAGAGAGAAGAGAGAGATGAAAGAGAAAGAAGAGAGAAGAGAGAGAAAGAGAAGAGAGATAAAGAGAGAAGAAGAGAGAAGAGAGATAAAGAGAGGAGAGAAGAGAGAAAGAGAGAGAGAGAAGAGAGAGAAGAGAGAAGAAGAGAAAGAGAGAGAAGAGAGAAAAGAGAAAAAGAGAGAGAGAAGAGAGAAAGAGAAAAGAGAAGAGAGAAAGAGAGAGAGAAGAGAAAGAGAGAGAGAGAGAGAGAAGAGAGAGAGAGAGAAAGAGAGAGAGAGAGAAGAGAGAGGAAGAGAAGAGAGAGAGAAAGAGAGAGAGAAGAAAGAGAGAGAGAGAGAAAGAGAAGAGAGAAAGAGAGAGAGAGAGAAAGAGAGAGAGAGAAGAGAAGAAGAGAGAAGAGAGAAAGAGAGAGAGAGAAGAGAAGAGAGAGAGAAAGAGAGAGAGAGAAGAGAGAGAGAGAAAGAGAGAGAGAAAGGAGAGAGAGAGAAAGAGAAGAGAAAGAGAGAGAAGAGAGAGGAAGAGAGAGAAAGAAGAGAGAGAAGAGAGAGAAGAGAGAAAGAAGAGAGAAGGGAAAGAGAGAGAAAAAGAGAAGAGAGAAAAGAGAGAAGAGAGAAAAGAGAGAAGAGAAGAGAGAAAGAGAGAGAGAAGAAAGAGAAAGAGAGAAAGAGAGAGAGAAGAGAGAAAGAGAAAGAGAGAGAGAAGAGAGAGAGAAGAGAGAAAGAGAGAGAGAGAGAGAGAGAGAAAGAGAGAAAGAGAGAAGAGAAGAGAAGAGAAGAGAGAGAGAAAGAGAAAGAGAGAGAGAAAGAGAGAGAAGAAAGAGAGAGAAAGAGAGAGAGAAAGAGAGAGAGAGAGAGAGAGAAAAGAGAGAGAGAAAGAGGGTGATCGAAAGAGAAAGAGGAGAGGAGATGGATGAGTGGAGGGGGAAGAGAGGTGGGTAGGGGGAAATCTGGGCGGAGGGGATATTTAGGACATGTGGCGCGAATCCAGAAAGAGGAAAAGCGAGGGGAAGTGTGTGTGTGTGTGTGTGTGTGTGGTAGTGAGAGACGGAGAGGGACAGGGATGGTGGTTGGATGGTTGGAAGAGGATGGTAAATGAGGGGGCGGTGGTTGATGGAGGGGTTTGGAAGGTGAGAATGTATGAATGTAGGTTTGGTATAGCATTCGCTTCAATAATTGTTTTGCCTAACAACTTTTTGGTAAATAGAAGCACTCAAGAAAACGTTGAAAGAAAAAAAAAGAGATACCTCATCAATTCTCTCATCCTTTTACAGTCGAAAACGGTTCGCGTAAATGGCACAAATGCACGGGGCAATGCGACAACATTTAGTGGTGAGTCACTTCCGGTTGGTCCAAAGTCGGCAGATGTTATTATCACCAAGGATAAGGGCGTTTCTGGTGTTGTTAGGAAACCAGGATTCACTGGCGGTGTCAAAGTTGTGAGTAAATTACGTAAAAATAAAGAAACGATAAAAAAAAAAAGCAAAGAAAAATAATTTCCAAAAATTTCCAAATCGTTTTGGTTTTACCATTTGAAATGAGGGGCTTTCCTTAAAGTAATATTTCCAAATCCTCTAACCTACAACACAATCCATAATAAAATTGATGAGTAGATTTTCCATATTTTTGAGCTTCACAAAATTATTGTATGTTCATATTAAGCTAAAAGCATAAATGGTGAAAGCCCCAAAAAAGTTTTCCATTATAACATTGCTAGTGGATCAAGAAACTGTGAATAAAAAATGCTTAAACTCGATGATGTACTGCCACACCAGTTGCTCAACCTTGCCAGTGATAATCTACCAGGCGTTGCCAACGATCAATTTTCAATAACACGAAGCATTGCATAGAATCGAAACGCGATTTTTCTCGTGCGGCATTTTTCTCTGGAATTCGATTTTTCCGGTACGGGATTTCTTATTGTTCGATTTTATTGGGATCAGCGCGCGATGCAGGTCGATTGGTTATTGATATTTGGGAATTTTACGTAAAAGCTCGAAAGCGAATGTTAAACGAACTGCTTAAATGATGTGTGTTCATCAATCGAGAAGGAGGGGGTGGGGGGTGGTTGGCTCATGTCGTATGTCATATAGTATGTAGTTCTATATTTGCTTTCGATTTTTATATTCAATTTTAAATTAGAAATAGAAATGATTTCTTTCCATGAAAGGCTTCGAAAATTGTAGAAGATGACTAAGAAGAAGAGGAGATCTGTATTTCCTTCGTTGGTTAGAAATTCCAATAAATGGCGTTATGTAGCCCATGCCAATGTACTTACCGAACATTCTCTCTCTCTCTCTCTCTTGCGTTCACCCTCTCTATATATTGCATATGTATATGTGTGTATTTTTTTTTAGAGTTCTGAAAAACCAGAAGCTCAAATTCGCATTATTTCGAAGGAGGAGAGCGCCGTCATGAACACTGGCATTGTGCGTACATCATCAACTGGCGGTTCGATCAAGGTATCTCCTGCAACGCCAATAACAACCAACTCTTCCAGCGGTGATAATTTGAATGCTTCCACACCAAGGCAACAGGCGCTTCGTTTGGGCGGTGGTGCCATGAATAGCATCAGTGGACGTCATACTCCAACCGCAGGATCAACAACAGTTGGTGCAAGTGGCGGTGGTAATTCCATACGTCAACAAATCGTGCAGCGTACTCCATCGGGAACGATCATACAACGTAAGACATTGACACCAGGCCAACGAACGATAACAACGAGTGCGGGCGGTGGTATACGCTCTGGGATTGGTGGTGCACAATTTGCTTCATCTGGACGAATGGTTATACCAAGGAATACGAGCGGCTCCGGCGGTACAATAACACGTGCAACAGTTGCCGCGGGCAGTAAAGTCGTTACACCGGAGCAAAAAATCCTACAATTATCCAAATCTGGTGATCTAAAGGTTACAAAGAAAATGATGACGCGCGAAGATGCAGTAGCGCAACGTTTGAACACACATCAACGACTCCAACAATTGCAGCGACATCAACAACAATCACAAGTTCAAATACAGAAAGTTCAGCAACTGGCTCCACCCAATGCTACAACGCGTAACGTTAGTTCGGTAAGCGTGAGGAAACGAGCAGATGGGACGTATACCGCACAGGAGGACCAAACGCAAACGCAAACGCAAACCCAATCGCAAACGCAATCGCAAAACGCAATCACAATCACAATCACAGTCGCAGCTCTGTCCGATAACAGGTAAATTTCAATGATTTCAATGATCAGTCCAGTCCAGTTCCAGTTCAGTTCGTCTTATTGAGATCTTTAATAAAAAAAATCTCTTGAAATTTTTTTTTATTTTTCAGGAAAAATTCTTGGTCAAGAAGAGCAGCCATCGTCACAGCAACTGCAAGCGCAAATGCTAACGGCCGCAGCTGCTGCGGAACAACAACATCAACAGCAACTTGCCTTGCAAGAACAGCAAGAAACAGATCAGACGTTAGTCCTAACAAGCGATCAAATGCTCACAAATGAAGATGGTACACCGTTGTTGGTGACCGGCGAGGATGGAACCGTTTATCAGGTAGCAGGTAAAAATGCCGAAGGTCAAACAATACTCGTAACTCAAGGGCCCGATGGGGAACAGCAGTTCGCTTACGTTGCCACCACCACTGAAAATGAAGAGAATCAAGTTCTCACATTAGATAATGCAGTCGCCGAAGCAGTGGCCCAGCTACCATCTGAACAGCAGGGCGAAGCAATTGCTGCCGCTAATTCGGCTGGTGAAAACCAATATTTGGTTAAGACCACGCAAGAGGATGGCACAACACATATGGTTGCAATGACTGAAGTAGAATTGCAACAGCATCAAGCAATTATGCAGCAACAACAACAACAAATTTCCATTAGCGAAGGCAGTAATAGCAACAGTACTAGTAGTACATCAACAGTTGCTATTGCTGGTAGTACTAGCACACCAACCGGTTCGACAGCAAATCAATTATGCATACAAACTGGGGACGGAGGCGATGGACAAGAAGCGAATATACCAGCCGAAGTCGTGCAAGCGGAGTCACCGTCACCAGGTAAGTAGTACACCATCAAACGAGCATTAAATGAACAGAATGTAGAGGGATAGTGTAGAGGGCTCAGATCAAATCAGAATAGAAAATCAATCATACCTTTTATGGAGTGGTGATAATCTGGAAAGAAAAAACGCAACGCAAGGGACTCCCCAACAACGTTTCGAGAAGCCTCTCCAAAATTGCGTTGCTGATTAAAAAGGGGAATGATGTTATAAATATAATATTGATATACTTAATTCTTTTTGCGTCCGAATTGAAATTGAAAATGAAATTATTATACATATATAGTAGAGGAGCCTGAGATATTAGGCCTATTCACGAGACCTCGGTATCGTGGCAAAAGTGTAAAAGTGGAAGATTTTTCAATACAAAAGTTGTTGTCGGAAGCCTAACAAAATTTTTACACTTTTGCAACGACGACGATACCGAGGTCTCGTGAATAGGCCTATTGTTTACAAATTGTGGAAGTAAAGTCATCAAAATTATGTTTAGCTTCCAAGTAAAAAAAAAAAAATATAATCTGAAATATAATCTCACTTCAAGCAGACAATATGTCAACGTCTTATCTTCGGCCATTGCTCTAGGAGTGCTCAGAACCAACCATGTAGGACTGTAGGTCTAACTGTCGACGTCGAAAAGGCTCTGCCGCGATGGGGAAATACACCATTAGGCAGGTATAGGAAATTCAATAAATTGGGGAAATTCACCAAAAAGCTACCAACAAAAACCTTAAGCAGGAATAGGAAATTCAACAAATTCGAGAAATTCACCAGAAAGCTACCAACAACAATACGGGTAGACAAAAAGTGGCACTATGATGCCACTTGCAAGAAAATTATAAAAGAAAAGAAAGTTCGGTTTTTTATATTGCTTGAAAAGTTCATAATTGAAACTTTAATAAATATATTACGATATGTTTTTGCTCCAATGTGCACGAATGTTTTCATTTTGTAATAAATTGACAAACATTTTTGACTACGGCTACGAATTCGATTGTACATAGAAATTAGTATTTTTGCTGAAACAGTGTGATCAAAAAGTTATGTAGACAGGGTAGAACTAAAAAAACAATTTCTGTTTCTCCTTGATATTGCGATTCCTTGATTATTTTTATGATTTTCAAGCTTTTCATATGATTTTATGAGTTTGGTAGATATTTTCTATGTAATGTACTCGAAAATCTCCCAAAATTAAAAAGAAAAGTGGCAACGCATTTCACCACAGCAGAGCTAAAGATTTCGCTGCCATAGCGTGCTTCTCTTTTCCTCATGCTATATGCCTATGTTGAAGCAGCGTAGCTCTAACACATTGCAGGGATTAGGAAGAAGAAGAGTTAGACCTATAGTCCTATATGGAACCAACTGACTCGCTCCTAATGAGTTCAATAGAAATAATAGTTCCTGTTAAGAAATAAATAACTACAAACGATCAAAAAGTAAAAACGTTAAGGGTCAGGAACCCTGGAAAGTGGATGGATGATGTCATATGTATGGCATCAAAGGGCGTGTGAAAACGGTTAATATTAGATTTCAAAGTTTACATTTAATTTCCTTTGTCTTAAGCTATGTTCTTTGAAGAAAACCCTAATCTATTTTACGGCTTAGGAGCTTTTTTTGTGAGCTTTCAAAGAGACATTTTTTTTTTTTTTTGAATACATTTCATTGAAAACTTCAAACTTTCTTTCAGGCGGTACGCGACGAGTTGTGCTTCTGCTACAGGATGGTACATTCATGATGACTGAGATGCAGGATGAGGAGTATAAGGCGCTAAATATCGCTGCATAGGGAAGGATAAATAAACATAAAATAATAAGGAAAATCAGGAAAAAATCATCAAAAGAAAAAAAAGTTAACGCGAAATGACAAAAAAAGAAACAACGTAGTAACGTAGACAGTTTGTAATTTTTTTTCTTTTTATTTCTATTTCTACCTATTGAAGAGAGTAAAAAAAAAAATGATAGAATGAGTCGGAGAGAGTGGGAGAACGAAGAGCATCTGGAAATTGAAATTAGAAAAAAGGAAAGTGGAATGAAGATGAATATCAAAAGGCAATATATAAAGCAGCAATAATAACAATAATAGCAAAAGTATAATATTAGTGCGATTAATTGCGTGTGATGGGCCAACGTTTGAAAAATTAGAGTTGCCAGCTCTTTACTAATATTATACTCTTTGAATTAATAGTAACTATAACAAATTACAAAAGTAAAAACAAAAAAAAAAAAAAAAAAACAAAACACCACCAAGAAAAATGAAAAAATTTTTGTATTTATATATATTTAAATCGATTTAGAATGCATATACAATATATACATATATATAAATATACTATAGATGATATCTGCCTTGCTGCCTTATGCCCCAATCATATTAATGTAAATCATTGCACTCTACGACAATTTTTGATTTTGAGAACCCCCCCCCATTTTAAGCGATCTTATAAGTAGAAGGCCAAGAGAGAGATTTGAAGGCCAATTTAAATTCGTAATTAAAAAGCAACATCAAAAACAACAACTAAAATAACAAATAAAAATAAAATACCTCAAAAACGACAACAAACAAACCTACAACAAAACCTACAACAAAACCTACAACAAAACCTACAACAAAACCTACAACAAAACCTACAACAAAACTTACAACAAAACCTACAACAAAACCTACAACAAAACCTACAACAAAACCTACAACAAAAATCACATCAAAAACGGAAACAACAAAAACGACAAAATAACAGCGCAAAACAACACAAACCAAACAAAAACAACAAAAACCACAACAATATAAACAACAACCTAAGGAATAACAACAAAAACCACAACAAACCAAACAACTCTGCAAATTTTCATAAACATGCGCGTCCCACAACCATGCATAAGCAACTCACACAGGACAGATAGACGGACGGGTATCCACATCCTTTGTATAATATATTTGGATGAACATCCGCGTTCACGGAGATTTTTATTTTATTTTTTTTTTTCGTATGCGTTCCCTTCCCTTAGATTTTTCCTCCTATCCTATTTTTGGTTTAAAATTTGAAGTTTTTAAAATCATTTTAAGCAAGTTATTATGACCGTCAGAGGAACATTAAAATACGTTAATGTTTACAAATATGATATAGGTGCGTGTGTGTCTGTATGTTTTAATTATTCGCACTTTTATTGGTTTTCACTCCCCTTATTTTACTTCGTTATGCTCTATAGCGCGATATAGACGCCGACATATTCAATTTGAAATTTACAAACATTCAGCCATTATAACCCCATACACACATACCTACATATATGTACACATATATATTCATATACATTAAATTTATGTACGTCGTAGATACGTAATTCGATAGAAATTAAGTTAAAAGTTTCAATAATTTTTTTTAAATTTTTTTTTTTTTTTTTTTTTGAATGTATGCATCATACATTTGAAATACGATTAAATAGATTTATATCTATATATAAAGCATATAAATTTAAATATAAAAGAAATATGGAGGAAGATAACTGTGTATGCATAAGTAGGTTTAAATAACTTCAAACTTAAAATTAATAAAGTATGATCTTAATTTTGTTTAACATATGTTAAATCATGTTATAAGTTAATAGATCTCTTGTTTTTTGCAATTCTAGGCGATTGAAGGGGAGTGTAACTATGCATGGAATTGCCGCCGGGGTATACACCTAAGTCTGTTTTTACACGGTAGATTGGTTCCAGAAGAAGCCGTGTAAAAAAAAAACCGTGTAAAAAAGACATTGATCATACTTCATAAAAATTAAATTTGACAAAAAAAATTTAAGTACATAAAATTTCAAATCGTGCTAAATGGAATAAAATCGTGTAAAAAAATTAAAAATATTCAATTTTCAAACCGTGTTATATCAAAACCGTGTAAAAAAAGACCGTGTAAAAACAGACTTAGGTGTATTGTGTATGTACATACATACATCGTTAATCTGTTCTTCCATTAAAATGACAGTGACATTGCAAAATTTACGTAAATAGGTGATGGCAGTGTTACTCGCTCTTAAGCGCACAGCTATGGGAACCGAAAAAAAAATGTCCGCTTAAGAGGAAACTATTTGAGAACCAGAAACACTAGAGCATTCCCAAAAAGTGTCCGTTTAAGAGGGTTGTCCGCAAGGAGAGAGTACACTGTATATCCATTATATATATATATGTATATGTATAAAAATGATTGTCTGTCTGTCTGTCTGCCCTTTATAGGCTCCGGAACCGTTTCATCGAGTTTCAAGATATTTTTCACATTGATTCACCTTATCATAGGGATGGTCTCTGAGTACCATGAATGTGCAATTCACAGAAAAATAGTTTTCCCTGCGTATTTGAAAAAAAATTGTCCCATTCTAAGCACACTGGGGAAGGGGAAAAAAAGGCAGCAAAAACTTGGAAAATTTTGAAGCATTTTTAGATCACCGAGAAAAATTTCGAGGGAAAAAACTCCCGGGGAATGTTCATTTAGAATAGGGTTAATAGACATGTCCGTCTGTCTGTCTGTATACTGTTTTCATATCTACAAAATTGAGCTATCTTGACGAAATTTGGTTTGCGAGTTGGTTAAAACATGATTAAGAACAAGGTATAGAATGGGCTTGATTGATACCAAGGTTTGTTACTAAAATCTCAATTATTCGAGATATGAGCTTTAAAAATTGAGATTATATTTGTGGGCAATTGATTCATTTTCCAATTGAATTGAATAGAGATAGAAACAACTTTAGAATAATTTGCCTTCGGGTACCGATATTTTGTAGAATTTTCTCAGAGAGAGAGAGAGCAAAAATTACATAGAAAGAAAGAAAACGAGTGGGGCGTTGTTGTTGTTGTTTCCAATATTATTTAAGGACTTTTTTATCTTTTTATGCCAAAATTGCTGTTATTTTTAATCGATCATATCATTAAGATGTAAAGAAATATTGAACGAAAAATAATAAAAAAAAAAAAATTCTGCCTTCACAAATTAATAACTTTTTCATGCATAATTTCTTTGGCAAAGTTTCACTTGTTCGAGGGTTCAAGCATTTTGCGTTCAAAGATCATTTTGCATTGTTTTGTCAAGGCGATCACATCGTGAAATTGAGAAATTGCAAAGCAAAGATCGCGTTTGACGATTCAATACTAACAACTCGGTGCGATTTGAGACAACAAACGAAACTTTGAGTGTGAAATTATTAATGAAAAAGTTATTATTTTATATGAAATATATTTTTATATATTTTTCTTCAAACATTTCTTTATACATTAGGGGGTATTCACAAAGGAGTCGGAAAATAGTAAAGTCGGAAAATCGGAAAATTTTATCTGCTTAAAAAGTTGTGCAAGATACAAAAAAAAGTTTAAAAATTTTTTTAAGAAGTCGCGATTTTCCGATTTTCCGACTTTCCAACGTTTTTAACACGCCTTTGTGAATACCCCTATTGATATAAAATTTATATAATAAATAAAAACGGTTTTCGAAATTTGCAAAAAAAAAAAAAAAAATTCGCATCAAAAGATGAAAAGCCGGCTGAACATGGAAAAACAACAACAACAACAACAACGATTCTATCTTTCGTTGTTCTCATGTGAATCCATAAATTGTATTTTCTTTTGGATAATTAAAAAAAAAAATTAAAATGGATTATTGTTCAGTAGGTCTGTCATTATCGTCCGTACCAGAACTCATAAATTTCATTAAGAAAACAAAACAAAAAAAAAAAAAACAAATGGCGGACTATAGAAAAAAAATTATGAAAATTTTGTTCGTTTTTTGTTAAACGTATGTTGCAAGGTTATTTAATAAGGTGATAGTAGCTCTACAACAAGTAAAACTCGACAAAAACAACAGGGAGGCTTTTGTTGTGGCGAGTACGACCGAATGTCAAATAGGTATATTGTTGCGAGTACAGCCAGGGAACAATTTTGCGATACCCACCAGTGTTGGAAATGTAGGTGTAATTGTACCATTTTCGGCCCTTTTTCACTTCAAAGGTACAGTAGGTACAATTTGTCCATTTTAGGTACATTTTCAAGATGAAGAAATTTTGTTAGTGAATTATATGGTGCAACATTCTTCATGATGGTTACCTAGAAGCGCTTGGCACTAGAAATTTAATATTTACGAGTTGGTCATCAAATTGGAATAGATTCTCATCGATCATACCTCCGTTTGCAAGACAGGTCATCGTTCGGGAGTGAATAATACTTCTTCTTTCGATGACATTTCCATTCGAATTGGTATGAATAACATCTTCTTTAAATGACCATGTCATCAGATTTGAGAAGTACTAAGTTTTCCTTGATGTCTTCGGTGAAAACAATGTAATGAATTTGGCTTTTGAAAAAAATTCGGCTGGCATTATTGTGTACACTTTACTATATTTAGGTACAATTTATGGACCATTTTAGGTACACACTGAAGTTTCCACTTTCCAACACTGATACCCACTCACACGTATTGCTTGCGCTATTCTCTTTTTCTCAGTCACTCTCGAACTCTTGTTGAAGCAACACCGCGTGCGCATCGTATTCAAATTTCAGAGAACACACACAACAAAAAATTCAGTTCTTTCTTTTAGTGCATTTCCTCGTTCTCTCACACACATACACTTTCACTTTCATTTTGCCGATCCATGGAGTACAGAAATGTCAATATCAACTAATGTAGGATACAAAAAAAAAAATTTGTAAACAAACAACACATGTGACATTTAAATCGGAATTTTAAAAAGCGTCGTGTGGAATTAGCGAATTCTATCGTGCCAAAGTGTATTTCGCGGGTGCCGTCCAAAATCAGTTGTGCCACAAAACATCGATGCTGTGCGGGAATTGATGTTCGCCTTGGATCACACATTATTTGACAAAAAAAAAAAAAAAAAAAAAAAAAAGGAAATTTCGAAAAAATACAATATCACGGTACATGAAATGCTGTGTACAATACATACATGACAAATCATGGATCTAATCACATGAATTCGAAGTAAAGCAGCAACCCATTATCCTTATGGGTCTGCCTTTCAATAAGAGGCAAATCCTACAAAAAATTTTTTCGCGGAAGAAGCACATCGAAGCAAATGGTTGCCTGTTTCTTCGGCATTTGTGGATCATGTAGCCACTGTGGCCTTACAACACCGCCTGTTTTTTGTACCATGTCTTACACACCAGCTCAAACATCAAATTGATGGGTCATCCGTACCGTACAGCCCGGACTTGGAAACCAATGACTTCTTTTTAATCCCGCATACGCAAAATAAAAATTGAACGACTTGAATGATTTTTCGACGCCCCAAGTAGCGGCTGATGCGTTCAATCAAATATTATGTTTGGGAAGTTCCTCAATCGGAGTGGAAAACGTGATTTCAGCGCATGGAGAAATTCATTAGTTGCTATAGTTCTTCAAACATTCAAAAGTTCATAAGTAAGTACGATTATATATTTATATATATATATATATATATATATTTATTTCAAATTAAAATAAAAACATTTGAGTATATTGATGCTTAGCTTTGTTTTGCACTATTTTATAATATCTGTAGCGCCCAGACTTCCATCTGTGTACCCATCCGTCCCATTATGGGACAGTTCAGTTTCAGTTTCAGTTTCATTTCAGTTCAGCTAGTTCAGCAAGCTTCGCGGCAAGATTAAAATTCCTTTGTAATATAAAATCCCATGTATCCTTCCAGCGAAGTTCGACAACCTCTTGAACTGTTAGTTTCTTTACCCCATAGCTTAGTGGTAGAAATTTCCAGAATACCCATATGACAAATGCCAGCCATATTAATATTGCGGCGCGATAGAGCGAAATGATAATTCGATTTCCATAACGATGTAACAAATAATCGATATGTTCCAAAACGAAACAGAGCAATTGTATTTTAAATAGTAAGGCTGGCAAATAATTGTGAAGAAAGAGTGTACGATCCATTAGGAAATACGGTAGATAATGAAAGAGATAACCGATGAAATATAGATCACGCATTTCAAGGAATCGCTTCCATTCGTTTTCTTCAATATCGTAGCATAAACGACGCCGTCGAACCATATAGAATAAACCGAGAATGGCATAGATCACAATGGCAATGGTCGATGAATACCAAATCGAGATGTTACCCAACAAATGTATTTGCCCATTCGATTTACCATCAATCCAATATGCAATGCCCTTGTCCAGCAATGGCCATTCATATGGTTCAGAGCTATACATATGTCCCTCAATCTGACGTACATTCCATAGCATTTTCGATTGCAGCTCAATGAATTTATCCCAAAACGATAGTTTGGTTTTCTTGGTCGGAAGCATTTCGGCATTTAATAATTGACGTTCACGTTCACGTTCGTCATGAGCTGCGGAGCGGATTAAGGAATTTTATCAGAGCAGAAAGTTAATATATGGATTTCAGATATTCAGGGGTGTCACAGAATCCGATAGCTATCGGAATTGGAATTTTAGTCGACTGAATTTTCATAGATATGTATATATCTCATAGACATCCGGATAATATAGGGTTCTGTGCAATTAAGAACCGATAATAGTTCCGATTCAAAACCAAAACCAAAAACAACAACATTTTTTAAATTTTGTATGAAATTTCGATCGGTTTTAATTCCGATGGCTATCGGATTCTTTGACACCCCTGATTATTGTATGTAAGTAAATATGTAGTCTGATTCTGAATATTCCCGGGGAACAAATAAATGCCCAGGGAATTTAATTTTCTCGAGAGTAAAATTCTTTTTTTTTTTTTAATAGTTGGAAGAAATTTGATGGGAAATATTTATTTGACCCATACCTCCGCCCCCCGCATATTTTTCCTTACACCCCATCTATTTAAAAAAAGGAGAATTTTATTCTTGAGAAAAGTAAATTCCCTGGGAATTCGTTCTTCGGGAATATTCAAAATTAGACTGAAATACTACGTTACCTCACCTTGAGTATAGCGATGCTCTTCGACATTCCAAATAGTATCGGGACTATCGATTGCCCGATCAGCAACGATCTCATGCTGATTGAAACCCCAATCGGGCAATTGACGTCCGCTAAAACGCAGTGCTGCACCGGTTGTTGTATGGATTAGTTGGATTTGTGATTTTATAGCATGCCAGTACGATCCTTCCTGTAAGCAGATGTTAATTATCAATAGTTGATGATCTTTGAAGTTGTTGCCCGCCCTATCATCCCAAATAATGGCATGACGCTTACCGTATCTTTATTTAAAATTTTCACACGCCAAAGCATTTCGGGCTCCATATTTATTTTATAGTCAATATAGCATGAGACTTCCTGGCATTGTGGTGTTACGGGAGCGGCAACATCATGAGAATTTAATCCACGACTCGTTATACCGTGGACCAATTGAATGATATCGCCATCTTTTATCGGATCGGGATCATCGCCGACAACAAGATCATCACGATCGGGACGCTTGACAATCCACCAATTGTTGACATCTTTGAATGAGTAACATGTTACCTGTTGCTGATGCGATGAACCACGCTTGTCCTTATATCGCACCGGATAGACATGATTATGCGAGTGAAGCCAACATGCTCGTCCGTGCGTATGACGTAAGGTGATCTGTGACCCATGAACAACCTTCAACGGCTGGCCACGTGTTATTGAAGCTAAACCGCCTTCCAGCGAAGCTTGAAAAGCACTCGTCATCGCACTGTCGTGTGGTCCGGCGTTACAGAGCGTCTTCAGGTGTATGTAGAATATGGCTATGTAGAGAGCAACGGGAATAACGGTGAACATGATAACACGCCCAGCAGTATGCAAGTATATTTGCAAATCTGGAGATAGACAGCGAGAGAGAGAGAGAGAGAGACATTGAGCGTGTGTGTCAGAGAGAGAGAGAGAGGGAAAGAATATGGAAAGAATATTCGATCATTCCCGCTTACCCGTTACCCTGTAATCGTAGAGCAGATCCCATATATAACGGTACATAAGGTACAAGGCAAGAAGGTATGTAAAAACGCCCGCATACTTAACGCTAGTGGCACAAGTCAATAGAACTGCAGCGCTCGATCCGGATAATAGCCATGCGATGCTACCGAAACGGCATCGCTGAAAATGCAGCAGCGCACACAGGCCCAACATGCTAAAGAGCAGGAGTATCGATTCCATCAGTATAAAGCGTGATTGCGTCAGCAGCGCATTATCGAAGACGACAAGCAGTCCGCCGATCAGCGCCGCCCAACGATTCAAACGAGCTAGCAAGAGCAATTTATACACAACCGGCGAGAGTAAGCTTCCACATAGCGCTGGCAAGAAGCGTAACCAAAATATGGGTACATTCGGCTCATAGGGGGCACCGATCCGCGGAAATGTTCCATTCCCATCATAGCTGCCGGCAAAGTGTGCTACGGCTGCAATCAATTGCTTGCCCAACGGTGGATGCTGATCGAAGAAGAACATACGCCGCATGTAGTGTGAGACATATTTTCCGTAGTGTAGTTCATCGAAACTGGTTCCCGATTTGGGAGAAAAAGAGCAGCAAAAACAAAAGGCCAATGAAAAGAGAAAGTGATCAAGAAAAGATTTCGAAAATTTATGAACGACAAAAACAAATGAAGATGTATGTACATATATGTATTGTATATGTGATAATTTTTTATTAGCTATAATTAGAAAGTAATAAACATAAATTGATTAGCGTTAAACGAGGAGTAGTCTAGTTCCACTAATAAGCAAAGGGTCTGGCCGACTGCGGGCCAATGAAAGGAATTTGAAACTCTTGTTGATTTTTCTATAGATGCTTTTACATACACAGAGAAAAAAAACAAACAGAAAACTTGTTAAATTAAAAGGAAAAACATACAAAACGGCTTCAACAAGGAATATTTTTAATTTTAACAATTTTTCTTGTTAGAAAAAATAAAGATTTTCCTATTGAATCAACTGAATTTCAGGTTGAATTGAAATGATAATTTTCAAAAATGGATTTAAATTCAAATTTTTGAACCAACCACGGACGTAATTGAAATGACAAGATGATTTTTAAAATAAAAACAAATTTTCTTTAATAAACCCATAAAGGAAGAACTGTCAAAACAAATTTATTTAACGTTCACAGCAAATTAGCCCAGTGATGCCAGATTTTATCGATAAAAAAACCCTCATATATTGGAAAAACCCCATTTTTCCCCATTTTCAAAAGATAAAAACCCACGAAAAAACCCAGAACGATTTTTTGAAAATATGGGCGTACCGATTTCAAAATTGAACATTGGATTTAAACGCAATATTTTAATAAAAGTATCAAGAAAATAACAAAAAAAATAAAAGTAACTTAAAATTGTAGTAGTAAATATACCTTAAATGTAGCATAAATTTCGATATAAAATTACCCATACTTTTCCCCATGTTACGTTTTTTGAATGAAAAAACCCACAATATGGGGAAAAACCCACAATCTGGCATCACTGAATTAGCCCTCTGCTGAACACAACCCCAAAAACAGCCACCGGATGGACTTCATCCGATTTTGTCACTCCGTTGTCGTGACTGCTTCCGCAATGCTTAAAAAGTTCTAAGATGAATGAATATCTTATATGTCATATTTTATAAACCAAATGAGAATTATACCGAACGTAAAGAAATGTAATTAAACATATTTCCTTTCAAATCAACCAAAATTGTTGCTGACTCCACCATTTTTCTTTCGAAATTTTTGGTCTGCTCGAGAATCAAAAGGACTGTGAATAACAATGCGCCCTTTTAAAAAAATCATGTTTAAGTTCGCTCAGTGTAGGTTTCTATTTTGAATAGTTCTTGAAATATCCTTGAAAATACTTTTTTCGTCACCCATTTGTCCAAATTTTATATCTCAAAAACTATTTAAGATAGGAAGATGAAACAAAAGTTAGCTGATGGCTAATATAACAACAGAGAATCGAAAAATTTACCTTTTTAATTTATACACTTAGAAAAACTTTTTCACAAAATTGAAAAGAAAATTAAAAACTTTTTTTTCCATTGTATGTGACAGAAAATATTGCGTTGGGAGTTATATATAATAAAAAAAAGAAGTTTCGAGGGACTAAGCAGGATTTACCATCGCGGCATTTTGGCTATTAAAAAAAGGACCATTACGCGAAAAAATGATAGATACGTACCCTACTCATACGACATATTTTTAAGAGCATCTTTATTCACTTATGTTTTTTAAATATTTCAAGAATCCACCTGTCGATTTTAATGAATTTTTTTTTTTTTAATGAAAAATAATACTCGGATGTATTTTTTCTTTAAAACAATCAGAAAGTGTCACAAAAACTGGAATCAGTGTATTTAAATAATTTAATTTTTTTTTTTGATATTTTGCGAAAATTTTTTTCTCAGTGTAAAATTTCAAAAGAAATTTTCTAGATCCTATGCTTCACTAAGAATTAGTCTCCGTTTCCGTTTCATCTTTCTATCTTATTTAGTTTTGGAGATATTTAAAATTTTTAAGATCATGCCGTATGAGTGATGTATTTTTTTTCGACCATTTTTCATACATTTTTACTGGATACATACACAGTGAGCCGCGGTAAAGAAGTCTGTTAGAACTCTTTGGTTTAAGCGTGAAGCAGTTTTTAATTGATTCTTGAAAATTTTCTATTCTAGTGACTTACTATGTATGAGGTTTCTAAAATGATCGATTCACTTCAATGCTACGTGTTTTATGCCTGCGGTACCCGTAAATCAAGTCTTAACCTGTTACAATATTGTACCTGAGTCTCAGTATGATTATAAATAGGTAAGTCTTTAAATTAAGTAGTTTTAATTTCACTTCGAACAAATTAATTCGATACTTATGTATATATTTTTTCCTCTATAAAATGCTTTTACATTTAACTTAATTCACATTTAATTCGTAAGATTTTGCATAAAAGGCTTTCACTAGTTGGGGAAAAGATGTTCACCTCCGATCGCGTGTACTTTGGACTTTTCTCTTTTTCTCTCGTTTTTGCAAAAACAAAATAAAAAGCACCGTTTTGTCTACATTTACAATGATACTGTGTGTGTTTGTGTGTGTGTGTGTGTTCCTGAAGTGTTAGGTTTTAATTAAACCCTGCAGTAATTTCAACTACTCTCCAACTACTCCCCGACTAGGCACAAAAATACCAGGACAACTCCCTTTTAATTTGCTTTAAACTGTATTTTTTAAAATTGAGCTGTCATTGAAAAATAACCACACATACATTTAACTACTCCACGAGTCAGGGGCGGACTGGGGGTCAAAGGGCCCACCGGGCGTTTGAAAAATTGGGCCCTCTTACCTAAGAAAAGGGAAAAAACCTAACAGTTACAAAGTACAGCGCACTGGGGGCCCATGCCCGTAGGCCCAGTCCGCCCCTGCCACGAGTAGACCTACTATGGTCTCTATTAGAGGTCAATTGTCCTATGTATATGTAGTAGAGGGCTGCAAAAATGCATTTATATGATACAAAAAGTCATTTGGAGATATGCACAATTAATTACGTTCCAATATTTCAAAATTTTAAATTCAATAAATACAAAAAAAAAAAATTGAATTTTTTTCATACCGAATTGGAAATCCAAAATTTCATACAAAGAGAATGTCCGTTTTTGCCGCTGTCGCTACACAACGAAATGCCGACAGCGTTGAAAAACGGGATGAAAAGGGTGGCGCACTTATTGCGCTCAGCTGCTAAGTTAATTGACTAACGGTAACCAATTCCGTTCAGTGCCCAGAAAACCACAAATGACACAGCCATGTAGACTTATGGTCTAATTAGACGTCAAAACTTGCGCATGGATAGTAACATTAGGCGCATAGGAAATTGCACTAAATTGCGATATCACCAAAAAGCGTACACAAAACCTTAAGCAGGTAATATAATTCAAAAATTGAAATTCACCAGAAACTACAACAAAAACGGTAACACAAAGTGGCACTATGTATGCCAATTGCAAAACCAATTATACAAAGAACAGCTCAGCTCGGTTTTGTATTGCTTGAAAATTCATATTAAACTTTAAAAAAATATTGCATATTTTTCTCAATGTGCGCGAATGTTTTCATATGTAAAAATTGGCAAACTTTTTGACTACAGGCTAAATTTATGTCTAGCAATAGTATTGCTGAACCACATGTGCCAAAGTTCGTGCCAAGGTAGACCTAAAAGACAATTTCTATTCCATATGAGAAAGCCTGATAGTTTTATGTTATCAAGCTTTCATGCATTATCGTTGTAGATATTTAAAATGAACTGAAATCCAAAATAAAAATAAAAGAAATGACATTTCACCGCAGCAATAAAATTCGTCAATAGCATGCCTCTTTTCCCTGCGCAAAAGCAGCGAGCTCTAAACATCAGAGGTTAGGCCAAAGCCCATGGAAGCAGTACGGAACCAAGTCCTATCTCGCCAAGAAAGCCCGATAGTAGTGTGATCGCGTCGCGTTATCGTGTTGCAACAAAGTACGAAATAATAAAGAATAAGAAATCGACAATCTCGCCGCGCAATATCATCGTCAATTGCATCCTCGGTCCATCCAAAGCGGGAGCCTCAACATCAACCGTTAGCCCAAAGCCCATCCGGAACATCGGAACAGCGATCTCGCCGGCATCCCCAAGGTATGTATGTACGTGGCCATTTATTGCTTCTCTTTAAACACTTTCCTATTGCCAAATTTACTGGTCGTGAGACCCGTGGTCAGTTGGGCAAGCTAACAATATAACATAACATTTTGGTGAGCGAACGTATGTACATATGTATGTAGGTACATAGCACGCGCGATTCACTCAAATCTCTAATACAATAAGTACTTAGAGTAAATGCATTTACTCAACATATTGAGTGATAAAGTCACTTGTAACGATGTTGCCAAATTATAACTGCACCCTCAGAGCGTAATTGCAAATACCTACTATTTGACACGACAAAAACAATTCCTTGTAGAATTTGTTCTTGTAATTTATAAATCATATTTTGAGCGTATTTTTCGCGATTTATTCTTTATTTGCACTACCCAGCAGGTTATTTGTAACCGATGGTAATGCAAAAAGTAATCCAAAAGGCGTATTGTTTATGCATTACAGAATCGATTATTTTCTAACACGGCGATGTCCTAGCGAATGTAATGCATGCCTATTTGCATTACCAGTTGTACGAAAAGTAATCGAAAATACTTCATTTTGTAATGCATTACTATTTGCATTCTCAAGTAATGCTATAGAAGTATGTAACGCTTTGATCTGGGAGTGAACATATTAGGCAACACATTACCTTTTCGATTACCTCTCCATGCAAATTTGTTCAATTTACTTGGCATTCCTTTTTGCATTCCTATTTCATCGATGAAAAAATGCATTACTTTGATAATGCACTTCCTTAATAACTGCTGGGTATTTTGCACTATACAATAAGTAGCTGAAAATTTCGAAAAAACTACACTTTTTCTAGACCACTTGTTGCTGCTCCAGGTGTAGTCAATTCTCATACATAAAATACTCTACCCTTTGACTAGTCACATATCCAGTTACCTCAGAGTACTCTTTTTTTTTTTTTTTTGGTATATTGACCTCCTCATTCCTCATGTACAAAAGAAATGGTCTCTGAAATTCGTTTTCAGACCTCGAAAGTATTTTTGTATACTCAGCGTAATCAGGGTATGTTAGTTTTGTCCGAATCTTGTAATAGCTAGAACAAATCTTCGTAGATATAGGCAAATATATATATTTTTTGATCAGGATCGAAAACTGAATCGATTTGCACATGTCTTTCTGTCCGTCAGTCTATGGTCGGATCTACTTCTAATTGGCTGGACCGATCACGTCATATTCGACACATTGGTATATCGGGCCCTGAGTATGATCCTAAGGGCAATATGGGCGATATCTGCCCACTGTCAAGCCCACAAATGGAGATTTTTCGTAAATTTCGTACGGAAAGGGAAAATATAAGTGCGTCAGTTTCTTAATGATCGTGTTTTTGGGCGTGTTTCAAAGCTAATTACATGTGTGTCTGTGTCGGGTATTTTATTGTCAGGCTCGCCTGACTATAACACCCTTACTTGTTTGTTTTTTTTTCTCCTAGATTCATCATGGACTGAACCGGTTGCCTCTCCCAAGTCCAACGAGTTTCAAGCGCCTATGTGTGTTTAGTGGGGACTAATTTATTCCATAGTTTCCATAAATATGAAACTGAATTTATGAACAGAAGTCGTGAGAAGTTCTCTGATCTCGGCAAAATATTTGAATACTTCGAAATTTTATGCTTGAATATCAACTTTTCTTGAATGCGACCCTGAATTGAGGCAATTTATTTGATGGGTAAAGTAAGTCCGTGCTTAGATCGGGAGAGTTTTAAAGCGGCAACTGGTAGTTTTGCTCATAGCACTTGTGGGTACGTTGAGGGGCACCCGTCAGATTAGTAAAAAAAAAAAAAGATCGATGCTCTGAAAAACTCGATAGCGGTCAGCTTAAGAGAAGGTAAGTGAAGTAAATCTAAAAAATTCCGACTTGTGATCAATTACTCTACGAAGACTATCCATTTTTGCACGCCCACTCTTCCAATTTGAATACCTTAAAATTGTACACATATACAGCCCGATTCTGAATATTCCCGTGGAACGAACTCCCGGGGAATTCACTTTTCTCGAGACTAAAATTCGTCTTTCTTAAATATTTTGGGGAAGAAATTTGATGGGGAATGGGTATATGACCCATACCCATAATTTTAAGAATTTTTAGTCTCGAGAAAAGTGAATTCCCCGGGAGTTCGTTCCACGGGAATATTCAGAATCGGGCTGATAAAGTTTCATCAAACAACCTCAAAAAATTCAGGTTTTACAGAAGTTTTTATGATTTCCCTGACAGACCCTAGCATGCCTCCGCTTATCCGTTAACCAAATTCCGTCAAGATAGCTCAAGTCCTTCGGTAAGAACACAATCTACGGACAGACACACGAACAGACCGACATACGGACAGAAATGTTTAAATAGAATCTGCTCGTGACGCTGGTCATATCTATAAGTATATTACACGGTCTATTTTGAATGGTTCTGGGTGGTACACTGAGCGAACTTTACCATGATTTTTTTTAAAAGGCGCATTGTTATTCACAGTCCTTTTGATTTTCGAGCAGAACGAAAATTTCAAAAGAAAAATGGTTGAGCCAACAAAATTTTTGGTTGATTTAAAGGAAATATGTTTAATCACATTTCTTTTCGTTCGGTATAATTCTCATTTGGTTTATAAAATAGGACATATAAGATATTCATTCATCTTAGAACTTTTTAACCCATTGCGAAAGCCGTCACACGACAACGGAGTGACAAAATCGGATGAAGTCCATCCCATGGCTATTTTTTGGGGTTATGTTCAGGAGAGGGTTCTGTGGCCATTTGCTTTGAACGTTAATTAAATTTGTTTTGACAGTTCTTCCTTTATAGGGCATTTACATATACGTTTTAGCGCTACTCGTTTAAGCTAAAACGACTAAGTCAAAACGGGCTGTTTACATATGCGCATGTCGTTTTGTCATTTTGTGGTTCTCTTTTGTTTGCTTAACATGTGAAATATGAGTGAATATTGTTATTTAGAAAAGAAGCAATTATTGAAATTGTGTTCGTTTTCTACATTGGAAACAACCTCAAAATTTGTAAATTAGAAATTTCAATTACCATACGTTTTGCATTTTTATAGTGATGACACTCAGATTTCGATATTTTTATGAGTTATAAGCAGGATTTATCTTATTTAGCTACTTGTTTTAAATTAAAACAGAAAAGTTTCTCGTTTTAGTTTTGTATGATAAAACGGGAAAAATCTAAGTTGTTTTAGTGCTAAAACGGGCAAAGTTGCTAAAACGCGAATAAAACGGCATATGTAAACGGCCTATTATAGGTTTATTAAAGAAAATTTGTTTTTTATTTTAAAAATTATCTTGTCATTTCAATTACGTCCGTGATTGGTTCAAAAATTTAAATTTAAATCCATTTTTGAAAATTATCATTTCAATTCAACCTGAAAATTCAGTTGATTCAAAAGGAAAATCTTTATTTTTTCCAACAAGAAAAATTGTTAAAATTAAAAATATTCCTTGTTGAAGCCGTTTTGTATGTTTTTCCTTTTGATTTAACCAGTTTTCTGGTTGATTTTTTTCTCTGTGTATGTACCTTTAAGCGATGAAATGGTTTCGGTGGAAAAAAGGACCGGACCTAGATAAGTCCATATAGGACCAAAACCAATGTTATATGAATCGCGACCGATCTAGGTTTAACCTCTATCGGACTCACTCTGGTCTAGTCCCCAAAATGAGCATTGTTGGGTGAGTTCATACAAAGGGACTCACCCGTGACTCACCACCAACCAACCCCACACGCTTTGAAAAGGAATTTAAATTTGATTTTATATTTAAACTATTAAGAATCTGACAAAATTCAGTTAAAGCGAAATAATGGTTGAGCAAAACAATATACATACATATGTATGTATGTATGCATGTATGTAAAACGGTGACCCGTTGAAGATACAAGAACACGGGGTATTGCCAATTTCCGAAAACGGGCTTAATTTGCTGGAATTTAGTGTTTTTGTTTTGTTTAGTTTTGATTCGACCTAGTTTCGAAAGAACGCGTCAATGTGGCTGCGAAATGGAAGGAGAGAATCTTGATACTCACACAATATGCGCTGGCGTTGAGAGCATATAGAAACGCGTGCAGAATGCCATTAGAAACAAAAGCCAATTGAACAGGTCTAGATCGACGTTGATGACGAAGTGAGATTCTAGCATGCGTGAGAGGGCATCGTCTATGCTGCCAGATGAGATGGATTTGCTGAGAGCTGAATTGGGTTGCGTTGCTGCTGCTGCTGCTGATGTTCTTGTTGTTGTTGGTGTTGTTGTTGTTGTTGTTGATGCGGTTGAGGATACCGACGCACGCGCCATGGCATTTTCCGTCGAGGCAGGGACAGGTGCTGAAGAGAATTTCGTCGGCGGTGATGATTTTCCATGATCCAACGATAACGAACGGCGTTCGTGATGGGGAATGAAGCAGCCGTAATCGTAGTCGTAGCCTTCGGTGCAGGTATAAATGCCATTCTGGAGCGGCGGAGACGTACATGGCAACGCGTTGAAGCGGCAATTGACATCGCGGCAACAATTGACGAGTGCTGCAATCGCCGCAGTCGTGCTGCAAAACGATGTCGCTGGCGTTGGCGTTGGCGATGTCGTTGTCTTTGCCTTTCTCGTCCTCGTCGTCGTCGTCGTTGTCGTTGTTGATGATGATTCTCGCGGGGTTATTAAACGTTGGCGCAGTTTTTGTTGCACTTCGAGTTTGTCGTTGCGTGTTAACGTTGATGCAACCGACGTTGGTGATGTCGAGCACGTTGACGTCGCCGATGATGCTGATGAGGAAGTAGCGGCATTCATTTTAGCGCGATTGTTATTTTGCGTTGTTTTGTTGCGTTTCTTCATTGCTGTTGTTGTTGTTGCAGTTGCTGTTGTTATTGTTGTCGTCGTCGTTGTCTGTGTTAGTCCGGGCAACATGTTGCTAACGATCGATCCTTTAGTGCTTCCGTGATGCTTCAATTGTGTAAAACTTTTTCTTTTCTTCTCTCTTTAAAAAAGATTTCCCTTTTATGTTGCTTTTGATTATCTAAATTTTCTTTTTCACATAAATTTATTTATTATTTTTATTATTGTTTATCTTTTTATATACCTATATTAATTAATTTATTTATTTAGATTTTATTTGAATTTTTTTTTTTTTTTTTAAGTAATCTTATAAGTAGAATATCAGTGTGTTTGGTAAACGAATTTTCTTGTTGATGAAATCAATTTCCATACAATGAGCCCAGTTTTGTCCGCTTTCCTCTTTGGGATTCAATACACGAACAAGCTTACAAAGAAGAGAGTGAGAGAGAGAAAGAGAGAGAGAGAGAGAAACTTGCGCGCGCGCGCATGCGCTATTCACACTCGCTGTTTTTTTTTTTTAATTTTTTTTATTGTTGTTATTTCGTTGCTTTTCATGCCGTCTTTTTTACGCACTCTCATGAAACTGCCAAGCAATTTTGCGCACAACCGCCGCGACGTCTTTCCAAAGCGCAACTGACGCTTTCGATCGTAAACTCGTAAGATAATTTTTTTCCCAACGAAACTTGTGAGAAAAAAAATAAGAACAACACGAAAATCACAACACCAAAGACATCGATACAAACAACAACAAAAACAACAACAACAACGACAACACATACACAACAAAAGCAGTAGAAATTACTATAACAAGTTACTCTCTCATGCCATCAACAATGCCAACCACATTCACCATTGCAGCAGCTCGTAACACAATTTACCGCAGACGTAGAGACAATTTTTTGACCAACGGTTGAAAGCACGAGCAGAGGCAGTCCAAAACAAAACAAAAACACAAAAAAAAAAAGCTTTTCCTCAATAGACTCTTGAGCGAAGAAACCAATGTCCGGTCAAGTCACCTGTGCGCGCTGCCGATGCTAAGTTACATGTTCCCTAACTGAACTTTCTTTATGAAATCATCGGCAACAACAACAACAACAACAACAACAAAAGAATAACAACAACAACAGAAAGACTTAAATTAATCGAAAGAAATAGCAAATGCCTCGCAAGAGAACAAAAAGTTAACGATAATAAGTATAAAAGGCAAAAAGTCTTTTCCAAAAAAAGAAAGTCTTTAGGCGTCTTTAGGGAAGTTGCGATTGTAAAATTGTGCTGTGAAACAAAAACGAGTTTTGAAGCAAATAATAGAAAGACAAAACCTTGGTACACAGAGAAAAAAATCAACCAGAAAACTGTTTAAATCAAAAGGAAAAACATACAAAACGGCTTCAACAAGGAATGTTTTTAAATTTAACAATTTTTCTTGTTGGAAAAAATAAAGATTTTCCTTTTGAATCAACTGAATTTCAGGTTGAATTGAAATGATAACAGGTTGGCTGATAAGTCCCCGGTCTAACAAAGAAAAACACATTTTTTTGTCAAAATTCGTTTTTATTATTCAACATAGTTCCCTTCAAGAGCGATACAACGATTATAACGACCTTCCAATTTTTTGATACCATTTTGGTAGTACTCCTTCGGTTTTGCCTCAAAATAGGCCTCAGTTTCGGCGATCACCTCTTCATTGCAGCCAAATTTTTTCCCTGCGAGCATCCTTTTGAGGTCTGAGAACAAGAAAAAGTCGCTGGGGGCCAGATCTGGAGAATACGGTGGGTGGGGAAGCAATTCGAAGCCTAATTCATGAATTTTTGCCATCGTTCTCAGTGACTTGTGGCACGGTGCGTTGTCTTGGTGGAACAACACTTTTTTCTTCTTCATATGGGGCCGTTTTGCCGCGATTTCGACCTTCAAACGCTCCAATAACGACATATAATAGTCACTGTTGATGGTTTTTCCCTTCTCAAGATAATCGATAAAAATTATTCCATGCCCATCCCAAAAAACAGAGGCCATTACTTTGCCAGCGGACTTTTGAGTCTTTCCACGCTTCGGAGACGGTTCACCGATCGCTGTCCACTCAGCCGACTGTCGATTGGACTCAGGAGTGTAGTGATAGAGCCATGTTTCATCCATTGTCACATATCGACGCAAAAACTCGGGTGTATTGCGAGTTAACAGCTGCAAACACCGCTCAGAATCATCAACACGTTGTTGTTTTTGGTCAAATGTGAGCTCGCGCGGCACCCATTTTGCACAGAGCTTTTTCATATCCAAATATTGATGAATGATATGACCAACACGTTCCTTTGATATCTTTAAGGCCTCTGCTATCTCGATCAACTTCATTTTACGGTCATTCAAAATCATTTTGTGAATTTTTTTGATGTTTTCGTCGGTAACCACCTCTTTCGGGCGTCCACTGCGTTCACCGTCCTCCGTGCTCATTTCACCACGCTTGAATTTTGCATACCAATCAATTATTGTTGATTTTCCTGGGGCAGAGTCCGGAAACTCATTATCAAGCCAAGTTTTTGCTTCCACTGTATTTTTTCCCTTCAGAAAACAGTATTTTATCAAAACACGAAATTCCTTTTTTTTCCATTTTTTTCACAATAACAAAAGTTGCTTCACAAAAGACGCTCTATCTCACAAACTAATTGACTTACAGACGTCAAATTTTGACACGAATCATTTGAAGGTTGCCACTATATAAAAATAATATGCATTTAATACTAGCGACGCCATCTATGTGTCAGACCGGGGACTTATCAGCCAACCTGTTACATCTCTTTCTAACTGGCGCGAAACGTCCCGCGCAATATCTATGAGCGTGACATATATGGTTATATGTATTCCTCGGAATTTGAATATATAAAAAAATTCAAAAAAAAATTCAAAAAAATATTCAAATAAATTCAAAAATTTCAAAATATTCAAAAAATATTCAAAAAAATTCAAACAAAAATGCAAAAAATTCAAAATATTCCAAAAATTCACAGTCAAAAATTCCAAATCAGTTCGATTTAGTATGCCTATTAAAATGTTGAATTGTCAAATTAACAAAAAAAGCCTACTTCAGTGAATAAAATATTCAAAAAGCACAGTTAAATGAAAAAAAAAATTCAAAAAAATTCAAAATATTTCAAAAAAAATTCAAAATATGCAAAATTCGAGCTCTAGTTATATGTGATACATATATGTATTATATATGTGACAAATGAGGGACCCAAAAGCCCAAATAATAATTAAAAATTATATATGGAGATGGTCAAAAATAAAATCTACTAACAATAAAGCTGGTACGCCAATGGTGTATATATGTATGCACAATTTAGCCGACCTACTACGTCACATCGCTGAGGTGGTCATAGTGGCTAAGGTGTTGGTCAAAGATACGTGATGATGAACCTGTAAGCTAAGTTCGAAACCGGTTGTATCGGCTTTCCACACTTCTCGGCAATTTATGAAAAATAAAAGTTTTTCAATTGCCGAAAATTACATTTTTCACTATATGTGAAAAATGAGGGACCCAAAAGCCCAAATTATAATAATTCAAAATCATATATTACAATAATTTCAGAAACTGCAGTTAAATTTTTGTCAAAATTCGATGACCTCAAAAATGTGTTACCCCTTGCAAGCCCCGATTTGGTGCTCAGCGCGGCACTGTGAGTTACGGAAATTTTAAATAGATATGCGAAAACAGTTCCCCATTAGTGACATCACAGGCCCTGACCCCTTTGTTATTTTCGGTATGTCTGTCTATCGTGCACTTAAAATGTTAATACTATTTTTTTTTTTTTAAGCTGTTTGAGAACAAAACCCACTCACAAAGAAGGAACGAGAGATATTTTCGATTTTACTTTTAACCAAAAATCACTTTAAATATTTAAAAGGATTTTGCTTAGCATTTTTCTATAGAAAGCAGGAAGGAAGGGAATTTTCGTTTTTACATATCCGGGGAGAAAAGTTCCAGCGCTGTATCGAAAGGTAGCTCTTTGATCTTCAGTTCTAACTGTTTGACACCACCTATTTGGGCCATCGAAAGAGCCACTCAGAGCAACATTCTTTCGCAACATCCCCATTTTTTCTGTAATAAATGTGTCGTCGATTTAAACGAAATTCTCCTCGAAAACAAGTCTTCTGATGCTGATTTTTAGAGCGAGAGCGAATTGGAATTTGTCTCTCGGTATGCTTGTGCTCTCCTAACAAGTTCCCAAAGACCCATTAGCCGCTAGTCAGTCGTCGAGGCTTTTCGGAGATGGAATGTAACTTGATTTTGGCTTTGTTTTTGTTATTATTATTATTATTTTTTTTTTTTTGGGTTGCTTATTTTGTTCGACTTTCTTATTTTGAGTCATTCATAAAAATTGCTTAGAATAGTCCAAAAAAAAAACAACAATATTCAATTGGCAACTGAGCATGAGCTGCCAATTGAATTGGAGGATATTGAACAGATGGGAGTCAATGGCAAAAATCTATATTGGGCAGAATAATTGCAAGAGACAGAGAAGAATGGGTAAAATGGACGCAAAAGGCAGCAAAACTAGAGATGAATACAGCAGATTAACTTATGATTTAGGAGAAAGCAATTACTTCCAAGCAGTTAGAAGAATCAATATTACTTTAAGACATGCTGTGTTTTCACTCTGTTCAGTTTCAGTGTATGGATTATGATTCTTATCAATATTTAGAGTGGCGATTTTTGCACAAGGTGTGTTTTTTAATAATAAAAAGAATTAAGTTAATAAAAATACTTTTTATGAAGTTAAAAATTCAGTTGAAGAAATTTTGCTAAAAGAAGCTTCGAGGCCCCAAGAAAATCTAATAATTGAATTTTCGAAAATAACTGCAAATGCAGGGGAAATAACGCATGCCGAAGAGTTTCGACAAAATTTAAAAAATTTCAAAATAAGTTAAACGAAAAATTGAGTGAGAAGAACACCATTTAATTGAAAAACCTTTAAACTTGTGGTAGAAGAACGGTTTCAAATCACTAAACGTATGTGAAAATTAAAATGTTCACTTTAAACGTTATAAATGAAATAGTTACATGTCAGATGATTAGTGCTGTAAATAAATTGCATTCACAAAGTTTAGGCAGGATAAAAGATGTTTTTGAGATGGAAAAGCATTAAATTTTGTTTTAAACTAAATCTTTTTTAGCCTTAATTAAAAATAATATTCAAATTTGTTTTCTGAAGATGACAAATATTTAACAGGTGGAAAAGCGATGAAAAATTTTAACTTGCGATGATGACGAGGATTGAATCATTGTATTCAAAAAGTGTTTTCAAATACAAACACGCCACAATTCCTTAATGCGCCAGTAGAAAGCTCTTTTATTCGCTGGAATCAAATCGGTTTCGGAGGCAAAATCTCGCATCCAATTTCGAATGTTGGTTTATTAGGCAAATAAAGATTAATTGAAACAAAAATGTAATGCATTTTACTTCCTCAAAAACCAGTCTTTTCTTCACTAGCACTAAACTTTAGTGATAGTGCAATTTCATTTCACTAGCACTGAAGGCATCGTGACAGTGTAACTTTATTTCATTTTCACTAAACGTTTAGTGATAGTGAAACTTTATTTAATTTTCACTATACGTTTAGTGATAGTGAAACTATATTTAATTTTCACTATACGTTTAGTGATAGTGAAACTCGTTTCTTCATTACCACTAAAGAGTTAATGGTAGTGAAATGCTTATTGCATTTATTATTTAATGCATTATGCCCAACCCTGCTTACAATACACGAAAATTTTTGCCTACATGCGATATTTGTATTTAAGCAATCAATTTCAGAACAAAATTTAAATTGACTCAATTTTAAATGTCAGATTTGTTCCGAAATTTTCTGAAATTGTGCAATTTCGATGTTCATCTGGACAAATAAATTTCTATTGAAATCGAATTGATTTCGAATGTTTTTATTTGGATCGCATTTCCTTATTTGGATCAGTTACCTCAATTGAAATTTCTGCGGAGAATTTTCAAATTTCTAGGTGCTAATAGTCTATCATGAAAAATTTCTATCAAAGTACAAAAATTAAAATGGGAACTATTTGGAGTATTTGCCAATTATTTTATATCAAGTATTTGCACGAGTTGCCGAGTACGCGACAGCTCATGCAATTCTTCTTGCATCAGCTTGGCCCATTGTGCGAAATTTCCTTTTTCGTTTTATATATAATATTTATAATTCTTATTCTCAATGGGGGGGGTTTTAACACCCAAAACCCCCCCCGTGCGCACGGGCCTGATCTACAGAGAATATCTCCCTGGACACTGCTATATGTAGATGATTATCTTCTTGCTTCCACCAATTAAAAACGATTTACAGCAACAAGTTCAAGCTGGCCATGATAGATTGTCTATGATTGGACTGCGTTTGATTGTCGGCAAAACGGATTACCTATATGACAACAGATCCATGCGAAGTAGGAACCATAACAATAAATAACACTGACCTACGAAAGGATCGAAAAACTTAAGAACCTTGGGTCGACAGTTTCTGCTGACGGGACGATCGCTCGTGAAGTTGCTGAGAGAGTTAACGCTGCTTGACTAAAGTGGCGTCCAATGGCTGGAGTTAAAAGATAAAAAGATAAGCGACCGCTTAAGATCAAAAATTTACTGCACGGTTATCAGGCCAGTCGGTCTTTACAGTTATGAGAGTCTACCCTAAACCAAAGTAGTAGAAAGATTTAGTGTTATGGAAACAAAGATGCTCCGCTGGATACTTAGCCGGACTGAATCGTCTTCATCATATTCCAAACGTGGAAATTCGTAGGCGTTATGGAGATGCTCTAATTACTGGGAAAATACGGGAATTAAGGCTACATTGTTATGGACACGTCCTGAGAGCAGATAAGGACAACTTGGCCAAAAAGGGCTACATACTACAAATACAAGGTTGCAGACAATGAGGGCATCCGAAACAGATTTCAATGGGACCTAGAGGCTGAAGGACCTAAAGTGGCAGCCGCTCCAACATACATACTATTTTATATCGTTCGAATGTAGTTTTTCAAATTTCGAAGAATGTTGGAGCCGCTCAATAACCACCCACTGCGTACGCCCCATGGCTTCGGTCCTTTAAAGAATTATTATGGCCATGCACTCGCGAGACTCGAATACTCAATCTCCCATTGTTGACCCGCAGGCGATGCGTTCGATGCTCGCTGCGGCAAAATGGAATGCATTCCGCATGAGGACTGTTGCGACTGTTGTTGCTTCGGACACAAATCCCTTGCGAATGCGGCGCGGCGGCTGTAGATGAGAATGTAGGACAGGGCAGGACATGCGCTTTACAGAAATCTGGCCATCAGCACAATGAACTCTCCACTCAAACCATTCGTAAAAGACGACGAATCATCGGAGGAGAACGAAGAGCATAAATCCGACTGCCTTGTTCAGTTACAAAAAATATAATAAAATAAATAAATAAAAAACAAAATAGACGTGGCGGCGTTAAAAATGTATTGTATTATAGCTGATGAGGTTAAAAAACAAACGTGTGTGCAAAATTTTAAGTCCCTCTGTCAAAGACTAAGGAATTCGATACATTGAGTTATATTATGGTGGTAGGCGTGGCAGTCGGCGGAAGTGCAAGATTTTTTTTTTTTTTGAAATTTCCTAATTTTGACCTCATTAACCAGAGAATGAAAGCGTTACCGCTACCGTTACCCTTAAATATGAGGGTTTCATTCCCTGTCATAATTAACTGCCTTGAAAATTTTCAATACTCTACGACCACTGCTTATACACGCAGAGAAAAAATATCACATACCCAATTATATTTTGCAGGCATTACATATGTAATTGAGTATGATGTAATTATATTTTCATAATTACGTCCAATTATATTTTCAATTACCTCCAATTAATTATGTAATTTTGTCAAATGATAAAAAAATAATTTCAATTACATATATAATTCCGTCCAATTAAATTTCTAATCGCCTGCAATGATATATGTTATTGTATCGAATTATATACATACAAACAAATGCATTTACATATACATAATTGCGTCTAATTAAATTTGTAATCCCCTGCAATTTAAAATATATTCTCTGTAATAATATAGAAAGGGGCATTCTCCACGATTGGGCGGAATATATTTCACCACGTCATATTCGTGGTCCACCTGCCCCTTGGAGTGCCTAAGGATTTTGAAAATTCAATCACGTTATATACGATCGAAATTATAAACCATTTGAGAAATATACGAACAAGCTGTAAAATAAATAAAATCACATTGTATATAATTACACCAATGGTTTAAATTGTAAAAGTAATCAGATGTAATTACTAGAGTTACAAAATATCGTTACTATTCGGTAAATAGTAACGACTACTGTAGTCAGTAATCAATAACGTCTCGTTAATAATGGGGGTATCTCGTTACTAGTACTTTGTTTTTGCTAACATGCCAGCTGATGGTTTCCGTAGTAATTAAAGGGCTCAACGCTCTAAAGCAGCAAGTAAATTTCCTATACCAAACACATGCAGAAAAAACAAAGAAGTACTTTGGCTTACTTTCACTACTTGAACGCATACGCTAATTACGAGTAATCGGCCTCACAGGGTTGCATTTAAGTCATACATTTTCTATATTTCTGTCGACCTGTCATCGAAATTTCAACTCTGATTTCCTTTCTTCAAAAGAATTGGCTCGATACTTCCTTCCAATTTACTTTAACAGTGTTGAGCCCTTAAGTACTAAATGAATGGGTCCGCAAAACAGTATGGTAGTGAGTGAGTTGAGTTGATATTTGATTACTAACTACTGAATGAAGAGTCAAAGAGCATGAGGGAGTTTTGATTACTTTAAAAACCTTGAGTTATTCAATTAATGAATGAAAAATATTTAGAAAAATAGAACGAGTACTTTGTAACGAGTAATTAGTAACGATTACTTTAGCAAAAATAACGAATACACCCGAGTAGTGTAAATTTTTGCATTTTTACAGCTCTAGTAATTACATATGTGTTCAGAACGCATGATAAATTTAAATGCAATTATATAAGTATATATATTATATATATATATATATATATATATAAGTATATAAGTATATAAGTAGATAATTAAACACAATTAGTATTTATGAAATTAATATCATATTGTAATTGGCTCCAATTAATAATGGAATCGGGGCAAGGCTCCAATCGCAATATGTAATTGGTTGCAATTATATTTCGGGCATTTATTTCTCTCCGTGTACTTTTGGCCTCGAAATGTATGGGGACGTTACACTGTATGCCGTTTTCTATATGTATTTTCTTCCTTGCTGAGGTAATTTTCGGAAACATTATATTCAGTAACGTTACGTTTCCATTCAAGTAAGAGAATGACAGAAGAGGCTTTTGTTGCATGTTGCAGTTTCGGACACTTCGCTTTCTCTTCGCATCCTACTATTTTTCTCGGCTCGAATGGGGTATGTGTTGGGTCGGTTTTCGATCTCTGGTTGCAACGACAATATTTATAACAACGACTGAATGAACAACTGCAACAGAAACAACAAAAACAACGACAGCTACGAGAGATTAACGGCGTTTCTGTTGCCGGTGCCGGTGTCGGTGTCGAAGTTGATGATGATGCTGATGAAGCTTTGTGGTTTTTTTTGTTTTTGGGCGCGATTTTGCCTGAAACATTAACGCCAGTAAGCCCATTTCGTGCTGTGGTCTTCGTGCCACCCTGCCCCAAATTTGTGCTGTTCCACCTCTTCAAGTGCATGCAAGGACGGCGTCGCTTTGTGGAGAGCTCTCGTCGTGCTCTCGTGGCACACAAAGGCAAGGAAGGCATAATGCATAGCAGCATAATGGCGAGGTTAGAAGTGCGAATGCAAAAAACATGCTCATTTTGCATGCATTACGGTCGGTGTGGATGCTCCTGGAGGAAGGCTCGCATCCTTTTGCTTGCTTGCTCTGCCTTCTCCATGGCGCCCCATTTGTGTCTGTCGGGTCGGTCGGCCGGCCGGTCGGTCGGTCGGTCTGTGTAGGAGATGTTCGTCTACGATTCTCGATGCACATTGTATGTGTACGATTTCACGTGGCACAATGACATTGACATTGAACTAGGTCGAGGACGTTGTTGTCCGTAGCGTTGGCGTCTCCGTACACGTCTACGTCTCCGTGTCCGTTTCTGTTAACGTCTCCGTCGATATCATTGCTATTAATATCATCATTGCCGTCACCGTCGCCATCGCCACCGAAATCGCCGCCGGCACCGTAACTAGCAATGTACATAATTTGCTCAATTATTGCTTGGATGCGGTGAAACGAAATTCTCGAAATCAATGAAAGCGATGAAAGAGAAGAACGTGCCATTGATGAAAATAATTTCTTTTTTGCCGGCTAATTAAAAATTCCGCTCCAGATGAAGATTTTTTTTTTTTTTTTTTTTTTCGTTAAATTAGCTCTTACGATTAATTCATTT